>CM024805.1:176824-776824 GCA_014281875.1 Nibea albiflora | reverse complement strand
TCATTCTATCATTCATTGTAATTCATTGTAATTGTACAATATGTGTGTGTTGATTGTTCTGTACATGTGACATCTATTGCACATCTGTCCGTCCTGGGAGAGAGATCACACCTCAAAAACCTTGACCTGATTCTCACCCGAAACTGTGCAACAGATGGTGGTGGTAACACCTTTCCTATCAAAGCTACAGTATGCAGATGACACTCAGCTGTATCTATCATTTCCTCCTGAGGACCCTTCGATCTCTGCACGGGTCTCTGATTGCCTCTCAGACATCACCACATGGATGAAGACACATCACCTCCAGCTGAACCTCTCAAAAACTGAACTGCTGGTCCTCCCAGCCAGGAAAAGACCCAGAGCTGACATTATTTTTCCAGCACATAGTTGCTGTGGATTGGCTTCAACATTGAGACAAAGTGCTTCCTACCTGGTCCCAAACATTGTCAATAGTGGGACCAGATGGACACACTATAAAACAATATATAAAACCAAATAAATTAATGCAAAAAAAGTTTGTCACAATACCCTCCAATATGATGCAAAACACGTATATGTGTCTGAGGTGACCAACGGGGTGAGTGGAGAGGCTAATACACAACCAGAAGGTGAGCTGACATCGGGCTCTCCTGGACAACTGAAACTTCAATATTACTAAAGTCACATTTGTAATGACATAAGAGACCAACGAGAGGAAGAGCTGAGATTGTGGAGGAGGCTGGTGTAAGGGTGGGCTCTCCTCACAATCACTCACAAGACAAGACAGGGCTTACTAATCAACGCAGTGTATGACAGTTTATCTCAACACAGAGTTTACCATCTTGCTGACAGACAGGCACTTGGATTGGATACACAAAATCACATATTTGACTACAAAATGCACTTTAAAATGTTAAATGGTCTAAAAATCTAGTCTAAACTATGCTTCAATGTTTTTTTTGTGGGTTTTTTTTACATATATTTACTTTCATGTTTTAGTTTCTCGTTTCTGATTGGGGAGTGTTTTAATGGCCAGCCTCTGCCTGTGGGAACATTTCATCCAGCCATCCAAACATAGCTCTGGCAACATTACTGTTGTGTTGCATAACAGACCTCCTTCATTCTTTATGTTTATTAGCATTCAGTGCCTCTTATCCACAGACCTGGCCCCTGGCGAGAGTCACTAAACTTTCTTAAATATTTGCAAACAGTCTCAGCACTCACCCTGTTTCCCCGAGAGACCTTCTACATAGCATTTCCTGTAATCTGGCATAGCTGTCATAGCAGGGTCTGTTGTTTCAGATGTTTGATAATTCAAATGAGACAATAGAAGCTGAGAGCTGTGGACTCTGTGAACCAGAACCAGAGACCAGACCTTATCTTGTGTTCTTCATGGATCATTGAAATAGTTCTGTGATGGTTTGGAGGGAAACCAGATGCAAAAATGAGCACTTCACGTTCAACTGCATTATAAAAACATCTAGTCAGAGCCACTTAGTCTACTTAGGTTTCTTTTTGCCCAGACTTTCCCAGGCCATCCCCACCCTTACAAGATGTCAACAAGACAACCAAGGTCAACATATTTCCATAGTAATATACAACACTTACCTAGAGGCCACGGTGGCCATGGTGTGTCATTCCCGTTCTTCAGTTCTTCTATGTGGCACTTCACATAGAAACCTTAGAAAGATGTACAGTAGGTGTAGAATGAACAGCCTGATCTCAGATCACTGTGAGGAAGCCTCTTATACATATTTACTTATTTAAACATCTTTAACGATAAAGATGAAATAAGGTTATTTCATTCCTTAGGTCTCTCTTACCTGATGTCAGATTTTTGTGAAGGGGATGACCTTTAGTGCATTTTGGGGGAGAAACTTTATAAACTTTGCGAAATGTCTTAATTTATTTGGGCCTTTCTATAAATTTAGATATTTCTTTCTTCGTGTTTGTTTATCCTGGTAACAGTGAAGAGCTACAGACTGTTATTTGGAACATGCAAGTGGTTCAAGCACTGGTTCCTTTACCCAGTCTGTGAAAAGTGACACGGTGCGACTATTTTAATGAGTCACATCTCCTTAACACCTCTCCCAGGCACAGTGCAGTGTTGACAGTTAAAGTAGGACTATCAAACAGTATAAGGACACGGATATTATGCTGTCCTTCAGTGTGGTTGTCCTCACTGTACACTGCCCTCTACTGACAACACTTGCAACAGTGCACCTAATTGCTTAGATCTGCAGAATTATACTCATAAATATCAAAACTAACCACAGGAAAGAGTGATCATACATGATGATGTGTATGGTGTTGTGGTTCATGTGACATGCATGCGTCAGTGTAGTAATCCTGCGTATGCGACTGAGATTCTTCTTTCTCTGCAGTTTTTTTATCAGGTGGAGAGAAACATGAAGCAGCTCCCTCCATGCTGGCAGCCTGACCTGTTGACAACACTGCTGCGTTCTTTGCACACTTAGTGACTGGCACCAAGCAACACAGAAACTAAAGACCTGGATGGCCCAGCTGGCAGCCGTTGAGCTGAAAACCAGTAAAGCTGCTTTAGGACAGACTTCCCAGAAGGCTTTGGATGTGAACACTGAAAGGGAAGAAAGATTTGAAGCAAGATAATCACGTCTGAAATGTAATCGTCCTTATCTTTATTTTGTTGTTGTGTTATTGTGACTCTAACATTGGCCATGACCCACTACACTGCCCTAATAAATACTGTGAGCGCGTTCAGACGTGTTCAATGTGTCATGGTTACATGAGTGCAGGACTTTGCTCTGTGCTGAGTCAACAGCATGAGTTGAAGCATCAGCGGCTCTAAACCAAGCTGTGCACTGTGGGAAGACTCCTCCCTCTGTCACTGTGTCCTTTCATGGTAGTTTCAGTGAATATACAGAGGACAGGAGGCAGGTTCAGGAGGGATGGACCCTGCTGTCAGACAAATACAATTTATCACATAGTCAAAACACATGTCTGGAGGCAGGGGGAATTCAGGGAAATTCAAACTCCATTCAAGTCGCACATACATGTTGCATCCTGCCTCAAACGAGATGACGGAAAATCTGCAAAGAATATGAATTCATGTCAGAGCAGCATTTACTAAAACCTCATCTTTATGCAGAGTTCTGTTTTATTCTAGGTTCTGTTGGTGTGTTCTAGTTCATCACTGAATAGAAATGATTCTTTCTATCTTCATTCATTCTCCTGTCAGGCGATATAAGAACTTTGCTTTCTGCAGGTTGCTGTTGTAGCCTCACTGTATTCTCTATAATGATGATGATGATGTGAATCTTTCAGTCATTGGATTCTTTTCACAAACAGGTATCAAAAAATAATATCCAGTCCATATTTATATATTTACGGAAGCGTATTGCTTTCACTTGGGAAAAAAAAAAGAATCCTGTTTTCTAAGTAATTTATTTTTTGGGGTTGTTTTTTCGGCTTATTATTTCAGTTTTTCTGAGTAATTTTTTTCTTCCTGTTTTTCTGAGTAATTATTTTTCTCTTTTTCCTGCAAATTTTTTTCCCCTGTTTTTTGTGGTAACTTTTTTTCTGTTTTTCGAGCTATTTTTTTCTGAATTATCGAGATACTTTGAAATCCCATGAGAACAAGCAACCAGCAAGTGACTGCCATCCATCTATGATGACTCCTGCCCCGCACGTACATGCCCCACTGTCAACTTTATACTATACTGGCTCAGTAAAGGTAAGGCATGTAATTACAGTTACAGTTACAGTTACAGTTACAGACAAGGTATGATACTTTTGTTATGTTTTAGACTTTATCCTTTTATTGTAAGCCTATTGCTCAAGCAGGTAAGGGATACACGAACATGTCAAGCAGGTAAGGGATACACGAACATGTCTATAAGTCTAAAACAACCCCAAAAAATAAATTACTTAGAAAAACAGGATTCTTTTTTTTCCCAAGTGAAAGCAATATGCTTCCGTAATATATATATATATATATATATCCTTGTTTTCCCGTGAAGCCTTTTGTAACTGTTTTTTTACACGTCTTGTTATTATTATTAATCTATATTTGTTCGTTTTGTATGCAAAACTATCTGTAAAGACTAGTAGCTATAGTAACATATGTATGGTTTATATGTGCATGTACATTATTGTAAATTTATTTTTGGCATGTCAGACTATGTGAGGAAACTGTATGTTGAGTCTGCAGCACAGGATGAGATTCAGTGGATCCTCTCATACCTCTGCTGTAATCAAAGAATGACACATACTTCCTTGTTCATTTTCTTGAAAATGTAATTCATTCTAATCTTGGACTAAGTCAGAAATGTGGTGGTCATGTATGGAGGAAGATGTCTGTGGTGTGGTCACATTACAAACAGTGAGGTTGGGAAAAGAGCCTGAGAGGAAACATACAACATTCAAACAGGATGTGGTTTGTTAGTGATCTCATGGGAAACCAATCAGTCCTCAGAGTCATGGCTTCAAAGAGGATCAGACCCAAAGTGTGAATGCAATGTTTCTCTTAAACCTTCTTAAATCTGCTTTGAATTACTACAGAGCATTTCTGTATTAATCTGACAGATTAGACTGGGAAATGACTCTGAAAACAGAAATATATCAAAGATGACTCACAGAATCTCTTTTTCTCTGTTAGTCTTTAAAATGCAGTTCCTCAAAGCCTGCTGGGTGTTCTTCTAAAACGACCTTTGTCTTTATGAAAGTCATACTGTCCACGCTGGACCTCAGCACAGCCCACATTGCTGTGTGAATGACATTTTTCTTTACAGCTGGGTTCTTAAACCTGTCACAGTCAAATCATGGATCATGGATCATGGATCGCTTTCACTGATTTGACACAAACATATCACATATCTGAACTGTTTTCTGACTTGAACATCCGTGTCTCTGGTCTCTGTCTCTGTCCTGAACTCACTTATCATGGACTGCTGACGTGTCCTTCTCTACTCATACTTTCTATTTACAACTTGTACACCTTTGACATTAACAATAATATATTAATAATCATATGTTAGTAATAAAGATTTAAATGCAACTCATACAAAATGTCATGAGCGCAGGCACACTTTCCTTTCCATACTAATCACAGGGGCTTTCTCTCCAGACTTACACACTCTTACTTACACAGATTCCTCAGCATAATAATGCACAGAGTGCCATCTGCTGACAGTGCTGTGCTTAGCAGACATAAAATAACCACACATCCCTGTAAAGCAGTCACAAAACAATTCTTTCACATGTTGTTTAGAGGTTTAGAGAAGAGGAACGTCCTGATAATTTACACAAATAACAAATGACTTTATTTTTTATTGTCACCTCTAGTGTGGTATGAGCTCTGAAGCACAAACACAACACACTGTAATTATCTCACAGCTCTGAGTCTAGTCTTGTGTCCCCATTTCTTTCTGTGTTTGGATTCTTTTATTGGATAGAGGATTCTTTATGTTTAAGGCCTAAATATTTTTTTCTTTCTTTTCATAAAAAACTGTCAGTGGTTTAATGACTGTTCACTCTTGATGTACTTCCTGGTTATTGAAGAAAAAAGAACTGTTGTCTTGCTAATATTCACTAAGACGTGATGTGTGTGATCCTGTCCAAAGCAATAGTTTGCATATAAGTATGTAACAGTGTCTTTGGCATACATTTGTATGTCAGCACCAGATGAAAAGATTAGTTTTGAGAGTTTAGAAATGAGAACACCATAACTGACTTTATTCAATCTACAAATAAAACAGCAGTTCCACCTCTACCAAACCTGGATTTAATTATAAAAAATAGAATAAAATAAAATAGTTCTGTCAGGTGTGAGGTAATCGTGAACTAAAATGCTGCTCTAAAAACAGAAGTTGTCCACTTTCTTAGTAACTGTTGAAAGTAAAGTAGCCATACACCTCTGAGCCTAAAGTTACTGGCTCTGTATCAGTTTCTGGATTGAAAACAGGAGTGAGCAGTGAGCGTTCAACAGAACAGCATCAGGAAGATCATCTTCCATTTTGTCATGTTACAGTCAAACAGTCGGTGTGCAGTGAGGTCCACAGGAGGTCAGTGTTATCTCAGACTCAGTCCTGAATCTGCCTCTCATTGACTAGTCCATGTCCTCACTCTGGTCTGCACAGTTATATCCTTCATTCACACGAGCCCTACTGTCCATAACATGCCTCCATTATTTACCAGACACAAAACACACACTTACATAGACATCAGAACATAACATCTGGCCTACAGCTGTTTCTCACTGCAGTGTTCAGGCAACCAGCAACGAGAGTGCTGCAAAGATGCAGGCATAGTATAATGATTAGGAAGCTCCACTCATGTTGCTGTTCAGCTCCACACAGACCATTATACCCAATCATCAGCTTCAGTCAGAGTATTTATATAAGTGCATTGCAGTCAGGTTCACTGCTCATGCTCAGTGTGCCACTGACAAAGAAAAGGAAACCTGATAGGCGCTGAAACAGGACAAGCTCTACCAGCATGGCTGCCTGTGATAGGCTGAGACTCCTGTCAATCAAGGAGGAGCTTAAATATTGTCCTAATGGAAGATAGCATGTTCTGTGAATGTGTATTTGTCTGTCAAAGATAGAAGAGGTACACTAAACAAAACGGTGCTTTTACTATTCTTTGCATCTGAGTTTCATATTATACAGAGCTTATTTTAAGAACTGCAAACATGTTTCCATCTCATGTGAAGCTCAGTGAGCACACTCTTTAAACTCATCCATCACAGCATCAGTCTAAAACTGTACAGCATGCCTTCAGTAACAGTCAACTGCAGTGATCTGTAACTGGAGTTAAAAGTAGGAGTGGTAAACACACACATTCATTTAGCTCTGACAGCACTGTGCTACAGCTGCTGCTGCTGCTGCTGCTGGAGATGTGCACCAGTACCGCCATAAGTGAGCAGGAGCACAAGACCAATGTGTTCATGTGTCTGCAGCTCTATTCCATCAGCCATCAGCCAGACTCCATCAGCTTGTGCTGTCCTGCTCATCTCCCCCCATCCAACATGCCTTTACCTCAATAATGATTTGATCCACTTATGTATGATAATCCACATGTGATTGATTATTCCATCATGAGACTGTACACCGCAGACTGGTCAGGGTCGAGTCAGGGTCAACAGACTCTTCAAAGATCCAGAGACCCGCTGTAGAAATCCATGAAATGTATGGCAGCAAGCTGTTCTCATGTCAGTGAACTGTGGAGGAGTCATCCGTGTTCAGCCCCATTCTGACTGCATTAACAGTTCCAGCAGTGCTGTTTCCATGACCTGAGGGCGGACAGATCATAGAAACAGGTTATCAAAAATAAGTGTCTGCAATCTTTTTGCAAAGTGAAACGTTGATGGAACTCTGTCTGTCTCACTGTCTCAGTCTCAGTGAATCTAAACCAACACTCATTGTGATTATATTCACTGCTGTGCATGATCAAAATCACACATCATAGACTGCTCTAATGGTGTGTTCCTTCTTCTTTTTCATGTATCCATGTGCTGTGATGCTTCTGATGTGGTTCTATGTCTATGCGTCCTCTGTGGAGTGACTTTGTACTGCTTTGGACGGAGTGTCACTTGGTCTTGGTGGTCTGAACAGCCAGTTAACATGGAGCGGTCCCTAACAACAGATCCAGAGAACGTCTCTGATGTTCGGACTGTCAGAGCATCAAAGAGTAAGAGTACATTATCCAAACCAACGCTCAGAAGTCCTCCATGTTTGCCCTGTAGACTGGAATGGAGTTTTACGATGCAGACAAAGAGCTCACTAATTGGAGGTTAAACAAAGGAAGTCTTTCTCCATTTATTACTTCAAATTAAATTTGACGTATATGATGTCACACTAGAGGCACAGTGTCTCCTCTGTACATGTTTGGAACCTCGTGTTTGGGACAGAATAAAAATAAAAGACTTACTTCGAGGCAAACATCATATTTTTCTTTTCTGTATCTCTGTACACCTTCTGTGTATCTATGGGCTTTTGACTTGTGATTCTAAATGTGGGTTTCTCTGTCAGGGACACAATGTAAGGTACTGAAGGAAGATGATAGATGATAGTCTACAGCCACACCTGTAGCTCTGTGAGGCTCTATGTCCCCTCTCTATCCTGGAAGCCTTGTGGTATTTGTTTCATGTGGAACTGCTCTCCCACGACTCAAGGCTCCTCAGGTAGAGCACAGGCCATCAGGCCCATAGCTCCTGACAATCAGTGACCTGTGAGTTCAAATCAAACGCCCACCTCTGCCCTCTCATGGTCCCAGTCATCCATGTACCAGACTTACAGCCTGGGGAGAAGGATAGCTGGAGTCCAGGCCTTTCAGGCTGTGTGTTTTCCACAAGCTGCCCTGGAGAAATGTAGCAAATACAAAAATCAGTGGAGTTCAAACAGAATGTAAATGATAACATGAGAAGGTGAAATGTGAGCACTCATTACAGTGTGTCTGAAAAAGACGAATGATCAGCTATCTCACTCAGCTGTCAGCATAAATCTCCAAACTCAAACACACATTTCATCAGCGTTATCACAGGTGTATCAGCAGTGCTGTACTGTAGCAGTCAGTGACATGATAGTGTGCACCATTCATCACAGAAACTTTCTGACATGTTTCTGGCCTCTAGCAGCATGCGTGGAGTGGGAGGGTACCACTGGGTTGGTTTCTGCTTGCAGCATGTCAGGCCTGCAGGACTGGTTGTGTTTTTATGCCTTCCCTTTAAGGGCCCTCTGTGGTTACCGTGGTTACCATGCTTTTTTGGACTCTGCTTTGCGTTTTCACCCTGGATTCCGCAGTCCTGCACAAAGCAGTGATTATTCCTGAGCAGCGGACGGGGGGGGGGGTTGAATGAATGCCATCACATTCTCATGAAGCTCATTGGCTGCACACTCTTTGTCTTCAACTTTTTGAAATCACTGGGTGCCTGACTGAAGCCAGAGAACAGACACAAGCTTGTTTGATCCACTCATCACACTATGACTAAACTTAACCGAAAAGGCGCAGCATGACTAAAAACAACTCTTCCGAGCATTATCATTTCATTTGACAGCAAATGAAAACTAACAAACCATTGAAAGCACTTAAGGAAAACGCTGGTGTACTCAATGAATCTAAATGTTTGATGTGCACGAAGACAGGAAGCATCTGCACTCTCTTCTCTGTTTAAACACTCAGCTCTGAATGTTTCATTTATAACACAAAGCCTGCGTTAGTCATTTGAGGTGTGGAGTTAGAGAGACACTGGATTTTGCTTGACAAATAGGGTTTAATGAAGGATGGTATTGCATTATGGGAAATGTAGGATCCTGCATTTTTGGAGTCCAAACCCATACTTTGGACTACGACTCAAGACATCTGACATCAGACTTTTCTTTAAACCTGTCTCATGTTTTCACTTTCTTGCTGATGAAACTGATGTAGTTGACTAGTTGCTAGCTAATACATTTTTCACCATGATCCAAGAAGTATACTGTACCACTGCATCAATTTTCATGGCCATTTAGCTTTCACTGTCTTACCTGGGTGTAGTGAGGTAACTTTGTCCAACAGTCTCTGCATCAGAGAATCAAGGGTTAGGTGAATGTGCACAGCTGCACAGCTGTCTTTACTCTCACTGGCTCTTTGGTAAGGAGACAGTGGTTCAGTCCAGCAGTGTTCAGCCAGCCATGTTTGTGGACTGTGTCTCATGTCACTGCTTCACTCCACTGGTATGGTAACATGAAAAACATAATGAACAATAAACACAATAAATTTGCATCTATAGTTGCATAATGTAACCCCTAGGTTAACTAGGTAACTCCAGGTTACTGAAGTAGGAGTTAAACACACTGAATCAATCAGCAGACAACCAGTGACTGGTGATCACTTTTAAACCAGATGAGTGACATTTGATGGATTTTGTGTTATTAATTGTACACAATGTTTCATGCGTGAGCGTCCATGTTTACAACATGTTGATGCAGTAACTGTATCTTGGAAATTTCTGCTCTGAAATCTGACCTGAGTGTCTACTTGGCTATTCCATTGGATTTTTCCTAGTGGAAAGTTAGTGTCTGACTTTCCAACATGTCTGGAATGCAGTGTGTGTCAGAATGAACTTTTGTTCAGTCTTTTCAGTCTTTGCATGGTGATGAGCAGCTTGTTTAGTTTAATGTAAATGTGGGCATTTTACAGTCTCCACCTCTTAAAGCAACAGCCGTGGACAGCTTGCATCCTGCCGTGATGTTTGTTGTCGGAGCTCATTCTTCACTCAGTGAGCTCTTTCTTTCATTTCAGGAAAATCCTGGGAGAGCGTCAGACAGCTGCTTTCAAGAGATCTCTACAACTTCCTCTGAGGAAGGAAGACTTCAAACACAAGAACAAGTGACATCAAATCACTTCACTTCGCAGCTCAGAGGCCAGAGATTTACAGTTTGTCATCCAGAGATATATATTTAATAATACTTGATTTTATTCTTGTATTGCACTTTCTGTTTGACCTACATTTGTGTTTGTTGGCAGTTTTAATGAAGTGAGATATACTGTATGAGGCTTTGGAGAATCACAGACTGTTTATTAGTAGGTCCTTTTCATTGCTGGTTTGACCCTGCACATGAGATTTGTTGGCAATCTGAAAATTCTAGAACATCACCACACACATCATTTCAGCCTGACTCATGCTTGACAAAATCAGCCTTTATAAGTGATTAGTTAGAGTTCTAATATCTACAATATATTCCATTTTGTTTCAGATGAGTCATCAGTAATTTCATTCCCTTGTTGTTTCTAATAACGGTAGTTACAGATGTTTCGTACCGGGCTCCATGTTACTGCAGGTAGCAAAGAATCAATCTGATCTCTCCACTCAATAAAAAAGGATGACACAGTAAAAAATGACTTTCCATGTCTTATATGTTAACGTGTTGAAGCATGTAGCACCTCCTTCCAATGTATGTTTGTTAGAACAGCGTGCAGACAGGCTTCCACAATTAAAGAATGTAAGGCTTTATTTATAACATACCATTTTCTTCATGAACCGAACCATGGACTGTTTTACAATGAGAGTCATTGCAATAAATACAGTTTGAGAATAACAGGGGGGACTTTATGAAAATATGTCACATGATGGAGCGAGGAAGCCATTGGTCATCGTTCTAAGAAAAAAAAAAGGACTGACTAATTGTAGAAAAATGCTGAAAACCTGTGGCTGGGTGTATGAATACAGACAGAATACAGCAGGGAGAGGCTATTGTGTAGACTACACATGGGAATTCTTTTCACATGGATCATCAGTTTCAGTCCAGGAATACAAACGCTGGAATGCAGCAGCTCGACCTGCTGCTGCACCATCGATCCACAAAGTTATCACTACTTCAGTGTTCCATCATGAAAACACATATAAAAAGTGGGGATTAAAAACAATGACAAGCTTAAAAAACATGTTCATCACTTATCTCTGTATCTCATTATTCTATGCTACTACAGCTTCTCACAAGCTTTGCTGCTCGGATCAAAGAGTCGAGGTGAAGAAGGAAAGCACTCAAGGCAACATTTCATTTTATGTTTCAAGAGAAGAAAAAGACTAGTGAGGATAGCAAAAGACTTGCTCTGTTGTGTAGCTGATAAAATACACTCGTTAATACTGCTCTGGAGGTGGAGGTCTCCACTAATAGTCAATGCCCTGATCATTGTAATGGGAGTTGTAGTCATCATGGTAACCTCCATGGTACTCGTCCTCCTGGAACTCAGCCTGATAGTCACTGTCGCTGATCTCTGAGCCGTTGGTGCCGGTGCCCTGGCTGCCATTAGTGTGGATGACCGGCTCCGTTGGGGGTGCGCAGTATTTGGGGTCGTAGACCTGTCGACCCAGACCATACACACTCATACCCCGCTGAGATGCCACTTTGTTGGTGCCCATCTGGAGGGAGATGGTGGAGTTGTCCAGCGGCTGAAGCGCCACCTTCTGGTCATAGATGTCTCTGCGGGTTCCGGGAGCTGACATGCCCGCCTGCGGTAGACAAGAATGCACTGTACTTATGGACTGTACCTATATAACACCTTTCTAGACCACTCAAAGCTCTTTACAGTACATGTCTCATTCACCCATTCTACACACATTCACACACTGATGGCACTGGCTGCCATGCAAGGTGCCAACTGCTCATCAGTTTGAGGAGCTAACCATTCATACACATTCACACACTGATGGCACAGCCTTCAGGAGCAGTATCTTGCCCATGGACACTTAGAGATGCAGACTGCAGGGGATCGAACTGACGATCTTCTGATTAGTGGACGCTCTACCTCCGAGCCACAGCTGTGCCATTATGATTAGAGAACGTCTTGTACATAAATGCATTTTAAGGAAGTCTCCACTTATTCATGGTCGACCATAATAAATGATCCATTATTCAAGATCAAATAACTAAATTTCAGTTTGAGAAAAGTCCATGATGTCATCATGAGCTCTGCATTAGTTTAGCTTTTCTTCATTATGATTTGTACCCTTACTGTGAAGCTGTCTGCTTTTTCTACTGAGGAAACAGTCCAATAAAAGCTGTCAACATCTTCTTTGGATTGTCCACAGTGAAATGATCCCTATAGGCCACTGTATGTATGCTGCCACCAGCACAAACACACATCTCTCAAAACCTGGACAAACAACACCATAACTATGGGAATGAATAGATAAATGGATACCTGGCTGGCTCCTTTGTTGGTTCCCATCTGCAGGCTGATGGTGGTCTGGTCGTAGGGTTTGTCTGTCTGAGTCTTTGGATCATACAGATGTCTTCTGGTTCCATAAGCAGTCATTCCAGCCTGACTTGCACACTTGTTTGTTCCCATCTGAGGACAAAACACCAAATCACACTCATCTAACTTATTTAAAATAACTTGAACATGAAACCATGAAGATTTTAAATGAAGTTTAAAGAAACCTCTATCGCTTTTAGTGTAGCATTTTTGAAGGAAGTGGAAGTGGAAAAAGGCAATAATGTGTCCCAAATTGTGTCAGTTACTAGACTGTGTTCTCTCGTCTGCCTACTGAAAGGTTCCGTGCATCCATTCACAGAATAAAGCAGAAATTGAATATAATATCCATAATCGTGTCTCCATTAGTGTATAATCAACCTGAAAATAAGAGTCTGCCGTGTTTTTACAGTAGCCCAGAACAGACAAACTAAATACTGGCTCTAGTTAGGGACTTTCATGTTTTTCACGTGTTTAGTGGCCACAGTAGTACTAGAAACAAAACTGTCACAGGAAAATGCTGATTCTACAGAATTATCAGTTACCTGCAATCCAATGACGCACTGACCAGCCTTGATCTTCTCATCGTCAAAATGTCGAGCTTGTTTGTCTGCATATTTCACCCCGATATCAATCTTTGTGTCCATACCTTTGGTCTTGGCCTAACAGAGAGAGCATGCTGGTCAAAGGACTGATGTGACATTTGATTGGTTTCCTGTAACAACAGAAAATGTGTTCCTCAGCAGACAATGACCCTCTGTACTGTGTGTTCACTCACCATGCTGGCCAGTGCAAGCAGTGTGGTCTGGACTTGAGTCATGTTCCCATTTTCAAACAGGTCATTGGCCTCAAAGATGTCATTGGGCTTTAGGCCATAGGCCAAGATAGCTTTGATGAAATTCCCAAGGTTTTCCAGCTGTAGAGAGCAAGAGAAAAAAGAACGATGGATAGGGATTCCAACAAAACCAGGAGGAAGCGATAACAACGCAAATACAGCTTCATGAATGAGTCCACTTCTCCTGCCAGGACATAGGCTCAATGTTCTTTTCACAGTGCTGAGTTCTGAGTTCCATGAATGACTTTTAGCTTTGAGCAGACAAAGCGACAGCCCTGCACAGTGCACAGACAGAACAGGTCTTACCTTGTGCCAGTTCAGCTGTGAAAGGTTGATTTTCTTTACTGAACCAGGCTGCAGCTTATTAATCAGTCTGAGAACAGAGAAGAAAACACAACATGTATGAGCCAGAACATAACGTGAATCATCATCAACACACACACACACACACACACACACACACACACACACACACAGACACACACAGACACAGACAGACAGACACACACACACACACACACACACACACACAGACACAGACACACACACACACACACACTTACTCGCAGAGGATAACTCCGTCCTTCAGGCCTTTCTGGAAGTTCTCTCCAATTGACATTCCTGTCACCTCCTCAATCCAGAAGCGGAGCTCCTCCTCCTTCTGTGTGTCATATTTCTGAGCAATCTTAAAGACAAGAGATCATGTTAGGGCTGCATTCCAATCTGAAAAATATCTATGAATATGCATCAGAATTTATGGAATAGAACTAACTGGTTGTAAATAATGTGTTTTTGTCCTCACAGCTGGCATATGATGACCAGCAGCTCACACAGAGACAGGAGATGCTTGGTATTGACACAGATAAGAGGCCTGTAACAGTAACAATGGAACCCTACCAGTCCTGATTAGACTAGAGAGCAGAGAGTAGAGTATACCTGGTCTGACTCAGGTCCTGGGTCATGTGTCAGACCTCTGCCTCACAAGGCAGGTCTGTTATTACAAACTTCCCTGACTGAATGTGAGGCAAACAGGCCGATTTGACCTGCTGTCATGGAAACCGCTCATCACTTTGAGGAGTTAACCATTCATACACATTCGCACACTGATGGCACAGCCTTCAGATTCATCTCATTAACGGGCGAGCTGCTCTACCTCAGAGCCACAGTGACGGGTGATCAATGGGATTCATGCAGTGTGCTGTGGGTACATTCAGTCTCAAACTGAAAGAGCAGCTTCAAAACGTTGTTCTTTCTGGTCCAAGACCTTGAACAGAACAGTCTAACAGTTGAGATATTTTCTTACATTTTACATCTTATTTTATTACAACCAGCAATTAAACTGCTAATCAAACCACTGATTAAGGCTCTGGTTGGTCAGGGAAGACCATAGCTGTCTCTGGGTGGAGGAAGGCTGGCTTCAAGGCTTAGAATAAGTCTTTGTTACTGTGAAACTTAAAGATGGCCACACTCTGTAGACCTCTACCTGATCATAATGAAAGCAGCTGCTGGACCTGGATGCACATTTGTCTTGTTCTGTGGAACACTCCTCTGTTACAGCCAGCTCTAACTACATTTTTAATACTACATTGCCTAGGTGTTACTTTAATTTCATAAAAAAATTCACCTCAGATTAAAATAATGTAACACACAGACATAATCCAATGAGCACGAGTGACAGATTCAACTATCCTGATAGTCCTGAAACACAGTATTACAGATTAGAAACCGGTGCTCAGTGTAACCTGACTTTCTTAGCACACACACCTGTCGCCAGTGTCTTAACAATGACCTCTAGATGTAATGGAAAACTGAAAGTTAAAAGATCAGTTCAGTTATTTTCCAGGGGCCCACGCCAAGGGACAAGAGCACTGCCTACCAAACACAAAATAGTAGTTTGAGGTTAAACGTCAGACCGGCACAATATGTGTTATAATACTTCAAGCTCAAATACAGAAAAAAAAACATCTGGCCAGTCAGTTACTTGTTATTTTTAGCCACCTGAGGGGAGCGGACACAAGTTATGAACACACCTTGACATATTGTCACATTTGAAGTAGATGAGTTGAACTGAGTTGAAGCCCTCTGAAGCTAAATGTGTTTTGTGACTTTGGGCTATACAAATAAAATTTGATTTGATTTGAGTTGATCTGCTTTGCATTTAGCAGCATCATTCATTTGAGTTATGTTTGTGCCACCTGATGAGTCTGTGAGTCCAGTATTCACTGTTCAGGCTCAGAATCATTTTCTTCACTTATTTAGGGACAGGTCGTGGTGGCAGCAGGGTCAGCAAAGTCGGCCAACAGACACAGTTCCCTTTAAGAACCAGTTGGCTTGTACCAATAGCCCCAGTACCTCAAACGCCCCATCATTCTCCAAGATCCACAAAAGATACCTAGACTGCATGGACAATGTGAGATATAGGTTTAGGAACATGACGTCACTAAGAAAAGAGCAGAAGAGTGGGAAGAGTGACATCAACTGTTCAATAGAGTTAAAGTATTACATGATAGAAACAATGAAATTCTGGAGTGGTGTTTAGCTCAGTTGGTAGAGCAGCCACCCCATGTGTGAAGGCTCAGTCCTTGCTGCGGGGGCCAGGGTTCAAGTCTGACCTGTGGCTCTTTCCCACATGTCATTCCCCATCTCTCTCTCCACATTCAGTTAAAGAACACACAATCCACTAAACCATCCTGCACACCGTAAACTGAATTATGGACTCCTCAAAGCAACACATCATTTTCTGTGGCCTGTGCTGCACCACAGCCTCTTTTCACTGCATCACTACAGAGCGCACCACCGGTGTGCCTGCTCCCAAACCAGGCTAAATTTGGGCCGTGGAGGAATCCAGCGCAAATGGCATTGTGTCTGCATGGTACATTAGTGTTGGCTGTCACTGCATGAACATCCCACAGACTCATCTACTGCAGGCTGACAAGCCCACTTCAGGTTATAGTCTGAGAAGAACAGACACCACCTGCTGCACATCTCAGATCAGAGCACGACTGTGCGACAGACAACACAGAGCAATATCAATGTCATATTATGTAATCACTCCTCATTATGTGATTACAGAGACAATGACAGCAGGACAAAATCCACAGTCCACTTCAACCAGGAAATAATGTCCAAGGAAACACAAGGAACAGGAGGAACAATGACAACAAGCAAAACCTCTTCATGTGCACACCTTCTGTCTTAATCCAGCCATGACTTGTGTCCAGCTCCACTGGAAGCATCATCACAAAGAAGAGGTCAGCTCAGGCTTCACCTGGAGACAATCCTCCACAATGTTTTGTACCTCATTAATGAAAATACTGTCAAATCTGTAACAAGAAGAAACAAACAGGCCTCTGCCCTGCTGTGAGCCAGCTTGGTCAACACTAGAGCTGTTCCATCACTACTGCTGTGCTGGTAACAAACATGGGGAAATAGATGTGCCAGTTCCTTCAGTGTAATGCAGTCAAACCATCGGCTTGCTGTCATGTAATGAAGAGATAAAGAGTGGAATCTGGTCTCTCCTAATCCCAGTTCTCGTTCAGAGCAAAAGAGGAATGTGTTCCAAACAGTGACTCAGTGGAAGGTTGGTGTTAAAGGTCAGATTTAACCTGTCAAAATATCAAGTCGAAAGCTGTCATTTAGGCATTAGTGCGCAGCGTTTAGTGTGTGTGGGTTGAGAACACAGAGGAACCCCACTGAGAGGCCAGAGAGCTGGAATGATTTTTCTCTCTTCACTTCTCCCAGAAACTTTTGAACAAGATTCCCCAAAACTCTGAGAAAAAAGTTCAGAAATTGGAAAAGAGAGTCCAATTATCATGATGGAACGATTAAACTGAGCAGAGGGAAAAAAATCCTCAGAGCTCCAATTTAAGCCTGAAGTGAAAAGCAGACAAATCCCCTCCCCAGTTCATCTCTGTACCCGAAAGCATTTCCTGATGACAGCACGAATGTGCACACATATGGAAAATAGGCTCTGCTGTCCAACACGACTCAGAAGAATGCACACACAGAGGTTATGTAGACTGAAGGGGGTTTAGTCAGGAATTGACGTGGTCCAATAAAGTGATGCAAGTTAACGCACACACACTTTCACACACACCCACCTGCGCAGGGGTTGAAAGCCGTTGCATTACATCACACTGACCTGGCTGCTGTGCATTCATGGGGACTTTGCTGACTTTACTGGGGGATGTGTTTCACACGTCTCCCTACAAGATGACATGGAACAAAGCAGAGCTGCATCCTAACCTGCAGGTGAGCTGACGTTCATGAGCCATGGCACCCGGCATTTAACTGTCAACGGTCAAATACGGTTTACCAGA
Source organism: Nibea albiflora (assembly GCA_014281875.1). Lineage (NCBI taxonomy): Eukaryota > Metazoa > Chordata > Actinopteri > Sciaenidae > Nibea > Nibea albiflora. Next base: position 758,977 of record CM024805.1, on the reverse strand, counting down.
TTAGTGTTCAAACAAAATCATCACAGTAACCCTCACCAACATGAATCTGCTACACTCTGTATGCTGGAAACAGATCTCATCTGACTAAGCGACATTACAACACACGCCTGTTTCCTGCTGTGTAATCACCCCTCTTCCGCCACAACAGTACCACGCTGGCTTACATCAACAGGCAGCATGAAGTCTGCATCTCTGTTGAAGGTGGTAGATCTGTTCTGGCCCTCAGAGCAATTGTTGTCTCTGTAGGCTCTTTCCACATTTCACATCTGGAGAACAGGGTACCAAGCTCATGTCGAGGGCCAGGCTCCTGACGGATTGGTGGAAGCTTCACCCCGATGTGTGGGAGAGTAGACCAAATGGTTGATGGGCTGGACTGTCTGTACCAGGCACCAATGAGACACAAACATAAGGATCCACCACTGCCTGCTACAGGGGAAATTGCTCATGCTGCTATTAAAGTGGAAGCAGCAGACTTTTCCTTCTGTCACAAGGTTTCTTGTGAAGCCCTTCCTGCAGGGGGTTAGGAGGCTACGCCCAGCAATGTGTGCCTCCACCCCTCAGTGGGAACTGTCTCTGGTGTGGGATCCCTATGAGCCTCTGGAACATTCCTCACTCAAGGCGTTGCCATTCAAGCCAGGTTTGTTGAGAGTGAATGAGCTCTGTGCCTTGCCAGTTCACCTGAGCTTCATGCTGCTTCACAGTGGGACTACTCTCAGTCTGCTTTGTTCCTGAAAACATGGATAACAACAACAATCTGTCCTCCACCCAGTGCTAACGTAAAGTGAGAGTAATCATGACACAAAACGGGATAATTCCATACAGAAGAAACTCTAACCAGCCAACTCCGCCCCAAAAGAAGGGTTACTTCTATCACATGGACCCGCTTTGGTCTGACACCGACCAAAGAACAGCAAATTTAGCTGCAGAACATCCCCACAGCAGACTGAGACACCAGTAATTCACGCACGCCTTTATGCAGGAATGCAAGAATCATGTCAACACAAAGTGTAATAAGAAACAGATATATACCCGTCAATGTGGTCATTTGATATACTTTTATCTACTGAATATACATTCAGAGTGTTGCACACAATATGTATACAATTTATACACACACATATTCCTTCACTGAATTCACAGTAAATGTGTTATATGATTATGTTTATCATTGTCTGTGAGTGAGATGACGTGTAACTGGATATGAGATTTTGGTCATACGACACAGGCCTGCAGAGGTCAGTGCTGGTGACGGGTTGTTTGAAAGTCTCATGCACCATGAGACATTCAACAGTCCAGAGATCTGTGAGCTTGAAAGTTTATCAGGTGTTAGTACTGCGAGACAGGATCGCCACAATCACGAGGTGACCCAGCACAGTGCTTAATCCACCAGAAAGGTGTGCTTACATGTACTTAAAGTGCCACCACATTGACACACTAATTCCTGAAGTGCCATGACCCACTGTGGCAGCACCACTGCTCCATAACCACACTGGCTCCATTCAAATAACTGAGCATGGCCTTCAGACAGTAGACACCGTTTCATCTTCCCTCCAAAGGTCTCTTTGCCATAAAGGCTCTATCAGTGGGAGGGGAGAGTACCTTATAGGGGGTGGGTACTTTTTCCTGTCATTCATAGTGTTTAGAAAACCAAAACAATGTGCTGAAAGAAGCTAACAATGCACAGAGCTGGCTCCAAGAACTTGGAGCTCTGAACAGAGCTTTACATGTGAACACAGTTTACTGTGGGTTCATCACATTTTCACTTTCAGTTGAAGCTGTTCTAAAATATTTAAACAGTCTCCATCATTTTTCTTCTACAAGAGCTTTAACTTCTCGCCCTGCTTCAGTGATGTAGATGCAGTCACATTAGTGAAGCTGTGCAAAAGGTTCAACATACACTACTTTCAGGATAAAAGTTCAGGATATTCTGCTTAAGGGTGAATTCACTCTAACATTTACAGGCGAAGTTGTGTGACCTTTTCTAAACTTTTGAATGCACATGTCCAACTGTTCAGTGTTTCACTACTTATTGCAGAACATGCTGTTCTCTAACAAACAAGTGTGTGATCCATGAATGTTCCACTAAATGTTCTGCTTCAGTGACAGTTTGGATTTAAACAGTCCTCTTCATCATGCTGTTCACATTTTGGCATCATGACACCAAGACCACACCTAACAATCCATCAACCTGGTCAGTATGTGGCTTCAAACTTCCTGTTTGAAGCCACATACTGACCAGGTACTGAAAGGGAAGTTAGCACTGAGCTGAGTGTCATCAGCAAGCATAAGTCCACTTGTGAACAGCGAGAGACGTCTAGTCGAGGTGTGATCAAACCGTCATAGGACAAGTTATTGAGGCACTGACATGTTTTGTTGTGGTATACACACCACTGTTAGCTTTTGTTTCAATACAATGTTTGAAACGGAGAAATTACCATTGCATGCTTCTAATTAAATGTCCTACTGTCATGATATAATATCACTGTAGCATCAACTTTCCATTTTACAGAAATTTCACCCAAAAGTCAAATATCCCAAACTTTTTCTGACGGTGTCAGAGGGCACTTTGTAATATGAGGTAACATCTAAACAGCTGTAGTCAGGGATAAATGTCTGGCTGTAGGCAGGTCACTTAGTTAACCTTTAGTGCAATTTGATATTCAGCTATTCATCATATTTATTAGAACTAATCATTTTCAAGAAAGAACTGTTTAGATCTAAGTAAAAGTTTGACAGGCTGTGCTCGGTCACTGGTCAGAAAGACGCACCATTGTTTTTTTGTTTTGTTTTTTTAAATCAGTCCACTGACAGAACAGTCTGCTTTGACATCCTGAAGATGAAGATTCATGTTCAGGAAGATGAAAATTCATCTTCAGGATGAGCCATAAATATGATAATAAACAGCAATAAGTTGGGCCTGGATGATGAATGTGTCAGGAGCTCTGTTTCATAGTCTTGTATTGTAGCAGCAGCTCTGCACACACAAACACTATCTGTTTGCTTGGCTATGATAGGCAGACACCCACAGACAAACTAAACATAAAGGGGGTGAAAACAAACAGAGGCTTCAGAGTGGAGCTTTTAAAGACGTACACTCACTCAGTGCTGTGTGCTCTTAGTTAAAGGAGGACATTTTTAAAACCATTACATCTGCTTGAAGGAGCACACACACCAGAGAATCCTGTAGGGAACTGTGGGAGTATGGGGTACTGTTGCTATGAAGCATCCGGCCCTACATAACCACAGTGAGAGCTGTGTCCGTATTCTCAGTTGGTGTTGGGTTGCCCCTCGTCTCTGTACCTGTTTGTGATATTCATGGGAATGATCTGAAGGCACACCTGGGCTGAGGACAGTTTGGGCACACGATGAGCCAGTCAGCACAGAGTCTATGAGCCCAGTCAAAAGATGTGGGCTGAACAGACAAGCTTTGTGAGAAAGAGCTTTCATGTTGCCAGACCAGTCCGACCTTTAACAAATCAGTGACCTCTTTAAAAGAACTGCACTCAAGTTAAACTACTAACAACTAAGAATCAGGCTTCATTCTGAGTTTGTACACAGTGCAGAAAAGTTTGCTCTATAAGTGCGATTTAATGAAAGATAGTTCTAGATAATGATACAAATAACAATAGGAAAAATAATGATGTAACTTTGTGTTTTTGTGACGTTCGTCTCCTAGCAACAAAAACATGTCTTAAACCTGATGTGTTGTTTTTATAAGCAACAGTGTATACAGGCAGCATCAGCAGGAATAAGAGGCAAGCAACATTTCAAAGTGTAGAAGCTGATGTCTGGGTTTTGATGTGTAAGTGATGATCTCACAGTAAATATCAAAGTATTTGATATGTGGACATTCAGTAGATCATTTCCAGAGAAAAGCTAGCTAAGGAGAAGGACCAGTGAGACTCTTCCACTGCAGATATACAGTGCTGAATAACCTTTAACACTTTGCTCAGTGTGCTTCCACAACACAGCAGCCAGGTGTGCATTCAATATTAATAAGGCCAATTTGTTTGATATTCATAACAACCAGGTTCATACAATAAACAACACCAAACAGAGTTTATTAGTACCATAACAAATCTTAACACTTGCTTCACATTTTATTTATTAGTTAGTTAATTTATTTATTTTTTTAAAGATTTAGAGACAGCTGAAGAGTGACATGGATGTGTGGAGAGAGAGATGGGGAATGATATGCAGGAAAGAGCCACAGGTCAGATTTGAACCCTGGGCTTCCGCAGCAGGGACTGAGCCTTCACTCATGGGGCGGCTGCTCTACCAACACCGCCCCTATTAGTTAATTTAATAAAAGTATGGATTTTCTATGTAATTGAAATAAATACGTAAGTTCTGCATTTTGGCCAAAATATTAAATAATATTAAGTGCAGAAGCTGTGAAAAGCCCTTTGCTGCAATGTGACTGTTGCATGGCTGTAATTCTGCAGATTAGACAAACACACAGCACCAACAGCACCTCATATTATTTACTTTCAGAAGATGACATGTTGTGCTGCATGAGTAATTTGCAGTCTCTTCAAAATGACGCTGGATTGCATAATAAGAGCAATGTGAGCTGAACACTGAGAAAACACTATGCTAGACTATGCAGCACAGCTTACTAGTACCTGAGACATGTCTACCCCTCCGGCTAGAAAAACACTGTGATGCCAACTGAGCAGAGTGGAAAGAGACGGAGCGCACTGCAGACCTGGTGGATGGGGTCGTCATCAAGAGGTTCTGGCTGAAGAATTTCAGGAATGTAATGTATGCAGCTCAGAGAAGAGCATGGACTACTGATCACACTTCATGCAATGGAACCCAGGTGGGCCCCTGCCTGTCCTCCCCCTTTTGTTTATGTGCAGCCTCTGACAGAGGAGCTTTCAGTGCAATCAACTATGTGAGTGCAATGGAAGAAAATCAGTCATTTACAGACAAGTTTAGAAGAATGGAAATGGAAAAGAGGAATCTGAACTCTGCCAGCTGTGTCCAGCTCTGACCTGTCTGTGGTACATCACGTGGGAGGAAAAGGAACAGAAGTGAGTGGACTAGAAGACTTCTGAGGGGCACTTTTGTTTTTGGAGGAGCTTCCCAGTGTTCCTGCATGTCTTAAGCCATTTTCCAAATCACATGTGCTCCAATGTCAAAACATGCCATGCTGCTTCATATTGTGGAACAGATTTGGACATTGTTTGTAGTCATTTGTTTCCACTTAGTCCAGGTTCTCTACCTCCGACATGGGTCTGTTTATCCAACACTGAGTGAGTGTGCAAGTGGACGTGTTAACACACGTGAAGATTTCTGTAAGGACCTTCATGGACAAAATTCAACCAATGACACAGCTTTGTTTGAACCTCACAGCACTGAGGCCAAACTGTTGTTAAAGTGCCAACATCCTTCATTTCCATGAGCTTGTTTTTTTCGACATGCTACATGCTCGTTCCATCCAGATACAACTCTATATACACCCCCAATCCAAGAATGCCATGTTCAAAGTCAGTCTGACTGTACAGTGTCTGATCACAAAGCAACAGGCCTGTTTCATTTAGTTTGTCACACAGTGAGCACTGATGAGACACTGCTTCTTCTGACTCTCTGTGTGTATGCTGGAGTGATGTTCGCTGCGCTGACCTTCACAAACACATTAGTTAGTAAAGCTGTGGATTTCATCAATCTGGGTGTCAGACTGGTGTGCACAAACATTTTGCACATTAATCCTGTAATCTTCACCCACATATGCAGTGACACGCTGAACTGATACAGGCACAGATGCCGTGAAGGAGAGCAGCTTTGCAACACTAGCAGGCTGAGGTGGACCAGACAGTCAGTCCAGTAAGATCAGGCTTATCTCAGCCAAAACTGAACCATTCAAATCTGCTCGGATCAGCTCCAATACTGATCCTCAGAATATGTTCTTTTTCTTCTTTTTTTAGAAATAGGTTACGTTATCTTTAAAAAAAAAGTCACAGGTTGGTGATTAATTTGTCAGACGTCAAGTCACGTGACTCGTAGGTACGGGGCACAGAACGAGGGAAGACATGGTGACGGTAGGCAACAACTTTAAAATAGAGGATGCACCGAGTGGTTTTTAAATCATCTGTGTGGCGGCATTTTGGATTCCCTATACACACAAAGACAACCGCTGAGAGATGGACAGACAAAACCAAAACAGCATGGAAATATTGCAAGAGACTACTAACATACAGCAGCAACACGAGCAGCATGCGGCAGCATATTAGCCGCCACCACAGCGAGAAGCAAAGTAACCTTACGCCACCTTGTGAGTGAAAACTGCCGAGGAGGCAAACCACCCTGACGAGAGGCTGTGCACCTCCTCTCCCCGTACATGTGTTTTGTTGATTAAGATGACCATGTAAGTTGCACAAACTGTTTTACAGAGTTTCTGTGAAGAAAGCGCCTCTATTGTATCAAGGTGTGAATTGTGTGTATTGTTACATCTCTATAGTCCAGCATACCAGCTGAAAACACACAGACAGATGAATGATGACGAGAAGCTTAAATCTTATGGCTTCCAAACTGCAGCAATGAGCTGCACTGAGGGTCGAAATCTTTCAAAGATTATGAGCACAGAATAGAAACAACTTCAATCAGGGGTTACAGAAGGTTTACTAAGAGCTACCAGAGCTAATTCCTCAAAATGCCAGTTGTGCTCCTGAAGGTTCAGATGAGTCATTTCCTGTGAGAAGATTTTCCACAGTGACCTTACACTGGATTAAAGGCTTCAATGGGAAAACCATAAACAGGCCACTCTACTGTATCACTGCTGTTTCTGCTCCAGCCTCTCTACATAGAACATGCGTGTCATGAACGTACAGGCCACAGCAGTGTGTGTGCGCGCATGTTTTTAACTTTTTCTTAATGTACAGTTATGATACTGAGCACATTAACCAATGCAACAGAGGAGTGGAGGGCACCCACACATGTATGAGGGAGATTCTGCACCTCGCTGCACATACTGCATCCCTGGTTGACTTCCTGTTGGTCAATAGACATGTGAATAAAACTATTTAATCGTCCGACTCTTTCCTGGACCCGATGGGGTCGGATCAGGACTTCTGTTCAGAGGGTTTGTGATGCTGATCTTCGTGGCAGCTCCTTTTCCACTGATTGTGTATGGGAAAAACACTTTTTGGGCCAGTGGGTGTCACATGATGAACGTGGGAGTTGCAGTACCTCGTGCAGCCACTAAGCCAATATGAGCCCACGGCCTGGCTCTGTGTCAACACACAGTATGAAGTATGAAGAGAATTCAGCTGAACCAAACGGCCCGATCCAAGCAGACGCACACAAGGTGGCCCTGAGCGCAAACAGCTCCGACACGACAAGAATCACGATGATGAAATACATACTGTTACCATACTGTCTGCACTTTATTGTTGTGGAACTACAAATCAACCTGCACATCCACCTCACTCCACCTCGCTCCACCTCACCTCACTTGACTCCAACAGGCATCCTGTTCCTCCTGATAGACAACAAACTGAACTGTGTGAGCTTCGCCAAACATCAGTGCAGTGAACTGAGGTGACATCACGCTGTCACATGATGAGCAGTGATGTCATGTGCGGTCAGTGATGAAAACACACAGAGCGGATGTGTCCTCTCTACATGTGATGACCTGATGCACTCTGAGCAGAGGACAGGAAGTGTCTTCTGATGAGGCCATCCTTTAGACATGTCCTACAGTCAGTGTGTGTGTGTGTGTGTGTGTGTGTGTGTGTGTGTGTGTGTGTGTGTGGAGTGATAACTGTGATAACATGATACAGTACACTCTTCACTGTTAGCTTCATCATGAAGGTGGCCTCTCGTCATTGTGCTGCTACGTGGCAATCTGATTCTAAACAAACAGACCACACTGTGCAGATCACAGTCTCCACACAGACAGACACACACACACACACACACTTCACAATGCAAACAGCATCAACATGAGCTCACTGAGCAGCTTCGAGTCCGGGACTCGTGTGATCCAAACAAAGAGGAACGGAAGGAGAGGGTGGGTTCCCATCACTGAGGGTCTGCGCTGGGCCTCATCTCTATCGGCTGCGCTCAGTGTCTGAGAGCTGGCAGCCGTTTGTTTGGACAATGAAGGCAGAGTTTAGGAGCAGGACTTTGACTGTCCTTCACCCCCCGCAGCTAAACCAAGAGCTAAAGCCTGAACTTGAACACACTCCTCTGAGCTGCTGCACTCCAGAGAAGTTTAACAAAGTGCCAAAGAGCCGAGCGAGAAGCTGCAGACTGCAGAGACTTCTGGAAGTTTGTTCAGTGAGGCGAGAGGACGAGAAAGAGCGAGAAGTAACGGGCTGTGTGTGTGTGTGTGTGTGTGTGTGTGTGTGTGTGTGTGTGTGTGTGTGTGTGTGTGTGTGTGTGTGTGTGTGTGTGTGTAAACCTTTGTTAACGTGTGAAAGATGTTTCCTCGGTGAGACGCGGAGGAAAACACACACTTACTTTGCTCCTGACTTCAGCGGACAGTCCGTAGGCTGGTCCCTTGTTAAAGTGTGTCATTTTCCCGGGTGGCTCGCGACTTTCAGCCAAACACTCTCTCAAGCAGCGGTTTGTTTCGGCCCCTTCGAAAGACCCGGACCAGGAGGGGGAAAGTATTCCGACAGGCTTCACACAGAGGGGAGAAGAGGACCACAGACTGCACTATCTGCGGGACAGGCTCAGATTGCAGAAAAAAATGTCGTCAAATGGTTGACGTAGCCAGGACAGCCAATCAGAGCAGCCGTGGGTTACTACCTCTGATGCTCTGAGTTTGTGAACTTGAAAGCTGAAGTGACTGCTGCTGACTGCATGAATGGAAGCAAAGCACACAGTGTTTACATGCACCTGCTCATCCACACGACTTTAATGTCCCAAATATTAATATTAACTATTAACTTCATCTGGTGAGCTTGTGGACAAGATTCTAAGCTAAGTTTGTAGTTCGTTATTAAATAAAATAGATTGGATATATATATATATATATATATATATATATATATATATATATATATATATATATATATATATATATATATATATATATATATATATATATAGCTACTGTGTGACATCATGTATTGTTTCACAGGTCACATAGTCAGTCATCAGTTTTCAGGCCTTCACTCAGTCATTGGACCAGTGTTCCCCTCACAGATATTCAGAGATGTAGTGTATCTATAAATGGGACCAGATGTCAGGCTGTATGAAGAATTGTTTGCTCCTTCTCTTCCCTCCTCTTCTTTGGTTCAGCTCAACAAATCATCTCAGAGCTCTCTTCCTGTCCAGCACTCTATCCAGGAACAGGAAACACAGCACAAAGAAAGCAAAACAGAGCAGTGACAATGCAACCAGCAGTGTTCATTCTTTTTCTATTGGATTGAAAAGCAGGTTGACATGCTGCAATCCCGCCAAAATGGCAAAACTGCCCCTTCATAAACAATACTGACCATTAAAACCAGCGAGGAAAGACATTTCTTTATGTTGTCTGCTAAAGTCCACCCTGACTCTCCATGTGTGGAATCTGTGTGTTTTCTTTTTAAAAGTTAAACTGTAGATATTTCATTCTGACTTTGAACCAGGCTCATGTCATGTATGTTTGTGTGCAGAGGTCACTGTGTTAGTTGTGCTTTCTCTTATAACTGTGAGCTTTATTGTATCAAGCTTTAAAACTACTTTTAAACTGGAGGGAATTCTTTAGTTCAGTATATGAACCAGGCCTTTTATTCACACATTCACTCCAACTTTTAACTTAAACTCATTGTTTAATGTTAGTTTATTCACTGACTCATGCTTAGTCAATCCGTCACCCGACTTGGCAGTGCTCAGAAAACGATACACTACACAATACTCTTTACACTTCCATTCCCGCACACTCCTACTGAACCCTAAAAGATGGAGACATTGAAGTGTACATTTCCTATTTCGGGTGGTCCAGCTGGCTCCAGAAGACAGGTGGAGTTCGTCTTTGTGAACCCTGATGCACTGTGTGTGTGGATCAGAGACATTAAATCAAATCAAATCAAATTTTATTTGTATAGCCCAAAGTCACAAAACACATTTTGCCTCAGAGGGCTTTACAGTCTGTACAGGGAGTGACACCCTCTGTCCTTCGACCCTTGGTTCGAGTGAGGAAAAACTTGCCCACAAAAAAACCCTTTTAACAGGGAAAAAATGTGGAAGAAACCTCAGGAAGAGCCACAGAGGAGGGATCCCTCTTCCAGGACGGACAGACGTGCAATGGACGTCACATGTACAGAACAATCAACACAAACATATTGTACAATTACAATGAATTACAATAGATGGTAGAGTGAATTACAGTAGCAGTGGAATCTGTGATAGAGATAGAGATAGACAGATGCACAGCAGCAATAAGTCATTAACCAACTAAGCTGTAGTGGAGATGGTAGCAATAATGACAGTAATGCTATATATTGTGGACGTCAGCAGCAGACCACAGCAGCAGCCACGATCCATAAGAACCTGCTGGATGACAAAGCACAGAAACTTCGGGGAAGAAGTTTAGTTAGTAACATGGATTGATGATAATGACGATTGGAGGGAGAGAGGGAAGGAGGGAGAGGGAGAGAGAGGGAGAGAGAGAGAGAGAGGGAAGGAGGGAGAGGGAGAGAGAGAGAGGGGGGGGGGGGGGTTGGTTCAGTAAAGGGAGATGTGACTACATCTTCAACCAATACCATGCCTGACGGCATAACCCAGATAACCCCGGCAGTCTAGTCCTATGGCAGCATAACTAAGGGAAGGCCTGAGCCAGCCCTAACTATAAGCTCTATCAAAAAGGACAGTCTTAAGTCTACTCTTGAAGGTGGTGACCGTGTCTGCCTCCCGAACCCAGAAAGGTAGTTTGTTCCACAGAAGAGGAGCTTGATAGCCGAAAGCTCTGGCTCCCAGTCTACTTTTGGAAACTATAGGAACGGAACCCAGCATTCTGAGAGCGCAGTGGTCTAGAGGGGTAGTAAGGTACTATGAGTTATTTTAGATATGATTAGATATGATGATACATTATTGCTCTATTACCATATTGTGTACAATATCACACAACTGGACTACAAACTGCCGTCCATCTCACACAGAACAGAGCAGACATCTTTCTAATTAGGGGCTGTGGCTTGGAGGTAGAGCGGGTTGTCCTGATGCCAACCTTCTGTCTCAATGACTAAGGACCAAGCACCAAGCACCAAACATGGGGTGACAGAGCCTTCTCCATAGCTGCCTCCTCCCTCTGGAACTCACCTAGGAGATATTTTCTGGAGTATTTTTTACCATATTGCTTGAAAACCTCTTCACGACCCCAATGCAGCCGGGTCAGGTCAAATCATGGGAAAACACCATCCAATTGATGGGGCTGCTCATTATGATTGGATCCTGACAAGTCCATCAAACTTCAGTCCGCTTCTCGCTCCCCCTCTGCCCATTCGTGAACGAATAGAGACCCTTCATTACTTTGAAGGCGTGGTTTCAAGGGGAGGTCTGAAAAAAAGGCATGGCTGTGTATTTTCAAAATAAAGCTTGCTGGAACCGTTTTCCCAACATCTCCTAACACACCACCAAGTCCTGTAAAGCATCATGAGAAACACTCTGTGAATAAATTGTATTATCATGACTGATTCCTGGAGTTTCTGTGCTCTCTCGTCCAGCAGGTTCTCATGGATCGTGGCTGCTGCTGTGGTCCTACATGACGTTCACTACATATATTATTACTGTCATTAGTGCTACCATATCTCCACTACAGTTTGTAGTTAGTTAATGATTTACTGCTGCTGTGCATCTGTGTCTCTCTATCTCTCTCTGTTTATCCTTCCCCTCCCCTCTATCCGCCCCTCTCTATGTTTAACTCAACCAGTCATGGTGGATGACTATCCACCAATGAGCTTGGGTCTGCTCGAGGTTTCTGCCTGTTAAAAGGAAGTTTTTCTTCGCCACCGTCACCAAGTGTTTTCTCATGGTGGAACTGTTGGTCTCTGTTAATAATATTATAAAGAGTACAGCCTAGACCTGCTCTGTATGAAAAGTACCATGAGGCAACTTATATTATGATATGGTGCTATATAAATAAATAAAGAATTGAAAATGAATTTAATTGATGATTATGAATGATGATTATTATAATATATAGCCTCACAGCTAATGTGGAGTATTGTAAAACAGACATTTTCAGCAGCAGAATGAAAGAGAGTAAAACTAGAAAAGCACCTTAAAAATAATGTTTTATTTTTTTTAAATACAACATCAGATGGTGAAATGTCACACATACACGATAACAGCAGTAAAAAAACAGCATTTCTTCATGGGAATTACAAACATGATTCATACGTTACATTTTCACACTATTCTTCCAAGGAAAATGGATTTGGGATATTTGTCCCTAAGAGAGGACCACTGCACAAAGAAATAGTCTGATATTGGGTACAAGATTTTCCCCGTGAGTGACAGTGTCTGCACCCGGCAAATACTCTCAACGTAAACTATCAGGACTTTCTTCATTCCCAGAATTCCAAGCAGGAGTCCTGCCACACATAAGGGAACGCAGGTCCCCGGGCCATTACACAGCACCTAAAACAACATACACACACACAAAGGAGGGGGATGAGCACATTTCCAGGAAGTGACACGTATTTGGTGGTTCATAAGCTTCATAGAAAGGAGCCTCATGAATTCTCATGCCACATGACAGAAACTGGTTAAAAGGAACAATTCAGGGCAACGTGAATCTGCTGTTTAAGATCAACATCTGTTTAATGTCTGTGTGTCCAGTACAGACAGACTGCAAACGTGTTTGTCAGAGAGGGGTGGTACATCTGAGCCACAGCAGCATGTGAAAAGAATGACTTTATGATTATGATTTTTTGTATGTAAGAGCTACAAACCTGCAGAATGTCTTTCACTCTTTTCATTTGCTGACTTGAACCCATATATACACACAGCTCTGGAAACAATGAACAGACCCCTGCACACTGATCACTTTCTCTGGATGTACTACTTCTCAGTATGTGCTTGAGTAAAAATATTCTCATTTATTTTTCTGCTCAAACAATGCAAAGAAACAACACAATGCTAATGTTTCAACCTGTGAAGAGTATAAAAAAACACTTTCCTGCATGCCCTCTATCAGTGTGTCACACTGCTGGCTAACGTGCACGGTGTCTCTGTCAGTTAAGTCAGAACTGAACCGTCTTTTCCTCTAAACTCTAACTAATTCTCAACTCTTTTTACGGTCAATAGTTTGGTTTTAATTCCAGTTACTTTTGAGGTACAATCAGCATTGTTTGGACATCCAGCTGCTCCTATTGCAAAAGGATAGTGACGACCACAGAAGTGCTTTTTTATAACCTTTATACATTCATTAAGTTTTGCTTCAAATGATCAGCTTTTCACTACCTATATTAACCTTGACTTTAGTTAAGTAGAAAATATTTCTGTGACTTTTGTGAACAGTGAATATTTTCTCCTTAAGTCCTTCAATAATATAAGAAAAGAAATGCTATAATTTATGTCCACACAAGTTTGTTTTGTTTTTTTTTAGCAAAAAAGGCTTGAGCTAGAGGACAGTGCAGGAAATGAATCCGTGTGTTTGTTGTTGAGATATTGGGATTTGAAGAGTCATGTGATGTGTTTAAAGCCAAACATGACGGAGCTGAACTGTCCGTCAACACTTAGAGTGAAGATCTATGCTAAATACAGTGTGAGGAGAAACTGGTGTTCTGTGGTGACTCAGTGGCAGCGGTGAAGGCAGCTCAGGGAGATTCAAAGACAGAGGGGGAGGGGACTGGGATGAAGAAGTGGCCTCAGGGCTGAAGGAGGCTGAGGGAGTTGAGGGAGTTTGGGTTTACAGGAAACCAGAGAGAGCTGCACTGGAGTCTGGAGAAGTCATCATACAGCCCCACAGTACAGACACAGCAGCACTGAAATATCCTCTCCACACGGCTGCCCTGCACTCTGTCTTCACACAGCACACTTCTCTGCTGCTCATTCAGTTAATACGGCTATATTTACCATATTTATACTGTCCATTCTGTTTATACTGCTATATTGCCATATCATACTGTTTATATCTTAGATTGTCATATTTTTCTTACATCTTTTTGTACTTGTATTTTTTTTAGATTTTATAATAGTTAATATAATAGTTTATTGCTGTTTGTACCAGCGATATGAGGGAACACTATTTCAATTCTGTGTATGTCCTGTACACAAGTTGACTTGACTTTTATCACTCTACAGTCCAATAACACACAAAACAGTTACTGTACACATACAAAATCAAAAACTTCATTAACAGCACGTTCACTTGTTCACTGGCTCGCTTGCTCTCTTTACAAACTGTCATTGTGCAATAAATAAACCTATGCATAAGCCAGCAGATTTCACCACTAGGTCTTAAGCTCCCTCTGGCCGCAGGAAACACAACTCTGGAGATGGAAATCTCATTTTCCCTTCAATCTGCTTATTGTCAGCTTCACAGTTTTACAGTAGCTTCACTTCCATCCATCCATCTCCTGTAACCACTTATCCTTATATCAGGGTTGTAGGTAGCTGGAGACTATCCCAGATGGCATTGGGTGCGAGGCAGGCTACACCCTGAATAAGTTTAACTTCATTTCTTACAACACAAACATCAGCGACCCAGAAGAGATCTTTTTTCTGTCCCAACACTGTGAAAATAAATATTTTGTGTATCAAGGACTTTTTTCTTTTTACTGTGGAATCAAAAATATCAAAGTTTAGAATTCTGGTGGCCCTCGCTGGATAAAGATGATCTGGTACTCTGGTAAAATTCCCTTATGGCAGCACCAGTACCATGCAGGTCTACAACTGCCCCTCAAAAAGCTGCAGTCATAAGCCTGACTGGAACATTCCTGGCATCACTCCCCTGGCACTAAGTCCCGGCTTTGTTTCCAACCGGCCACCAATAAGCAGAGAATTCTGCTGGACCCGCATTCAGAGGGACCAGTCACAGATCTGGAATCTGCTCTCACTACTCTCAACACACAGTTCACACAGACAAGAGACAGGCAAGCTACACTATCTGTACTTTGTCAGAGGTGAGCTGACACAGTTTGATTCAAACATTCTTACTTAAACTGTCCTCAGTGGAGGAACGTGACACAGTCCGTTCAATGGTGATGTTAAAATGTCATTTTTAAATGCTGTGAAGAGCACAGATTAAATTCCATTCGCCTCCATTGTACTGGGTGGGAGCAGAAATCAGACAAATAAACCAGAAGGATTTTTGAAGGGGAAAGAAAAGATGGGTGAAATGTGGTTAAAGCAATACATGCTGGGGAGATAAGAGATTCTAGAGATTATTCAGGGTTGAACAAATTCAGATTCACCAGCATGGACAGACATTTCACAATCCAACCCTAACAGGTGTGACTGCAGATCCATAGACCGTACATACAGCATCAAACGACAGACATCTGTTAACTTTTATACCATGTTAACTTTACCATCTTAGCTGGATTTGGTCTTTGTGGCAAATGAGGACTGCTTCATGGCATTTTCTATCATTTGGCATCATGTTGATGATGATGTGTCAGGGACTTATCCACCACTCCCAATTATAAAATTATGATCATATCTCCTGTTAGATATTGAGTATCAGTAGGTTTTCCGACAGCTCACACCGACTCACTGGGCTACACACACACACTACAGTAGAGTAGAGACACAGGTCATCGGCCCGTCCTTGGACCTTAGAGACACAAAGTTGATTCTACGAGGTGTGATGATGTGAGCTGACTGAATCATTATGTGTAACACACAGCAGACTGGGGCTTCCACCTTCTTTGAAAAACAAGAGGAACAAGCAGAGATATCTCTCAAGAGTTGACAAATATTTACTGGTGATCATCTGACCCTGCCAGATCAGCATGATGAGTTAACGCAGTGAGCGCTGCCTCATTTCAACAGCAGAACTGTGATAAAAAGGAAGATGACTTTGATGCTGAGTTCAGTGTGCCTCCTCCACGCTGACCACACCTCTGGAGGTGTTTGTGTTGAGCTACAGCTGCTTTGTACAGCTGTCCAACTGAACTACCTATCTGTGTGTGTGTCACGCTCTGACAGCTGGAGTGTCACTTCAGGGTCACTCTTTGTCTCTGAGGCTCCATTAAACAAACAGTGTGATCCAGTCTGAACCTCATCTACAGGTTATGTCATGTCACTACCTGTAAAGATGTCATTGCTAGCCTGCATTTTTTTCTGAAATGACAGTTTTTGATTTAAAATTTTACAAAGGAAATGTTTATTTACAGGTCTTTGAGTGGGGGAAAAACAATGTAATTGTGCAATTATCAGACCGCCATTACATTTTTCATCTCGCGCACCCCCTAGCAGCAGCTCACCACACTTTGGGAATCGCTGGTGTAGAGGTACTGATCCAGATGCAGTAAACGGCCTTCTGATGGGGAGCAGCAGGTCAACAACTTCAACTCAAACAGTGTTGAATCTGCACTTAGAAGAGGTCACATAGTGTTGAAGGTCATGTTGAAGGGATCAGGACTGAATATGTTCTATAACATGTATATTTCTATTTACACCATCTTTCCCTTTAGCATGCAGGAAATCTGAAGCTGTTGCAATTTTGGATTTTTGTTTTGGAAGATTGTTGCATCAGTGTGATGATACACTGTAACTGTACTTTGGGTTTTCCACTGCAGCTGATTGCCTTGGTGACTATGAATAAAACATCAGAGACTTCATCTTCAGCGAAACAAACCATTTCGTGAAAATGTGGGCTGATTGAATTTTTTAAAAATTGTTTTCAATCTGCAGTCAGGTGTTCAGGTGTTCACTCCACTGTTTAGTATCAGCTCATTGAACCCTGAGGTGACAAAAACTCTCCACAGCTACTGACAATACTGTAATACGAGCAAAACCACAAAAGAAGAAGTCGTGCTGAAGTCTGTGGAAAAGATGTCCGCATACATACTTTGCATTATGACTATAAATCAGGGATTTCTAAAGTGTGGTGCGCGCGTGAGCTGTTGGGTGTGCAAGATGAAAAATGTAATGGCGGTCTGATAATTACACAATTAGTGTCCCCCCCACACACACACACACACACAATAAAGACGTGTAAATGAACATTTCCTTTGTAAAATCTAAAAATCAAAAACTGTCATTTTAATAAATAAATAAATGCAGGCTATTCAAAAAGCACTTCATCTCAAAATGAAGCACAGAAGAAGTTGCACAGACACTGTGCAGGATAACGCCTTCTACACATATATGTGCACCTAGCTTATGGCCTCTACGTCATTCATACTCGCAAATATGCTGAGTTGGCTGAAATCAAACATCAGAGAGTTTGCATTAATAAGGGTAAGTATTTGGCCAAATGGTATTGATATAATTGCTACAAATATACTGGAACTACTCACACATCCCCCTCCCTATTTCTCCCTCTCTCTCTCTCTCTCTCTCTCTCTTTCTTTCTCTCGCTGCAGGCTGAGCCACCCGTGCTGCACTTGAAAATGTTGTTATTTTTGTTGTTGTTTTAATCTGTTCCTGAGCCATGCTCTGATATTTATATTGTGTGTAACTTTATTGCAATTTAATTCAAATTACTGGCGTTCTAATTTTATTTCCATAACCTGTGTTATGATGATGGGGTTGTGTTAGCTCCATGGTCATTTAAAGTTGCTGCAATATTTGTAATTTGTAATAATTTGCAATATTCGGCTCAAAATATTCTAACATTTTCCCTGACATATCTGCTTTCTGCCTCTGCTCCTGAGCCTGTCATCCATCCTCTTTACTCTTAAAAGTGGAAGCTTGTGCATGACTTTGTTGCATTATATTGAAACTGTGTTACAGTGTTTCAGATTAATTCAAATGCCAGAGCGCATTGCTGTGATTGTGACTATTTTATTATATGTGTGTTCTGGTCATTAGAGCATGATTAAACATGCCGCCTTTAATATGGCTATAAAAAAAAGCTTGTTGCATTTTATTTATTTATTTTTTGTTTTGTGTTTTGAAGGTGTAGGGGATTGGTGGTGCGTCAACCCGGGTGGGACATAGAAGGGGGTGTGCAGCTAAAAAAGTTTGGGAACTGCTGCTATAAATGGATGGGTTAAGTTTTATGGTTCAAAGCTGGATATTATTAAATATGTTCTGGAATGAGAGTATATTTTGAAATCCAGATTATTGATGTGACAGATGTTGTGTAATTCAATAAGCCTGATATTGTTATGCAACCAGTTAAATGTCAGCGCTGTAGATTTCCTAAAGAAGAATTCCTCTGTGTCTATGGACTCTGTTAGTGCAGAGCGAAGGGTTTGAATCTATCTTTAAAGTGTTACTTAAAGTGTGTAAGATTTGATTATCTATTGGCAGATCATATTCTGAATTATGTTTTCATTCAGGTGTCATCATGTTTTGTTACCTTTGGATGAAACTTTTGTCTACAGAGAAAGCAGATCCTATGGAGCAGCTCCACACCTCCATGACTGTTAAGTGATCCAGTATGCAGGAGCCAAAAACTGCAGTTTCACTTGACAAAATGACTTCTTTAAGTAGTGAACTACTGCACGTCTATAAAGATGGAGAACTCACAGGACACAGAGTAAGGCAGCAGTGCTCACAGTCTGCAAGACAGGCTGAGGCATCCTGACGCTAGTATCAAGCTCCAATAACACTGGATGCTGCTACCTGTCCCATAATACTCTGTCTTTACTGTGTGTGTGTGTGTGTGTGTGTGTGTGTGTGTGTGTGTGTCTAAGGGTACAAAGCTGGGTGCACTCACCATGTCAGGTCTGAGTCTGAACACCAGAGGGAGAGAGTACCGCAGGGCATTCAGGGTGCTGATAACAGAGGAAGACCAGGACTGTTGCACCTCCCTGCTCCGTGGGATCCGACAGATGGTGAACTGGAGAACGAAGATTCAAGGGAGTTTATGACGAGCTCATCTCTCAGATTTCACAGCAAATTAACAGCTGTGTTCAGTCTACACTGCCACACAACAATAACCGTTCAGATCACCCAAATTATAAAACTTATGTTCCCATTTACGTCAGGCCATGCAGAGATGTTTAGTGAGATTAGACATTAGAAATGACTAAAATTTCCATCATGTCAGCCCCCTCCTCGCAACATCCCCAGTGTCTATCTGCACTACAACTATGAACTTTCACTGAACTATGCTGAGTCTGAAAAAATGAGTCTATAATATTTCATTCAAATAAATGTTGAAATGGTCATTCCTGAAAGGACTGTCTGAAGGAAGTCTGTCTGTCTTTGTCTCAGCTCTTGTACTTTATGAAATGACAATCAAGTTGTACATAAAAAACTAGCGAAGTACAGATGGACAGTGTAATCATGACACCTGCTGGTGATATTAACACTGCCCCACTTACTTTTTTCCATCATCATCTCAGAAAGGCTGTAAACACTCTGCTGTAACTTCCACACACACTCTCTTGACTGTGATAAATGTTCACAGTGTAACCTGAAACAGAACTTCCAGGACTTCAGGACAACTGTCAATGATTTTCAAACCTCTTCTTTCCCTCTGTTCATTAGATTACATAACTTATGACATCATACAGTTCAGCTCTCTATGAATTGTTCAAAGTTCCATCAAAGAGTCATTTACCTTCTGTACTTCTCTCATGGGTGACTGTCACAACAGGACATTCCTAAAAAGCAACCATTTGGCCCTTTGGAGGAGTCCTCACTCCCTATGGGCCAAGTGCTTTAATACTTTATCTGAATGCAGGACATTTAGCTTATGATGGAGTATTTTTACATTGTTGTATTGGTACTTTTAAGTAAAGAATACAGTAAATATTCCCACTGATCAGAGCTCACCTGTCTATTTAGCCATCTGTCTGTCTGCCAGAGCTGCAGCTCACTGAGAACACACAATACAGCAGGCTGCCAGATTATCAGCTCAGGTTTCACCATATCTCACTCTCTGTTTTGCAGGAGACACACAAACCTGGCATCTCTCTTTAGGTCGTACTAGTAACACTGTGAGGAATCGGAGTTCTCTAAAAGTTAGAAATTAACCAAACAAATAAAAAAAACATCCAAATACAGCCAAACACAGTCCAGAATGTACCTGTGATTCAGAGTCAGAGGGAGGCTTAGATCGTTCGAAGGTGCAGATTTTCTCTTCACTCATCCTGTCCGTGTCAGCGATAACATAGTGTCGAGGTGTGTAGGCTGCACTGAGGCACTCCATCAGCCGCAAGATCTCTGAGGTGTGACCACCTGAAAAACACACGAGAAGAAGAAAACACAATGAGCTCATTAAACATTAAGACACTCTGATGTCAGATTCTGCCATGGAACAAATTCTTTCTTTCAGGTTCCGTCACACATTCTTCATATCTCTTATATTCTACAGCTTCAGGTTAACTCTGTCAGGAACAGGACGCCCGTGTCTAAACACTTTTGTGTACTTTTGGCCAGACTCCAGTTTCCATGATTTGTTCTGGGTGCCTTAGTTCCAATGAAGAGAAATGTTAATGCCACAGCATACAGTGAAATGTGAAAGAATAAAGTCCCCCCCTGGAGTGAGAAGGCAGCTCCTCGCAGGTTAATGCCCGTGGTGTCACAATCATATGGTTAGGACAGGAGCCAATCAGAACACACAGTCTCACTCTGTTGGTGACTTGCTCTGCTTTTATTTTTTTTTAATTATTTTTAGGTATCGTCACAGAAATTCGGCAGTGTAAACACGTAAAGATCTCGTTTGATAGATGGCTGCGTCCCCGGTGTTTCGGTTTAACGGTTGACCCTGTTAACTAGTGACCGTCAGTGGAACGCGTCAGCTGTCGTAAACGTGAAGACGCGTCGCTGTCCTCATGAATGCTTCTTTGCTGGGTTTGTTATTCTTAAATAACAGACGCCTGTCAACGTGGCCACAAGCTCACACGGTACAATGTGTAATGAACACTCAGCACCACAGTCCAGCAGCTAATAGCAGCGGCTAAGGAAGTCCGCTAACGGCGGAACGTACACTGCTTGTTCGCCCTCATACTCTACATTTTAAAATAACACCTGACACGTAAGAACAACGTATGATGTCAGAAGAACACAACGCAAATGTACCGCGGTTCACGGACGTAACATTACGCTAATGTTATCTGATCTGTTATCTGTTACCTGAACCCGCAACAACGAGAACAGCGACCGGACCTTTGGTTCCAGGGCGACATTTGGATCCAGTTTTCAGAACAGTATAGAACCGAATAAGAAACAACAGACAGAGAAGTAACACAACTAACACTGCTCCCACCAGCACCGCCATGACAGCTACGGCAGCTCTGAAGGACCAAACCAGGTCAAGTCGTGACGGGTTTTTTTATTCCCTGTGTTCAGGCTGTCAGGTACATGAAATAACTTCTGTCAGTAATATAGTGCCCGCAGCTGAGTTAACAGTCATTGTCAGACAGTTATTCACTACATTGTAACAATGAAACACTGAAGAGGCACGTAAATCTGACTAAAGTGGAAGAATCTCGTTTAGTCTGGCAAGATAATCTTAAAACTTACAGGAAGGCTCTCTGTAATGCCAAAGCAGCCTATTACATTTCATTAATAGAGGAAAATAAGAACAACCCCAGGTTTCTCTTCAGCACTGTAGACAGGCTAACAGAGAACCACAGCTCTACTGAGCCATCTATTCCTTTAGGTCTAACTAGTAATGACTTCATGAGCTTCTTTAATGATAAAATTAGAACTATTAGAGACAAAATACATCATGCCTTTCCTTCGACAGGCACTGATCTGCATTCTGATACAGCAAGTTTGGAAACAGCTGTAAAACCTGATATATATTTAGACTGTTTTTCTCCCATTGACCGTCATCAAATAACTTCTATAATTTCTTCATCTAAGCCGTCAACCTGTCTCCTAGACCCCATTCCAACCAGGCTGCTCAAAGTTACAAATGACCTCCTAATAGCATCAGACAAAGGACTCATCTCTGTATTTGTCCTGTTAGATCTTAGTGCTGCACCATTAACCATCAAATTCTTTTACAGAGACTGGAACATCAGATTGGCATCAAAGGAACCGCCCCAAGCTGGTTTAAGTCGTATTTCAGATGGATCTCAGTTTGTTCACGTTGTAGAGTGCGCAGTCTAAATCACATTGCTACACACCTTTTCCCATTAAAACCCACCTCCGTCATCCACCCACATTCAACTCCTACTCCAATGGAAATAAACCACCGCAGCCCGCGCATTTTGAACCCGTCCTCCAGGAAGAGAATTTAGGATGAATGCAAGTTACCGGTGGGAGAGAGCGATAGCGTCTTTAAGCATGCAGTTAAATCCACGTCGGTCTTATATCCACGTCGCTGTCCTGTCGACCAGCTATTGGATTGTCTATTTCGTTTTATGGGATCAGCTGTTTCAGGAGTCGGGAGGTGCCGGTTCCGGTGGAAGAAGGCCGACCGACCGACTGACATACTTTATAAACGTAGGTACAGTGAGTACCCGTTGTGCATTTTTGTTTTCTTTTTTATTGTTTGCTTCACCACGGCGAGAGACGCTGGTTTATTGAGTGTGCCTAAAAGAGCACACTATATGTTATCCCCGGCGCTTGTTCTTCTTACGCCCTTTCTTTGGTTCCCTACTGCTCCCAGAGTTTTTGTCGCACATACACAAACCAAGAGTCAAAACGACCGGCTCAGAAAGTTTCACCGAATGGTTTTGCCGATATACGCCAAACACTACGCCAAAAAATGAATGGGTGTATATTTTGTAATTTGTCAAAAAATAAATTTGTAAACTGCGACTGCGGCCACAAATGTCAAGCCACAGAAATCATTTAGCTAGAAACGTAGGAAAATTTATTGGCGTCGCATAGATACCTGCTGAAGCTGTCAGTATTATAGTTTTGGCCTCAGACACAAAGACTTGGCAGCGACACCCATCTCCTGCCCAATATACTCTCATGTTAATTTGAGAGGAGAAATTACCAGAAGCAGCAGGGAGCATCTGCTCTTTACCTGACGACCCAGACCAGAGTTTTTAACATTTAGCTCTCAAACTGGGCACAGAACTGGTTGACAAGAAGCCCCAGATCACGAATATTTCAGCTTTTGGATACGACACACAGTTTGGCATATTTCGCCATGTCTTCGCAGGGCTTCATTTGGTTTCTCTCTCTCTCACTCTCTGGGCATTTCCAACTGACATTATAACAGGTGCAGTAACTGCTCTGCTAATTAGGGCCCAGCAGTTGGCCCTGGTTGCTTGGCAACCTCAAGCCTGCCTGAGGGAGGAGAGGGGGGAGGGGCTATTTTCACTTTTCCTGATGTGCGTCAGACACAAGTCATCTGATCTGACAGTGAATCCAGCAGGACTGTGTTAAATCATTTACGGTCACAATGTGTCAATTTACACCTGTCAAAATCTGACTCCCCTCTTATATGTAACCCCAACAATTTTCACTTTGCCAGCATACTTTGACCTCTGCTACTTATGTATAAAGTTATTTGTAACTAGTGTTAACAGAAAGGGAAAAAAGGAGGGGAGTCAGATTTTTACGGGTCACAATTTACACCTGTCAAAATCTGACTCCCCTCTTATATTAAAAATGGAAGATGTAACACCAATAATTTTCACTCTGCTGGCATGTTGTGACCTCTGCTACTTATGTATAAAGTTATTTGTAACTAGTGTTAACAGAGGAAAAAAGGAGGGGAGTCAGATTTTTACGGGTCACAATTTACACCTGTCAAAATCTGACTCCCCTCTTATATTAAAAATGGAAGATGTAACACCAACAATTTTCACTCTGCTGGCATGTTGTGACCTCTGCTACTTATGTATAAAGTTATTTGTAACTAGTGTTAACAGAAAGGAAAAAAGGAGGGGAGTCAGATTTTTACGGGTCACAATTTACACCTGTCAAAATCTGACTCCCCTCTTATATTAAAAATGGAAGATGTAACACCAACAATTTTCACTCTGCTGGCATGTTGTGACTAGGGGTGGGTATTGGCAAAGAAGTCACGATTCAATTCGAATCACGATTCATATGCCACGATGCAATACTATCACAATACTTGAATTATTGCGATGCATTGCAATACTTCAGTGAAAATGTACCAAAAAAAAGGATAACTTTATCTGGGTAGCGTCTTCAATTGATACATAACTCTGAGCAACTCAATTCAAAACTGAATTTATTGAATAACAAAAAAACAAACCAATGAAAGCTCCTCTGATATTGCGAGTGTAGCTACTTTCATCGGTTTCATTGCAGCGACGACCTCCTCAGCAGCCGTTATGTCACTCTCGGTAAGGGTGCAGATGTCCTTCTCAGACTTGCGTATTTCGGCAGACAGCAGCGCAGCGTGAATGGCAGGTTGTTGCTCTAAAAACCGCTCCAGCATGTCGTGGGCGCTGTTCCAGCGAGTGGCGACGTCTGTAATCAATTTGTGGCGAGGGAGATTTAGCAAAGTTTGCTTCTCACGCAGTACGTGGGAGGCAACAGTGCTGCGTCTGAAAAACGCTGTCACCCGTCTCACTCTCCCTAGCTATCTAGTAACTGTCACATAGCATAGCACATAGCAGTCGCATAGCCCGCCAGAAATGCAGCTGGCGTGAAGGCAGCAATCGCCAACAACTCCGACATCTGTAGGACTGGAAGTTGTATTGTGCTTGTTTTTGGCCGACGTTCCCCAACCATTTAAACTATTTTATTTATTTTTTATTCATAATCGATATTTGGCATCAAGAATCGATGCAGTATATTGTGAAACTTAGTATCGTCATGACAATTCTTTTGCACACCCCTAGTTGTGACCTCTGCTACTTATGTATAAAGTTATTTGTAGTTAGTGTGTTAACAGAAAGGAAAAAAGGAGGGGAGCAATGTTCCCTCTAATTTTTCATGTATCTGGGCATACACACAAGCTTCCTGAGCACACTTGATGACCACTGTGAGCAACATCATATGTGCACGCTGTGGCCACACACCAGTATCACACTTGTTCAAAACCTTGGATCATGGCAAGTTACATGGCTTATTAAAAAAATCAAATTACAGCAGCAATTGTCATTAGTTTACTTTTAATATGAGTGATTTGGTCCACTTAAAATGAAAAAAGACAAAAATCTTATTATTCATGAGATGTGTAGTATGTGAGAGTCCCTGCTTTGCCCTAGGTGAGGTCCAGTTGTGGCCTGGGTCCTATTCTGGAAGAAATGATACATAGACACCCTTCAGACATAACACTTTTTTTACATTAAAACATTCACATTTTGCACAATGACGTGTGCTGTTGCTTGTAATACAGTGTAAATTCCTGTGACTTTTTGTCTGTAAATTATCTAATTACTCAGTTTTTTTATTAGCATTTCTACTACCCATAAAATCTAGTAGTAACAGCATTTAATGATTAATATCCATAAATAAAAAATCTGTCACTAGAATATGCACTAATTTGACTTAAATTTTACCTGATTTTTCACGTCTGTCCTTCTCACTTCTCCTATGGTTGTGCACTTTGTCCGGGTTGATGTCTTCGTCTGCTTCTTGCTTTGACTGTATGCGCATCAGGTGGTCCAAATGTGCCACTTCAGAAAAAATCTCACCCCGTTTCAACGCTTGTTCATCTATTTGCATATACTCCATCGACACTCACTTCTGCCCGTTCGTTTCGCCATGATAAGGGGTTAGCATTTGCGTCTCTTAACTCCGCCACACTGTTGTTAGCTAGCTAACCTGCACGGTGCATATAGGCAGGGCATATGCAAGCACTGTCAATGCTATGATTGGCTGTGTAGCGTAAGTGAACCTTATCATATCATTGGCTGGACTCCTGTCATTCACTGAGTTACAATGCAAAATGGTACAGAAAACAATATTATTGGTCTAATTAATTAGATTAGGTCTAATATTAGATATTATTTAATATGTTTATATGGAATTTTATTTTTTCTTGGGAGGGGAGTCAGATTTTTACGGGTCACAATTTACACCTGTCAAAATCTGACTCCCCTCTTATATTAAAAATGGAAGATGTAACGCCAACAATTTTCACTCTGCTGGCATGTTGTGACCTCTGCTACTTATGTATAAAGTTATTTGTAACTAGTGTTAACAGAAAGGAAAAAAAGGAGGGGAGTCAGATTTTTACGGGTCACAATTTACACCTGTCAAAATCTGACTCCCCTCTTATATTAAAAATGCAAGATGTAACACCAACATTTTTCACTCTGCTAGCATACTTTGACCTCTGCTACTTATGTATAAAGTTATTTGTAACTAGTGTTAACAGAAAGGAAAAAAGGAGGGGAGTCAGATTTTTACGGGTCACAATTTACACCTGTCAAAATCTGACTCCCCTCATATATTAAAAATGGAAGATGTAACACCAACAATTTTCACTCTGCTGGCATGTTGTGACCTCTGCTACTTATGTATAAAGTTATTTGTAACTAGTGTTAACAGAAAGGAAAAAAGGAGGGGAGTCAGATTTTTACAGGTCACAATTTACACCTGTCAAAATCTGACTCCCCTCTTATATTAAAAATGCAAGATGTAACCCCAACAATTTTCACTCTGCTAGCATACTTTGACTTCTGCTACTTATGTATAAAGTTATTTGTAACTAGTGTTAACAGAAAGGAAAAAAGGAGGGGAGTCAGATTTTTACGGGTCACAATTTACACCTGTCAAAATCTGACTCCCCTCATATATTAAAAATGGAAGATGTAACACCAACAATTTACACTCTGCTGGCATGTTGTGACCTCTGCTACTTATGTACAAAGTTATTTGTAACTAGTGTTAACAGAAAGGAAAAAAGGAGGGGAGTCAGATTTTTACGGGTCACAATTTACACCTGTCAAAATCTGACTCCCCTCTGATATTAAAAATGGAAGATGTAACACCAACAATTTTCACTCTGCTGGCATGTTGTGACCTCTGCTACTTATGTATAAAGTTATTTGTAACTAGTGTTAACAGAAAGGAAAAAAGGAGGGGAGTCTGATTTTTACGGGTCACAATTTACATCTGTCAAAATCTGACTCCCCTCTGATATTAAAAATGGAAGATGTAACGCCAACAATTTTCACTCTGCTGGCATGTTGTGACCTCTGCTACTTATGTATAAAGTTATTTGTAACTAGTGTTAACAGAAAGGAAAAAAGGAGGGGAGTCAGATTTTTACGGGTCACAATTTACACCTGTCAAAATCTGACTCCCCTCTGATATTAAAAATGGAAGATGTAACGCCAACAATTTTCACTCTGCTAGCATGTTGTGACCTCTGCTACTTATGTATAAAGTTATGTGTAACTAGTGTTAACAGAAAGGAAAAAAGGAGGGGAGTCAGATTTTTACGGGTCACAATTTACACCTGTCAAAATCTGACTCCCCTCTGATATTAAAAATGGAAGATGTAACGCCAACAATTTTCACTCTGCTGGCATGTTGTGACCTCTGCTACTTATGTATAAAGTTATTTGTAACTAGTGTTAACAGAAAGGAAAAAAGGAGGGGAGTCAGATTTTTACGGGTCACAATTTACACCTGTCAAAATCTGACTCCCCTCTTATATTAAAAATGCAAGATGTAACACCAACAATTTTCACTCTGCTGGCATGTTGTGACCTCTGCTACTTATGTATAAAGTTATTTGTAACTAGTGTTAACAGAAAGGAAAAAAGGAGGGGAGTCAGATTTTTACGGGTCACAATTTACACCTGTCAAAATCTGACTCCCCTCTTATATTAAAAATGCAAGATGTAACACCAACATTTTTCACTCTGCTAGCATACTTTGACCTCTGCTACTTATGTATAAAGTTATTTGTAACTAGTGTTAACAGAAAGGAAAAAAGGAGGGGAGTCTGATTTTTACAGGTCACAATTTACACCTGTCAAAATCTGACTCCCCTCATATATTAAAAATGGAAGATGTAACACCAACAATTTACACTCTGCTGGCATGTTGTGACCTCTGCTACTTATGTATAAAGTTATTTGTAACTAGTGTTAACAGAAAGGAAAAAAGGAGGGGAGTCTGATTTTTACGGGTCACAATTTACATCTGTCAAAATCTGACTCCCCTCTGATATTAAAATGGAAGATGTAACGCCAACAATTTTTCACTCTGCTGGCATGTTGTGACCTCTGCTACTTATGTATAAAGTTATTTGTAACTAGTGTTAACAGAAAGGAAAAAAGGAGGGGAGTCAGATTTTTACGGGTCACAATTTACACCTGTCAAAATCTGACTCCCCTCTGATATTAAAAATGGAAGATGTAACGCCAACAATTTTCACTCTGCTGGCATGTTGTGACCTCTGCTACTTATGTATAAAGTATTTGTAACTAGTGTAACAGAAAGGAAAAAAGGAGGGGAGTCAGATTTTTACGGGTCACAATTTACACCTGTCAAAATCTGACTCCCCTCTTATATTAAAAATGGAAGATGTAACGCCAACAATTTTCACTCTGCTGGCATGTTGTGACCTCTGCTCCTTATGTATAAAGTTATTTGTAACTAGTGTTAACAGAAAGGAAAAAAGGAGGGGAGTCAGATTTTTACGGGTCACAATTTACACCTGTCAAAATCTGACTCCCCTCTTATATTAAAAATGCAAGATGTAACCCCAACAATTTTCACTCTGCTAGCATACTTTGACCTCTGCTACTTATGTATAAAGTTATTTGTAACTAGTGTTAACAGAAAGGAAAAAAGGAGGGGAGTCAGATTTTTACGGGTCCAATTTACACCTGTCAAATATCTGACTCCCCTCTGATATTAAAATGGAAGATGTAACGCCAACAATTTTCACTCTGCTGGCTGTTGTGACCTCTGCTACTTATGTATAAAGTTATTTGTAACTAGTGTTAACAGAAAGGAAAAAAGGAGGGGAGTCAGATTTTTAACGGGTCACAATTACACCTGTCAAAATCTGACTCCCCTCTGATTTATAAAAATGGAAGAGGTAACACCAACAATTTTCACTCTGCTGGCATGTTGTGACCTCTGCTACTTATGTATAAAGTTATTTGATAACTAGTGTTAACAGAAAGGAAAAAAGGGGGGAGTTCAGATTTTACGGGTCACAATTTACACCTGTCAAAATCTGACTCCCCTCTTATAATAAAAATGGAAGATGTAACACCAACAATTTTCACTCTGCTGCATTTGTGACCTCTTGCTACTTATGTATAAAGTTATTGTAACTAGTGTTAACAGAAAGGAAAAAAGGAGGGGAGTCAGATTTTTACGGGTCACAATTTACACCTGTCAAAAATCTGACTCCCCTCTGATATTAAAAATGGAAGATGTAACGCCAACAATTTTCACTCTGCTGGCATGTTGTGACCTCTGCTACTTATGTATAAAGTTATTTGTAACTAGTGTTAACAGAAAGGAACAAAGGAGGGGAGTCAGATTTTTACGGGTCACAATTTACAACACCTGTCAAAATCTGACTCCCCTCTTATATTAAAAATGGAAGATGTAACGCCAACAATTTTCACTCTGCTGGCATGTTGTGACCTCTGCTCCTTATGTATAAAGTTATTTGTAACTAGTGTTAACAGAAAGGAAAAAAGGAGGGGAGTCAGATTTTTACGGGTCACAATTTACACCTGTCAAAATCTGACTCCCCTCTTATATTAAAAATGCAAGATGTAACCCCAACAATTTTCACTCTGCTAGCATGCTTTGACCTCTGCTACTTATGTATAAAGTTATTTGTAACTAGTGTTAACAGAAAGGAAAAAAGGAGGGGAGTCAGATTTTTACGGGTCACAATTTACACCTGTCAAAATCTCACTCCCCTCATATATTAAAAATGGAAGATGTAACACCAACAATTTACACTCTGCTGGCATGTTGTGACCGTCTGCTACTTATGTATAAGTTATTTGTAACTAGTGTTAACAGAAAGGAAAAAGGAGGGGAGTCAGATTTTTACGGGTCACAATTTACACCTGTCAAAATCTGACTCCCCTCTTATATTAAAAATGGAAGATGTAACACCAACAATTTTCACTCTGCTGGCATGTTGTGACCTCTGCTACTTATGTATAAAGTTATTTGTAACTAGTGTTAACAGAAAGGAAAAAGGGAGGGGAGTCAGATTTTTACGGGTCACAATTTACACCTGTCAAAATCTGACTCCCCTCTTATATTAAAAATGCAAGATGTAACCCCAACAATTTTCACTCTGCTAGCATACTTTGACCTCTGCTACTTATGTATAAAGTTATTTGTAACTAGTGTTAACAGAAAGGAAAAAAGGAGGGGAGTCAGATTTTTACGGGTCACAATTTACACCTGTCAAAATATCTCACTCCCCTCATATATTAAAAATGGAAGATGTAACACCAACAATTTTCACTCTGCTGGCATGTTGTGACCTCTGCTACTTATGTATAAAGTTATTTGTAACTAGTGTTAACAGAAAGGAAAAAGGAGGGGAGTCAGATTTTGACAGGTCACAATTTACACCTGTCAAAATCTGACTCCCCTCTTATATTAAAAATGCAAGATGTAACACCAACATTGTTCACTCTGCTAGCATACTTTGACCTCTGCTACTTATGTATAAAGTTATTTGTAACTAGTGTTAACAGAAAGGAAAAAAGGAGGGAGTCAGATTTTTACGGGTCACAATTTACACCTGTCAAAATCTGACTCCCCTCTGATATTAAAAACGGAAGATGTAACGCCAACAATTTTCACTCTGCTGGCATGTTGTGACTCTGCTACTTATGTATAAAGTTATTTGTAACTAGTGTTAACAGAAAGGAAAAAAGGAGGGGAGTCAGATTTTTACAGGTCACAATTTACACCTGTCAAAATCTGACTCCCCTCTTATATTAAAAATGGAAGATGTAACACCAACAATTTTCACTCTGCTGGCATGTTGTGACCTCTGCTACTTATGTATAAAGTTATTTGTAACTAGTGTTAACAGAAAGGAAAAAAGGAGGGGAGTCCGATTTTTACGCGTCACAATTTACACCTGTCAAAATCTGACTCCCCTCTTATAGTAAAAATGCAAGATGTAACACCAACAATTTTCACTCTGCTGGCATGTTGTGACCTCTGCTACTTATGTATAAAGTTATTTGTAACTAGTGTTAACAGAAAGGAAAAAAGGAGGGGAG
This sequence comes from Nibea albiflora, assembly GCA_014281875.1. Taxonomy (NCBI): domain Eukaryota; kingdom Metazoa; phylum Chordata; class Actinopteri; family Sciaenidae; genus Nibea; species Nibea albiflora. The sequence continues at coordinate 727,844 of CM024805.1, read as the reverse complement.
TCAGATTTTGACAGGTCACAATTTACACCTGTCAAAATCTGACTCCCCTCTTATATTAAAAATGCAAGATGTAACACCAACATTGTTCACTCTGCTAGCATACTTTGACCTCTGCTACTTATGTATAAAGTTATTTGTAACTAGTGTTAACAGAAAGGAAAAAAGGAGGGGAGTCAGATTTTTACGGGTCACAATTTACACCTGTCAAAATCTGACTCCCCTCTGATATTAAAAACGGAAGATGTAACGCCAACAATTTTCACTCTGCTGGCATGTTGTGACCTCTGCTACTTATGTATAAAGTTATTTGTAACTAGTGTTAACAGAAAGGAAAAAAGGAGGGGAGTCAGATTTTTACAGGTCACAATTTACACCTGTCAAAATCTGACTCCCCTCTTATATTAAAAATGGAAGATGTAACACCAACAATTTTCACTCTGCTGGCATGTTGTGACCTCTGCTACTTATGTATAAAGTTATTTGTAACTAGTGTTAACAGAAAGGAAAAAAGGAGGGGAGTCCGATTTTTACGCGTCACAATTTACACCTGTCAAAATCTGACTCCCCTCTTATAGTAAAAATGCAAGATTGTAACACCAACAATTTTCACTCTGCTGGCATGTTGGACCTCTGCTACTTATGTATAAAGTTATTTGTAACTAGTGTTAACAGAAAGGAAAAAAGGAGGGGAGTCAGATTTTGACAGGTCACAATTTACACCTGTCAAAATCTGACTCCCTCTTATATTAAAAATGGAAGATGTAACGCCAACAATTTTCACTCTGCTGGCATGTTGTGACCTCTGCTACTTATGTATAAAGTTATTTGTAACTAGTGTTAACAGAAAGGAAAAAAGGAGGGGAGTCAGATTTTTACGGGTCACAATTTACACCTGTCAAAATCTGACCTCCCCTCTTATATTAAAATGGAAGATGTAACACCAACAATTTTCACTCTGCTAGCATGCTTTGACCTCTGCTACTTATGTATAAAGTTATTTGTAACTAGTGTTAACAGAAAGGAAAAAAGGAGGGGAGTCAGATTTTTACGGGTCACAATTTACACCTGTCAAAATCTGACTCCCCTCATATATTAAAAATGGAAGATGTAACACCAACAATTTACACTCTGCTGGAATGTTGTGACCTATGCTACTTATGTATAAAGTTATTTGTAACTAGTGTTAACAGAAAGGAAAAAAGGAGGGGAGTCCGATTTTTACGGGTCACAATTTACACCTGTCAAAATCTGACTCCCCTCTGATATTAAAAATGGAAGATGTAACGCCAACAATTTTCACTCTGCTGGCATGTTGTGACCTCTGCTACTTATGTATAAAGTTATTTGTAACTAGTGTTAACAGAAAGGAAAAAAGGAGGGGAGTCAGATTTTTACGGGTCACAATTTACACCTGTCAAAATCTGACTCCCCTCTTATATTAAAAATGGAAGATGTAACGCCAACAATTTCACTCTGCTGGCATGTTGTGACCTCTGCTACTTATGTATAAAGTTATTTGTAACTAGTGTTAACAGAAAGGAAAAAAGGAGGGGAGTCAGATTTTTACGGGTCACAATTTACACCTGTCAAAATCTGACTCCCCTCTTATATTAAAAATGGAAGATGTAACACCAACAATTTTCACTCTGCTGGCATGTTGTGACCTCTGCTACTTATGTATAAAGTTATTTGTAACTAGTGTTAACAGAAAGGAAAAAAGGATCACAATTTTACGGGTCACAATTTACACCTGTCAAAATCTGACTCCCCTCTGATATTAAAAATGGAAGATGTAACACCAACAATTTTCACTCTGCTAGCATGTTGTGACCTCTGCTACTTATGTATAAAGTTATTTGTAACTAGTGTTAACAGAAAGGAAAAAAGGAGGGGAGTCAGATTTTTACGGGTCACAATTTACACCTGTCAAAATCTGACTCCCCTCTTATATTAAAAATGGAAGATGTAACGCCAACAATTTTCACTCTGCTGGCATGTTGTGACCTCTGCTACTTATGTATAAAGTTATTTGTAACTAGTGTTAACATAAAGGAAAAAAGGAGGGGAGTCAGATTTTTACGGGTCACAATTTACACCTGTCAAAATCTGACTCCCCTCTTATATTAAAAATGGAAGATGTAACGCCAACAATTTTCACTCTGCTGGCATGTTGTGACCTCTGCTACTTATGTATAAAGTTATTTGTAAACTAGTGTTAACAGAAAGGAAAAAAGGAGGGGAGTCAGATTTTTACGGGTCACAATTTACAACCTGTCAAAATCTGACTCCCCTCTGATATTAAAAATGGAAGATTTAACGCCAACAATTTTCACTCTGCTGGCATGTTGTGACCTCTGCTACTTATGTATAAAAGTTATTTGTAACTAGTGTTAACAGAAAGGAAAAAAGGAGGGGAGTCAGATTTTTACGGGTCACAATTTACACCTGTCAAAATCTGACTCCCCTCTTATATTAAAAATGGAAGATGTAACGCCAACAATTTTCACTCTGCTGGCATGTTGTGACCCTCTGCTACTTATGTATAAAGTTATTTGTAACTAGTGTTAACAGAAAGGAAAAAAGGAGGGGAGTCAGATTTTTACGGGTCACAATTTACACCTGTCAAAATCTGACTCCCCTCTTATATTAAAAATGGAAGATGTAACACCACAATTTTCACTCTGCTGGCATGTTGTGACCTCTGCTACTTATGTATAAAGTTATTTGTAACTAATGTTAACAGAAAGGAAAAAAGGAGAGGGAGTCCGATTTTTTACGGGTCACAATTTACACCTGTCAAAATCTGACTCCCCTCTTATATAAAAATGGAAGATGTAACACCAACAATTTTCACTCTGGCTAGCATGCTTGACCCTCTGCTACTTATGTATAAAGTTATTTGTAACTAGTGTTAACAGAAAGGAAAAAGGAGGGGAGTCAGATTTTTACGGGTCACAATTTACACCTGTCAAAATCTGACTCCCCTCATATATTAAAAATGGAAGATGTAACACCAACAATTTACACTCTGCTGGCATGTTGTGACCTCTGCTACTTATGTATAAAGTTATTTGTAACTAGTGTTAACAGAAAGGAAAAAAGGAGGGGAGTCAGATTTTTACGGGTCACAATTTACACCTGTCAAAATCTGACTCCCCTCTTATATTAAAAATGCAAGATGTAACCCCAACAATTTTCACTCTGCTAGCATACTTTGACCTCTGCTACTTATGTATAAAGTTATTTGTAACTAGTGTTAACAGAAAGGAAAAAAGGAGGGGAGTCAGATTTTTACGGGTCACAATTTACACCTGTCAAAATCTCACTCCCCTCATATATTAAAAATGGAAGATGTAACACCAACAATTTACACTCTGCTGGCATGTTGTGACCTCTGCTACTTATGTATAAAGTTATTTGTAACTAGTGTTAACAGAAAGGAAAAAAGGAGGGGAGTCAGATTTTTACGGGTCACAATTTACACCTGTCAAAATCTGACTCCCCTCTGATATTAAAAATGGAAGATGTAACGCCAACAATTTTCACTCTGCTGGCATGTTGTGACCTCCTTAAAAATGGAAGATGTAACACCAACAATTTACACTCTGCTGGCATGTTGTGACCTCTGCTACTTATGTATAAAGTTATTTGTAACTAGTGTTAACAGAAAGGAAAAAAGGAGGGGAGTCAGATTTTTACGGGTCACAATTTACACCTGTCAAAATCTGACTCCCCTCTTATATTAAAAATGGAAGATGTAACACCAACAATTTTCACTCTGCTGGCATGTTGTGACCTCTGCTACTTATGTATAAAGTTATTTGTAACTAGTGTTAACAGAAAGGAAAAAAGGAGGGGAGTCAGATTTTGACAGGTCACAATTTACACCTGTCAAAATCTGACTCCCCTCTTATATTAAAAATGCAAGATGTAACACCAACATTGTTCACTCTGCTAGCATACTTTGACCTCTGCTACTTATGTATAAAGTTATTTGTAACTAGTGTTAACAGAAAGGAAAAAAGGAGGGGAGTCAGATTTTTACGGGTCACAATTTACACCTGTCAAAATCTGACTCCCCTCTTATATTAAAAATGCAAGATGTAACCCCAACAATTTTCACTCTGCTAGCATACTTTGACCTCTGCTACTTATGTATAAAGTTATTTGTAACTAGTGTTAACAGAAAGGAAAAAAGGAGGGGAGTCAGATTTTTACGGGTCACAATTTACACCTGTCAAAATCTCACTCCCCTCATATATTAAAAATGGAAGATGTAACACCAACAATTTACACTCTGCTGGCATGTTGTGACCTCTGCTACTTATGTATAAAGTTATTTGTAACTAGTGTTAACAGAAAGGAAAAAAGGAGGGGAGTCCGATTTTTACGGGTCACAATTTACACCTGTCAAAATCTGACTCCCCTCTTATAGTAAAAATGCAAGATATAACACCAACAATTTTCACTCTGCTGGCATGTTGTGACCTCTGCTACTTATGTATAAAGTTATTTGTAACTAGTGTTAACAGAAAGGAAAAAAGGAGGGGAGTCAGATTTTTACGGGTCACAATTTACACCTGTCAAAATCTGACTCCCCTCTTATATTAAAAATGGAAGATGTAACACCAACAATTTACACTCTGCTGGCATGTTGTGACCTCTGCTACTTATGTATAAAGTTATTTGTAACTAGTGTTAACAGAAAGGAAAAAAGGAGGGGAGTCCGATTTTTACGGGTCACAATTTACACCTGTCAAAATCTGACTCCCCTCTTATATTAAAAATGGAAGATGTAACACCAACAATTTTCACTCTGCTAGCATGCTTTGACCTCTGCTACTTATGTATAAAGTTATTTGTAACTAGTGTTAACAGAAAGGAAAAAAGGAGGGGAGTCAGATTTTTACGGGTCACAATTTACACCTGTCAAAATCTGACTCCCCTCATATATTAAAAATGGAAGATGTAACACCAACAATTTACACTCTGCTGGCATGTTGTGACCTCTGCTACTTATGTATAAAGTTATTTGTAACTAGTGTTAACAGAAAGGAAAAAAGGAGGGGAGTCAGATTTTTACGGGTCACAATTTACACCTGTCAAAATCTGACTCCCCTCTTATATTAAAAATGGAAGATGTAACACCAACAATTTTCACTCTGCTGGCATGTTGTGACCTCTGCTACTTATGTATAAAGTTATTTGTAACTAGTGTTAACAGAAAGGAAAAAAGGAGGGGAGTCAGATTTTTACGGGTCACAATTTACACCTGTCAAAATCTGACTCCCCTCTTATATTAAAAATGGAAGATGTAACACCAACAATTTTCACTCTGCTGGCATGTTGTGACCTCTGCTACTTATGTATAAAGTTATTTGTAACTAGTGTTAACAGAAAGGAAAAAGGAGGGGAGTCAGATTTTTACGGGTCACAATTTACACCTGTCAAAATCTCACTCCCCTCATATATTAAAAATGGAAGATGTAACACCAACAATTTACACTCTGCTGGCATGTTGTGACCTCTGCTACTTATGTATAAAGTTATTTGTAACTAGTGTTAACAGAAAGGAAAAAAGGAGGGGAGTCAGATTTTTACGGGTCACAATTTACACCTGTCAAAATCTGACTCCCCTCTTATATTAAAAATGGAAGATGTAACACCAACAATTTTCACTCTGCTGGCATGTTGTGACCTCTGCTACTTATGTATAAAGTTATTTGTAACTAGTGTTAACAGAAAGGAAAAAAGGAGGGGAGTCAGATTTTGACAGGTCACAATTTACACCTGTCAAAATCTGACTCCCCTCTTATATTAAAAATGCAAGATGTAACACCAACATTGTTCACTCTGCTAGCATACTTTGACCTCTGCTACTTATGTATAAAGTTATTTGTAACTAGTGTTAACAGAAAGGAAAAAAGGAGGGGAGTCAGATTTTTACGGGTCACAATTTACACCTGTCAAAATCTGACTCCCCTCATATATTAAAAATGGAAGATGTAACACCAACAATTTACACTCTGCTGGCATGTTGTGACCTCTGCTACTTATGTATAAAGTTATTTGTAACTAGTGTTAACAGAAAGGAAAAAAGGAGGGGAGTCCGATTTTGACAGGTCACAATTTACACCTGTCAAAATCTGACTCCCCTCTTATATTAAAAATGCAAGATGTAACACCAACATTGTTCACTCTGCTAGCATACTTTGACCTCTGCTACTTATGTATAAAGTTATTTGTAACTAGTGTTAACAGAAAGGAAAAAAGGAGGGGAGTCAGATTTTTACGGGTCACAATTTACACCTGTCAAAATCTGACTCCCCTCTTATATTAAAAATGCAAGATGTAACCCCAACAATTTTCACTCTGCTAGCATACTTTGACCTCTGCTACTTATGTATAAAGTTATTTGTAACTAGTGTTAACAGAAAGGAAAAAAGGAGGGGAGTCAGATTTTTACGGGTCACAATTTACACCTGTCAAAATCTGACTCCCCTCTTATATTAAAAATGGAAGATGTAACACCAACAATTTTCACTCTGCTGGCATGTTGTGACCTCTGCTACTTATGTATAAAGTTATTTGTAACTAGTGTTAACAGAAAGGAAAAAAGGAGGGGAGTCAGATTTTGACAGGTCACAATTTACACCTGTCAAAATCTGACTCCCCTCTTATATTAAAAATGCAAGATGTAACACCAACATTGTTCACTCTGCTAGCATACTTTGACCTCTGCTACTTATGTATAAAGTTATTTGTAACTAGTGTTAACAGAAAGGAAAAAAGGAGGGGAGTCCGATTTTTACGGGTCACAATTTACACCTGTCAAAATCTGACTCCCCTCTTATAGTAAAAATGCAAGATATAACACCAACAATTTTCACTCTGCTGGCATGTTGTGACCTCTGCTACTTATGTATAAAGTTATTTGTAACTAGTGTTAACAGAAAGGAAAAAAGGAGGGGAGTCAGATTTTTACGGGTCACAATTTACACCTGTCAAAATCTGACTCCCCTCATATATTAAAAATGGAAGATGTAACACCAACATTTTTCACTCTGCTAGCATACTTTGACCTCTGCTACTTATGTATAAAGTTATTTGTAACTAGTGTTAACAGAAAGGAAAAAAGGAGGGGAGTCAGATTTTTACGGGTCACAATTTACACCTGTCAAAATCTGACTCCCCTCTTATAATAAAAATGGAAGATGTAACACCAACAATTTACACTCTGCTGGCATGTTGTGACCTCTGCTACTTATGTATAAAGTTATTTGTAACTAGTGTTAACAGAAAGGAAAAAAGGAGGGGAGTCAGATTTTGACAGGTCACAATTTACACCTGTCAAAATCTGACTCCCCTCTTATATTAAAAATGGAAGATGTAACACCAACAATTTTCACTCTGCTGGCATGTTGTGACCTCTGCTACTTATGTATAAAGTTATTTGTAACTAGTGTTAACAGAAAGGAAAAAGGAGGGGAGTCAGATTTTTACGGGTCACAATTTACACCTGTCAAAATCTGACTCCCCTCTGATATTAAAAATGGAAGATGTAACGCCAACAATTTTCACTCTGCTGGCATGTTGTGACCTCTGCTACTTATGTATAAAGTTATTTGTAACTAGTGTTAACAGAAAGGAAAAAAGGAGGGGAGTCAGATTTTTACGGGTCACAATTTACACCTGTCAAAATCTGACTCCCCTCTTATATTAAAAATGGAAGATGTAACGCCAACAATTTTCACTCTGCTGGCATGTTGTGACCTCTGCTACTTATGTATAAAGTTATTTGTAACTAGTGTTAACAGAAAGGAAAAAAGGAGGGGAGTCAGATTTTTACGGGTCACAATTTACACCTGTCAAAATCTGACTCCCCTCTTATATTAAAAATGGAAGATGTAACACCAACAATTTTCACTCTGCTGGCATGTTGTGACCTCTGCTACTTATGTATAAAGTTATTTGTAACTAATGTTAACAGAAAGGAAAAAAGGAGGGAGTCCGATTTTACGGGTCACAATTTACACCTGTCAAAATCTGACTCCCCTCTTATATTAAAAATGGAAGATGTAACACCAACAATTTTCACTCTGCTAGCATGCTTTGACCTCTGCTACTTATGTATAAAGTTATTTGTAACTAGTGTTAACAGAAAGGAAAAAAGGAGGGGAGTCAGATTTTTACGGGTCACAATTTACACCTGTCAAAATCTGACTCCCCTCATATATTAAAAATGGAAGATGTAACACCAACAATTTACACTCTGCTGGCATGTTGTGACCTCTGCTACTTATGTATAAAGTTATTTGTAACTAGTGTTAACAGAAAGGAAAAAAGGAGGGGAGTCCGATTTTTACGGGTCACAATTTACACCTGTCAAATCTGACTCCCCTCTTATATAAAAATGCAAGATGTAACACCAACAATTGTTCACTCTGCTAGCATACTTTGACCTCTGCTACTTATGTATAAAGTTATTTGTAACTAGTGTTAACAGAAAGGAAAAAAGGAGGGGAGTCAGATTTTTACGGGTCACAATTTACACCTGTCAAAATCTGACTCCCCTCTTATATTAAAAATGGAAGATGTAACACCAACAATTTACACTCTGCTGGCATGTTGTGACCTCTGCTACTTATGTATAAAAGTTATTTGTAACTAGTGTTAACAGAAAGGAAAAAAGGAGGGGAGTCCGATTTTTACGGGTCACAATTTACACCTGTCAAAATCTGACTCCCTCTTATAGTAAAAATGCAAGATATAAACACCAACAATTTTCACTCTGCTGGCATGTTGTGACCTCTGCTACTTATGTATAAAGTTATTTGTAACTAGTGTTAACAGAAAGGAAAAAAGGAGGGGAGTCAGATTTTTACGGGTCACAATTTACACCTGTCAAAATCTGACTCCCCTCATATATTAAAAATGGAAGATGTAACACCAACATTTTTCACTCTGCTAGCATACTTTGACCTCTGCTACTTATGTATAAAGTTATTTGTAACTAGTGTTAACAGAAAGGAAAAAAGGAGGGGAGTCAGATTTTTACGGGTCACAATTTACACCTGTCAAAATCTGACTCCCCTCTTATAATAAAAATGGAAGATGTAACACCAACAATTTTCACTCTGCTGGCATGTTGTGACCTCTGCTACTTATGTATAAAGTTATTTGTAACTAGTGTTAACAGAAAGGAAAAAAGGAGGGGAGTCAGATTTTTACGGGTCACAATTTACACCTGTCAAAATCTGACTCCCCTCTGATATTAAAAATGGAAGATGTAACGCCAACAATTTTCACTCTGCTGGCATGTTGTGACCTCTGCTACTTATGTATAAAGTTATTTGTAACTAGTGTTAACAGAAAGGAAAAAAGGAGGGGAGTCAGATTTTTACGGGTCACAATTTACACCTGTCAAAATCTGACTCCCCTCTTATATTAAAAATGGAAGATGTAACACCAACAATTTTCACTCTGCTGGCATGTTGTGACCTCTGCTACTTATGTATAAAGTTATTTGTAACTAATGTTAACAGAAAGGAAAAAAGGAGGGGAGTCCGATTTTTACGGGTCACAATTTACACCTGTCAAAATCTGACTCCCCTCTTATAATAAAAATGGAAGATGTAACACCAACAATTTTCACTCTGCTGGCATGTTGTGACCTCTGCTACTTATGTATAAAGTTATTTGTAACTAGTGTTAACAGAAAGGAAAAAAGGAGGGGAGTCAGATTTTTACGGGTCACAATTTACACCTGTCAAAATCTGACTCCCCTCTGATATTAAAAATGGAAGATGTAACGCCAACAATTTTCACTCTGCTGGCATGTTGTGACCTCTGCTACTTATGTATAAAGTTATTTGTAACTAGTGTTAACAGAAAGGAAAAAAGGAGGGGAGTCAGATTTTTACGGGTCACAATTTACACCTGTCAAAATCTGACTCCCCTCTTATATTAAAAATGGAAGATGTAACACCAACAATTTTCACTCTGCTGGCATGTTGTGACCTCTGCTACTTATGTATAAAGTTATTTGTAACTAGTGTTAACAGAAAGGAAAAAAGGAGGGGAGTCAGATTTTTACGGGTCACAATTTACACCTGTCAAAATCTGACTCCCCTCATATATTAAAAATGGAAGATGTAACACCAACAATTTACACTCTGCTGGCATGTTGTGACCTCTGCTACTTATGTACAAAGTTATTTGTAACTAGTGTTAACAGAAAGGAAAAAAGGAGGGGAGTCCGATTTTTACGGGTCACAATTTACATCTGTCAAAATCTGACTCCCCTCATATATTAAAAATGGAAGATGTAACGCCAACAATTTTCACTCTGCTGGCATGTTGTGACCTCTGCTACTTATGTATAAAGTTATTTGTAACTAGTGTTAACAGAAAGGAAAAAAGGAGGGGAGTCAGATTTTGACAGGTCACAATTTACAACCTGTCAAAATCTGACTCCCCTCTTATATTAAAAATGCAAGATGTAACACCAACATTGTTCACTCTGCTAGCATACTTGACCTCTGCTACTTATGTATAAAGTTATTTGTAACTAGTGTTAACAGAAAGGAAAAAAGGAGGGGAGTCAGATTTTTACGGGTCACAATTTACACCTGTCAAAATCTGACTCCCCTCTGATATTAAAAACGGAAGATGTAACGCCAACAATTTTCACTCTGCTGGCATGTTGTGACCTCTGCTACTTATGTATAAAGTTATTTGTAACTAGTGTTAACAGAAAGGAAAAAAGGAGGGGAGTCTGATTTTTACAGGTCACAATTTACACCTGTCAAAATCTGACTCCCCTCTGATATTAAAAATGCAAGATATAACACCAACAATTTTCACTCTGCTGGCATGTTGTGACCTCTGCTACTTATGTATAAAGTTATTTGTAACTAGTGTTAACAGAAAGGAAAAAAGGAGGGGAGTCAGATTTTTACAGGTCACAATTTACACCTGTCAAAATCTGACTCCCCTCTGATATTAAAAATGCAAGATATAACACCAACAATTTTCACTCTGCTGGCATGTTGTGACCTCTGCTACTTATGTATAAAGTTATTTGTAACTAGTGTTAACAGAAAGGAAAAAAGGAGGGGAGTCAGATTTTTACGGGTCACAATTTACACCTGTCAAAATCTGACTCCCCTCTGATATTAAAAACGGAAGATGTAACGCCAACAATTTTCACTCTGCTGGCATGTTGTGACCTCTGCTACTTATGTATAAAGTTATTTGTAACTAGTGTTAACAGAAAGGAAAAAAGGAGGGGAGTCAGATTTTTACGGGTCACAATTTACACCTGTCAAAATCTGACTCCCCTCATATATTAAAAATGGAAGATGTAACGCCAACAATTTTCACTCTGCTGGCATGTTGTGACCTCTGCTACTTATGTATAAAGTTATTTGTAACTAGTGTTAACAGAAAGGAAAAAAGGAGGGGAGTCAGATTTTTACGGGTCACAATTTACACCTGTCAAAATCTGACTCCCCTCTTATATTAAAAATGGAAGATGTAACGCCAACAATTTTCACTCTGCTGGCATGTTGTGACCTCTGCTACTTATGTATAAAGTTATTTGTAACTAGTGTTAACAGAAAGGAAAAAAGGAGGGGAGTCAGATTTTTACGGGTCACAATTTACACCTGTCAAAATCTGACTCCCCTCTTATATTAAAAATGGAAGATGTAACACCAACAATTTTCACTCTGCTGGCATGTTGTGACCTCTGCTACTTATGTATAAAGTTATTTGTAACTAATGTTAACAGAAAGGAAAAAAGGAGGGGAGTCCGATTTTTACGGGTCACAATTTACACCTGTCAAAATCTGACTCCCCTCATATATTAAAAATGGAAGATGTAACACCAACAATTTACACTCTGCTGGCATGTTGTGACCTCTGCTACTTATGTATAAAGTTATTTGTAACTAGTGTTAACAGAAAGGAAAAAAGGAGGGGAGTCAGATTTTTACGGGTCACAATTTACACCTGTCAAAATCTGACTCCCCTCATATATTAAAAATGGAAGATGTAACGCCAACAATTTTCACTCTGCTGGCATGTTGTGACCTCTGCTACTTATGTATAAAGTTATTTGTAACTAGTGTTAACAGAAAGGAAAAAAGGAGGGGAGTCAGATTTTTACGGGTCACAATTTACACCTGTCAAAATCTGACTCCCCTCATATATTAAAAATGGAAGATGTAACACCAACAATTTACACTCTGCTGGCATGTTGTGACCTCTGCTACTTATGTATAAAGTTATTTGTAACTAGTGTTAACAGAAAGGAAAAAAGGAGGGGAGTCAGATTTTTACGGGTCACAATTTACACCTGTCAAAATCTGACTCCCCTCTGATATTAAAAATGGAAGATGTAACGCCAACAATTTTCACTCTGCTGGCATGTTGTGACCTCTGCTACTTATGTATAAAGTTATTTGTAACTAGTGTTAACAGAAAGGAAAAAAGGAGGGGAGTCAGATTTTTACGGGTCACAATTTACACCTGTCAAAATCTGACTCCCCTCTTATATTAAAAATGGAAGATGTAACACCAACAATTTACACTCTGCTGGCATGTTGTGACCTCTGCTACTTATGTATAAGTTATTTGTAACTAGTGTTAACAGAAAGGAAAAAAGGAGGGGAGTCAGATTTTTACGGGTCACAATTTACACCTGTCAAAATCTGACTCCCCTCTTATATTAAAAATGGAAGATGTAACACCAACAATTTTCACTCTGCTGGCATGTTGTGACCTCTGCTACTTATGTATAAAGTTATTTGTAACTAGTGTTAACAGAAAGGAAAAAAGGAGGGGAGTCCGATTTTTACGGGTCACAATTTACACCTGTCAAAATCTGACTCCCCTCTTATAGTAAAAATGCAAGATATAACACCAACAATTTTCACTCTGCTGGCATGTTGTGACCTCTGCTACTTATGTATAAAGTTATTTGTAACTAGTGTTAACAGAAAGGAAAAAAGGAGGGGAGTCAGATTTTACGGGTCACAATTTACACCTGTCAAAATCTGACTCCCCTCATATATTAAAAATGGAAGATGTAACACCAACATTTTTCACTCTGCTAGCATACTTTGACCTCTGCTACTTATGTATAAAGTTATTTGTAACTAGTGTTAACAGAAAGGAAAAAAGGAGGGGAGTCAGATTTTTACGGGTCACAATTTACACCTGTCAAAATCTGACTCCCCTCTTATAATAAAAATGGAAGATGTAACACCAACAATTTTCACTCTGCTGGCATGTTGTGACCTCTGCTACTTATGTATAAAGTTATTTGTAACTAGTGTTAACAGAAAGGAAAAAAGGAGGGGAGTCAGATTTTGACAGGTCACAATTTACACCTGTCAAAATCTGACTCCCCTCTTATATTAAAAATGGAAGATGTAACACCAACAATTTTCACTCTGCTGGCATGTTGTGACCTCTGCTACTTATGTATAAAGTTATTTGTAACTAGTGTTTAACAGAAAGGAAAAAAGGAGGGGAGTCAGATTTTTACGGGTCACAATTTACACCTGTCAAAATCTGACTCCCCTCTGATATTAAAATGGAAGATGTAACGCCAACAATTTTCACTCTGCTGGCATGTTGTGACCTCTGCTACTTATGTATAAAGTTATTTGTAACTAGTGTTAACAGAAAGGAAAAAAGGAGGGGAGTCAGATTTTTACGGGTCACAATTTACACCTGTCAAAATCTGACTCCCCTCTTATATTAAAAATGGAAGATGTAACACCAACAATTTTCACTCTGCTGGCATGTTGTGACCTCTGCTACTTATGTATAAAGTTATTTGTAACTAGTGTTAACAGAAAGGAAAAAAGGAGGGGAGTCCGATTTTTACGGGTCACAATTTACATCTGTCAAAATCTGACTCCCCTCATATATTAAAAATGGAAGATGTAACGCCAACAATTTTCACTCTGCTGGCATGTTGTGACCTCTGCTACTTATGTATAAAGTTATTTGTAACTAGTGTTAACAGAAAGGAAAAAAGGAGGGGAGTCAGATTTTGACAGGTCACAATTTACACCTGTCAAAATCTGACTCCCCTCTTATATTAAAAATGCAAGATGTAACACCAACATTGTTCACTCTGCTAGCATACTTTGACCTCTGCTACTTATGTATAAAGTTATTTGTAACTAGTGTTAACAGAAAGGAAAAAAGGAGGGGAGTCAGATTTTACGGGTCACAATTTACACCTGTCAAAATCTGACTCCCCTCTGATATTAAAAACGGAAGATGTAACGCCAACAATTTTCACTCTGCTGGCATGTTGTGACCTCTGCTACTTATGTATAAAGTTATTTGTAACTAGTGTTAACAGAAAGGAAAAAAGGAGGGGAGTCAGATTTTTACAGGTCACAATTTACACCTGTCAAAATCTGACTCCCCTCTTATAGTAAAAATGCAAGATATAACACCAACAATTTTCACTCTGCTGGCATGTTGTGACCTCTGCTACTTATGTATAAAGTTATTTGTAACTAGTGTTAACAGAAAGGAAAAAAGGAGGGGAGTCAGATTTTTACGGGTCACAATTACACCTGTCAAAATATGACTCCCCTCATATATTAAAAATGGAAGATGTAACGCCAACAATTTTCACTCTGCTGGCATGTTGTGACCTCTGCTACTTATGTATAAAGTTATTTGTAACTAGTGTTAACAGAAAGGAAAAAAGGAGGGGAGTCAGATTTTTACGGGTCACAATTTACACCTGTCAAAATCTGACTCCCCTCTTATATTAAAAATGGAAGATGTAACGCCAACAATTTTCACTCTGCTGGCATGTTGTGACCTCTGCTACTTATGTATAAAGTTATTTGTAACTAGTGTTAACAGAAAGGAAAAAAGGAGGGGAGTCAGATTTTTACGGGTCACAATTTACACCTGTCAAAATCTGACTCCCCTCTTATATTAAAAATGGAAGATGTAACACCAACAATTTTCACTCTGCTGGCATGTTGTGACCTCTGCTACTTATGTATAAAGTTATTTGTAACTAATGTTAACAGAAAGGAAAAAAGGAGGGGAGTCCGATTTTTACGGGTCACAATTTACACCTGTCAAAATCTGACTCCCCTCTTATATTAAAAATGGAAGATGTAACACCAACAATTTTCACTCTGCTAGCATGCTTTGACCTCTGCTACTTATGTATAAAGTTATTTGTAACTAGTGTTAACAGAAAGGAAAAAAGGAGGGGAGTCAGATTTTTACGGGTCACAATTTACACCTGTCAAAATCTGACTCCCCTCATATATTAAAAATGGAAGATGTAACACCAACAATTTACACTCTGCTGGCATGTTGTGACCTCTGCTACTTATGTATAAAGTTATTTGTAACTAGTGTTAACAGAAAGGAAAAAAGGAGGGGAGTCAGATTTTTACAGGTCACAATTTACACCTGTCAAAATCTGACTCCCCTCTTATTGTAAAAATGCAAGATATAACACCAACAATTTTCACTCTGCTGGCATGTTGTGACCTCTGCTACTTATGTATAAAGTTATTTGTAACTAGTGTTAACAGAAAGGAAAAAAGGAGGGGAGTCAGATTTTTACGGGTCACAATTTACACCTGTCAAAATCTGACTCCCCTCTGATATTAAAAACGGAAGATGTAACGCCAACAATTTTCACTCTGCTGGCATGTTGTGACCTCTGCTACTTATGTATAAAGTTATTTGTAACTAGTGTTAACAGAAAGGAAAAAAGGAGGGGAGTCAGATTTTTACAGGTCACAATTTACACCTGTCAAAATCTGACTCCCCTCTTATAGTAAAAATGCAAGATATAACACCAACAATTTTCACTCTGCTGGCATGTTGTGACCTCTGCTACTTATGTATAAAGTTATTTGTAACTAGTGTTAACAGAAAGGAAAAAAGGAGGGGAGTCAGATTTTTACGGGTCACAATTTACACCTGTCAAAATCTGACTCCCCTCATATATTAAAAATGGAAGATGTAACGCCAACAATTTTCACTCTGCTGGCATGTTGTGACCTCTGCTACTTATGTATAAAGTTATTTGTAACTAGTGTTAACAGAAAGGAAAAAAGGAGGGGAGTCAGATTTTTACGGGTCACAATTTACACCTGTCAAAATCTGACTCCCCTCTTATATTAAAAATGGAAGATGTAACGCCAACAATTTTCACTCTGCTGGCATGTTGTGACCTCTGCTACTTATGTATAAAGTTATTTGTAACTAGTGTTAACAGAAAGGAAAAAGGAGGGGAGTCAGATTTTTACGGGTCACAATTTACACCTGTCAAAATCTGACTCCCCTCTTATATTAAAAATGGAAGATGTAACACCAACAATTTTCACTCTGCTGGCATGTTGTGACCTCTGCTACTTATGTATAAAGTTATTTGTAACTAATGTTAACAGAAAGGAAAAAAGGAGGGGAGTCCGATTTTTACGGGTCACAATTTACACCTGTCAAAATCTGACTCCCCTCTTATATTAAAAATGGAAGATGTAACACCAACAATTTTCACTCTGCTAGCATGCTTTGACCTCTGCTACTTATGTATAAAGTTATTTGTAACTAGTGTTAACAGAAAGGAAAAAAGGAGGGGAGTCAGATTTTTACGGGTCACAATTTACACCTGTCAAAATCTGACTCCCCTCATATATTAAAAATGGAAGATGTAACACCAACAATTTACACTCTGCTGGCATGTTGTGACCTCTGCTACTTATGTATAAAGTTATTTGTAACTAATGTTAACAGAAAGGAAAAAAGGAGGGGAGTCCGATTTTTACGGGTCACAATTTACACCTGTCAAAATCTGACTCCCCTCTTATATTAAAAATGGAAGATGTAACACCAACAATTTT
This sequence comes from Nibea albiflora, assembly GCA_014281875.1. NCBI lineage: Eukaryota > Metazoa > Chordata > Actinopteri > Sciaenidae > Nibea > Nibea albiflora. The sequence continues at coordinate 710,931 of CM024805.1, read as the reverse complement.
CACTCTGCTAGCATGCTTTGACCTCTGCTACTTATGTATAAAGTTATTTGTAACTAGTGTTAACAGAAAGGAAAAAAGGAGGGGAGTCAGATTTTTACGGGTCACAATTTACACCTGTCAAAATCTGACTCCCCTCATATATTAAAAATGGAAGATGTAACACCAACAATTTACACTCTGCTGGCATGTTGTGACCTCTGCTACTTATGTATAAAGTTATTTGTAACTAGTGTTAACAGAAAGGAAAAAAGGAGGGGAGTCAGATTTTTACGGGTCACAATTTACACCTGTCAAAATCTGACTCCCCTCATATATTAAAAATGGAAGATGTAACGCCAACAATTTTCACTCTGCTGGCATGTTGTGACCTCTGCTACTTATGTATAAAGTTATTTGTAACTAGTGTTAACAGAAAGGAAAAAAGGAGGGGAGTCAGATTTTTACGGGTCACAATTTACACCTGTCAAAATCTGACTCCCCTCATATATTAAAAATGGAAGATGTAACACCAACAATTTACACTCTGCTGGCATGTTGTGACCTCTGCTACTTATGTATAAAGTTATTTGTAACTAGTGTTAACAGAAAGGAAAAAAGGAGGGGAGTCAGATTTTTACGGGTCACAATTTACACCTGTCAAAATCTGACTCCCCTCTGATATTAAAAATGGAAGATGTAACGCCAACAATTTTCACTCTGCTGGCATGTTGTGACCTCTGCTACTTATGTATAAAGTTATTTGTAACTAGTGTTAACAGAAAGGAAAAAAGGAGGGGAGTCAGATTTTTACGGGTCACAATTTACACCTGTCAAAATCTGACTCCCCTCTTATATTAAAAATGGAAGATGTAACGCCAACAATTTTCACTCTGCTGGCATGTTGTGACCTCTGCTACTTATGTATAAAGTTATTTGTAACTAGTGTTAACAGAAAGGAAAAAAGGAGGGGAGTCAGATTTTGACGGGTCACAATTTACACCTGTCAAAATCTGACTCCCCTCTTATATTAAAAATGCAAGATGTAACACCAACATTGTTCACTCTGCTAGCATACTTTGACCTCTGCTACTTATGTATAAAGTTATTTGTAACTAGTGTTAACAGAAAGGAAAAAAGGAGGGGAGTCAGATTTTGACGGGTCACAATTTACACCTGTCAAAATCTGACTCCCCTCTTATATTAAAAATGCAAGATGTAACACCAACATTGTTCACTCTGCTAGCATACTTTGACCTCTGCTACTTATGTATAAAGTTATTTGTAACTAGTGTTAACAGAAAGGAAAAAAGGAGGGGAGTCAGATTTTTACGGGTCACAATTTACACCTGTCAAAATCTGACTCCCCTCTGATATTAAAAACGGAAGATGTAACGCCAACAATTTTCACTCTGCTGGCATGTTGTGACCTCTGCTACTTATGTATAAAGTTATTTGTAACTAGTGTTAACAGAAAGGAAAAAAGGAGGGGAGTCAGATTTTGACAGGTCACAATTTACACCTGTCAGAATCTGACTCCCCTCTTATATTAAAAATGGAAGATGTAACACCAACAATTTTCACTCTGCTGGCATGTTGTGACCTCTGCTACTTATGTATAAAGTTATTTGTAACTAGTGTTAACAGAAAGGAAAAAAGGAGGGGAGTCAGATTTTTACGGGTCACAATTTACACCTGTCAAAATCTGACTCCCCTCTGATATTAAAAATGGAAGATGTAACGCCAACAATTTTCACTCTGTTGGCATGTTGTGACCTCTGCTACTTATGTATAAAGTTATTTGTAACTAGTGTTAACAGAAAGGAAAGAAGGAGGGGAGTCAGATTTTTACGGGTCACAATTTACACCTGTCAAAATCTGACTCCCCTCTTATATTAAAAATGCAAGATGTAACACCAACAATTTTCACTCTGCTGGCATGTTGTGGTCTCCCCTCCCCTCCTTTTTCATCTCTGTTGGTACTAGTTACAAATAACTTCATACATAAGTAGCATCTTCATACATAGTGAAAATTGTTGGTGTTACATCTTGCATTTTTAATAAAAGACAGGAGTCAGATTGTGACAGATGTAAATTGTGAAAAAATCTGACTCCCCTCCTTTTTTCCTCTCTGTTGATACTACACTGCGTCCCAAATTATTATGCAAAAAGAGTTTGAGTGGTAAGGTAAGATTTTTTTTTTGTTTGTCAGTTAAACTCATGGATGGTAATGTGTTTCAGGGCTCTGCATATCACTGAAACGAATTTCAGACACCTGTGCTAATTAGTTTGGCAGGTGAGTCCAATTAAAGGGAAAACTACTAAAGAAGGTTGTTCCACATTATTAAGCAGCCAACCATTTTCAACCAAAATGGGCAAGAAAAAGGATCTCTCTGAAGACGAAAGGCAAGAAATAGTTGAATGTTTGGGTCAAGGCATGACAACAATCAAAATTGCCAAGACGACGACTCTTTCCTACAGGCAACTTCATCGGATCAAAAGAGCAGCTGTGAAAATGCCCTGTCATAGCAGCAAACAAGTTTTCAAGGCTGCTGGTGCTTCCAACGTGCCTCGAACAACAAGATGCAGGGTCCTCCAGAGGTTTGCAGCTGTGCGTAAGTCATCCTTTCAACCTCCCCTATCCATTGCACACAAGGAGAAACAGCTCCAGTGGGCCCAGCAATACATGAAGACTGACTTCAAAACTCTTCTGTTCACTGATGAGTGCCGTGCAACCCTCGATGGTCCTTATGGATTGAGTGGTGGATGGTTGGTTGATGGCCACCCCATGCAAACAAGACTACAGCGCCAACAAGGAAGTGGTGGAGTGATGTTTTGGGCTGGAATCATGGGGAGAGAGATTGTCGGCCCTTTTAGAATCCCTGACGGTGTGAAAATGACATCCATAATGTATGTGGAGTTTCTCAAAGAACACTTCCTGCCATGGTTCAAAAAGAAGAATCGTGCTTTCCGAAACACGATAATTTTCATGCATGACAATGCACCGTCTCATGCTGCAAAGAATACATCTGCATGTCTGGCTGCTATGGGCATAAGGGAAGACAAACTTATGGTGTGGCCCCCATCCTCCCCTGACCTCAACCCTATTGAGAACCTTTGGAGCATCATCAAGAGAAGTGTCTATGATGGCGGGAGGCAGTTCACATCGAAACAACAGCTCTGGGAGGCTATTCTGTCCTCATGCAAAGCAATTGAAGCAGATACCGTCCAAAAGCTGACAAATTCAATGGATGAGAAGCTCCTTTTGAACAAGGGGTCCTATATTCAGATGTGACTTCACCTGTAATAATGTTTTGATTTAAAAAGTGTTTGATTTCAGTTACATTTCAGTTAGTCATGACCTGCTAATGCTTATAATTTCACAAATGACCCTTCTTTTTTGTTCTTTGATAATAAAATGCTTGGAAACTCTGTTGTGTGTAATAATTTGGAAAGTGCATTTTGTATTTTTTTTTGTTTTGTTTTTTTTTATCATTGGGAGGTTTGTTCAAAAACATTTGAATTGTACTCTAATGGTTGATGACTGATAAATTATGATGACTGCCATTCATATAGATAATTTAGGAAATTGTGACAGGTGTAAATTGTGACCCAAAAAAATGACTCCCCTCCTTTTTTCCTCTCTGTTGAAACTAGTTACAAATAACTTTATACATAAGTAGCAGAGGTCAAAGCAGGGGTGCCATCACCTTTTTAAAAGTAGTCTTGCTAAAGTTTTTGCCCAGGCCTGTCGTGACCTATAGCGCAACGACCCACATAATTAATAAGAATTAGAAGGTTTTTTTTTTTTTTTTTTTTTTTTTTTTTTTTTTACTTTTGGTTACTGGTTGTTTTGCAGTGGGATAACATAAATTGGGTACTAAAATTGTTGTTGCCATCTTATAAATTCTTACACTGTAAAAAAATATTTGTTGACTCAATCAAGTGATCTTGTTGCTTTGAGTGAGTTAAGTTGAGTCAACTTATAGTGTGTGTGGAAATCCCCAGCCCGAAGTTTGTCATGGAGTCCCACAAGGTTCTGTACTAGGACCACTTCTATTCAGTTTATATATGCTACCTCTAGGGAAAATTATTAGGAATCACTCCATTAATTTTCATTGTTATGCTGACACCACCCAATTATATTTATCAATCAAGCCTGATGAAATCAATCAGTTAACTAAACTCCAAGCATGTCTTAGGGATATAAAAAGTTGGATGACCTACAATTACCTGATGTTGAACTCAGATAAAACTGAGGTTCTTGTAATTGGACCCAAACTCCTCAGAAACTCTCTTTCCAGAGACTTGGTTACCTTAGACAGGATCACCCTGGCCTCCGGCTCCACCGTAAAGAATCTTGGAGTTATTTTTGATCAGGATTTGTCCTTTAATGTCTATATAAAACAAATTTCAAGGACTGCATTCTTCCACTTAGGCAACATCACCAAAATCAGACGCATCGTATCTCAAGTGGATACAGAAAATCTAGTCCATGCATTTGTTACTTCTAGGACTATTGTAACTCTTTGTTATCAGGCTGCCCCAATAAGTCTCTTAGGACTTTGCAGCTAATTCAGAATGCTGCTGCACGTGTTCTGACAGGAACCAAGATCAGCGATCACATCTCTCCCATTTTGGCTTCCTTGCACTGGCTACCTGTTAAATCTAGAATAGAATTTAAAATTCTCCTTACATACAAAGCTCTTCGTGGCCAGGCACCATCATATCTAAAAGAGCTCATAGTACCTTACTACCCCTCTAGACCACTGCGCTCTCAGAATGCTGGGTTCCTTGTGGTTCCTATAGTTTCCAGATTTGGAGCCAGAGCTTTCAGCTATCAAGCTTCTCTTCTGTGGAACAAACTACCATTCTGGGTCCAGGAGGCAAAGACACCGGTCAACACCTTCAAGAGTAGACTTTAGACTTTCCTTTTTGATAGAGCTTATAGTTAGGGCTGGCTCAGGTCATCCCTTAGTTATGCTGCCATAGGACTAGACTGGGGCCAGGGACCGTACTAGCTGTTTACGCTAAGTTGACTGCGACACCGGCTGCTGCGATTATTAATCTGGCATTGTTTTGGTCAAAACTAGAGTAGAGTACAGATACTTTATAGTCTGAGGACCACCTACTCAATTTCTCGTAGGAAAGGTGTGGTTAACAACGGCCCATGGCCGTTTCTTGGGCGTTACAAATGTCTATCATTTGGCGTATACATAGCCCATAGCCAACTGTGTCAGTTGTACCTAATGACATATTTAGAGCAACAGAAATTCGACAAGAAAGAAAAGCTGTCATTTTTCCCAATCTCCACAAAAAACAGAAGGCAAAACTGCTGCTGCCATGTTGAATTGTATCCGTAAACAGTCTCTGTTTGTCAAGTAGTACTTCATTGGCTGTGTCCGAAATCACTCACTCATTCCCTACTCCCTACTCCCTACATAGGGAAATAAATGTAGTGGACTATATAGTGAGCTCAACAGAAAACAATTTCAGACACTTTCGGACACTTCTCTTGGCGCCGCTAATTACGTCATCGCTGTCGCACAATTAAATCGTACCACATTAACGTCGTCTCTGCAAATCTTTTGATTACTGTCCTGTACCTTTTTATTTTCATATTTTGTTTTCTATTTAAGCATATTTTTATATTTTATTCTCTTGGCTCTATAGTAACAGAACGTTACAGTGTAATCTACTGGAATGTTTAATTATATGCTGTTCGTTTTACACCTTTTTTTTCACCTTTCAATTAATGTAGGAAGCCATTTAAACTGACTTATTTTGAAAATGTAACAAAATAAATAGAATAAACTGTGCTTAATAAACTGCCTTGTGCCTGTTGTACAGCTCCACAACTCCTGATTTTTGTTTGTTTGTTTGTTTGTTTCGCGCCTCTCATCCATCCATCCATCCGCCTGTCCATCTAACTACGAGCAATTCCCCGGGAAAAATCACTTAGCATTATTCTAGAAAACTCTCGTAGCGCTATAGAAATGCCGTCCGTTTGTACTATCAATAATTCAATTATTGATGATCAAGAGGAGAATTAGAATTGCAAGGGAGAGAGAAAGGAGAAGATGCGCTGCTCTTCTCAGACTAGCAAGACGTCGTCAAATTGTGAGTGATAGCCTACTTTTTCGCTCCTTGTTAATTAGAGTAGATATTTTCTTTACTTCTCTGAACAATAAACTATCCTCTATCAAACTACATCCCCTGCTGGAACTGAGCATCGAGCCAATTGGTTTTCATAGCCTACCACAGTGCTTTTGTCAAACAGTGGTATTGTCACTTTTCATTCAGCTTTTAGTCACACTGTACTAGCCATCATTAATAAATGACGAATTAAGCTTTACTTATTAAATGACCTATGTACATTTTCTAGTTAAAGCTGCAACCATCTCTATTTCTGAAGTTTAAATATTCATTTACCATTTATCAATGATAGTTGTATCTTTCTACAGCCAAATAATGTTTATAGATGATTTACAAAACAATTATCATTGATAAACAAGAAAGGCTTTTTGTCATCACTTTTATCAATATGATTTTTAATGATGCAATTAGAAACAGTTACCCAACAGAGTGTGATTGTATTCCCATAACTTTAATACACATAATTTCATGAGACCATGTTATCAGTTTTAATTATTCTTTACAGCGTGGTCCCCCATCTCAGTATTGTCGCCTGAGCCGTCACGTCCCCCTCTTGGTCATCTACTTTGATGGTGAAAGTGAACTGCGCCCAGACTTCCGCCTTTCCAGACCAACTGTTGCCCACCTTATCCAGCTCCTTTGCTCTCCACTAGACCACAGCTGGGGTCATGACCTGGAGGTTTTGGTCTTCCTCTTCTGGATGGCAAGTGCGACATCTTACCGTGTTGTGTCAAGAGCATTTGCCATCCCACGATCCACGGTCCATGACATTGTCCACAGGGTCACCGAAAAAGTCCTCAGACTGAAGACCAGCCTCATCCATTTCCCCTCAGCTGATCAGCTTCCAACAACCGGTGCAGGATTCGAACGTTTGGCAGGATCTGCAGCGTTTGCCAGGGTTGTGGGTAGTATTGACGGCTGCCACATCTGCATTAAGCCACCAAGTGCTGATGCCCAGTGTTATTTTAACAGAAAACTATTCCACTCCATACAGCTCCAAGCAGTGTGTGACCACCAGTGCCAGTTTCTGGACATATTTGTTGGCTACCCTGGCTCTGTCCATGATGCCAGAGTTTTAAAGAACAGCCCACTTTATGTCCGGAAGTTATACCCACCTGAAGGCTTCCAGATTCTTGGAGATGGTGGGTATCCCTGCACCTCGGAGCCAATCGCCCTCATCACGCCGTACAGGGAGCCTGTCAGAAACCCTGTTGAGGCGAGATTTAACAGGCACCACGCCAAGGCCCGTTCTGTCATCGAGAGGGCATTTGGCATCATGAAGGCCAGGTGGCGCTCAGTTTTTTTCAAGGCCTTGGAGGTGAAGCCACAGTTCGCTGTGAAGGTTATTGCCTGTTGTGCCATTCTCCACAATCTCTGCCTGAGGGATGGAGATGTTCTGGAGCCTGTGGAGGAGGCACTGGGGCCAGATGATGGCGGCAATCAGGCACCAGATGTGGCAAGTGGAGAACGGCTGCGTGGTCGCATGGCTGCTGCTGTTTCAGCACCACAAATCAATCATGTAGCTCTGCAAGATCACAATTATCATGAGACAATATAAAGAAATCAAATCAAATCAAATCACAATCAATTGTTAATAGGTTAAGCTCAGATGTTCTCTCTCTTCTCACAATTTTGATTCTCTTCTCTCTAACCTAATTTCACCTGTCCTCCGCCCTCTTATCTTCTCTTGGTTCAAGTTGTAATTCATGTAAATAGTTTCAGTAGCTTTTGATCTGTTTTATATGTTCTCTGTAATTTTGTTTGTTCAAATGTTCACATGTTATAATTTAGTAGTTAAGTTGATAAAGAACTGTATTTCAATTGAAAACAAAGTGAGACATGCATTTCCTTTTTGGTATTTATTAATCTGATTTACATTTTTTCTACAATTTTTTTCGAGGAGGTTTAAAAGCCTCTCCTCCCTCTCCTCCTCCCTTTTCTCCCTCTCCTCTGCTCTCTTCTCCTGCCTCTCCAAAAGTTCTAGAATCGGGTTACGCCGCTGTCGCTTTGGTGGTGGAGCTGGCCCTTCAGACTCTGAGTCCTCACCCTGACACTCTGACTCTGGCTCTGGTGGCACTGAATCAGGGGAGGCTGATGCTGAGACTGGTGGGTTCTCCCCCAGGCTGAGGCAATAAGGCAAGGAGGCCGAATAGAAGGCCTCCCACCTATTGCCTCATCCATGAGGGAGAACCACTTCCAGTCTTTGGCAGTGGACTCCCCTGATTCAGTGCCACTCCCAGTTGGGGGGTTCCTCAGTTCCTGCACACATTGCAATATACACACTGATGTTACTGTAGTGTTCGTTTATAATGCTAAACACAGCAGACAGATAATATACAAAGGTAAAAGTCACTTTCTTCAGTCTTTCATCTATGCTTTCACAAAATATAGCTGCAGTTAATTATGATGCATCCTTACCTTATATGTTTGTTTGTTTTTGTAATTTTCCCACTTTTTGCCTGCCCGGGCAGGGGTCACCATCTCATCCAGACCCATTTCTTTCAGAATAGCTCTAAAAAATGCAACACGTACAGGACGATAAAAACAACAACAATTGTCATTCACAATCATCATTAATTATCATTAATGCTGTCAGTATCAAATGCTTATGATATTTAGTCAAAAGTCTGTGTCATTTTACACTTGTTCTCGGTTTTCATCTAAGTAAGATAACGTTACTGCTTCACAAGAATGAAATAACTTTTACTCACTCCCACCCGGCTGCGGAAGCGAAGCGCTTGCCTGAAAACAAGCGCTCGTTCTCCTTTCTCAGGCGAATTAATGACGCTACATCGTCATCGGTCCCTGCGAGATTAAAATAAATTAACAAGCCTCTCCCGTGCTTATTTGACACTTAAATGTAATTTCGTTACTTATTGATTAAAATAGGCTGAGTATATTTTTACTCCAGCTTATGGAAAAACAGCATTAACCTGTAGTACTGACCTCAGTAGCTAGCCATGATTTGTGCCGTAATAGCTTGATGTGTACCCCCAGTAAATAGTGTTGCATATTAATAACATGTTTTAAACCTCGGAATCAAACGTTAAACGGAAAAATACTTACATTTGTACACGGTCTCCCGTCCGTCTGCCATATTCCTTTTCGCGATCGTCAATTTTTGCGCCCAGAGAGCTTCTGGCAATGCATGATGGGATATTTTGCTCCGGTTAGTGACCATTGGACGTTCACTACATTTCGCGGTGAATTGTGGGATACATTCAGTGCACTACATCGTGGACACTAAACATTCGGACACCACTACAAAATGGCGTGGTCACTATATAGGGGTTAGGGAGTGATTTCGGACACAGCCATTGTCTTTCCACCCCTCCCTACTCTCTGATTGGCTCCCTACCTCAGACGAGCGTTTTGGCCCAGGTTTCCATTAGTGGTGTGCGATATTGCATATTTTGGTATCGATCCGATACCATGTAAATACGGGTCAGTATCGCCGATACCAATACTTTTCAATAAATAAGGTGGATGTGTCATTGAATTGCTAAATCTCAATTAATTTTCATGACCTTAAGTGCTTTTTGTTATGTTTAGTTTTTTTTTTATTATTAAATAGTTAAAACCCAGGACAGAATTAGTACAAAGTTTATGATTAAATAGAAAATGCTTTATTTTAAACACAAGAAGGGGGAGGGGGAATGAAGTGTGCCCAGGAGACACAGGAGTGACGAGTCTGGCGACCTGGCTGTTTCCTCTTTGCCGAAACCGCAGCATTGCAGACAAGAGTGGAACTTAAAGTAAAGAATCGATCTTAACAGTCTGGCTGTCTTTCGGATTGGTATGATCGTGCAAGGCACCATGGGATTTCCCAGGCTAAGCTATATTTTGATCCCAAAGGAAATTAAGGACGATCTTACTTTCCAATTATGCTAGCAAGCATTACATGAGCTTAGTTAGATATTGTGTTAACACGTTGCATGCAACATCTTTCGCTAGCTCAACACAACAACATTTGCTAGCAGCTTACTGACTACTATACTTACTGACATCATTTCAAGCAATGCGACTTTGTTTAGAAATCCAGACAAACATAGCTATTTATATATAAATATACTGTATAGTTGGGAGTTGCAATACTGTTGGAAAAAGGTAATTAGTACGTCGTCTTACTTCAGACTTTGTGTCTATGTCTTGAAGTTGCCCACTCTGAGCTGCTGAACAGATGCGCATCGTAGCGGACGGACCCAGCCCCCCTTCCCTCCCCTCTCCCTGCCCTTGCCGATGGAATGCAGAAAGGAATGTTTGTTTGAAGAACTTAGGCTATTTAGCCTATTACAAAGGGTTTTGGGGGCAGCTGGCAGCATGAAAACCTATTGTCAATACATTTGTAGTCCTAGAGTAGTTATCTGAACTAAAAATCCCATCATGTCACATGTGAAAAGTAGTATTGCCAGGCAATACTGACAATGGCAGCCCTGAGCTGGCTAGTGAGTTTTGTTTTAATACACGCCAAATTTTCATTTGGTAGGTCGGCGGGTGTTGATTTAGAGCCCTGAACCCTGCTCATAATGTTGGCTGTTTGAATGTTGTTGTTGTTTATTGGTTTCTATTAAAAAAAAGTTTATTGCCTGTTGAAAAAACTACATACTATACTGTCACATGGAAGCTGATATCTCCCATCTTCCGTGAGGCACGTGAATGCAGCATGTGTTCAAACCGCGGAGGCTGAGCAGCATCAGGACCAGGATGGGCAGCTAGCAGCTGGTCTGCGTCTCTGCATGAATCAGCGACCTGTGAAGCTCGATGACAGGTGGGTAATACACCGTCACACTCATACAGTGTGTGTCGTTCAGCTCGTGATCTAAATGTGCGCGTGCTGTCATCAGGTTGCTATGTATGCGGTGCGGCTCAAACCGTGTTGCTGCGCTACAGGTGCACGCAGGCTGTCTGCACGCACACGGCCGCGTCCTTCACGAGATCACCGTCTCCCCACGCAGAAGGTCATTTTTAGAGGCAGCTTCTCCCGATGGACTCATCGGCGATTAAAAATCTACTGCGCACACACACACATGCACGGGCATGCACGAACGGATTCAACGCATTAAAAGGATAAATCAAATAGCCCCCCGTCAAATGAAAAGCAGCACATCAAACCGTTCAGACTTCACCTGCAACCAGCGAGGTTTGTGATCAGCTCTGGGCCTTCAAGTGTTCTGCTACTACTTTATAATTAGATGCAGACCAAGCTCTGATCAGTTGTCAGTTATACAAACAGCTTTCAGGATGCCAGCTTGGCTAGTGGTTGAGTTATTATTAAAATCATTATTTTGTAATAAGCCATCAGAAGTTGATAAGTCACATGTAATTAAAGATGTTTAAGTCATTAATAAATGCTGTAATAAAGTCTGCAGTTGTAAATGTTAAACAGTCCTTAAGTTGCTAAAGATCTGCAAGACCAGCTGTAAACTGACTGCTCCAAATGGGTTATGAACTGATTAACAAAACACCAGTAAGTCATTTATGAAACAGAAATAAAGTCATTAGTTACAACTCATAAACCCTTCATCAGCCTGACTTGTCAGATCTAGTGTGTCAGATTTATTGGGCTTTATCTACAAAATATGGCAGAAAATGGAATGTTATATAACCATATATAGACTCAATGGGTCTTCCACAAATTCTACCACATTTAGAAGGCACTAAACACACTTCAGATAGGGTCTTTTGTGCTTCTGATGTATCTTGCAGCCAACATAGTTTCTCATACTTGTTTAGAAGGGGGTTGATGTGAGCCGGTTGCCATCAGCAACTACACCACTAGATGGCACAAAATCCTACACCCTGCTCCTTTAAAAAGAAAACACAGTTTCCTCTTGCCTCCCTTAGACCCACTGAAATCCTCCTAAGAAAACCACAGAAGAGGAAGTGACAGGGAGGAAGGATGGACTCCATCTCTATGATGGGCGGCAGTAGGAGCCCTGTGTTTCTCACAGCCTCCTCCTCCCACCACCTCCACCACACGCAGACCTGTTTCCTGCCCAACGGCATAAAGAATGGAGTTGGAGACACAGCGAGTGCCTGTCTGCCAGCCCAGCCCACAGTGGCCATCCTGGGCTCAGGTGACTTCTCCAAGTGCCTGACCGTACGCCTGTTGAGCTGCGGCTTCCATGTGGTGGTGGGTAGCCGCCATCCTAAACTGGCAGCCCAGTCATTCCCACATGTGGTGGATGTGACACACCATGAAGATGCTGTGGGGAAGGCCTGCATTGTGTTCCTGGCAATCCGCCGTGAGCACTACTCTGTCCTATGGGACCTCAAGCATCTACTGGAAGGTAGATAACAACACGCACATATAGACACACACACACACACACACAGTCTCATTCAAAGGGAATCCGACCTGGTGGCAGACATCAAAAATAGCTACACAGAAATAGCCACCTCTGGCTGGTGATGGTGATGATGGTGTGTATGTAGGCCATGCAGAGGCATCAGGATGAAATTCTGTCTTTTTGTCCTCTAGGCAAGATCTTAGTGGATGTGAGTAACAACAGGAGGGTGAACCAGTATCCTGAGTCTAACGCTGAATATCTGGCTTCACTGCTGCCAGACTCCATCGTGGTCAAAGGCTTCAATGTCATCTCAGCCTGGGCCATGCAGCAGAGCTGCCCCAAAGACGCCAGCACACAGGTACAATGTCACAGACAACAGAAACCTTCACACAGCATGTGAACAATGTTCTGTCACCAAGATGTGTGAATGGAATACAATTAGCTGACAAGGTCATGTGATAACACCTGAGCCGTCACGAGAGGAAGGACGTGACGTATGGTTGTAAACTCCAAAACAAGATTGTGGATGAAATTCTGATTATTTAGTCAGTTCCAAAGGTAGAGAAGAATATGTATATGTATAACAATATATCATACTGTTGTGCTGTAGTGTTGCCATTACTATAGATGGTTGTGTTCAGCTTTAACACAACCGGCTACTGATTTGTTGTGATAAAAGTTGAAACACATCAGTAGTCAGTCTATTTCAAAGACAGTGTGATTCATCAGGATCTGTGTTTTTTCATACATTGTATGTGACAGTCTGTGTGACTGTTTTCTCCTTTCCACACATTCATTCTGGTATAATTCAGGCACGGATGATTAAAAAAGGCAGAAAAACTAATTCACTCACAACAGTGGAGCTACTGGCAGTACAATAAATCCTGGAATAATCCCTCTGTCAGTCAGCTGCTCTTATCAGTGGATTAGATTATAAAAGTACAGGTCACAACTTCAGTCATAGTTGACAGGTCAGAATTCTCAGTCTTCATACAGGGTACACACTGTGCCAGGTGAGCTACTATTTTGGAATAACATTATGTTTTGACATACATCAGGAGTGCACACATCACTGCTGAAAGGCTTTGAAAGGAAATATTCTATATTTTTCTTACTGTCAACAACTGAAGATGTGAATCTTCAAAAACAGCTGACAAATACATAGTGTAATTTTAAAAAATCATTGCATCTCTAACTAGTCTGTCTCTGCACTCCTGGCTCTGTGTAGGTGTTCATTTGCAGTGACTCAGTGGAGGCTCGACAGCAGATTATGGAACTTGCCCGCCATCTTAACTTCCAGCCAGTGGATATGGGCTCCCTGTCTTCTTCACGGGACATTGAAAACATGCCCATACAGTTATTTCCTGGCTGGAAAGGCCCCGTCCTGACTGCTGTGGCCCTCTCCATCTTCTTTTTTGCATACTCTTTTGTACGAGATATCATCCACCCATATGTGAAATACAAACAGAGTGATTTCTACAAGATTCCAATAGAGATGGTGAACCGAACACTGCCCACTGTTGCCATCACTCTCTTGGCCCTGGTGTACCTGGCAGGCCAGCTGGCAGCCGCCCACCAGCTTTACTATGGTACCAAATACAGGCATTTCCCGCACTGGCTGGAGGGCTGGCTGCAGAGCCGGAAACAGCTGGGCCTCCTCAGTTTCTTCCTGGCTGCTGTCCATGTTCTCTACAGCCTCTGTCTGCCCATGAGGCGTTCTGAGAGGTACCTGCTGCTCAACACCGCCTACCAGCAGGTTAGTGGGGTGGAGGGCTCTGACAACATGTCCACTCTGACACTCCACCTACACAAAGCTGGCATTGTCCAACAACATTCAACAGGTCAACATTGTGAGGAAGACCATTCTTTCTTCCAATAATAGATGACTTTGATATTGATACGAGATCAGTATCAGTCCTTTAAGTACAGAGCATTCACACTAGCTTAGCATAAAGACTGCCTCAAAGCACAAATAATCTTTTTAAAATTCTTATTCCTGTCTGGTATTCCACTATTCCTATTATTATTCTTGTCTGGTAATGTCACTTTTTACCACCAGGGGTCTGTATTTCCAGTTCAGCCTCCTACTCATGTCAGATCTACACCCATGAGGAAAGATGTGGTTCTACAGCCCTGCCAGATTATCTGGCTTCTATTAAATATTTAACAAGTAAAACTGCTAACATGCTAACACAGAGATAGTGGATAAAGTTATTTGAGGCAGGTTATATTTACAGGTCAGACGTTAAAGGTCAGCAAAAGTGCCATTAGAAAGCAGGTCTCTGAATGATATAACAACTTTGTTTTACCCAGAGCGTGTAGGCAGACGTGAATTTAGATGGTAAAAATAGATGGTTATTGCATAACAGGCTAAAGAGACTAAAACTAAATCATTTGAAGTGTTTGGTTAATGGTGTCAGTCACTGTGTATTTTCAAAGATGACAGAAGTTTACAGACTAGGCAACAGATCCTCGTAGAGCCAGCTGAGTATTTTTTGTATATTTGTCTGTGAAACATGAAATGAGGCACGTGTAGTCCAACATCCACATCATGCTGCTTGTAGAACACCTTCACTCTTCTTCTATCCGCATACAGAGAAACCTGATGATGGATTTCAGGTGTCAGGTGGGACTTGAGGTAGTGAAAAAATACTCTATTATTTTAAGAACCTAAATATTTCAGATTAGTGTTTATATGGTGCTTTGATTTAATTACCATACAGCTAATCTAAGCAGGCAGTGGAGGCGTTTGGGGGGGGTTATGGCTGCAGCACATCGTCTGGCCACCCCTTAAAAAAAAACCATCCAAAAAATCCTGGACTGAAAACTGCTGAAAGACTGTTTGAACCTCTAACTCCACATTTCAGTAATATGTTCAAAGTCTTTTCACATGTATTCAGTACCTATTTTCAAACATATTTAATATATTTTGAAAGAAATCTCAGAATTGCCTTAACATGGTTCATGGTTTAAACAGCTCACCTTTGTCCCCGGCTTTTGCAGGTTAATCTGACCATGCATTCAACAAGAAGTTAAAGATAATGATTGTGGTGAAACCCTTCTTGAGCATCTTCTGTGTTGGCAGGTCCATGCTAATGTGGAGAATGCGTGGAATGAGGAGGAGGTGTGGAGGGTGGAGATGTACGTTTCCTTTGGGATCATGAGCCTTGGGCTCCTGTCACTCCTGGCAGTTACCTCCATCCCCTCTGTCAACAGCACGCTCAACTGGAGGGAGTTTAGCTTCATACAGGTACATGTAAACTCTGACACTTCAAACCTGTTAGCTCTGAGGGTATACAGACAGTCTTTATGGGCATTTTTAGATCATGATATCCTGGTAAAGTGTAAGTTACACACACACGTGTATGCATGTGTGTGACTGTGGCTGAGGTGTGGCTCAGAGGAGGTGTACAGTTTTTTTTTTCATGCAAACTGCAGCAATTGGGTGCTAAGAGCATTAGCATGAGCTGTGTGTGTTTGGTAATGGGCCAAATCAGTAACCAAGCCACAGCCAGTATAAACAGTGAAACTAAGTAAGCAGCAGGACTAATTATCCACTACCAAACTGCAAAGTGTACACTGGATGTGTGTTACACAGAGTGATGTTTGTCACATGTGAGTGACTTGTGTGCTTGAACTGCTCTCTCTGCTGTATGATCACAGGGTTCGTTCTTTGTGCCATAATGAGTCTCCCTGTCTTTGCTGCAGTCCACTCTGGGCTACATCGCCCTGCTCATCGCTACCTTCCACGGCCTGCTGTTTGGTTGGAAGCGAGCTTTTGAGGAGGAGGCCTACCGCTTCTACCTGCCTCCCAGCTTCGTGGTCGCCCTGGCCCTGCCAGTGTGTGTCATAATGGGCAAAGTGCTTATGCTGAGCCCCTGTGTGGCCCGCAAACTCCACCAGATCCGCCGGGGCCTCGACAGCAGTCAGTACCGGTGTCAGCGCCTGGAGCCTGTGGGCTTGGCTGTCCAGGTTTCACCTGAGAGAGTTACTATCATGTGATCCTTGCAGCACAAAGCTGTCTGTTCCGTTTTATTCTACTGTCATAGTTATCTGTTTTTTGAACACTCTTCATTCATGTGTTCAGTGGAAGGGCATATTATACTTTGTGACCGAACAGTCTTTGCTGACATGTGAACTGTGTACTTATTAGCTGTTACTGTTCATTACAACGACTGCCCTTGTATGACTAGTATGTCACAGTTTGCCCATCTAAGTGTAAAACTGAATATTCCTCCCATGACAGTATCCAATATGCTTCAAATATTTCAACAGTACATGTTCCTGTCCTGGCAGACAGGAGGACTCCACTACTTTGACATCTTGTGTCACTTTACAAGTTCTACTGGACCTGTGAAAAGTTGTGTAATAAAAATATCCTCTGATGCTATGGAGCAGGAACTTTTTAGCATCAAGCTGTTAATCAGAAGCTACCAGAGGCTAAGGCAACGGGCATTAATGATCAAATCAAGAGACACTGTTGAGTTGCAGTGTAGGGTCCAGTGTTTGTGATTGGAGCTTACTACAGGTTTGCATTATGGGAAGTGTAGGATCCAGTGTAATTAACCACAGGAACTGGTCATCTCAGCTACTGCTGCACAGATTTTGATCAATCTTTTTTTTTTTATCTGTATCTAGTACAACAGTAAACTGCTGTTATATCCTGTCAATTAGTGTCTCTGTTTGCAGGTTTCCATGCAATACATATGCATTTTCAGTAGTATAGTAAGTGTCATAACTCATTACAGTGATGCTGTCTATTTAACATCAGCAGCAGAATCATGACCATCCAAAGGATATAAGTTAATGCAGGCAGACCGTCACAGTTAAATAATGGCATTAGTCCAGTGTGAGTGCAGTTCTCTGAGGAGATCATGTGGCTGTCTTTTCCCCTGAGTTCTCTGTCACGTCTTTCTTTGACATTCTGATGTTTTCCATTTGGTCCAAAATAATACTGAACGTGAAAACACCATATAAGAAATCAATGTTTTTCAGATATTATTAGTTATAGTATCATTTTCTTCAGTTCTTGAATCACTTGGTGTAGTTGTGTTTTGTCTATATGACTGTACCACTCAACTCTAATTCATGAGGTCCACTGGAGTGACGAAGAACCTGACATCCTTTATGTCATCACAAAGATGAGCCATGACTTGGTCCTTTTCAGTGTTCACGCTGAGCTGATGTGACTCCATCTTATTGCTGGTTCCTACAGCCAGGTAATGATCAGTGAACTACGACGTAGTTCTTTACTTTAAATGTATTTATCTGACTCTGTTACCACACAGCAATATGTAACTGTAACAGGAAATAAAGCAAAATGTGATGTTCACTGTGATGGATAATCTAAGGCGTGTTTCAGCTCTGCTTCTTAAGTTCCAGACTCTAATCAAATGTGTAAACCACAATGGCAGCCTGGCTGTGACACACTAGCAGTCTATGTTAACAAAATGTGTGTCTGCAGTTATCTCTGTATCTGAAGTGTTACAGCACGCATAAACTCTTAAATGACAGTGTGGTTTTTGTTGAATTCCCATCACTAATGGTCAGAGTCACAGAGCACTTAAATGTAGTGAAACCTCAAACAGGTGGACAACCCACATCCTAAACAACTGTCTGACTGTCAGGTCACTGCAGGATGTTCTGAAGCAGCGGCGACCTCTGCTGTCTGTCAGTGAAACCTGGAAACAGTCACTCCGCACTCACTGTGAGGAGTTTAAAAAAAAGCTTGAAGTGATTTGATTAAAGTTTATCAATTAAATTGTTAAAATGCCTGAGGAGGGCTGAATGAAGCCTGTTTACTGCATAACTTTAAGCCTTAATATAATTTGAACAGGTGAGTTGTATATAAATTCACCCTCAGTACAGTTGTCATGAACAGTGAAGTTAGCTATAGAGACCAAAACTGTTTTTTGTACCAGGCTGTACACATGTTTATTTCTGCTGTGAAGTTAGACATTTGAACATGGGGACTTATGGAGAGTGACTCACTTCTGGAGCCTCAAGTGACCATTTGAGGAACTGCAGCTCTGGGCACTTCCTGTGTTGACGTCACTTCACAGCCACAGAGGTTTATTTTGAGTACTCCCCCAGTCTGAAGGCAGGTCAGGACGAAAAAAAAAAAATCTGACTTTAGCTCTGTCAACATGATGCAAGGAGCCAAGAAACGAACAACGCGTAGTATAAAAATAATTTTAATGAAAACCCATCACACTTACAGCCCATTACAATCTCATCAGGGTAAATAAAACATTTTCATTTCACAGTTTAAGAAAAACACTAAAACAGCAGCGTGGGTGCTCTGAGCCAAATGAAATGATGTGTTCACGGTGCAGGATTAAAACAGGACTAAAGAGTCGTATTCTACACCTGTTAAACAAACAGCGAGTCTGGAATGTGTGCGTGAAATGTGACTGTACAGTGTCGTTGCTTAATGTTCACAAAACACAAGACAGCTCTTTAGTTGAGATTATCTGTGCAAACAACCACCAGTCAGTTTAACATGTGCCGAATTAAAAAGCACATCATTCTGTCCGGACATTTAATTTCGTGGCGCGCATTCCATTCTCCTGGATGATAATGACTCTTAATTGTACACGGTCCATAAGAAAACGGAGGAGCACCGACTAAAATGTTCCTAAAACGTTCCATTGTATGAAGCCCACATCTGTCTGCAGCTCCAAATCTAACTCACGTGTGGGAGCGCAGCTGCTCCATGTGAGGCAGCAGTTCCTGGGAACTGGGTCTGCAGCGGGCGTCCCCGCTCCAGCACCGGCTCAGCAGAGTCCTACACAGCCGCCCCTGCTCCGATTCAAACGCCGGGTGGTTGTGAACGGGCGGCCGCAGGTTGTGCGCCACCACCGCGTAGAGCACGTGCTGCCTGTCGCCGGTGTACGGCTGCTCTCTGGTGATCAGCTGCCAGAAGGTGATTCCGAAAGAGAAGATATCCGCTTTAGGAGTCACCCCCTCGCCTTTCAGCATCTCCGGGGCTCTGTGCGTGTATGTGCCGCCTACGTGAATCAGATGAGGGCTGATGGAGCTCACTTCACAGCCCCGCTCCAGTTTGAGGGAACAACCGAAATCGGCAATTTTGCAGACGTCTTCATTGGACACCAGCACGTTGGCTGGTTTTATGTCCAGGTGCACGACGCTGTGAGAGTGCAGGAACCGCAGACCGTGTACAATGTCTGTGGAGTACCGGAGCCACCGGTCCTTCCCCAGCGGCTCTGCACATCCATAAATGATCTGCTGAAGATTTCTGCTCCCAACGAACTCCATCAGGATCGTCCCGATGCTGCTTTCGTCTCCAAAGTCCGCAGGTACGCAGGTGGTGGCCGCGATGACGCGCACGATGTTTGTGTGGCGCAGGTGTGCCGCGTTTAGTTCGGCCCAGAAGCTCTGTCGGGACGCCAGCTTGTTCTTGGTGCACTTCTTGACTTTCTTCAATGCGACCGTGTCCCCGAGGTACTCCGCCTTGTAGACGGAGCCGAACCCTCCGGAGCCCACAGACTGCATGGAGCGCAGCTCCTTCCAGTGGATCACAGAGGACCAGAGTCGGCTGGCCACTCTGCCGTGGAGCCGCTGCACGGGGACTTGTAGGGTGGTAACGTGGGAGTGTTTGGTGAGCGGGCTGCTGCACGTTCCGATGTCCACGGAGGGGTAGATATCTTTGGGCAGCAGGCGAGTCACGGGGATCGGAGAAGGCATCGCGCACGGTATCTGTGCAGCCTGAAGTCTGCTGCTGACTGAAGGCAGCTCTGCAGCCTCTAAGCTTTTCAGCACACACGCATACACACACACACACACATACAGCGACACCGCCACTTAGTGTTGTGGAGTATGTAATGCTTTCTGTTTGGGTTCATCAGGTTCATCCGACAGTTCAACTCAGTTTACACGATCTACAGTAGGGGAGGACGGGGTACAGTGAGACACTTTCTGCAGCCTGTGCAAGTGAAGCGTAGTGATATTTATACATGTGAAAAAAGTGAGTGCTAACTAACCAGCAGCTGGACAGTCTGGTGCTGTGTGGAGACAGTTGCATAGACAGTTCTGACTTCATGAGGCTTGGGGAGGGAGGGAGCTCCACTGAGGAACATGTACACTTGGAGCCTGTCTGTCCTTTTCAGGCTTTTCACTGTGAGTGTTCCAGCGTGAAGCAGGAACACATGATGACATTCAGTGTGAGGTGGCCATGAGAACACAGGACTGTCAGCCTGTTCATGGTTAAACTATCACCCTTTTGTCTGCTGATGAAGTTTTGAAATCTTGTGCTCAGTTATAAATGGACATAAATTCAGAATTTCCCAGAACCTACACAGTTTGAAGCAAACAGACAGTGTGATGCAGTACGCACAGATCAGCTTGCAGAGTCAAACACAGCTTGGCTGGGCTAACCAGGGCCTTGTACACATAACCTGTCAGTCTGGTGACTGGTCATGCTGGGACACTCTCCAGCCCTCTGTCACTGTGAATGGTGGATTTGTTGCGTTGGTTCGGTTTCCGGTCCGGTCTGAACTTAAACCAGTCTGATTTTGTCCAAACCGACTGAACTCGCATTTGTCATTAGGAGCAGTTCTCACAGATTAAAACCAGACAGGAAGCAGCTCTGTTAACCCTTCACTGGGTGGTCCACAATCCTCTCAGCTCTCTGCAGCACATGTAGTGTTAGCAGAGTTAGCATCACAGCTGAGCAGCGAGCTGCTAACCAGTCTGTGAAATACATGCTGCTAAGTTAACAAACAACGAGCCCATGATTTTCATTTTTTACTGTCACTCTGATCAGGGAGTTTAGCTGTGACTGTGTGATGTCATCAGATGGGTTCTCTCTTGGCTTACAGTCCTCATGTCTATAATGAACAACAATGAATATACCTGCTAACCTGATCTCTGATTTAAGCCTGATAGATCTTATTCCTCTGCACCCTGATGAGCCACAGTTAGACTGAGTGTTTCTTTATCATCATGAACACACACAGTCATTTATTTTGAATCAGTCTTTAATACACCTTCCTGCTGCTACAGATAGTCACCAAATGTAGATTAATCCACCATTAAAAATAGTGCCCAGCACATGCACTGTTTTTTCCTGTTTGAGTAACTTTTGATGAAAACTACAGTGACCTGCTCTTAAAGTAAATTACTGAGACTTATAAATATAGAAAATATATTTTTTAATTTAAAAAAGGAAAAACCCAAAGAAATATAGAAAATATTGAATCATTTTAATGATACATTTCGATAGGCTTTTAAGCTTTGTGATTCTTTCTTATTGCTCTCATTCAAACACAGGAACCATGAGGCTCTAACACAGAGATACAGAGAGATGGTCCCTTCACACTCCCGACCCCCGTCTTCCCACGGCCAGCAGACTCTCCTCTCATCCCCTACCCTCAATAAACCTGTCTAAACTTAAATTGAGATTGGTGTGGCACTTGTTAGTGAATTGCAGATTACAGTTTCAGCTTGTATGCACTGTAACTGTAAAAGGTTTGAGACGTTTGCAGGATTCAGTGCGATGAGCACGCTTCCTGCCTGACAGAAGGAGCATGCTCAGACAAAAAGATGATGACAGATGATGAATGCCACATTTTTAGAAATGACCCACAGCAGACACACAGTTGGATCCTTCTCATGTTTATTGAACTTTCATTACATTGTGTAAAAACACTGGAGTTGACGACTGCAGCTCTTCTCTCTCATAGCAGCAAGGTATGTAAATCAGATCAGGTTATTTTGCCAGACAATAAATAATCTGCCTCTTTGGATGATGTCAATGTTTAAAGAACAACAGATAAAAGCTGCAGCATTAATTTTTATTTTAAACAACCTATAAACATATACATATATTTACTTATATATATATGTTTATGTGAATTACTTTGCCTATATTTATAAAAATATAACAGTAGTTTGTAAAATAGATTTGAAGTAGAATATTGAGAATTAGCATTGAGTCCATCATTGTCACAAGATGGTGTAAATAACAAAACCAACATGGCTGGAATGCAGTTCATGTCTGAACTTCCTCAGCTCGTTCTGAATGGCGTCACGTGGAGTCGTGTTTCTCAGTGTCAGCGCTGATGTCTTCATCTCTGCTGAGTGACTTCACCCAGAGCATCACCCACAATGACTCAGTTTCCCAATATCACAACACACAGGTGGGGAGTGGGGTCGGGGGGGGCATGTGATATTACAGGCAAGTCTGTCAAAAGACTACAAAAGTCACAGTACAATAAAAATATATGTAGCTATACTGTATAGTACAACCAGGCACACTACCAACTGTTCAGCTAAACTGGATACTTTGTTTGTACAAACGATACATTTAAGAACTAGAAAAGAGGTCTGTAGCACCTTGAGGAGCTTTAGAAGTAGGTTAGCAGCTTGATCCAATACCAAAATATATTGCAGTATTGCAGTGTTTCTTACATACACATTCAATAAAGTTCACTGGTACCACTGAAGCTTATAAAGAAGTGACATGAATTGCTAAAGGTCTGTGCCTCTCACTGAAGAGCATCTCCTGGTCATCACACAACTATCTGCTTTCCTATTTCTGATTCCCAGGACAATTTAGATTAGCTTCAGAATTAGAAAAATTGATCTGATACCAGACTCAAAATCTGGATCTACTTTACTCTCATATGTAGAGATTTTTTTCCTTTCAACTTTGATCCACAGTTTGTTGCTTTTACTGTCCCCTCATCAAATCCCTGGATTCTGCCACACAGTCTATATGAACTATACATCAAGTTGAAACTGCAGTTAGCTGATTGGGAAAGTTGTGTTCATGCAACAGCTTTCAGACAGAAACCACTAAAAAAATAAATCAAGTAATGCTTTTTCATAATATGTCACACTGAGGTCAAAGGATGATCGAGGAGGACAACATCATCCCGGGAGTTATAGAACATATATCTTGTTTTCTTTTTAACAACTAATTAAACAACCCATGACAAGATGATATAATTAAGTGCTATCTAATCGTCCATTTAAGCTTCATTATTGCTTGTGCTCTCACCTAAACCAGCGGTTGAATAGTCAAAGAAGGCCTTCAGGAAGGCCTACAAACATCTGTGTTCAAGGTTCATTATTTGTTAAAAGACCCCTCAATGAGATACACAGAACACTTGTGCAAGTAAAGCAAAAATGACACTTGATAGGAAAAACACTTTCAAAATTGTACCTGTAAAAATAAAACATTTTATATTGTATTTACATGTTATTGTTCTCTAAAAGAGCTAAATATATCATCTATACATTTGTAATAAAGGTTTTAAACAAAAAGGTATTGGAAATAAAGGCATTCAATTTACAAAAAGTGCTATGAAAAAAAAATAGCGGCTTGCTAACATCTCTTGTAAAACCACAAACCTTCACAAGACACAAATAGCAAACTTCCATAAATGCTTTGAAACATTACACATTCAACTCTACATTTCACACAACCCAGAAAAATATTGTCTCATCAAGTCCTGTCATTCAGGAGGGAACAGGGGGACTTAACACTTCTAGTTCATCATCATCATTTTTGAATCTCAGAGCACAAAAACACGATGAGTATGTGAGGTAAATGATAACACTATTGGGTTATATATCCATCAAACATTTCATGGAACTAAGATGCACCATCTGCTGTGGTCGAAGGGAAATGGTGGAATTTGGCAAAGAAAAAAAAAAAAGTTCAAATCAGGTTGTAAAGTTCAGAGTTTGCCACACTGTGCGCAGTCCAATGTCTAAAAACTCTCTAAAAAAGTGAAAAAATCATAGCTCAGCTAACATCAGCGTTGTTACTTTTCATCCTTCAGTTCTGTTGCTGTAGGGCTGATTATTGATTAAAATTTTTAATATGTGTCAATAGGATACCAGAGTTTGGATACTGATACTGAAACATTGTTTTCATTTTTCAAAAGAAGCAACACTACTCAAAATATGCATGTTAGTTCACTCTTGACCTCAGGAACAGTAGTTTAACAAAATAAACTCAACTGAAGGTCCTTTGACTAAATTTTGTACGGTCCTTTAAACAGAATCCCACAACCTTCAATGAAGAATTGGTTTACTGTGGATGGATGATTCTTAGAGAGTTTATTCACTTATTGAACTTTGATCACATGATCAATTTTAAGTGCCAAACATTTTAAAGGAAGTTTTTTCCTTGCCACTGCCACTAAGTGTTTGCTCTGTTGGATCTCTGTAAATAATATTATAAAGAGTACGGCCTAGACCTGCTCTGTATGAAAAGTGTCATGAGATAACTCCTGTTATGATTTGGCACTATAGAAATAAAATGAACTACATTAAAACATAAGAGGTTGGACAAGAATTTTGTAGTAAAATACAGTAATAACTGAGAAGTAGTAATAAGTAACCAATATTGTCTGAAGAAGGCAGTGTGTCCAAACTGAGTTATGAGTGTGCTGCTTTCCCTTTATTACCTTGGATAGGTGTGTGTTGTCCCTCAGCTCAAAGAGAAAGACAACAGGATGAACCTTTCACTAAAGAGTTTGGTATTCAGTGCTAAACACACGTTTCAGTCGATACCCAGCCCTAGACTGCTGGTGAGTGATTGCTTGAATGCTGTTAATTGTATCAGACTACAGTCATAAGCCTATAACTAGCAACAGCTGGAAAACACATTTGTGACCTCACAAATGTGTGCTATGTGTGTACTCCATGATTTTTTTGAAGCCAGAATGACAACATGCTGCTCAGGTACCACTGGCCTTTCTCCTGAGGGTTGTGTGGAGTATGCTTTGTGAGCAGAGTGACCTAAGAGCTGCTGAGGTCACAAACTCACCCAAAACTAAGCAACTTCATGAGCAACAACAGCTACAGTAACTATTCAATGCAACACTACCACATTTAGGCCATCTAAATGTACAACAAAGCCTGCTGCTGATGACGTGTTGAAGCAATGCATCAGTACTAAGTGCAGTTTGTTACTTTGTTGTCAACAAAATCATCTCCAGCTTCCATGTGGTGGTCCTCTTATTGTCATGTATTCAATATCTGCTTGTTCCAACACTTCACTGAAGGCAACGCCAATATTCAAAGCTAAGACTCTGTTTGAGTCAATGTCTGTTCATCATTCCAGCATGTCTTTAGAAATGCTGGAATCATGAATCATTTACAAGTGCGATGTGATGTTAGTGGATGTTACTGTAATGGTTAACAGTGTATAAAAAATAGAGATGTAAAATGTATCTGTTCATTATCTTCTTTCATATTTCCCACATTGATTTGAAACAACAGCTGCTATGACATGAAAAACAAGGCATGTCTGCTTACAATGATATGCCCAGAATGGCTGAACAGTGAAGCTACTGTCCATGTTGAAAGAAGGCAAAGTGGAGATATGTCGCTGTGGACTGATTGGGGCACTGAGGATTCGACACAGGCTCACCGATTCTCTTCTTGATTCACGACCAAGCATCAACTGACTAAAGGAAACTACAAAATACTATCTCAAGAAGTCAAGACTTTCTAAAGATAAGAATCACAAATGTATTGTGTCCCTTATAAAGATTGCATCTGAATTTTGCATTTCTTTGAACTACACACATAGTTTACTTAAATCACCAAAGCAAACACATTTCTCTTCTCCCTAGTGGCATCTATCCATGCAGAGAATTTTGATTCCGTTTGTCCAGGTCTTCAGACTTCTACCACCACAGGTAACAACAATAATTCCTATTTAACTTCAGGAAGATACTGGGCTGAACTTTCACCTTCACTGTATTGAACTGAGGCAGAAGTCTTGATAACTACTCTTCACTGTCCCAAAACAACAGTAACATTCTCCCAACACCTCCGACTGCATTTGATAGTTCAGTTAAAAAATAAACCGGACTAATGCTTTGGTCTAATCGATGAACATGTTCTTTAATCCAGGGTTAGCTGTGAATCCCAGCTCTTTTCTCTGCTTCATATACATAAAATCCTAAACATTTACCTCTGTGAGCACCGCTATAGTCCTTTATTATCCATTAGTAGTAGCAAACGTGTCATTTTAGGCAAACAACTCTCCCCTAAAGCTAGAGACCACAGTACTGTGAGCTGAACATAGACACAGGAAGGGAAGTCCTCCATTAAACTTTGATTGTATACATCAGAGTCAGATGAGTGAGCTGAATAAATGACTCCTGTTAGTCTGCATATCAACACTTGAATCTTAAATGACCAATTGAGCACTGCATATTTGATTTATCTTATTTAGCTTTTGAATGTTACTGGAATATTTAGGTACTGTTTCCATTGTCATCATTGATTACACTGAATCTCATTCACATGAAAAACAGAATGCAAACAACTATTTCCTTCATACTTCAGATCAGTATTTGACTATTTCAGTTGTTGTATCTCCATCGTGTTTTTAGCTTTCAGAGAGTTCATGCTCACAGGCTTCACAACCTAAAACATGCTTTAAAAAGTGACTTCCACTTTAAGCTGAATGTGAAGTGAAGTGGCGCCTGCGGAAAGAGCACATGGCTGTGGACTTTTATTTTCACCATCACACTGATGAACTGATTGTGAACTGAAGTATCCATCTGCACCATGCCGGAGAGGAGATTTAACATTTAGAGTCAGGCTGTAAAAATGAAATGACCACAGTGTGGCACAGTCACTCAGAGAGGATCTCCTCCTGTCAATATTTGCTTCACATCCCATTCTTTTGGCTAAATGACCAAAATACCAGCATGATTTGGCAGGTTTTGTATAACGTTGATGATTTCATATATTAGCGGAGATCAACACAATTTAACTAATGTATTTTATATATGTTCTATATAGAAAGCGGCTGGAAGATTTGGTAAACTGAAAATTTGCCATTAATCCAGGAAAGATTCATTTCACTGTTAAAGAGGGGGTCGGTCATACTGAGCCTCAAATACTGACTTACTATAGTCTCCAATTTGTGTTTTTATAGTTCACCCACCCTCACAATGACCTTTAATGATGCACACCTAGTTCAATGGTATTAGGTACAACATATAAACACTCAACACTTTCACATCTGATCTACAACTAAAAAGTTTAGTTTCAGTCCAAAAGTCACAAACAAGACAATCTAACTACACTTCTCAGAAGTCTGAGTGACACAAGGCACAGGCGCTTGACTACAGACAGGAAAGAAATACAAGAGATACTTCATGTGTGTGATTATGCATTTTTGCAGGAATAGCTTCCTTCACTGTTGAAGGAGTGCTTGCTTTGTGGTCTTTGATAAAATGGTTTAAGGCACAATGACACTAACAACAGGAGAGTGGAACAGCTCTGCAGCCACGTTTGAAACCATCTGCAAAGACACGGTAAGCCTATAGTACTCCAGTGAGTGAGAGTGAGTGTGTGTGTGTGTGTGTGTGTGTGTGTGTGTGTGTGTGTGTTTGATCCAGATACATGGTTGATCCTAAATGAACTGGGGATGCTGTGTGGTGGAGAGAGGAGGGTGTTTAAGACTGTTTAAGAATGAAGAGAAAAGGTGAAGAGACCAACACTAACTCCCAAAATGAAATGTAAAACTGTAACACTGTTGCTCAGTAGTTCCTACTCAGTACCTTGTCTATAACAATGTGAATAAACTTCTGCTTTATGGATTGATCAGAAGGACCAGGCTGATGTTTTTGCATGTTTTAGACTATTTACTACTAACCACACATACTTCATGCTACATCCTTTATAGCATTTGAGATGTTTTTTCCAGGAAGCTGTTGGTTTCTAATCATTTCACTAAATTTTGGAAATAAACTTGCAACTGGGTTATGTAATCCAGCACAGTGAACATTAGGTCTGCCTTTAGCTGCTGACAAGGTGCAGTTGTAAGTGCACAGAAAACACTGGGAGACATAATCACTGTCATGGATTACCCGACTCATGCAAGTGGATTTCCATCCAGATTAGAAACTAATGAAGCTCAATAGTTTCCTGGAACGTTGCAAAAACTAAAAATCAACCAAAATCCAGTGTGGTTTGGAGAATGGTTGGCAGTCATTTATAGTACATGATGGATGAAATAGATGTAAATGGACAAAAACATCCCAAAACTACAGATTGGTCCCTACGACAAATAAGAAAGACACAAAACAACTGTGATGACAGACGACATCACACAGTTCAAAGTGCTGCAAATAAACAAACAAAAAAAATCAATATACATTGCAAAATCTGCATACTACTGTAAATCTATCCTAGAGCATGGAGGAGGGGTTAGGTAAGAAAAGAAAACGTCACTGCAATCAAATGACTGTCATCAGTCATGTATGTGACTAATTCATGTTTAGACTGACTCAGCTCAGACTGTTTGCGATGAAGCCATGTCCACATAATTGCAGAAAAACTGTTTTTGCTTCATGAATGTATGATTGACATGTTAGTGGTGCAGTGCACCGTGAGCACACACATCATGGCTGAACTCTGCTGTCATTAAAAGTGTGTTTACTCATGTTCACTTCAAAACTAAACCAAGAATTTGGAACCTGTTTTTGCATAAACAGCCAGAACAAAAAGGATAATTTTTCCGCCATTATGTGAACACGTGATTAGGGATTTGTGGTGGTGAATG
The DNA here is from genome assembly GCA_014281875.1 of Nibea albiflora. Taxonomy (NCBI): domain Eukaryota; kingdom Metazoa; phylum Chordata; class Actinopteri; family Sciaenidae; genus Nibea; species Nibea albiflora. The sequence continues at coordinate 681,945 of CM024805.1, read as the reverse complement.
TGTGTCTGTGTGTGTGTGTGTGTGTGCTGCTGTCAGTGCTGATCAACATGCATCTGCTGTGTGTTAGTGTCTGCTTGTGTTGTCATATTAAATGGACAGAGGCGCTAACATCTTTAAACGTGTGTTACTGGCATCTTGTTTGGGTGTTTGCTGGTGTGGATGCGTAGCCTGACGTGTTTTTGTGTGTGTGTGTGTGTGTGTGTGTGTGTTTGAGTGCATGTGTGCCATGCGCAGTACATACTGGATCACTGAAAAGCTTGGTGGAAGCGGGGCAGTGTGGTGGGTGTGCTCAGGTTGGATATGAAAGAGGAGGGGAGCCCTTGAAGCGGATTCTCTGCAGACTCTGGGCCATCGGGAGGATGAGGGGGCAGCTGGACGAGAGGTGTTGGCTCTTCACTGGGTGGATAGGCGACACCCTGCCCTCCGCTGCTGCCCGCCTGGTTGTACGGAGGCCCATTGAGTGGCAGGAAGTTGAAAAGCTGTGAGAAGTCCATCAGAGAGGAGGATGAAGCCAGAGAGTCGCCTGTGGAAGCTGCTACCACCGGTGTGGACATTTTGGACAGGGACACCTCCTGGCTCGTTTCCTCCAGCACGCCCACTTGAGTGTCCAACTCAAGTTTGGAGGAGGAGAGTTGGGGTTCTTGGGCTGCAGAGGATGAGGAGGGTATGCTGCTCTGCAGCTCCATCAGGTAGGTCTCCAGTTCTCCCTTTAGATTCTGCTCCCGCTCCTGTGAGGAGAAGGTGTATGAGGTAAAGTTGGAGCCCAGCGGGTACTTTAAAGAAAAGGGGTGTGTCGGGTTGGGGAAGGGCTCTGTGTCCACAACGGGGTCCGTGTACATGTTGAGCTGGTGTGGCCTCGGTGTTAGCATTCCTGGAAGCTCGCCCTTGATGCCCCCAGGCGCCAAGTCGTAGACGACTGGCTCCAGCGAATCAGCTGGCTCAGTTTTTACCCTCAGCAGCTCCCGGGCGTGGCTCTTTTTCACGTGACGCGTCAGATGGTCCTTCCTACCGAAGCGCTGGGCACAGTACTGGCAAAGGAAGTCCTTGCGTCCGGTGTGCACCACCATGTGGCGCCGCACGTCTTTACGGGTGTAAAATCGCCGCTCACAATGCTCACAGCGATGCTTTTTCTCTTTGGTCCCGCCAGAGGACTTACCAGCGTGTGTTTTGAGGTGTTCCAGAAGAACCCCTGTGCTGGGGAACGGCTGCAGGCACACTTGGCAGGTGAGGTCTCCGCTGTTGGCGGCGTGGAGGGCGAGGTGGCGTTTGAAGCCCAGCTTGGTGTTGTAGCTCTTGCCACACTCCTGACAGGTGAATGCCTCCTTGTACGGGTCGTGAGTGTGTAGGTGATTCTTTAAGTGATCCTTGCGGTGGAACATTTTCTCACAGTATGAACACTTGTGGTTTTTTTCTGGCGAGTGAGTTGCCATATGCCTTGGAACACAGATACATTCTATGAGCACTCAGAATTGTTGCAATCATGTTTTAAGTAGGCATGCTTTACATCACACACAAACACAAGACCTGCAAACTAGTATTCATCAACACATCATTCTAGCTACTACTGAGCACTACGTATGTTACTAAAGGTGTAAAGAGAAAAGCAACATGCTGCAGCCTGCTATGTACTGCTGCTTGTCTGTACCGTAGCAGCTTGTATTTGGAGACGAAAGCCTTGGTGCAGTCAGGGTGGGAGCAGCAGTAGGGTCTTTCTCCTGTGTGAGAGTATGAGTGCACCTTCAACTTCTCCAGACTGTTGAAAGCTTTCTGACACTCCTGGCAGGGGAAATTTTTCTTCGGCTTCCCCTCTGCTCTCCTGCGCCTCCCCATAGGCGGCACAAGCTTGGCTTTCTCCAGGATGTGGTCACGGTGGCCTTGGGTTCCCGTGGCCATGGCACTTTAAGGCAGACCAGCTACATGGACAGGGGAGCAGCGGCCAACTAGTACTGATGCAATTATTCTATCCAGTTTTATGTGCTCAACACAGGCGGGACTCTGGGCCCTGAGGGAGAGAGAAACAGAGACAGACAGAGAATTTCAGTTTCAGAATAATCAACGGAAATACTAATCTGAGTCTGTATCACGCTCTCTTTGGGTTACCTTCCTTTACTGAGCCTGAACACAGGTCATCCTGAATAATTGGTATCATGAAGCTGGCTATCGTCTGGCTTAGTTAACTCTTTGCAGATCCAACTCAGAGTGCGTTCATGTGACAGAGGAAGAATTTTAATAATACACACAACACAATCAGAACCATTTGTGGAGGTCTTAGTATGATTTGATTAATGCAGCAGTAAAAAGGTGATATTGTTGAAACATGTCAACCGACTAAGTCCTATTAGTCCTATGAGGTTTGAAACAGCCTAAAAATGCGTAAACGACAAGTCAATGTCTGCATTTGAGCTTTCATTCTAATTTCTTGCTCATCACTAACTGTCTAACCATCAGGCAAAATTTCAGTGCCTTGCCCAATGACACCATATTGAGTGGATGCTCTACCTGTGAGCCACAGTAGACTGAGACATTGTTCAGAAATCAGAATTATGTTCAGTTCACTGCAGACTCCTACCATGTTCACAATCAAATAAAAGTCTTGATTTATGTTTGCCAGTAATAATAAATAATCACCTCATAATCTGTGTTATCAAAGAGACAATTTACATTGAAATGCCATCAACTCTATTTGTGCTTCCAGACCTGATGGAACTCTCATCAAACTGTAACTCTTCTTCCACCTAAGTCTGAAGCACTGGGACAGACAATACACATTTCAGTAAAACACCAGCATGTCCCTGCACAGCTTCTTGACCTGTGCTGCTATCAGTCTGTAATGCATCCATTTATTTAAAATGTAAAATTGTTGGCTGTAACAGGCAGACAGACAGGCGAGGAAAGGATTGGTGGATATGATATGGTAAAAAAACAACACAAACCAAACTAAAACTAGAACCATACTAAACATATGCAAGTAGAGTAACATACTGTAGTAGTATATGGTAGTTCAAGTACAGTACATCTTGTATGCTGATTTTACATGCTGGTATGGTATTGTTCTGCATTAGAATTAAAATAGATAAATAAAAAAGAATAAATAAATAAAAGAGAACTGCTTGCACCAAGAAACTCAAGAAATGGACATTAGACCAGTGGAAATCTGGCCTGATAAGTCAAATCTGAGATTTTTGGTTCCAGCAGCTGTGACTTTGTGAGACGCAGAGAAGGTGAAAAGATGGAATCTGCATGTGTGGTTCCCACCATGAAGCATGGAGGAGGAGGTTGTTCGTGGGACCATCAGGACAATGACCCCATACACACCTCCAGGCTCCGTAAAGGCTATCTGACAAGGAGGAGAGTGACGGAGTGCTGCATCACATGACCTGACCTCCACAATCACCTGACCTAAACCCAACTGAAATGGGTTGGGATGAGTTGGACCACAGAGTGAAGGAAAAGCATCCAACAAGGTATCAGCCTATATAAGCAGTTGGGAAATCATTCCAGGTAAGCACCTGAAGCTGACTGAGAGCGTGCCAAGAGTGTGCAAAGCTGTCATTAATGCAAAGATTTGAAAATATAAAACATATTTTGATCTTTTTTTGTTTGCCATATGTGTCCTTTCATAGTCCTGGTGTCTTCAGTGTTTCTATAATTAAGTATGGTAATACTATAGATCCATCTACTAATACAGAATTTGGAGTAAATGGGAGATCCACAAACCTCAACTCTGTGATCTGTGTAGAGTTACAGCAATGTAATCAGATACTATGTCACAACTGAATTAGATGTTTAATTCTCATACACTTTATTCTTCTCCTTCAATTATCATCCTGTCATATCCCTGAGCAGGGTGTCCCAACTGACCCAGCTGACATGCCTTAGACCACTGTGAGGCCTTCATGACTGAGTGATCACACCACTGGACCATGTCAAACCCCCAACCACTCCTTCGTGCTGCTACAGCACCAGGTGCATATGTTAAAAATGGCTGCCAGAGGTTCTTTATGCAAAATCTGTATACTACTATAGACAAAACCACTTCCATATACAAACCTCAAACAAACCTTGATTGATCAGTGATTCAATATGAGGACAAAGGAATATGTTAGCTTGAGTTAATTAATTGTGGCTTTCAAAGAAAGAAGTCGACAAAATTTGAGCCCTATTTGAACCTTATTGTTTCATTCAGATAAATAGATGAAACTATGCTGAATCAACACAGGAGACAGAAAATCTGTTTACACAAGATTAAAAACTCACAGATGAGAATTATCAGTGAGCAATCGTTTACATGATCTGCACTCATTCTGAGGTATCCATCAAATGTGACGTCCATCATCCCTTCTGCCCCATTCTGTGGTGAAAAGGCCTGCCATATCTATATTACTCTAATTTAATTAAATTTGAATTTTTCTGGAATTTTTGTTTGAGGAATTTTTTGCTATTAAAATTAAAAGTTATTAGAATAACTTGTCCCTGCAGTAATTCATGTGTTTTAAACAGAAATCATCTCAGTTAGTGCAAAAATTGTCTTCAGTGCTTAAAATTCTGAAGAACTGAAGTAAACATTCGAGTAAAAAAATAAGCAAAAAATAAATAAATAAAAAAGCTAAAAAAGCTATTTATATATATATATATATATCCATTTTATATATATTTGTATACAGTCACTGCTGGATCTTTATTTAAAACATTTATTATAACATATGAATGTGCATTTTATGATTTAGAGTTTTATCTTTGTAAAAAAAACACTATTGTTTTCTAAAATAACTTTGAATGAGATTAATAATAATAATAATAATAATAATAATAACAATAATAACAACAATAATAATAATACATAGGAGAGATTTTGTATCTTCACTCACATCCATTAGTTAATTGATTACTTGACATTAGTTACTTAACTGCAAGAACACACATTTATAAATAGAAATAAATCTTTAATGTTGTTTGCAATTTACAAATTATAATTATTTTGTTGACATTCTAATTTTATTATTAAGTGTAAGCTACTAGAACTGAAAGATAGATCAACGTAGTGAATAGTAACATCAAGACTCAAGACAAAATAAATCTACTTCATATTTTAGAAGTTATTCGAGTTGTCATTTAGGCTACAACACATGTTCACAGGAGCTAATGCACATCAAATACTGTGTCCCATCACAACATAAAATGAAACTCCTTCAGACTGCACATTAAAACCTCGCCTTCAAAGCACACCAGCAGCTGATTTTATGGGTTGTTATGAAACTAAATGTAATGCTAAAAACAGTTCTAGTAATTTATATCATCTTGAAATGTTAAGAAACATCAAGCCATGAAAATTCATAAGCAGTAAGTTAGAGGCATGCATGCAGACATACAACATCCTCCACATGTCGACTGCTCTTCTCTCCTATCTTTTAATCAAGATGAAACATATAGAACATTTCCTTTGAGCCTGAACAACATTTCAAATCGCAAAAACTGCATTTTTACAGACAGCATCAGGACTCAAGCACATGCAGTCAGCCTCCAAACTGACACCAGGAACCATTCTCAGTGACAGACCAGAGTCAGAACCAAACCATGACACTCACAGAGCTCCATATCAGATCTGCTCAGCTCTGGACTAGTTTTAGGTGAAGGACAGCTGTAAGCACAGGGCAGCACAGACAACACACTTCCCTTCAGGAACTGTTTTAATCTGAGCTCTCTAACCACCGAAGACAGCACACAGGCTGCTACCCCAACAACTCATTCTGATGTTTGAACTTGTGATGTCCAGCTCGCAGCAGCAGCAGCTCGTGTTTGAAGCTCAGCACACTGTCCTGACAGGAGCACATCTTCTTAGCAGCTACGAATTACAAACGTGCCCACAGCAACCTGCCACAAAGTCCAGTGAACAGCACGGGACTTTTGCTCCTAAAACAAGTTGTTTGCGATCAGTTGGGGACGCAGGCGGCACAAGCAAATCTTAAGCATTGCCTAATTAGTTTGCCTTAAGTTCTCCCTCCATTTTGCTGCTCTATTGACAAGCAATTTCTTGACGTTTCTTGTTTATTAGCCTCAGTGCGGGTCACAGGCGAACTGTCATGTGCATGACACCGTGATCGATACCTGCAGCGGGTTGAAAACACGATATAACAAACAGCGTCCGAGAAAAGAGCATGAGAAAGGCAGTGTAGCCGCTACACGGTCGCTTTTGGCGTTATGGAAAGGAGATGCTTGAATCGATAAGGACATGTTGACACTGCTCGTGATGAAATGTGAAAATGAGGCAGAAAACGTGCACGCAAACATGAGGAGAAGTGACATTAATGCCGATTCCAAGTGCGCCTGTTCCTGTCGGTGCTCATCGCACGCCGTTCTTATTATAGGCTATTAAAAAAAATAAACTAAGAGAGAAGGCTATGTTCTTTACACAACTTTCCTCCACTCCACGAGTTCCTGTGCTCTTTAATGTTCGCGGACACGCGCCGTGACACTAATATGACCAGTGACATTATTTCTTTTTTTCAAAACTTAATACTTGTGCCTTGCCTGGGTTTTCTCTGTGGTCCCAAACTGGGTACTGATTAACACAAACTTTTCCCCAGCTCACCCCTCTCTCATAATTTAAATAACCCCGATATTTTAATTCAAAAACTGTGTAACCGTTTACTTAATTTACATCAAACTTACCCCGGACGCTTTAGCATCCTTTCTGTTGAGTTTTTCTTGACTTTCAACTATTTTCCGAATTTTTAATAATTTTTTTCTCATATTTTTTGCTGGACGCGGCGGGCCTGAAAATTGTTTGCTTTCCCTTCTTTCGAGCAGCCATTGTGTATGCGCTGCGATGCAACCGCACTAGGGCTTAGCCACGCCCATTACAAGTCCCGCCCACTCGGTTTTTGATTTGTGTTCGGCGCTGTCACTTCTCCCTCACTGTCACTGACAGTCCTTCTCAATAAAACTCAATTTTTGGACTTGCTACACACACTGTCAATCGTTTAAACTTGCTTTAGTCCAATTTACAACGATAGGAAGGCCAACATTCAAGAAAATAAATCCGATTGGCTCATCGAGCTGTCAGTCTACGTCGTTGGTTTTCAGGGGTTCTCATTGGCTGCTGTGTCCGTCAGTCGTCGGTGTCGGTGTGGCTGATTTTCGTGGTGCGCTGTTGCTGTAAGCTGTGCTGGAACATGACTGGGAGGTTTATGCTATGGCTCGTTAGCTCGTCAGTTAGCCGCATGTAGCCGTATGCAGCGTATAGCTGCAGCTCGCCGTGTGGAGTCACAGTGTTGTTAGCGTTCTAAAGGAGACAAACGACCAGAATGTTCTGAATACTCTGTTTAAAAAGAACTCGGTTTACTGTGGATGTTACCGCTGGATCAAGGTGCTGTTCGTTAAAGGTAGGTTCTGACGCTGTGAGCTTCAGACGGACCAGAACTCACTCATCCACCTGTGTTTAATGAAAAGCTGCGGAGACGTTCTGCACTACATTTCCCTGTTTGCCTCATCAATGAAGGTCAACCATTTAACAGGCTGACTGTATGTGAGTGTGTATGTATGGCGGGGGACAGTTGGACTGTGAACCTGACACCACTGAGACACACGAAGAGAACCAGCTTTCAGTTCGGTTCACATTATTTTAATAGAAGAACCGAAACACAAAGTAAACAGTGTGAACCCCTTTAAGACTTCAGGGTGACTTTGTGGGGTCATTAGTAGGCACTATGTATATGATGTGTCGTAATATTGAGCTTTTGAAACAGGAATATGTCAGACACAGAACAATATGACTTTATTGAAATAGTCTCAAACACAGCTTTGGAAGTTTGTGCAGGTTAGTAAGTCAGACTTTGTGCCTGTAAATGCTGCTGACTCCACTTACATGGACTCAAACTTCCCCTGACAAAAACTCAAAAGCAACGAAAGAAAAGCAAAATGATCTCTGACATGATATTACGTCATAAAGCTTATCACAGGTAAGTCAGTCTCAGTGTGTGTAAAAATTGAAATGATCATGATCATCATGGTGTGATAAAGTTTAAAAAAGGTGTTATATTTGAAAAATATAGTAAAATGTCCCGGCCTGTATCTTTGTCACCGCTGTTCAGTGATCAGATTTCAGCGATCCTTCTTAAATATATTTGTTTATGTCATGTGTTTATGCTAAAAATAAATGTTGACCTACATCTAGTTATCAGATTTTTACTGACGTGAAAGGTCAGCACCAGTCAGACTGTGTTCAGAATCAACAGTATGTTATTCAACAGAAAGTTAACCTCCTCAGTTAAAACGCCTGTCATCAGTCAGTGTGTTGCTTTAATTCACTTTTCTTTCTGTCCATCAGAGAATGGTCAAATAGAGAACCTGCTTCAGTTTAATAGTTCAGACTTTCTTATTGGAACTTTAGTAGAGACCACGAGGGCTGCTGGTCAGGCTCAAACTGGGGACGTTGCAGTTCTTCTAACAGTCCATGTTTCACCCTCACCTTGGTGAAATGTTGATGCTGATCTATGCCCACAACAAAACTGTAAGCCACTGGTCTTCATGCTGTAGTTGTGGTTCCACTCATGGCTGGTTCAGTTTGTCTGATCATGTAGAATGCAGAATTCTAATGGTTTACATATTTGAAAAGTTGCCTTTATAACAGCATATTTGGTGATAATTGAAAATATGAAGTGAGCTGTAGAAACCACAGTGCACTTCCACTTCATGCTCTTAAACTCTTATTGTCCACCTGTACGCAGATCCAAATGAATAAAAGTGCACGTAAACTTCGGAATGTGGACAGTAACCCATGCATCGAGGTAAGCTTACCCACTCTTCACATCCTGCACTGTGACAACCTTCTGCTGCTGCTATGGGAACTTTCTAATGCTGTTCCATTGCTGGAACTTGTCTTTTTCAGGAAAGTGATGCCTCCCAGAAGTGTCTGGATACCAACAACTATGATAAAAGCATGTGTTCAGCCTATTTCCTGCGATATAAGAACTGCAGGAAGTACTGGGTGAGTGGATGATTCCAGCATCAAAGACAAACGAAGGAAACTGGGAGGGGGAAAAATCCGTGAAGCATGTGGTGTCGGATGTGTATGATGATGATCATAAAAATATGGCAGTTGGATGGATGCAGAGAAGACATCCTTGTCATCACAGAGATCCATGCTTCGACCCCTGGAGGACCTCTGAGCTCTCATCCATGATGCTGGAGTAGCGACACCCACTGGTTGATCAGGGCACCTGCATCCTTAGGGACAGGAGTGGGTGACAAAAAGCAGCAAGTGACACTGTGAGTTATGGAGGTATCACCTGTGTGTCAGTGTAGAGTGTGAGGCCTGAGCTGCTCTTCAGGAAAGCTTCTATGTGAAGACCATAAAAACAAACAAAAGCTCCAGTTATTTAGGGTATGGTCGAATAGTAAAAAATATTAGCTCCTAAGTCCTTTCCTAACCACTTTTCCTTGACCTCGATGGAAAATGTCACAATGTCAAGGAAAGATGTGAAGGAGAATTCATGAGGAGTTAGGAGAAGACGACCACGGTGTTCAGAGAATCTGACTGCTCTTACACTTTGACTATGTCATTATGTGATGGCGAATGTTATTGATGTGATCTGTGGTAAAACTACAAAGTCCAGAAGATGGACTACAAAACACTCATCTGAGATACTTCCTAGATACTCCCCATGCGCTCTTAGCATGTAGGCTAATACAGGAAATATAAACGTGGACAACCCCTGAAAAATGTGACGTCATCATCAACGTCAGAATTCAAATAATAAATGAATATTGTCCACCTGTCACAAAAGTCAGATGAAGTGTTTGTTACCTTGTATGGTCGCTCACCCTCCTGTCCACTCATATAGAAACATATTAACAAGTTATGGCAAAGATATATGATTAATAATCAACGGTAACTTCATGATGATCTGCAGGACGCTGCATGTCACAGTTCCAAACAGTTTTTACTGTGTGTGTGAACGCAGCTCCACAGTCAACAACAGAACACACTTCATGATCAAAGTTTGTACATCACGTCAACACTTAAGTTCATATTCACACACACTCTGCTGCAGGCTGCATCACTGTTTTAAATACACTGATGTTTGCTGGTTGTGAATGACTGAATGGGGCGCCGATTTTTTTTGTTGGTGCTGCAAGGAATTGTGGGATTGCATTACCTCCTCTCCTTTCGTAAAGTATGGTCCGTGTATCCTATGCTAAAGGAGATAACAAAGGAAGCACTGAAGCTCCTTTCCTTAACAGTTAGAGAATCTGAACAGCTCTAATCAAATCTATGACATATTAATACTTCCGAGTCATTTCACTCAGTCAGGAAGGGTCCGAAGCAAAATAGACTATTGGACCGCACCCTTAGTATCTAGGAAGTTGTAGGACGCACAGAAAATGTTTTTACGCTCATTTTAGGCATGTGTTATGTGACCATGGTGATCATTTATCAGGTATCACATATCAAAGATAATAATAATAATAATAATTGAATCAATGGATTTAAAATGATTGATTTAAACAGTCCTGCTCTCATTGTTTTTGTTCATGCCAACAGTGAGCAAAGCGTTACTTAGGCTTTAGTTCCTGTTCCTGTGTCCTACACTTCCCATAATACAACTGGCAAACAAACGGGTATCTCTTCATGAAACCCTCCCTGTCAGATGTCTAAATGTGTAGAGATGACTTTGATGTCGTAGTGATGTCATTTTTTTCCACTCATTTGACATCTTTCATCCAACAGAGCTGCATCTTTTCTGATGCATTCTATTCTGTTCTGTTCTGTTCTGTTCTATTCTATCAGTGATTGGAGTCAGATATATGTAAAGTGTCTGAACGTTGTTTGTGTCTTGTAGCACAACATAATGCTGCAGAGGAGGAGAAACGGTGTGACACCAGACATGCCGTCTGCTGCAGAGAGGGAGGAGGTGTTCGCCAGCATCGGAGGCAAACCATACTGAGAGCCAGGTGACAGAGAGACCCCACAGGCCAGCACACACTAGTGATGCTACTACACCACATGGCTGGATGTGTTCTGTGATCCACGGCCTGACCCGTCCTCCAGCTTGGTGATGAAGAAGCTGGTCTGTTCTAAAATATGATGAAAAGAGAGGGAAGTAAGAGAGAGACAGGATACAAGACTGATGATGAGTTGACGTTTATTAAAGATTTAACATGAAGTGACACAATTAAAGAGCTCTCCAAACTGTTTTGTTTGAAGGAAGGTCTATATAGAGATATATCCAAAAATGGACCACACAAAATTCTTGGCTTCTTCTCTTTTCAAACAATGAAATTAGACCTTTTAAAGAAAAGTACATGTGAGTTGTATCTCTGTCATTGTTTACCTGATGCAGCAGTCTGTTTTTGCAGATCATATTTCTTGTGTTTTTTTTTCTTTCTTTTTTGCATCATACTCATACATGAATTCTGTCCTGGATCACGATGAGCTGTGTTGACTCATTAAACACTATGTTCACTGTCATTGAAATGTGATCTTGTGTATCATCAGGTATGTGACTGCTGTGAGGAGCCAGTTCAATAAACTGTTAGACAAGTCATAGCATAACCATCTGTTCTTTTCCAAAATAACAAATGAAGAGGAAGATGTTGGAGATGAAGGTGATGTAGGTCACCGTGTTGCTGAGCTGCAGTGTCCACATGATCTCTGTTGATGATGAGCTACAGATAAACTTTAGACTGGATCTTCACACAGTGTAAGGACTAGATTTAGAGTCCCATCACTCCTATTGAGAGGGGATGGTTACACTGAACGCAGTATGTGAACCTGAGCAAGCTGTCAGACTGGCATACACACACACACACACACACACACACAGTATTCTTCCGTGATCGTTAATTTATTATAGAAAATAAAATGATTTAAACATACTTTGTGAAACGTGAACATTACTCACAGCTTCTAGGTTCTAACACGCTGTGTTATAAGCATGTATTATCATGATTGTACAAACTAAAGGAAACACCTATCATCGGACCACGTCCCTTCTGTCGGGCCCTCCAGTTGATGATGTCACTACATCACCGTCCAATCAGAGTGCAGGCTGTGCAGCGCTCTGAGCTCGTGCTGTTCACCAAACTTCATCACAGACAGATCAGAGCCACGTCACAGGTATGCCCCCTCAACCCTACCTGTGAAATTGGTTAATTTAACAGGTTAGCCAAGAGGCTAACTATCAATGTACAGATATCTAGCTAGCTTTCTGTAAAAATGACAGGGTTATCAGATCACATGTAAGCACGCAGAACAATGATGTTAGCATCATTCAGGATGCTGCACTGTAATGCTAATGCAGAAATGTGGACTAACAGCACTGTTAGACACTAACCACCATGCAGAGCAGAGGCACAGTGTATCAAACACAGTACACTGTATACAACATAACAGCAGCGTGTCATCAGCGTACAGATGAGCATGCCGTTTGACAGAGATGAAAATATTGCTGATGTTAATGTTACATTATTTAATATGAAATGTTTTTAAATCTGAACATAGTAACAGGATTGACAGTGACTTGACTCTAAAAGTAGACTGAAACACAAATACTGTCCACAGATCATTCACTGCATCCCACATGTACCGCTGATACATGTAGTTAGTCTGTTGCACTAATTTTTCTTTTTTAAATCTATATTAAAGAGGCCAATGCAGTGAATGTGACTTAGCAAAGGTGCGAACGCGAGTCACATGACTTGACTTGAACTGTTAGGAAGGTTATTTGAAGTGATGAACAATAATAAGGTTTCCTGTGGGGTTCTGATTCTGATTCTGGTTCTGTTGGTGTTACTCTTGTTTCACATTATACAACACCCTTGCAGCACATTTATCATTTACAACATGACTGACAACTGACTGCACACCCCACAGGTATTCTTTTGTTGCGCATCCACTTTTTGGATTATTGTAATAAATTAAATATCTTTTTCTTGATAGAGCCTTTGAGCCAGGTCGTTCTTCAGTTGATCTTGGCTGGGCTGGAGTAGAGAGGCAGCCCTCACACGCTGTAACTATCTGTCAGAAATGCCACAGGACAAAACTGCATGTTTTGGTTCACAGACCTCGCTGCCCTCCATCACCCCTCCTATGGATGAGTATGTTGATCTCTGCTGTTCTTTTGGGTAAGCCAAATGTTTCTTTATACTTCCCTGGCCTTCACTTCATTAGGAGTCATGTCTTCAGGTCTGCCAAACTCCATACATGCCCATATTTCAGACAGATGACGATGCAGACAGATGACGTCCAGGGAGGGAAAGGGCAGCTGGTACATGGAATCTGCATTCCAATCAGTTAGATAGGCTGTGTGCTCGGTGCTCTTCAGGATGTTTCTGAGAGGTGTTTCCCAACTTGTTGAATATTGTGGATGACAATAATGGGACTGATATGGAATGAAAGTCTAAATCAGGGGAATTGAAACATTGTTTCGCTCATATCCCTGGTGCAAACAAGCAACAAACATGAAATTATATATGTGTCTGCGTGTGATCTAGAAATGGGCAAATGTAAAAAGATATAAACAGTATAAATATAGCAATATAAACAGTATGAACAGTGAACAGTGCCAGGAGTTTGTGATGTGTTGTAGAGGTCCTCTGTGAGATGTACATCCAGGAACTTGCTGATCGATCATGATCTATCAGCCAATCAGAACTAGCAGGTCTTCACAATGATTGGCTGTGACTGGTAACTGTCTCATATATCCAACTCTGTGCCAGTTCTTGGGTGACCTAATAAAACATAGTGCTAAGAATGAGGAGAGTTAACAGTTCACCTTATTCTGTGCGGAGGATGCAGCTGGAGATAGCTGACCACACCCTCAGGACAGCTGAGTTGGGCAGTGCTTGGTCCTGAATCATGTTAACATTGACATTACTGCCAGCTACAATTCTCTCCCGCCCTCATTATGGTCAGTCAACCATGTTTCTCTGCTTCCTCTGTCTACTCACTCCCAGATGATGAAAAGAGACAAAGCACCTGGAAAATAATCAGTTAAATTGTCGACAGCATCAGCAGCTTCACAAATAATATGAACAATACATGTTAATGCATGTATAATACTAATACATGACATAATAGATCACAAAAATGTTGATGATGTGATCACAAAGACAATCAAAAGATTCCCCAACCATAAGGCTGGATGAATGGAAAGGTGAAAACACTGCCTTTCATTCAGGTGAAAAGAAGCACACAACACCACCAGAGCAAGACTGGAAGCTGACATCACTGAGGCAACCAGCATCAGTAGAAACTAGAGAGACCTCGACATAGACCACCAAAGACAACACCTTTGTGTGGAGTTTATGTTGCACTGCACTCAAACACCACTCTTGAAGCTTGAGACTTGTCAACTAATCTAAAAGTAATAACATGCTCAAGAAACATTTTAAAGATGCTAAACCAAAATGACGAAGAAAATCAAGATGCTATTCAAGTTATGAGGTGAAAAGAGAGATTAGACGTGTGCAGTTATGTGCAGTCTTGTCGACGACTGTTCTTGAGGTAAACAAAGCTAATGTTAGCTCACTTAACTTAAACTGCAAATAAACAAAAGGCTTTATCTCAGTTTAAGCAATCATTGTTCGTGCTGTATATACACATAAACATGACTTTTTCCCCTTCCTCAGACTTCCTGTGTGGATAGCATCACTGCTCCACGCGGCCAAACGTCTGAGGAGTGACCGTGCCCGTCGTAAGAAGGTCTACAGGCTTCTGCACAGGAAACTGGTCAGTGCTCATAGAATAAAACTGAATTACAACCAAAACTTTCCTGAGTCCTATAGAATTTTGACCATTGTCCACAATGATGCTCACATAATGGTAACTAAAATAATACCTTTATTGATAACACTAACTACAGAGTGAATACAGGACCAGGGCTATGGTAACAGTCCAAATAATGGCCTCCTCTGTCCTCACCTAACCCATTTTCCTTGACCTCAGTGGAAAATGTAATGAGATGTGAATGATGTGACATTCATATTTTATATTCATTTGAATTTTTCACTACAGCAGTTTGAAGCATGCGTTGCTGGTGACTATTGACTTTCTTATATTGATAACCCTTGTGTTTGTATGAGGAGACAGATTGGGATTCAGCTATACACTAATGATAACTGCACTGTACATAGTCCAGAGCCTTAACATGCAGCAAGATTTCCTCTGATCCTTCTTATTACTTTCTTATTAACACTATATTGTCTCAGCTCTTGTTTCCTCTTTTCTCCTACTCCTACTTATTTCAGGTGCTCCACGGGGTTGGTGTGAAGGAGGGGAACTTTCAGCCCACCTATGTTTTTCCTGAAGAGGTGAAAATGTTGGTACGTTCTGTCTTCTCTCAGAACATTTTGGACTACCCTGACCCGTGCCATGATCAGGTGAGTACGAGATTGTGATCAGAGGTCATTTTAGTTTTGCAGGTAGAATCATGGCGCAGAAATACTCCAGGGAAGAAGTTAAGGTAGTAACATGCATGAATGGGGCATGAAGGTGTACAGATGAGACAGAGAAGATGAGAAGAGCTCAGTGCATGATGGGAGTTTCCCAGGTAGCCAGTGCAACATAGGTAAAATGAGAGAGATTTGATCTCTGATCCTTGATCATTGCTCAGTACACTTTTTACAGCATTCTGGATCAACTACAGTGTCTTAAGGGACTTATTAGCAGGACTTATTGGCAGAAGTAGGGTAGAAATAAAAACACAGATGCACACATCATCCAGTGTCAGTGGAAGATTCTTCCAGTCTGTGTTATACCATGGTGCTGTCCTCTGATGTTTAATTATCTTCTTTTTTTGTATTTTATAAAGTTAGCACAGGAGTCCCCAGTTATATTGAGAGATGGCACTGAATTCATGGAATCACTTCCCTAAATGTAGCCACTAATAATAATGGTCAGATAGAAGAGGATTCTGTGGAATGAAATATGAAATGATCATTTTCAGTGCCATATGACAGCCAGTTGAATCTAAAAAAAAAAGATGCACACAGTACTAAGGCTATCATTATTGATGCCCACATGAATTCACTTGCAAAAATTACTATAACAATTTAGAATCTGGAGTCAGTATGTGGTTCTGTTGAATACAGACAGTATGGAAAAACAACCAACCAAATAACTGACTTAATATGTATTTGTACCGGTTTAAATGAACTAGTGTATGCTGTGGCTTCAGCTCATGGTCATAACGTAGTGATGTGTGACTGTGTGTGTCGTTTCAGGTCTTGCATGTCACTGTTGAGGATCTGCACAAACTTGAAATCAAGTGTAAAGTCTAAATGTGAAGTCTTCATCTGTTCCTGCACTGACAATGTTCTGTAACATTATTTCAAGGCAGTTTGAGGTTTCTGTAAGATATTTGTCTTCATCTTCTTTGACCTGGTGCAGTGTCACTCATGCAGTGAGTGTTCAGGGTTGAACCACGGTCTCTGTTCTGTGTATTCTGTGGACAAAAAGTAGTTCACCTTCTGTTTCTAACAGGCTCTTACCTCATGCATGTCCGTCTTGCATGTATCTGTTGATAACACCATCCTGATCCAACACAATGACACATGATGACACTTGTGGATGAAACATGTGACAGCAGTGTGTGTGGTCATGTACTGAAACTGTTACTATGCAAATTATTTCATCTTTGAATAAAAGCTGACCCTTTAAGAGTCTCAGCAGAGGAAGTGTTTTTTTTTGTTTCTTAAGGAACAACAAATATAACAACGTCTGCTCACCTTTAAACACCACACCAATGACCTAACGGTCAGGTTGACTTACAAATAACTTCCAATATGATCAACTAAATGTTTGTTTGTCATGATGACAGGTTGGACATGTGGACAGCTTGTACAGCCCACATTTACACAGCAATTAACAGAGTATGTCAGTGTAACAGGCTCAACACAGCACTGTCTCATTACACACTGACATATCCCTAACATGCAACATATATACTGTAATATACATTAAGTTGTATTTGAACTGTGTGTATATACGGAGGTGTCATTCAGTCTGCCTTCATTCATTGTTGTGTTAAATGTGTGTGCCAGCAGGTGGCGCTGTAAGTCCGCCTGCACTGAGCAGAGACAGCAGAGCGGAGCGGATCCTCGGCGTGGGCTGAAGGGGGGTTGTGGCACTTTTTAGAAGTAAGATGCGAATGTCCCGCGCTCAGAGTGGAGGCTCTACGTGCGCGTGCTCGCAGCTGGCATCACCGGCGTCAAGTGTGTGTGTGTGAGTGAGTGTGTGTGTGTGAGTGTGTGTGTCTGTGGGTGGCGGGTGGGGGGCTAAAGTTTGTCCGGGAGGCGATAGTATGGGAGCCGTTCTTCAAAGTACCACACAGCGTTCTAACACGAGTACGAGGTTCTTCTAGGTGAGCTGGGAACTTTGACAGAGCCTCAAACAAACGTCCAGCAGCGGGGAACCACCATGGACAGCTCGGGTTGTAGCAGAGACTCAGCCCCAGAGAGCAACAGGTCCGCCCGCAGAGAGGAGCCGAGCAGCAGAGGTCGGCCGGAGCTGCTCCTCTACGTTACCTGTCTACCGGAGGGATACCGGGCCGCCAAGTTTAGCCTGGCGGCATACCTGCTGTGCTGGGCTCTGCTTAGGTGGTACCAGGTGAGGTTCTACGAGAACTGTTTGGAGACCAGATGGAGACAACATGGAGCTTTTTATTGACTAGACTTTGTCTGTTTGCGTCTGTGGATTCGAGCTAAATGAGGCAGTAATATATATATATATATATATATATATATATATATATATATATATATATATATATATATATATATATATCTTCAAACATTAACATCAGACTGAAACATAATGTGTGAGAAAACACAGAATAACTGTGATCATCTGTTATGTTCACCTGCAGTATCCGAAGTGTGTGATCAGTTTGCATCTGTCTGCATCCAGCATGTTTTTACAGAGGGCTGTGTGCGTATCAAGAGTAAAAAGTTTTAACTCTATTATGTCATCAACATGAAACAACTTTTGGCCTTCCTGTGGCTTGCTGATGTACACACCTACAGTGTGAAGACAGCGGGTAATCTGTGAGGATCATTTTCACAGGTGTCACTCAGCTGCTGTGGCATCATTATCCCTGTTTCCTGCGAATGCAGCTATTTTTACGTAGTGATTTACATATGTTCAATGGATACCTTCAGTGGCTGAGCAGGAAGATGTGTTTATAGATAGCAGTTTAACATAAGCTGGTGTATAACCTTTTATAATATATAAAATCAGTGTTTAATGTGGACAAATGTGTGATGACATGATGTTTTGAAGACTGTCATGTTTTTGTGGCACATAGTCAGTGATGTTAATGCTGCAGTGCATCATGGAAGATTTTCAGCATGTCTAGTTTGTCTCTGCACATCGACTTGACAAAACCATTAGTCAGCTTCACGAGACAGAGAGCAGTGAGGAAGAAGGTTGATCCACCAGGTGGAAAATGTCCACTTGGCTCGTGTTCTTGTCTTTGCACCGCTGACTGCAGGGACAAGCAAAGTCATGTCCTGAATCTGCCTGCAGGCTCAGCTCTGCTCAGCAGCTACAGAGGTGTAGTGGGCTCCCACCCAGCGAGACTGATCCAGCTCCTCTGCACACTGGATGTTGGATTCCACGGCTCAGTTCACAGACATCTGCAGATGTGCAGTGTGAACACTTGTCCTCACTGATATTTCTGTCAGATAGGGTGTTTGAGTGTGTATGGAGAAGCTGTCAGCCTTTTTAATGATAATGCTCTGCTCCATGATGACGCAATGATTCTCACATTTTGCCCCTCTCTGTGGTGGGAAGTTATTCACCTGGATCTACAAAATCTAAATTCATCTTCAAATGCAAACCACCGACTCAAATGAAATGTGATCACTGTGATTCCACAGACAGGAGGCCTTTACCTGCCTCCTGGATGGCAGTGGACCGGTCCTTTCTTCTAGGTGGTCTGATTCCAGTGACCACATATTGCTTTACTGGGCTTACATCAACTTGGTCCCATGAGTGCAGGCCCGGCCACAAGGCAGTTTCCTGCGAGCTCCCCTCCTAGTCCTGATTGCAGGCGGGGTCCCTGATTTCCCTCTTTGGGGAAGTTGCTCT
Source organism: Nibea albiflora (assembly GCA_014281875.1). NCBI lineage: Eukaryota > Metazoa > Chordata > Actinopteri > Sciaenidae > Nibea > Nibea albiflora. The sequence continues at coordinate 662,855 of CM024805.1, read as the reverse complement.
GTTCTTTATTGGTCACTTCATAAGGGTTCTTGAATTGCTCACCACCAATTGCCATTTACTTCAGGTTTTTGGTTCCAGAGCAGTTCCGTCAATCAGTTTTAATTATGTTCAGTCTCTGTGCTGAGCATGGGTTTGAAGTGATGACTCAGATGTGCCCCTTTAACTGTAGCATTGGAGCAATTTATTGCCCATAACCAGCCTCAACCTTTGTTGAGAGGCTGCAGTCTTCTTTATGTGGAATCCTGTTTTCTGCCATCAAAGCACCACAGACAGATCATATGTTAAAGGAGTGCAGTGGTTTATGTGTACTTTGTAAGAACACCAATGAGGCTTCACCGTTTCCGCAAATGCTGTTTTAAAGTGAGACTGGCATTCATTATGCGACTGCTACAAAGTGACTCCGTTCAGGAGTACTTGTGCTAAAATGTGTGTTTTGAAAGTGAAGCTTCTCGTAGTAGGACAGCAGCTTTGGTCAGTTAAAGGTGCACAGAGTGTATGTACTATGCTGACACAGAATATGAAGAGCACACACACAGACAGAGGGGAAGTGCAGTATGATGCAGAAGTGGTTTTACGGATATTGTGATGGTTTTATATGCGGTGAAAGTAGGTCATCACTGTAACTTCTGTCAGTCGTCCATCTGACATTCAAAGTGTCAGTGGAGTTTTCCTTCAAACATCATTGTTTAACTCATCACTCTCATCACTCTCTCCTCAGAAACTCAGATGCCAGTCTGCAGGTACCATGCCTCTGCAGGTAAGAAGCCAACAGAAACTTCATCTTTGAACTTGTTCTTTTTCTCTTTTGGACAACGGCTGTGTGAGAGCCGTCACAGTAAGGCATATCATACTGACCTACACTATTGTACTGCTGATTGATAGCATGGCCGACTGAGGCCAACCTAAGGAGGTATCCTCTCTTCTACTGGAGCTGTGAGCTGTGTTGCACTCCCTGTGTGTGGCTGTGTTGGTGTTCATATTTTTAGACATTTGTGTTCACCCCTTAGTGCTTGTGTGACTTGTAACTGAATCTGTGAAATCTGGAGTTCTGTGTTCCTGTTTGCACTTAAATGAGCCTGACTGTTTGCTGACCACTCTGGTCTCTGTTGAATGCCATGGTGTCCTGTGTTGGCATGGCTTCAATGGCTGTGACTTTTGTTGCACCTTAGCTCCTACATCACCGCGCCCTATCAAAAAAAGTTCAAGAAGAGCATTTGACTCTCAGGACTGTCCTCTGACAGTGTTGCTAAAAGGGTCTGAATTAGTGAGCAGCTGACTCAGTGTAGAAATAAGGCGGCACCCATTGCAATTTATTGACCTGCTTTTCCTGTATGGAAAATGTGATACTGTGTTGTTGGAAAAATATAGACTGAAACCGTGCTGTTATCGGAGCTCTCAGCAGTTTTGTAGTGTTGGTTGGTTAGTTGCACCAGTTGTGGCGATAAGGTTTCACCAGCCTTGTTTACAGCAGTTCTCCTCTTGAATGAACACTGTGTAGAACATGTGTGATGATCCAGTCTCTGTTGTCTGCTGTCTGTTGTCTGTTCTGGCTTGTGGCGGAGGTACTGGGTGTAATGGTTTCCATTTTTGGATGGAATATTGGCACGCTGAAGCTTGTTTGGTGCCTTTGGCCATTGAAAGAGAATTCCCAATAGAGCACCACACCGTGTGCAGTGCTTTGGAAGATTAAACACTACTGCCCTACTGCTTTTTTTAAAACATATTTACTGTTATTTAATAAGACTTTTTATTTTTGAGGAGTAAATATCACCAATCACCTCATTTGGTCTCTTTGCTTACTTATTTTCTGAAAATCACTGAACTCATTCATGTTCTGAAATAAACAGTTCTTGACCGTTCCTATAGTACCTTCTCTGGCCACATTTTGACTCCCCTTCAGCTCTCTACACAGAACAGTGGTGACTAGGAAAGTAAATGTATCAGAACTTTTGACAGACTTTTAAAAACTACCAAAGGCTTACAGTACTTACATCAATTAATGGATTCATCGCTGCAGTGGTTTGGTGTTTGAAAAGCCTTCGAACTCATGGGTCTGTTACTCCAACTAAACTTCCCCAACATTTAAATGCATTTATCTAACCACATTAGAGTCAGCTTTCAAGTTGATTTCTCAGAGGTCATGTAAACAAGAAACTCAAAGAAAGCTCCGCCTGGAGAACACATGCACGAGCAGGTTCTTCATCAGTTCGTCTGTCAGTCTGCTCTATTACTAAGACAGCATGGAGTTCAAATCTAAAAAGCCAGGAGAAATCTGATGAGTGATTTACACTAACCTGGAGACCTGTAAACACACTGATTGACTCCTTATCCCTCCAAACACTCTGCTGTTCTCTGCCTTGGCTGCTCTGACATTCAGGCTATACATAACAAAGTGCTCCTGTTTCTAAGGTGCCTGCTGAATATGTAACAGTGAAGCTGTGTTGGTGGTCTGACTAGAATTTGTCAACTTGAACTTTAACAAGTGTGTGTTTCTCAGATTCTACAGTAACAGGATGAAGCAGTGCATGTTGACAGCAGATGCTCAGGCTGAAGGTTATAGAGTGTCAGAGGACTGAACTCTGCTTTATTGGAGCCTCTGTTTACCTTCTCCTGTCTTCTGCTCATGCACTCTTTATATGGATTTCAAAGACTCACTTCACTTGAGCCTCTGACTGCGTGGTTGAAACCACATGGCACCAGAGGCTTCTTATGTTGTTGTTGTACTTTGTAAGTCTTTGGTGTTAGTTCTGGTACCATGTGTCAGAAGACAACACAACTGTTGTGTTGTGACTTGACTCTTCAGGAAGAAGTCAGAAAAGCAGCTGTTTCATATGTAGACTCAAGTGGATTTGACCGCAGAAGCCTTTAAAATCCGACTGTGTGTTGTTGCTTTGACACTGCAGTACAAAGCAGTGAAAGCACTTCCAGTATCGTGACCCTTACTTGAACTTGAATATCAGTCTCATGTCTGCCCATCAGTGGTCTGCCTGATGGATTCCCCATGAGAATCAAGTGCCCTCTCTATAATTTACAGAACTACAAGGAGTTAAGTCTGATTCTGTGCAGCACAGTAACCACAGCACACAGCAGGAATCGAACTATGGGAGCTGTCTGGACCTGCAGCTGCTGTTGCTATGGCTGTTGAGTTTCCTAGTTTCAGACTGGGACCAAAATCAAGATTAATTCATGTTAAAAAGGCAGGCAGCAAAACAAGCAGGCCTGGTTCCAGACCTCCAAACTGCTGCACACATCTCACATGATTTTTCTGGTTGGTTTATGTTGATCATATTCTATTTAAAAATGCCACAAAATGAGATGTTTGCAGCTGTACGGGTTGTTGTTAAGTTCTTTTATTGTCATGTGCAACAATGCAGCAAAAAGCAGTGAAGCAGTTCTTAGCTCTCCTCCAACTGTGAGAATCCACAGCAGTAAATCTTATTAGAATGGAAGTACTGTACTGTGAAGAGGCTGTGGAGTATTGAAATATGTATATTGTGTCTATGGTCCTTACTTTAGTGTCATCAGTCTAGTTGGTGGTAGCATCAGTTCATCTCTACACGCTACAGTGAGACTGCTGTTAACTGCTCATGGTATGAATCCTGAATCTGGAAGCCTGCATCCTTGATCAGATGTAATAAAATGCTTGAAAGTCAGCACAAATGTCAGGGTTTGTGTTTTTGTCGCTTATTTTACATTTCTGTTGAAACTGCGAGTGCTTGGAGTTAAAAAATAGTTTGATCAAGAAAAACCCCAAACCTAGCAACTGTGCAGCTGATCCAGAAAGCATCATAGACGAGCCATTTTCTTCCAGTGACTGCATGTCTTCTTTTCAGTGGTAGTCGCTCACAGTGCTAGTGTGTTTGTGTTTGAAGGCATCTCAAAGGCCTTTGGCCATCTAAAGCTGCCAGGATGACTCCGGTGCCAAGTGCTAACTGCCACCTTCTCTGTGGGTCGTTTTAATAGGCCAGCAGGAAGGAGCACAGCATGGGTCTGTGTGTGTTTCAGTGTGTCCGTCCACAGCACAGAACAGCATATTATCAATGTCAGCACCAGTGTGGGACTTTTTTTGAGAGGATCAACTCAAGTTCACATCGTGCAGCTAGCTTCTGAGCTTGAGCTGTTTTTGTTTTGGTGATCGACTGTAGCAGTTGTAGTTGCAGCTTGTTTCACCCTCTCCTCCTCCTCTCTGAAGGAGAAACTACAAAAGCATTTGTACAGTTTGTCTCTTCTGGGCTGCTGTAGAAACTAGAACACTGTCAGCCTGATTTTCTATGGGCAAATGATTACTGGTGATGGTAGGCAATATTGTGAATCTTTGATCTGATTGAAAATAGTCCTTGTCTGTATGCTCTCTCAGTCCAAGGACATGCCGGTTAATTGCTGACTCTAAATTGTCCAATGTTTGTCTCTGTGTTAGCCCTGTGATGAACTGTGACTTGTCCAGGGTGCACCCCGCCTCTCCCATGGTCAGCTGGGATGGATGGAATATTCTGTGGATAGAGCTAATAAATCTGAAAATCTGAAAAAAATCTTTCATTTTTAATCATTTCAAATGTCTCTTGTATTAGCACCAATACAGTTTCTAACCCTAATATTTTTGGGTTACCTTATTAGTTCAGTCTGCATTTTTGAGTCAGGACAGGGTGACATGGTTTCATAGTGAGATCCTGATGGATCTCATAGTGAGATCCTGATGGATCCTGATGGATCTCACTATGAAAGTGCCAGAATTCAAAACACAGCTTTACAAACTGGTTGGGTTGCTGAGCAGCACTCCCTCCCGCTCCCCTCCCTCTCATGGGCTTCTCTTGTGGGGTTGGACTGTGTGAGTCCAGGCTGCTGCAGAGAGACAGATACTTCAATGAAGAGAAAGGAAGTTGTTTGCTTGTCTGTGACGGCCACCGCACAATGTTACTTTGGCTCTGCTATGGCACAGGTGAGGCTGTTTCTCTCATGTGAGTGTGAGAATAACTGTATGGAACAGGAAGAAGAGTCTTTTCAGGAGGCTGTAATGAAACGACCAGCTCAGTCCCACTGCGTTTGATTTACGGTGTCCGGATCTTCTACATACTTAGTGATGGCAAACTCAGCTCTAACTAGTCCTAAAAAACAAAGCATGTGCTGCCGCTCTTCTTACTCTGTCACACTCACAGGAGTATGGGAATAGCAGCAAGGCTCTGAACTTCAGGCCGTCTCCTGTCCATGTTGATCGTTTGCTTGGCCGAAATCTTTTTCACCAAAGTAAATTTTCTTCTTTTAAAGAATTTGGTTCTACAGCCAAGAAACACAATACTTAAAGTTTGGCATGGATGGCTTTATATATTACAATACCCATGAGCCTCAACTGCTGTTGCCATGGAGAAGAAGCCTGGTGGTTGTAGTGGAGACATAAATAACAGAAGAGTAAGCATTACTTGCATCCAGCAGAAATGTTGGGCTGCTGTAGCACAGGTTATCAGTGCAGTGTTATCTTTACCCTCACCTCCACCCTCAATCTTATGGTGATTAGGTGTTTCCTAGAGTGCTCTTAAAGGGTCACAGTTGACTTCCTTCCTTAAGTTTTTAGTCTGGTATGTGTTCGGATCTGGTATGTGACTTTTTATCAAAGAACTTGGATTTTCCAAGAGTTGGTCATGTTTTGTACTGTTCAACCAGCCTTAAGTCCTGTTTCAGTTGAAGACCTGAAATCAAACATGGAGGCTTCCTCCTTCAACATTTGGAGGAGCTGTATTGAAAGCAGCAGTGCAGCCAGTCTAATATCTGTGACCACTCACTCTTTCCTTCTCCTCTTTCTCCTCTCTTTCGGACAAACCCTGTCAAAATGTGAGCAGACACACGGCCCTTTAACCCCTCCCCCCTTTTATGCGTTTGTAGTGTGAGAACTCTGCGCACACACACACACAGTAAATCAGTGTCTAGAGGCAAAGCTGTCGCATTCCTCTCAGAGACTTATGGCTGGAGTGGGGGTGGTGGGGTGATGGGGTGGCGGGCCGCCGTCCAGGCTTTAACACACAGTTGCAAAGTTGACACGAGAGATACTCAAGAATTTGACTGTGTTCACATGCAGCCAAGCTGAGGGGAACAGAGGGCGAGGAAACACTCCACTGTCCCATTTCCCATGCTCCCTCACTGCATCATGGCTACAAGAAAGGCTGCAGTCTTCTTACTCTGGCTCAGCTTTGTGCTGCATGTTCCCAGTCTGTCTTTCTGTTGACCTCTGACCTTTCTCTGGACAAGAGTTTACAGACTCCCTTGGATTAATGATTGTTTATTATAGGACTGAAATGAATTGAACTGAATGCTGTGATTAAAGGTGGGTCACCCTGGACATGTGGCCAGTTCATCATAGGGCACATAGAGACAACCACAACAACCATTCACACTCACACCTATGGACACCTACAGACAATTTAGAGTCACCAGTGTCTTTGGACTGTGGGACGAAGTCCACCCAGACATAGGGAGCACATGCAGACTCCACACAGAGACCCTGAGGTTCATACCAGGAACCTTCTTGCTGTGAGGCGACAGTGCTAACCACTGCACCACCATGCTGCACATGTTTTAAGGAAAAACATAAAAGCTGAGAGAACCAACCAGAAAAACTCATTTTCAACGTTACTGTGGGCCAGTTCTTGAGATTTAAAGCCAGTTTGTACTTATACTTTGACCTTAGTCACTTTAAAAGAAACTCTGTTCTTTTGTTGCTGACATGACGTTAGGGCTGTGGCACCTGAACAGACTACAACCTGAACGGACTATGACATGAAGATCAGCAGGTCATTAGTTATTATCCCTGATGTCTGTCATTTACATTTTCAGATTCATATTTGAAACGATGAGCAGCATATCAAGTGTCATATTGTTTTAGGAATGTATCACTAAGGCCACATGGAGACATTTAAACTCTATTTAGATATATTTAAATAAAGTAACATTGTGTAGAACTCAGTATTTGTTGTGATTTGTCGTCTCTCTTTCAGAGAGTAATCCCACTGTGGTAAATATGTTCAGCTGTACTCGAGTATTTGTTCTTATTACATTACTTATGATCAGAAACTAGTGAGTCAACAAAATCTGAAAAAATCTTTACCTCAACAATGTTATTTGAAATGTCTCTTGTATTAACATATATATAAATACAATACATATTTATTTAGTTCAAAACAATGTTTGCAAAAAAAAACCCCATAGTGATAGTAGTCAAGGCCTTCTCAGAATTCTAGTCTAAGATGGTGCTGTCAGTTTCAGTGATACACCATTATATTTAGATTATTAATGACTATAATCTACTACCTTATTAGTTCAGTCTGCATTTTTGAGTCAGGCATAGACAGGACAGGGTGACAATTTTTCATCTAGAATGAAGAGTTTAAATCACATTCTGATGATAAGGATTTTATTGAACAGGTGTGTTGTCAGATGGTTTCATAGTGATATCCTGATGGGATTCAAATTTGCTTGTAATGCATCAACGTGCCAGAATTCAAAATGCAGCTTTACAAACTGGTTGTAAACTGGTAGTCCAACTTTGTTAACAACCAAACATCGACCAGGTCACCAACAGCAGACACAGCAGCCAGCTAATATTACTGACTAGTCCAACAGCAGTCAGCCCAGCTCTGTGTCTGTCTTTCAGCCTTTTATTTCACCAAGCTCTCACCAACCACTAAAAGTCAGTCCCACATTACATGCATTATGAATAAAAGGTCATTAGATAGCAGAGGGTTTTTTTAAACAGCTTGACAGCTTGACCAGCCCTGCTATGAAGAAGGGTCCTAACAGGTTTGTTGTGTTGAGTGAGCCTGTGGTGCAGTGCGCTGCCACAGCTTCATGCTCTAAGAGGATGTGAAGTTACGTTAGTCAGCTGTAACGCGGTTGGATGAGCAGAATAGTTAGTGTGTGTGTGTTGCGTTCACTGTCACAGAAGAGAAATAAAAAGTTTGTGTTCATGCAGCATTCTCCGTGAAGCTGCGTGAATCAAGCCTCCAGTCCCTTTAGTCCTTTGGAAGTTTGCTGTCCTTGAGATGAGAAGCACCTGATTCAGCTGTGTTCTGCTAGAAGTGCAGAGAACACTGCTTCTAGTGAGTTCCTGTGTATTGGTGTGTGTGTGTGTGTGTGTAGTTTCCCAACTGAGCAGCACTTGGCTCCTCTGCTTCCTCCCAGAGCCTGACCACTAATTTCGGACTCGGTGGCTTCCAGGCCCTGCAAAAACAGTGTTTCCAATTAGAGAGGACCAGATTTTAAAGGTGAAGCCAGACTGGAAGCAGGGTTAGCCCACTGTGGCTGAGTTGCATATGCATGGACTCAGTCCTGGACCTTTCCTCCCTTTTCTTCTCATTTTGTGCCCTTCCTATTTCAGTGGCGACTATGCTAATGGATCCCAACCAGTACCAGTCTGACCACAGCGTCAGAATTGCTGTGCTTATTTTTTTTTCTGGATTATTAATTGACCTTAACATACCAACAAATATCACAACAATCCAAGAATAATGTATGTGGTGACTCCTCAGTACTATTCAATTCAGTGACTTTTAAATGCATGGGTCTTGACAGTCAGTGACCAGTGCCTTCTCAATGCTGCCTGTGTTTGAAGGACCAAGAGGTCTCTTAAAGCATAAAGAATACTTTGGAAGATGACTGAACACAGACCTGGACTGGGAACAAGAGCAGCCGAGCTTCAAAATCAACCACATAGAGCATTCATTTCTGTGTTGGCTGCTGAAGTTCATGTATATATGATGAAGAACATCATAAGAGAAAACAACAGCAAGAATATATCTATCTTGATTGGTATAGCCCAGTCACAAAGTACATTTAGCCTCAGAGGGCTTTACAATGTGTACAGGGAGTGACACCCTCTGTCCTTAGACCCTCGGTTCAAGTGAGGAAAAACGTGCCCACAAAAAACCCTTTAACAGGGAAAAAAGGTGGAAGAAACCTCAGGAAGAGCCACAGAGGAGGGATCCTCTCCCAGGACGGACAGACGTGCAATAGACAAATCAACACAAACATATTGTGCAATTACAATGAATGATAGAATGATTACAGTAGCAGTGGAACCTGTGATAGAGATAGAGAGACACAGATGCACAGCAGCAGCAAATCATTCACTAACTATAAACTGTAATGGAGATATGGTAACAATAATGACAGTAATAATATATGTAGTGGATGTCATGCAGCAGCAGCCACGATCCATGAGAACCTGCTGGACGAGAGAGCACAGAAACTCCAGGGAAGAAGTTTAGTTAGTAACATGCATTGAGAGAACTAAACTCAAGCTGGTTTGAACTGTAGTGACTGCAGTGTTGAAGCTCACAGGTGGTGACTGCTTGTGATACGGATGAAGCTCATTCATTACCTTGTGATGAAGCGGAACCGTGTCTGAAGACAGGAGAGTAAACTGCCACTGTAAAGAAGCCTTCACTGCTGAAGTGTGTCTGCTTCTCTGTGTGTTTTCATACAGTGACCTAGTTTCAGTTCAACAGTTGTGACCGTCTGAATGGGTCATAAAAGCTGAAAAATGATTTCTTACTGCTTCTGGAGGAGGAAATTGGTTGGTCCACTTAAATTCAGATGAAAGTCAGCGATCTAACACAGCAGTTCCAGTGGAGTTCCAGTTCCTTTTTATCACTGAGTAAACTAACTGAGTGACACATTTTCTGATGTTTATATCATGTTTCTTTATATTAAATGCATTACAAGAACAGAACAACCGATAAACTGTGAAATGAACTCAGATAATGAACACAGTCACTGCCGGTTTGTGCAATCGAGCACTTTGGATAATTTTTCTCATATTTTAGTTCTGCTGTTTGTGCACCTTGGCAAGCTAATGAATGCAGAAGGAGAAGTGCTCAATAACATGCAACACACTTTCTGAGAAAGATTTAAGAGAATAAACCTTTTGTGCACAGAGAAGATGTCTTACATCATTCTTTGCACCTTATTGATTTACATACTATAGCCTAAAAGGAGGAGCAAACACATTTCAGTGATCAGAGCGATAACATCACCATCACAGCTGCAGTCGCATAAACAACCACAGAGCAGCAGTGAAATATGGGCTGCTGTATTGGATCATGTTTTTTGGTGTCTGTGTGAAGGTAGACTGAGAGCAGCTGACAGTCTGCTATCATGTTTGTAGACTCATTCAACACGTCCATTACATCACTTGTTTGTATGAGTGGGAGCCAGGCCTTTAGAGTAGGACCGCGTTACTTTGATCCACCTCTAACCCAGATTCTTCCAGCAGCTGAAAATAGAGAGGAGGAGAAAGGGGGACGGAAGGGCCGCTAGACAAGCATAATGGAAAGAGGAGAGCCAAAGAAAGCATTCCTCACACAGTAGAATGAAATGAGCCACAGGGAGAGTAATGACTGACTTTTCTTTTTCGGGATCTGTGGTTTCTCTGCCTGGTCATTAGGTTTCTCTGGCCCTCCTGGCCCGGCACAACAGATCTATGAAAGAGAGAGGGAGCGAAAGACAGAGAGCAAACAACTGGTTTGGGACAGACAAGGGATAACAGCATAACATGATTCTTTTATATTCTTTTGACAAGTTGGCAACAAGAGCTTTGTGAGGAGGATCCTGTCCACTGAATCAACTGAAAGATCAGACCGGGCTCATGTTTCATGGTTCTGGACAAACATGAGTCACACACCATGTTAATGAGCTTTGCTCCACTGGCTCTCAACATCCAGTTACTGTTGACAACGTGTAGCTAGTAGTCACTATCAGCCCTCATTAGGCATAGTCAAATCTATTCAGAGAGCTCCATTGTGTACAGTATTACTATATACATACTTTATACATGGCTTAAACTATTCCAGCCCCTCCCTCAAACCACTACTGTCCAATCCTACGTTAGCAATCATATGCACATGCAACGATGTGCAAAGTTACGATTGTTGTGACCATGGATGCAATCAGAAGGTTGTGACAGTGATAGACATAGCAACAGTAACCACGGAGGGCCAGCAGCAGTTGATGCTGCGTTCCAGGCAACTTGAGAAAAAACGGGCTGTGAATTGTGGAAAATGAATTGAACAGCATCAGACTCAGAAATTACACGTACATTCATCTTCTTCCAAAATAACAGAAATTGCTGCAGCCCGGCTAACAAACTGAGCTAACATTAGCTAACAGCAGCTATAGTTGTCAGCAGTTTACTTCACTGGCAATCAGGAAACTCTGTAAATCACAGAGTTGGTGCAGAGCAGCTGGGGGACATCAGTGGGAAAACCAGAAAACATTTCTATTCTTCAATATGATCCAGTCCAATAGTTGGTGGTGTGTGACTTAGTGCTGTAAAGTCTGGAGCCCAAAGTTTGAGAACAGATGAATGACAGATTCACCTGATTACAAGTCAATGGAAGTCAAATCTGGTAGTTGCTGTGTGCTCAAATTCTCTAACATCATTCTTTAGACTTTAGAGTCCGTATCAGAGTATCAAATTATTAATACCTTTGACGACCTTAGTATAATTAGTGTCACAATAATCAGCAACATTCCAGCTACAGTTGACCCACTGCACTGAACACACCTGCCACCAACCTGGGTCAGTTGTTAACACTAACACTCAGTATTTCAACTGGGGGTGTGCAAGGCTAGTTAGCAGTCCTGCCGAAAACATTGAAGTGGATAGGTTAAAGTAATGGATGAATGGTCTAGCATCTGCCTCTTTTAAGAATTTAAACTGCACATGACCCCACTAATTCCAACTTTAATATTATTTAACACCATTGTATTTGATCATAGGCTGTAAGTAGACCATGGCAGACAATCATGGCCTCAAAAACAAATGAAAAGACTCAGCTGTGTGCAATAACGAACTGTATGTCAACGCTGTCTAATCACATTGTTGTACAACGATTATAATAGAGCGTTGCAGACTTTTTTCCCATGACTTCACAATGACTGCTGAGAATGAATCATTGCTTTATCTGCTGTAATACTGATGGACATTTCTTACTGGCAGCAATGTTGGTTAGGACACACCCAAATTCATCAGTGTTACAAAGCATGTGATTTGCTGTCAGAAAGCAGAAGGGAGCGAGGACCTTGTTGTTCCAGCAGTTACAGTACAGTACTTTTAAAAAGCCCATTGTTGTCGCTGTATCTTCTATCAGCTCAAACAGGTTAGGGCACATCTGGAGAAGAGACGGAGTCACTAAGACTCTTTGATGGTCTTTGGCCAGTCAGGACTGAATTCTTACTTTGACATGCTACATAAACATAAAACCAGGTCCTGCTCATGGATCCAAATGAAGGCATCTGGTGGTCCATCCTCAACCTTATCAACATGCTCCGGGCAGCTGATTTACATGTTCCTCCCATCAATAATTCAGTTGGAGGAGGCAAAGCGCATTGTTAAGCAGCCACTTACAGAGAATGGAATGAGTGGAGGAAAGTGGAGGACTCATTGCACAAGCAGTGACACTCTTCTAGGTTCAGAGTTGGCCTGGGCCTCTGCACTACTTGTTATGCAAATGAAGGAGTGGATGCATGATGATTTCCTCCTGTAACTGTTGGTTACCCAGGAGATATGGAGGGCCCAATGTCTTTCACTCATTTGTGTAGAGAGAACAAGACATTGGTGCTTTTCTTCTCCTCTTAGGATTGAATTAGTATCACCATGGAGATGGTGATTATATTTTGTCTAAATGGTTAGGTTGTTGACACTTGTGTAGACAACAAGTGGCAAGAACTGGCCATGAACTAGTCAGAACAGGGTGGCAGAAAAGACTTAACATTCTGTGCACAGTCGATGCTGTCTGTGTAATACTGTAACTTCATCTGAGAAAATTCAGCTTTGGACTTAAGTGTATTACAGAAGCTGTAGTAACTTTTTTCAGTAACTGCTTCATCCAAAGAAGTACAAAGGACAAAACATGGCTCACTTCGGAAGCTATGTCTAACTACAATATGCTGGTTACAGCTACATGATACACTAACCTGTGTTTAAAAAGGCAGTTGTAAATGTGAAGTGTTTTTTTGCAGAGGAGGGTTGGAGGAAGTCCTGAGTTGAGATCGAAAGGTCTGCAGGATGACCACAGCGGCATCAAGATATTAGATGTGAGGAAAAGACAGGTCACAGCTCACATCTTTCATCAGTAAACTGCTGGAACATCCAGACAGAAACATTGTGACATGTAAGGCACCAGTTCCTCCAGGTCCTCAGTAAACATTTACCTTGGCTTCTGTGTAAAGCATGGAAACACTGCAAAATTAAAAGATAAACTTTACAGTGTGAGATGGAACTTTTTTTTTATTAATCCGTGTTCCAGTTAGTTTCACAGTGTCGAGGAAATTATGGCTTGCTTTGTTTTTCTTCCTGCACTGTTTTCTGGAATAGAAATGCAGACTCCAAAGCCACCTCATGCCCTCTCCACCATCTCTGCACTCAACAATATATTTACTACACTCTCAAATAGTACCTACATCTCAGCCTCCCTGACAAAGCTCTGATTGGTTGGTTGTTTCTTCAACCAGGGAAATGGCTGCCAATGAGCACAACATCAGAGCAATATGAACTGCTAAATACATCTGAGATATGGATGGCTTCTGCAGAGCCACCATCTAGTGTGTGCCAGTGTCCAGCTGCTGTAGTCTATCTGTGCAACTTGTAATAGATAAGTTGAAGGTCAGCCCCTAGCTTCACATGTAATAATTAAAATGAGTCCCCAGTTTATACACTCAGTTGCCAGTTTATTCTATAACCTACAGTAGCTACAATTAATGCAGTACAACAATCCTGCAATAAGTCCTACATTAGTTTCAAGAAGAATGTAGTTTGTCACCCCCGATTGATATAAATGGGGTAGACAAAACATTGGAAGCTGTGTTATTGGTCCTGATCAATTGGTTTGACATCTATGCTGTATTAAGGCTGTCAGACTCAAACACAACTGTTCCAAGATGTCAAACAGTACAGAGAATGTATGGAAGAGAGACCCAAAGGTACCATCAAGGGTTCAAAACAAGCCCCACTGTGATGGAGCAAGAGGCTTTCCCATGGCACATCATATGACAAAGAAGTTCAAATATGGAAAGACTGATTAGCAAATGCTGTTATTCAAGATAAGTAATTTAATATGTCTTGAGCAATAGTGCTACACACACATAGCAAACTCATGCTTCATGAGGTAAAAGACATGTAAATACATAGACATAAAAAATGAGGAATGCAATTCTAAAAACCTTGAAATTAGATGAATTTAAATAAAAGGTGCTATATCAGGATATAATATCATCACCTGGATTTGAAATGAATGGATTTGGTTTCAGGTGGTGTAATTTAGCGGTATTGACAGTCTTCTGCCAAGTTGTGGTTCTGCCTTGTTTTTCAGTATGTCTTCATGCTGGAGACAAATGGTTGTTGAGGTCATGGATGTTGGACAGTGGGTGTTACGTATACGTCTGATGGGCTCATGAGAATCTTTCATTCTCGTGTTTATCAGTCTGGGTTAAAGCAGCTTGTAGCTCCTCGCTTCTTTTTTTTTTAAAGGACTCTTCGGAACAGTCTGTGATCAAGAGAAGAGAAAGAAGAAGGTTCAAGTGTTTTTCCCATGCTCTATAGTCCATTAAGATCTTGTTCCTCACTAGACACCAAGCTCTCAGTGTGCTCTTTACACCATCCTCCACCTCTCTGCTCTGGGGGCAACATTTTCAGCAAAGAGCCCTCATATCCCATCCCTTGAGCTTAGCATGTTACAGCTGCACATGCATTGTCATGTATATGTGAAGGCCACAGCCTTATTTACCAATGAGAAAACATTCTAGAAAAACCACCCCGTCCCTTCTCCTATTGACAGGTGTTTTCAGTGCCATATAATGGTATAATGGGTTCCTGTGGACCGTAGCCTGCAGCAGAATTATTGCAGTGAAGCTGAACCCATGATGCTTTGTACAGGGGCTTAACCTGTCACCTGTGACCACATTGTGTTTGAGAGGACAACTTGTTACATGCACACACTGTGGGAGAAGTGTCTCTGCACAGGGTGGACTAGGTTAACCACAGTGCAGTACTGCAGTAGGGTACAATGCCACTTTGAACAAAAACATGGTGAAGACAGTGTCATTCACAGCTGCCTGTAAATGTCTGTTAGTTTTAAGAACTTGTTATGAGCAGTAACATCTGCGAAAGATATAAAAACTGTCCTTTTGGTGCACTACCAAGTGAAACTACTTGATGCTGTAGAACCTAGTATTGAGGGCAATGAAAAGTCGTGGTAACTCACAAAAAGTCTGGCAGACTGTAGGGTTGCGCTGCTAAATGTATTTGTGTATTTTACTTGCAAAAGGGTGCTGCTGGAGGCTTGGGAACATAATACTACTTGTGGTCAGATGCTATCAGGATAAATAAAAGGATAGATAAAACATACAAACGATATCACAGATCATATAAAGATCACTAGTCCAAAAATACTTTTCCCCATATGACACTCATTACAACAACAAAAACATCTTATAAAATAATGAATCTTTGGAGTTTTGGGGGGGATTTTGATGTGAAATATCAAAGAAATTCTGAAGGAGTTCTGATATGTCAACATTAAGACCAAATACCCTGGAGCATATTTACTTTTGTTGATACATCCATGAACAGCTAATATGAGTTCTCCAGGTCTATTTCCTCAAAGACAGTTGGTATTCATCAGCTGTGTATAAAAATAATCCTTTTACACAAAAAGAATTGCTATCGATTGTTACACCTTGTCACTTTAACAGCAATTAAATGTATTAATTATCCCAAGATATTGATGTGTTCCTTTTAATCTTTGACCTGAGATTGACTCTGATGTCTCCAATCCTTTATTTACTTTATCTGATCCATGAATCCTCCATATTTTCCCTGGCAGGCAAGCCTTTTTCACCACATCTATTTCTTCCTTGCAGAAAACAAAGCAATGTCTGAAACCAAGGCATTAACGTGTGAGCTTAATGGCGTGTTTCTGATTGACAAATTCCAGTGGAGGCTAAGACGTAGCTGGCACAGAGCAGAGGGGTCTTTACACGAGCAGGCAAAGCTTTAAGCCTGTTTTGTCCTAATTGAGCGCCTGTGAGTTTCTCATAAAGAAAAGAACAGGAGCACTTGTTGGGGATTGGGGGCACTGTAACAAACTCATGGAGTTCATACTTAAGATTATGATGACAAGCATAAACCGATACTTCCATAAAAATCTGTTCAGAGCTGTCATGTTCTATATCAGCGTAAATGCAGCCCATTCGGCCTTCATGTCCTCTGAAGCTCTGTCCAGTTGGATTTGAAGTACTGGTTGCAGTGATCTTCAGGGATAGTGAGACATGTTCTCATCAGGTCTTCATCATGCTGGACAGTGAGTCTGAGGTCATGTTTGCTGAGGAACAGCTTGACGGGGCTGTCCTGGTCCACATATTCTGGGTCATTACCATAGTGATGGCATTAGCCAGGAGATAAGCAGTATTTGTATTTGACTATGCTCAGGTTTTGTCTCCTCAGCTTGCCAATCTTTTGCCCATCCTCATCAGCATGACTCACAAGCAGCTGGTTAATACTAGCAATGTAGAACATTAGCAGTTTAACCTCTTGTAGTTTGAACATTTAGTCTTTAAACATAATGTTGTTGTTGTGCATGCAGCTGCTTGGTAAATTAAGCACATCACTCATCCCATTTTGACAAGACGTTTCCACTGCTGACACACTGGTAACATATGCTGAATCTCTCAGCTGACACTCAGTCGGTCTGATCAGTCCAAACCTGTTCTGTTTTGTACAACTTTTCCGATGTGCCAAATGTCTAAATGGGACATCCGTGGCTCTTCAACCACAGCAATGTTTCTCTTCCTCTGTAATCCTGACAGGCAGCCGGCAGCCTGGCCAGAACACAGCCATTTATTTCAAGCCTTCTGGGAAGAGAGCGGCTGGGCTGAGTCATGGCTATACTCATTGGGGACTACTTTTTTAGGGATGCAAAAGACACCAGGCAGCTGCACAGTATTTCACTCAGCAAAGGGGGCCTTCATCAGAACTGATTTTCAGATTCAGATGCATTCAGTGAAAGTCATCTTCCTCTCAGGCTCTTGGGGGGGGTCCCTGTAGTTAGGCTGTTCCAGCAGAGATTTTAAGGTAGTCTGTGGGAAATGCTGACTGCTTGTGATTTGTTCTGACAGGTCAGCAATATAAAGAAGCCCCATTGGGGTTCTTTCTGTGGTCCCTGTTGAGTTTGCCTTATCTGTTCTGGTCTGGTTTAAGAAGGTGAGGTTAGTTTAGTTAAGTCAGCGGTTTGGTTCGGTGATTGATTTGTTGATGATTGATTTGTTGTGGCTGCAAAGATTATAGATGAAAAAATATCTCAGTGGATGCACTGGCCTGATTGTCAGGTCTCAGAATTTCCTCCAGCTTTGGTCTCTCAACCAGACTACTCCAGTGCTGCTATTCAGACAGTACGGGGAGTGTGAATGTTCCAATGTGTAAAAGTGAAAGCAGGGATACAAATGGTGCTCAGCTGAGTTTCTCTTGGCAGATGAAGAAAAATAAGTTGTAGTTCACTATTTACAACAGAGGGGGGCGTGATTTGTCTTGTTTGTTTTTCTGCATCCTGCCATGTGCAGTACTAGAGCAGATTTAAATCCTGTCAACATCCAGGTGTCCAACATATTCAGATCTCAGCTGATCCTAGTACTTCCTGCCCCTCTTGTTGGTTTCCCTGAAATATTTATGACTGCATATTCAGTGATGAGTCGGCCTGCATGTTGTGAAGGCTCTAAATGTTGACTGTCAGTGGGGCAGAGCCATGTTTATTCTGCTGAAGAACAAACTAGTGATATTTAAAACAGATTAGAATCCTGACTCTCAGTGGAGAAGTTTCCCATGTCCTCCCATGTCCAGAGGCCACAGCAGCATGAGGAAATTTATTTGAAATACTTCAAATAAATAAATGATTCTAAGATGTAAAGTATTGAGCAGAGGTCAGAGCTGAGTTTTACCCATTCCCATTACCCTCTTCATTCCTATGAAATCAAGAGTGATGCAGTAAGAGGAGCCTTTGCTAACGAGGAGAACCTTTGAGAGGATTTCTCTGTAATGAAGCACATTGTTTAGTTGCATATTGGTGTGACGGAGCAGCACAGGCCCCACTGCCCTTTTGTCTGCACTCTAAGCTCTTGGTTACAGCACAGTGAATTCTTTGTTTTCTCTTCTTAACTGAAGCATAATGATGTGTGAGGACCATGCTGGTGTTTTTGTGTATTTTACGCCTACAGACATGGAAAAAAAATCTATTTGTTCTCTCTGGTGTGAAAGGTTCATACATAGGCTTCCAGACTTCGGCTAAGATCAGCTGCAGAGCAGATGATGCTGCCATCTCCTTCTTACTTATTTCTTACTCCGGTTATGTTTACAGTGTAGTGCTTAAGAAATGATAAATGGTAGAGCCCAGCCGGTTAGCAGAGCAACACCGTTTGACAATGTCAGTCAAGTTTATCAACTGACAGTTTATCACTACTTTAGTTTCAACACACTAGTTTTCATCAGCTTTATATTAACCACATCATGTGATCATTTCTCATCCAGTTTTTCTTTCACATCCATTTTGATCAGTTCATATTTGTCCCTTCCGGCCTCATAAGAGTGCCTTCCATGTTCAGACCTGTGTTTCTCTGAGAGCAGTGCCATACAGTTGAACTGCAACTCTCACAACTCAACAGCACATTGTCTGTTTTGGTTGTTGGATCATTTTTAGATGTAAGCAGATAATAATTTAATAACACATTAGCCATTATTTCTAAATCAGTTAAAAGTGTCTGTTGATTAGATTTTGAGTACCTCTGTCCACTATTTGTCAACTGATGAACAGCTTTCAGTTTTTTAATTGGTCTGGGAAATGGTCTAAAGTCATTGTCCAAAGTGTTTGTCCAGGATGACCTCTTTCACATTTCTGTCTCCAGAGGACTCCTGGATTCTTTATGGGTAAGTATTTGTACCACAAAGAAATGTACCATCAGAAACCCAACCTGTGTATTCTTTCAAAGCTAGGAGCCAGACTCACTATGTACCTCTACATGATTTTATGTGACGCATGAATTTCATGCAGAAATATCAGACCCAAACTGGGACAGACCCACACTGATTTCATTCTTTCATGCTTTGTTTATGAAGAACCTGCAGAGGAAAACATTTATCATTTGATATTGTCTCTATTGTCGACTTCCTCACTCTGTGTTGTGTTGTATTATTTTATATTAACACATTACTGTAGCACTCTGAGTGAAGCCTTGGGTTGGGTTGTCAGTGAGAGTCCTCCACCGGTGTGGAGAGGTACACCACTGTCATGCAAACCCAACTTGTTCTAGAACCGTCAGCTGCTCTACCTTTTGATCTGTTGTCATTACAGCAGCAGTCTAGGTAGATGTAAAACCTGTTTTATCTAGGGAAGCCTGAAATTCAATTCACCTTTTGCTTCATGGAACACACTGCTTTTAGCCTATGTCACTGCACTCACACACTTGTTGGGTTTCTCAGATATGCTCCCCCTGGGGCTGACACAGAATACACACCTTGAGAGTGAATAGTTCCAATGTCTCTTTGCCTTCCTCAGAGATTTAACTCAGCCCAGCGTACACCTTTTGTTTAGCCTGTTGTTTCCTGTAACCCTGTATATAATCCTGGCAGAAACTTACTCCTGTTTAGAGAGGATTCTCCAGCTTGGTTGTGAATTTCTGTCTGCACTGCACAGTCAGTAAAACTTATCTGAACCAACCAGAATTGGACATGAAACCCCAAAGTCATGTGAATTTTTCATAATTAAATAGCCTTCATCTAATTCAGCAGCTTACTAACCTTCCTCAAACTACTTTGAGGAAGGTTTGTCCAAACTTTCTTCCTCCCAAAGCCATTTAAAAAGTCCTGTCAGCCCTCCACCTAAATCATCATGCAACTTGGCAGGCTAACGCTGGCTAGCACCATCTAGCACATTGCAGATTTTTTGGACGTCGGATCAACGGATAAAACAGAAGAAAAATAAACTTCCTGATTGACCAACATGTTGGCTCGTCCCCAGGATGAAGAAGTGGAACAGTGTCAAGCTTCAGTATAGATATTGTGGCCAAATGTTTTTCTCCTTTTGCAACTAGTCTCTGCCATCATGTTGAAAACTGTGAAACTTTCCTTTCAAAATACAGATATCTCACTTCTCTCTGAAAGCCTCACCCTGTTGATAAGATTGGTCATGGAGGACTGTCAGTGGTGCACTGCAGTTCCAAGCGGACATGTTCTGCTACGGTGGTTAAAAACTTGCTATTATTCGGGTGAGGGTCTTAAAGCAGCGCAGAATGTTTTCTGGACTCACTGCTTACATCATTCAGTATTCCACCTGACTTGACTGTTGCTGACTTGTACATGAACTTCAGTTCATTGAGAGGTTGACTGGGGGCTTCAGGACTCACCAGATTCAGAGTACCAGGCTCAGGCAGTGACTCAGTGCCTGTTAGACTGGTAGTCTGGATGTTATTTATGCTGCTGACAGGGTTTGGCAAGATTCACTATTGCTGTCAGGTTAATAGTTAGGCTGCTGCCTCTTTACTTTGTGTCCAGGTCATTTCTTATTTCTGCTGCTGTCATAATACAACAAGCAATTAAGTTGTTAGATTTTTGGTGATGAAAAATAATACACACATGGGAATTCAATTATTATTACAGCAAATAAACAGTGAAAACACTTGATTACATGTTATGTTAGTGTGCCCTGCATGACGGTACATTAGATGTCTGGGCCGAAATATACTGATGTAACATAACACTTAATATAATAAAAATATAATAATAATAATATATAATCAATCATTTTACTTCATTACTTCATAGTGATGTCCCAATCCAAGGTATTTGGCCTCAATCCTGATCCATGTCCTTTTATTAAAAGTGTTCATTCATTCTATATCTGATACAACCTATTGAAATGTGGAGCTCTTACAGTACAAACTACAGTGCTACACTATTTCCACTACAGAATGGAGAGATAATTGTTAATTATCTAATATGACTTGTGCTGGTAAGGTCAAACTGATGGTCAGTGATTCAATTTGCAGCAAAATGTTCACAGTGTAGGCATGGCTGTAGTAGAGGGACTTTAATGATTCCACATGAGAGAAATTCACGCTTTCACAGTAGCTCATATAGTGGATAAGAAATGTCTAGAAAAAGTCATGAAGTCGTGCTGGTGTTGAAGAGTCTGACAGCTGTTTCAGTCGTGCTCTTTCTTACATGGTGAGTAGCAGTCTGTTGTCAGAGGTTATTTGTATGCTCCCACTGTTTGGATGTTGACCAGTGTGGTGTGATAGCAGCAGGTTGAGGTGGACACGTCACAGCAGAGAACAGTAAAAGAATGTTATCGGCTTTATTTTAGCTGACCATGAAATATGCCCGGAATGGCACTTATACAGATCCTCAGGATCGGCTTCAGGCATCTCTAATACTGTAGAATCCGATCCAAGGGGACCATGGCATCCATTATGTACCCAGTCTGGGGTTAAATGTTACAGCACGGGAACTGCCTCTATAGACAAGATGTATGACAGTAGTCTGTATCTGTTCTCTTCTGTACGTGGCCTTTCCTGCTGCATCAACAGTGAAGTCGTCTACCGGTGTGGAGCTCTGCACCCCTCCCCCCCTTTGTCTGTGTGATCAGGGCTAAGTCCAGTTAAAGTAGTAACAGGTTGTGAAGCTGGCCCTTTACAGATCCAGAGAGCTGCTGCAGGAGCAGGGCAGAAGTAAACTACAAGGGAGCTGCAGGAGGGGAGGGGAGAGGAGACGGAGGACTGCTGTATGGCTGTCTGTCTCTTACTAAACTCTTCAAGAATGCTAACTGTTATGTGTTTCCTCCGCTCTATCTTCCAGGTAAGCCTTTGCTTTTAGTCTGCAGCTCTTAGTGCTTTGTGTAGGTGAACATGACTGGCTGACAGAAGGATGTGGCTCATTCTGTCATTCTAAAGTTTCTCACTCAAACTTTACTACCTCGCTTCCTTTTGTGTGATGCAATGTCCTTTTAAGATGCTGCTGCCTTTTGAGGTTCCCTTTTATCACATGCCCTAAAGCACTGCACGATTCATTAGAATGTCATCTGATGCTGATGCAGGGGGGTTCTTGGACCCTGCGTCCTCAGCTGCTGGTGTACACTGGCAGCTTGTTTTACTGCTGGGAAGTATCTGGGGGGGTGTGGCCTCAATAGCCCTGCAGTGTGCTATGTGCATGTGATTAAGGAATAGTAGATATTCAAGTGTACCTGCATGAAATCTGGTTGTTTTAGTCAAGATTATGCTAAAATATATGCTAGAATTTTGCAATCCTAATCATGGTGGAGGTAACGTTCATTTGCCATGAGAGTATTATCAGCTTTTCTGAGGATGAAGGCTTTGACAGTTGACTTCAGCTGTTAGAGCATCTGCTGCACACCGTGACTGTCCCAGCAGGATTAATGACATAACAACCAGTTTGGAAGCAAATTACGGTTTATTATGCAACTTACATGAGTGTGATGTGAAGCCTCCAACAAAGGCACGCTTTGGATGGAGTGGAAGACATCTGGTGTTGAGTGCTGATGCTGTAGTATGTTGATGTATCTTAAAACCTGTCTGGAGGGTCTCATTCTTTCAAATCATTCATCGCTCTATGATTTCTCTCCATCTTTACCTCAGCGTCAGCCAAGATGAGGAGAAAAGTAATAATAGAAGAACAGTACTGGACACATTGTAACCAGACCAGCTATCAACACTGCTTGACCCAAATGAGCACACAAAGACTTAATTCATAGATTACCAGAGAACTCCTCTAACCTCAACAAAACATAATGCTGCATTTTTAGGAATCTGTCAGTCAGTTCTTTTTATTTATGATTAGAATTGTTCCTATGTTTTAAAGATTGTTCATCTTAAAACATATTGCTTTGTGAAAACATATGGATTAAGTATATAGAGCACAACTAGCATGGACAATGTTAAAAGGTGTTAATCGCTGACTGTTGACTGGTACAGTGGAATAATATGACAGGATTTTAAGGTGGATTCCATAAATAAAATATTGAACTTGCTCATGTATTAATGTTGAAGGAACCTGCTGAGAAAGGAGGGAGATAAAGCTGCCTCCTGTGGTGAGTTCCCATAGTCTGCATGGTGTATAATGTAGGTGGCATCTGTGCATTCTTAGTCACTGTGTTTGGGATATGTTGTGAGGGGGACTGGGCTGGCAGTGAGACTGGGTCAGGAGGGCAGGGCTCTCTCAGGCTGACAGACAGCTCACTTGTCATCGTGAGTGATTTTCTTGCAGGACGTGCTGCTCACACAGCAGTTATTAAATCTTTCCTCCATTGTGAGTGTCAGGGAGAGTGTAATGAAAGCATCAGCAGCCTGGGGTTCACACCGTCCCTGTTGTTAACACTGACTGATTAAAAACTTGTAGGAGGCTCCAGCATGTCTGACAGCTCGAGGCTGACTCCAGCCCCTTTCAGACGTTCACCACTTTACCTGAACCACCATGGACTGGTGTGAAGTCATGACAGAAATGTTCCGAAGTCAGACTTTTAACATTTCCTACAATAATAAAGAAAAATATAAAGATGAAAGCAAGTATTGCAAGTTAAGAAGCATAAATCGGAAATAGAGTAACATGAAAACTATTCTAAAGACAGACCTAAATCACACAGTGTGATGGGGGCAGGTAGAGCTGGGTTCTTTCTGTCCACATACTTTTCCACTGTCTTTAAAGCATTGCGCTCAAAGTTACTATGTTGGGCCCAGGCCAGCAGACACTCAATCTTCTGCCTGTAGCCTGTAACTGTAACCTGTTCTGTGCAGAGCGGATCCCCTGTGCTCTAGCCCACAGCAGTCTTTCAGTAAATGTCCTGTAAGGTTGGAATGAAGCTGCAAGGAACATGAACACAAAAGACACCCGCTCAGACACCCGCTCATCATGTCTCATCAGACTCCAGTTTAAAAATGTAGGCACTCTAAACTGAGACAGCATCAAGTGAGGTTATTAGAGGATAGTCACAATGTTTGAAGTCTAGTTTATTCTGATCTCTTCCCAACACTCTCCCAGTGTAACACAATCCACAGGCCATGCAAACATTTATTCCAACGTTTATCTGAAGCTTCTTTTAGAAGACTTTTTGTTTGTGTCCCTCCTCCACAACTCAGCACACAAACACTGTCTGGGAACACAGACTCAGTGTTGAAGCACCATTCACTTCATATACACTTGGAAATATAATATCAGTATGGTGAAGTACAACAATCTATATCATGTATTTGTCTAGTATGACCAAAGACTCTCTATCATATAAATGACAGCTCAAGCTTTCCAGATTTCTTGAAGACACACTGAATCCTTTTTTAATATAACTGAAACAAGATACATAAACAAAGTAGATGTGAGTATAGTTTACCCATGTGGTTATTTACTTTATTTCATATTTATATTTATATTAGATAAGTATATATTCACAAAGATGAATAATAGAGCATTTTTCAGATCATTACGATAGCTTCAGTCCTACAGTAACTAAAGTAGACACTGATGCAATATGACCACCAGGGAGAGCTCGACACTATGAAAATGAGTATATTCTGTATATGAGTGCACATACAGAAGTCTTTGCTGAAAAGACTCACCTGTTATTTTCTTAAAGATCCAGTGTGGGCAAACTAAACACTGGCTCCAGAATGAGCCATTCCTGTTTTTCACAAGTTGTGTGCGCATCATAGAAGGTGAGGGAACAGTAACAGCATGGTACAGTTGGTTGCAGTCCGCAACTTCCCTGTGTCCCTGCTCCCTGTGTCACTAAATCCTACTGGTCCTTTAAACTGATACCATTAATGTTAGAAAGGACTGAATGTAATCTGATGGATGCATAGTTGAAACTTGGATAAATAAACATACTGTATGTTGCTGTGTCACTCATCCTGTGTCTGTCATCCCAGTTACACTCGAGCACACAGTCCAGGTTTTTTTTTTTTTACATCGGTCCTAACTCTTAACTGCACAGGAGACTTCCATCAGATCTGTGTATTGGTTCATTATGATGACTTTACACAGTTATTCTAAACTAATGTGTGTGTGAGGGGTTTGTGCAGGAGGAAATGCTGGCCAGAATAATGAAGTCTTCTGGGAATTACATGCAATTACTGGTTGCTTCTTTCCCACAGTGTGATATTAGTATTCTAACCCAGATCTCTGAGGCCTGTTTTCACTGGTCCCTCCCTTTGTGCTATGTTTCCATGGTAGTGTCCTCTGGAGGGGAGACAAGCTAAGTTAAGTGAAAGGGTTGTCTGTGTGTATGTGTTTGTGTGTGTGTGTGTACATGATCTGTACTGGACCAACAAGCCAACAGGAGATATCCACTGTTATCCATGCTATACATTCTGCTAAAATCATGTATAATTTCTTTAAATTAGCAGAGTGGGGACCTGAAGGTATGTGAAGATCAGACTCCACGCCACACACTGTGGCGATTTTAATGGTACGTATATGGTCTGTACTTATAACACCTTTCTAGTCTTCTGACCACTCAAAGCGCTTTATAGTACATATCTCATTTACCCATTCACACACATCCATACACTGATGGCATTGGCTGCCATGCAAGGTGCTAACCATTCATACACATTCACACACCGATGGCACAGCCTTTGGAAGCACTTTAGGGTTCAGTGTCTTGCTCTTAACACTTTGACATGTAGACTGGAGGGGACCGAACTGCCGATCTTCTGATTAGTGGACCATTATTATTCTCACTCTGTGTTTATTGCTAAACAAAAAAATCATGGGGACCTTCTCAGGATATTGGCAGAGTGAACTTCATACTGGAAATAGAAACAAACATTATTCATTTGAACCATTTTTTTAATTTAACTGCAACTATTGAGATTTTGAGACTGCTTGCTGAGGACTGTCACATTGAAATTCCATCATTTGAAGCCAATAATTAGATATTTTCATTGAAGTGATCTTATGGCATATTGAGTGTGCTGTTGCTGATGTAGGATTGTGGTGTGTGTGTATTTGTATCAGTTGGTGTGTGTTCTAACCTACAGGATAAGTTCACTGTTGTTTTTGTCCACAGTCTTTTTTGTTACTTCCACACATAGGCCAACATTTTCTGATCCTAAACATAATTACTTAAAGACTGCTGGCTCTGTGTTTAGGATAATCTCCTGGTACAACTGACTCATCTGAGGCTGGAATTGCTCTCCAGGCTCACATGACCCAGCCTGACCCAGGTCTGTAGGGCCAACACTTGGGTCAGGACAGAGTGGGGCCACAAACAAGAACCCTAAAATTCCAAACAGTTTTTTCTGTTTTGCTGTGAGCCATATGAATGAGGACAAGTGGTTCATCTCTGTGTTTTTAAAGCTCATCAGTAGTGTAGCTGCATTGATCTGCTGGTCCTGCACAGCATTCATCATGCTGTCTACAACAGAATGAAAGCTTCTCTTGTGGATTGTTTTCTTTTATCATCATATGAGAGTGCAAAATAAAAAACAAGGATTTCTCCTCATGTTGAACGACTCTGTATTAAGTTTTGGTGAAAACATTATTCTTTTTTGTGGAACTGCTTGTGTCCTCTTGTCCGATCAGAAGTCTGCTTCTTCATTGTGTTCTGACATTTCCAATGAATGAATTCAGCTCATTGGCAATGCTGCTGTTGTGCTGTTGCTTCGCATTGAGACAGAAGATCACCTCTTCAGCCCTGTGTAAGCAGTGAATGGAATCCTTTGTTACTAACTAGAGTGCTCTGTTTTTACTGCAGGCTGTGAACGGTTAGCAAAGCAAATGTGCTCAGCCAAACTCAGTGGTAAATCCTGACCTTTTCACTGATTCATGTTGACTGACATCAGTTCTGCCCACAAATCTGACGAAAAGTTTTGTCTTCTTGCATATGAGATGAAAAAAATGGATGTGCACTGCCAAGCTTCATCAGTTTTAGAAGTTACTGAACAAGTGTGCAAGTGTATTGTATTTCAGTGTTGCCCAGCAGAGAGCAGCTTAAACCTGCCAGTGCTACAGATGTAGCAACTCAAAAGTTCCCTTGTTTCCATGATGGGTCCATGGCTGGTCCTTGACTGGTCCTCAGGGGTAATGTGATCCCTCACGACGTAGTGAGGTCCCCGACTGGAAACGACTCTAAGCAGCCTGAGTGGAAACCAGCTGACCAGCTGTAATGCCTCATGTGTCCACGGGGAGGAGCAGTGATTTTAATGTTCTGCTCTCACCATAGACTGTATAAAGACACATGTGAACAGATAAGCTGGGGTGAGTGGGTGAGTCCATCAGCTGAGACAGAGCACAGTCCTCAGTATCAAGCATATTTACTGTCATTTTTGAGAAATTCAACCTCAAAGTTCCTTCTTTTGCATTGAAAAAGGCCTCATGCTCTATATTTCCGCTACTGTGAAGACACTTTGGTCCATAATTAAGAGTTTGTACACGGTTTGTACACTTGATCTCAGGACCATCCTGACTATTTACTCACTCAGTTTACAGTATTTTCATTTTTGTCCATCTCATAGGTTAAATCCTGCATAAATAAATTGAAGCGTAAATGACTTCATGAAGCACGAACTTTAAAAAAAATAATTAATTTCCATTTAAAGAGGAAGAATAACAGTAATAATACCTCCTGTTGAATATTTGATCACAGTTTGATCGTTGTGAATCGCCATTTAAAGAGGAAGAATTTCGGATGATGAACAGCCTTTTGGAAGGCTTTTGCAGTTGTGCAGGTATTCAGTGCATGCTTTAGGCCAGGTGAGCCCATACAAACACCTCATTAGGAGTCTCATTGCTACACCTTCATGGAGTTTCATTTACGCCTATGGGGTGAACAAAAATAAAAATACAGTAAATTTTTAGAGTCATCGAGTCATCCTAATGTTCATGAACACACTCAGGCTACTGTATAGTATATGGTAGTCAAACCAGCTGCATTTTCCGCTCTGTGATCTGTGTGACACTGGGAGACCAAAAAGCCCATTAAGTGCAAACAAAAGGCTGAACAATGAGAATGCTAATAAGGTGTGTAAGCTCCGTCATCTCCAGGTAGAACAACTTTAAAAAACATCAGTGAGAGAAGCACCTTCTCCTGGTCATATTCTGTAATTCAATGAATATGTGGAGTTACAGTAAAAAATAGACACATCCAGGAGAAGGACGGGGTCACAGAGTTACAGTAGTTACAGTAGTCCAGCCTAGAAGTAGCAAATGCATGGACTAGTTTTTCTGTATTCGCTTGAGATACAATGTGTCTGATTTTGGTGATGTTACCTAAGTGGAAAAATGCAGTCCTTGAAATTTATGGACATTAAAGGACAAATTCTGATCAAACACAACTCCAAGATTCTTTACGGTGGAGCAGGAGGCTAGGGTGATCCCGTCTAAGGTAACTAGTCTTTAGAAAGAGAGTTTCTGAGGTGTTTGGGTCCAACTACAAGAACTTCAGTTTTGTCTGGTCTTTTTAAGAATAGGTTTAACTACAGCTACTTTAAAGGACTGTGGTACGTATCCTGCTAATAAAGACAGATTAATCATATCCCATAAAGAAGAGCTAACTAGAGGTAAAATATCATTGAGCAGCCTAATTGGGATGGGGTCTAAGAGACAGGTTCATGGCTTAGATAGTCTAAATATATATCAGGTGTTACAGCTGTTTCCAAACTTGCTGTATCAGAATGCAGATCAGTGCCTGTTGAGGGCAATTTTTTGTTCTTATTTTCGTCTATTAATGAAGAGTAATAGGCTGCTCTGGCATTACAGAGAGCCTTCCTGTAAGTTGTAAGATTATCTTACCAGACTAAGATTCTTCCAGTTTAGTGGCACGCCATTTGTGTTCAGATTTACCTGCCTCTTGCTTTAAGTTATGAGTCTGCTGGCTATTCCATGGTGCTAACCTCCTCTGTTTAATTATCTTCTTTTTCAGAGGTGCAATAGAGTCGAGTGCTGTCTGTAATGAGCCTGTAGCACTATCAACAAGATGATCTATTTGTGAGGGGCTAAAAGAGACATGGCATTGAATTCAATACTGAAGGAATCACTTCCTTAAATTTGGCTACAACACTGTCAGATAAACATCTGCTGCAAGAGTTTGTGCCAAAAGGCTTGTAGTCCAGTAATATGAACTCAAAGGTTATTAAGGTTATTAAGAGGATTCTTTGGAAAGACTATTTGGAAAAGACTATTAGATGATCAATTTCAATGCCATATGAGGGAACAAGATCAAGAGTGTGGTTCAGACAATGAGTTGGTTTATTTACACTCTGACAGAAGCCAACTGATAAGGAGATAAACACAGTACTAAGACTATCATTGTTGTTGTCCACATGAATATTAAAATCACCTACAATAATGACTATACATGTCATCAGTGGTCCCATTGGGCAGGGGTCCAGAGAAAACTACAGAGTCCGACATTGTTTTGGCATATGCACACACAGATGAAACATTAATTTTAGTGACCTCAATTGGCGTAACTGGGTGTCATTACCGCCGATATGAATCGGCAATCTTACTGTATCCACGTTTATCTTTAGCCAGCAGTTTTAAATTAGACCCGGTGTTGCCCACTCTGGCCCTCGTGATGCATTCATCTATTTAACTAGGATGAATCTATTATTAAAAAACAGAACAAAAACTGAACAGCTGTGTGGTGGAAAGTGGCGGAAAGAGGCACACAAATGTTGAGACTGACACACTTGACTAACATGCAGAGCAAGCACGGGCAAACAGAACAGACTGGCGCCTGCAGAAAATAACAAAAGGCCATTAAAATGGCACATATGGCATACTTTTATTACAACCTTCATAACCCAATCATAAAGTCTGTTGTACTATTAGTGTTTGTCCTGTCACTGCCTTCATCCACAAGTCTGGAGTCCAAAATGCTTCCACACTTATTCTTTAGAGTGTCATGATGTTTTTGATTTCAGCCTGGCTCACTAGTTTCCACCATTTTGTGTCAGCAAAGAGAAGTATTAGCCTGATGCCCTGGTGAGACAGATATGTCCCCAAACATCCCACATTCCACACTGTGCTGCCTGTTTTATTCATTTTGATCTGCAATGAGCTAATATCAACAGATTAATGACAAGGCTGACCAATCTGCTTTATTATGTGGAAAGGTCCAGTGTTAGCATTGTGAAAATATTGTAGATAAACACATTTTATTATTTCAAATGTTGTTGTAGTGAGTGATTTAAAAGAAGGGGTGGTAGGTTAATGTCATTCCATCAGTTTGAAGTGAATGTAAACCCACGGCTAGGTTATTAGATCAAGTGATCCACGTACTGTGAGTATGTATCCACCATGTGTACTGAGCAGCAGCTTGTGTGTTCTTTTTCTCTCATAAATAATTGAGTGGTTGATATAAACGGAGACAGCTGGCTGCTGTAACCATACACCTCCATTAAGTCAGTCCACTTTGTTTCCTCTGTGTAACCATGCTCACAGTATCCATTGACCATCGGTCCAGAGACCAGGCTGAGGGTCATGGCTCAGACCAGTGAAGTTTTAGATATAACTTCATCTTAGCTGATTGCTTCAAAGCTCATGCTACAAAAATTCAGTTTGAAAAAAATGTTTCCAGTCACAGTCCGCGTTGTTAGCACAGCTCCCCAGGAGGCTGAATGCTTTGTTCATATATCAAACTGTGTTAATTTGCCATTTATTGTAAAACTGATTAGCTGTCTGTGGAAAGACATTTAAGACGTTCCTACTTTTTGACCAAATGTTACATAATCACAACAAATACATGTACAGCTGTCCATAGTCACCACAGTGGGATTACAGTACACTACAAACAACATTTCTATGCAGTGTCACTTTAAGAAACTGGACTGTGTTTTCTGTACACTGTGTTTTCATATTCTTTTATAGTGATGAAGAAACATTGATGATTTCCTCGACTATAGACACTGATTCATTATAGTTCCTTGTGCTGGAGTCAAAAGTTTTGCTAATGTGTCTTTATCAGCATTCTGATATCCAGGACAGTTGTTGCTCCTGAAATGGAAACTGAAGCGTGTCATGTGATCTGCAGTGCTGCTCCTGACAGACAGGACATCACACATGAGCTTCCTGTGAATTTTATTTCAATATGAACATAGCATCATAAGTCCAAAATGATTTTCATGGAGGATGAGCTATCCGTAGAGCTTTTGTGAACATTGAGGTATCACATTCAACCTCAGGGACTCCCACCCCCTTCTTACACTACAAGCGGCCTCTACTACAGGGATCAGGTTCCTCCTTGTCTCTGCTGAGATGCAAGACAGTAGGCGACAATTTGGGGGTGACCTCAGAGAGCAGCGGAGGGGGGAGGAGCAGTGATGGTGATGGATTGTGTGTGTGTGTGATTGAGGGGAGGAAAGTGAGAAGGGAAGCGTTGTTCTCTGTCTGCCAGCACTAACTCATCATCAACATCACTGCGAGAGGTAAGCTGTGTGTGTGTGTGTGTGTGTGTGTGTGTGGCTCGCTTTAATGCTTCATTATCAGCATGAGTAACTGATGCTGCCCGATGTCACTCACTTGTTACTGTGTCTATTCCACAAAGCAAACGTGTTTTTTTTCTACCTAACTGCACGTTGATGGGTGGAGTACAGGTCAGGTAAAGCTCTAGGTGTGGAGAGGTGAAGGCTGAGTCGCATGCTGGGGCAGCGGAACGAGGAAAATTGTGTCTTGGAGAAAAGAAAGATGAGCCTTTGTTTCCGTGTGTGGGTGTGCGTGTGTTCATTCAAACTGTGTGTATGCGATGTGTATGCGTGAACTCAGTTGAGCCCTGGTAGCACAATAGCTAGCTGTCCCCAGCGTGGCTGCAGCACCCACGTCCACATTCCCTCCGTGCTGAGTGTGGGTGGTGTCTCCACGTTGTCAGGAGGAAGCGTTGTCTCTGTGAAGAGGCAACAGTTGGTTCTATAGGCAGAGGGACAAAGAAGAGAGACGAGAGAAAGATGTAACCTTAGATCACAGACTCCTCTAAAGACAGGTAGGCCTCCCCTGTGTGTGTTTGTGTTCTTGTTTCTGAGAGGACAGTGTGTCACTGTGTTTTGTCCAGCTCAGTCGTAATGTTGCTGGAGGAGAGGGGGAAACCATCACTTTGCTCTCTAGTTCTGCCTCGCCGCATTGAGTCTACAATAGATGTTTGAAGTTGTTTTAGTGTACGTCACGAGGAGTCTTAAAGTAGCCCTTTTACAATGATGACCCCAGCATGAGCCAACATCTCTCCACTCCTGCCTTTGCTTGACCCTGACAGACACAGTGCTGCTAGACGTCATACATATTTGTCATTTTTCCTGGGAGACTCTCATAACTGAGCACATATAACCAAACAAAATGAATTTTGTTCTGTTCTGTGTGCTTGTTAAACTTGATTTGTTGTTCACTGAGCTGTTAATGCGCAATATGGTAGGTGTCATGATTACAATTAATTTCCTTGTGTCACTTCAACAAACCCTAAGTGGAAACATTGGTCCAGTTCTCTTTGACGGTTTGCTGCTGGTGCTCAGGTCATCTCCAGTGGCAGTACCTGCTTTCTGTCTTAGGTTTCCAGGTGTGGTACAATCACGTGAGCACTATAAAGAGAGCTGCACAGAAGTAAACTGTTGTTTCTAGACTCCAATGACAGAGCAGATAATGTGACAATCATGACTGTCCTGCCAACCAGCACACCATCATAGCCCTTTGCAGCTCTCTCTCTCTCTCTCTCTCTCTCTCTCTCTCTCTCTCTCTCTCTCTCTCTCTCTCTCTCTCTCTCTCTCTCTCTCTCTCTCTCTCTCTCTCTCTCTATCCTCTCTCTCTCTCTCTCTCTCTCTCTCTCTCTCTCTCTCTCTCTCTCTCTCTCAGAGATTGACACCTGACTACTGGAAACTGTCAGCCAAACCACAAACACACATGGAAAACTTTACTCAGTCATGTACTGCTCTGCTTTTAGTAGTGATGATATGTGATGGTGTGTGTATGTGTGTGTATGTTGACATCATGGGTGGCCACGTGGTCCATCTGTGTGGAATGTGTTGTCACTTTCATTTTAAAGCACTTATGCTATACATGCACTCACCTTTCAGACTCTGGCTATGCATGCTGTGATGTTTTCCTGGTTCACTAACTAGCTTCTGCATACTGTCAAAACAGGCTGCTGTGTCTTTTTTCTGTTCCCTGTCAACTGTCACATGAAGTTCCAGCTCAGTGAATTGTTGGTACTGCAGACAGTCTTTCTGTTGGTGTGTGTGTGTCAGCTACAGAGGATAATAACATGGACCATGTGCACGCCCAGATAACTGTAGTGAAGAGTCAGAGTGTTAGGCCTCAGTCAGCCACTCCACTATCTGCTGGAAAGGGAACTCTGCTAAGCCTTTAAGCTCCTTTAAACGCTCAACTCTAATTAATTAGCAGAAAATAACACTACCCACTCTGTGAATGGAGCACGTCTGGATTAACCAATGATTGGAGTCTTTCTTGTTTAGTCCCATCCAATGGGCTGAGAGTGTCTTGGCTTGGCTGGGTGGGAGCGTTCAAGGAGTGCTGTCATAATGTTTCCTCTGTCTGCCTCATGTCAAAGTGAATCTGGACTTAAATGACTTTAACACTGTACTGTAGTGGTATCCTGTAGTATACTGTGTGTTTACAACGTGATTCATCATTATTGTGTTCTAACAGTCAGAGATGACTGTGTTGTCTATTGTCTAATGTTTTACATTATTGAGTTAGGCCACAAAGGGAGAAGTATATGCTTGCAGTAGGAGTAGTGATTGAATGCCATAACACTGTTTGATCAGTTTTGTGTAGACTGTGCTTCTGTTTATATGTAAGCCATTAAGCTATTTGCTTTCCTAATGTGATTTGAGTGAGCTTGCATTAAGGTTACCTGACCTGGATTTGAGTTGTCATGCAGCCTGCGCTGCCCGAAGTTGTAACTCTGTATTTATAGCAGGGCTTCTTAATGTCTTTCCTTGTTATTGAGACACACGGGTCACTTTGTACCTTCTGTTTTCAGGTTGGATTAAGTGGTTGCTGCTATAGAAGGACCACATATTCAGCCTGCAGTGCAAAAGGAAGTTCTGCTTCTCCCTTTGTGTACAGTTATCTAGCTGCAAGGCTTCATGTAAATAGTGTAATTTAACTTTACTTGGATCTCTTAGAAATCATGAAGATAAACAGACAAATGAGGAGTGCAGACAGAAGCTCTGGTCTTAGTGTCAGGTAGTATCGGGAAAGAAGAGACCCTGCGTGTGTGTTTGAGGGACACCATGGGAGCAGTGCTTAGCTGGTTTACTACTCACCTCTGTGTTCTAGTGCTGGATACAGCTGATGCATTGAAGCACTGGAGAGTAAGTAAAGCTCTGACTTTGTAGGATTGAAGATTTATACATATACCAGAGGCAACATTTGTCATTTCTATTAAAATGTTATTTGTGTCCCTCGTAACACTTCAGTGTACATTCAGTTGTTTGTTTAGATGTGTACTTTTTCAGTCAAAATTGTAATTATAAATTAGGAAAAAAAGGTTTATCATATTGCTTTAACTCAACAACTCAACAAGCAGTTTATTAGCCCGGAGTCTCCTCTTCTGTGGTCTTAGAACTCACAGAACTGGACAGCTGTCTCAGGGCAACACCAGCTCTCACTTGTTAGTCAACCATACTGTAAGAAATGGACACTTGAGGCCAAGCAGCTGTTTCCACATTATTTCATTTTCTTCATAAAGGTTAAAAAAGAATATGCACAATACTTATACACAATATACAATATTTCTCTACACAAAATGTAAAGAAAATGTAAAGAGAATTCACATTTTAGCTTGACTTCTAAATTTGAATTTGTTTACAAATGACTAAAATTATTTTGTCAAACTGATGAGCAGTTGGCACCTTGCATGGCAGCCAAAGCAATCAGTGTATGAATGTGTGTGAATGGGTGAATGAGTGTTAAAGCACTTGTATATAAGTACAGCCCATTTACCATTTACCATATGTTTAGATGAGTGACTCTGGAGTTTAAAATCAGTCCTTTTATATGTTACCTTTTAATGGATTGCTCCTTGTATGTATCCTGTCAATGGCTCTATGAGGATCAGCTTTAAGACTCTTGCCATTGTTGCTGCAAAGATTTCTATCTCACCATCCTCTTCTTTCCTGTCTCCACAGCCCCAGGAGGCCCTTGAAATCTCCCCCCACCTCTCTGAAGGATTAGTTTTAGAGGAGGGGGATTTGGGTGCAGACGCCTTGGAATGGTGCGAGCGAGGCATAGGAGGAGCTGATACATCTGATGAATATTATGACTCCCGCTCGTGGCACAGCGACACCCTGTCAGATTTGAGTCCAGATGGGGACGAATGTGTAGATGCCCTGCTAGAACTGGAGAACACCTACACTGGTCATCGAACAACAAGCAGCAGCTTTTACACTGGGCAGAGTAAAGCCCGGCAGAGAGAGCCACTGACAGCCAAGGATGGCCACAGAGATGCCACAGAGACATACGTTGGACGACCTACTTGTACCAGGAGGAAAAGCCCAGAGAACCATGTGGACCTGAGCACGAGAAACCTGGGATCATTTGAGTTCCAACCCCATGCAAGGGCAGAGAAACTAAAACTAAACGTGCACCAAAAGCAGTCCTGTTCACAGGCTGCTTGTACTCAACAAACTCTAGAAACTCGAGTCAAGGGAAGCACAGAGCTATACAGTTTACGTGCACAGAGCCAACACAGCACAGACACCTTTGACACAAAGGTAAACAGTCCACCAGGCACTCAGGAAGTGAAGCTACATGTGCAGCCTGAAGAAAACAATCTTGACAGGCTGAATGAATCTGCAGATTCAGAAACATGCATGGTACATATTGATACCACAGAGGACAAGATTGTGGAGACACAACAACAGCAAAGCACACATGGACATGACACATGGTTACAGACAGGAAACACAGATAGAATAGACACAGAGAACACAAGCAGAGAAAGATTAGAAATCTGCACTATTCAAGATGTAGAAGTAGAGAATATTGAACTACCCAGCACTTACTCCGTAGAGAAAAATACAGATTTAAATAGATGCAGTGACTGTAATGATAGACATCACAGAGAGAGAGAAAATTTAGAACAACAGGGTATAATCAATGAAGACAGGGAGATACAGCCTATAAAAGTGCACAGTGCGGACAAAAGAGAGTGCGAGACTGTGGGAACATGTTGTAATGGATCAACATTTGACAGCCTTTTTGCACCAGCACATTCTAAATCTGAGTTAATTAGAGAAACTGTTGTAGCAAGTTCAGATATTGCAGAAACACATGTTACAGAGACAAATGGTGTATCACATACCACACAGACAGAGCTAATAGACATACTTGATACACAAACCAATGCATTGACACCCAAAGTGGATATTTGCTGCTCACAAACTCTGTTTGAGGAGAGCCCCAACAGAGGACTGTCAGAGATCCACCCTCAGGTTTGTACTGGTGTAACAAAGCCTCAGGATAAGGCATGGGTGTCAGGTGTCTGCTTCCAGGCAGAACAGTTTGGGTGTGCTGGCACTACAACAGAGGGGACTAAACCACCTGGGACAGTAAATGAAATCTGTTCCTCCATCACATTTTCTACAGAGACCTCAACCTGTTTTCCATTGGATACCTGTGCTGCTGAGCTGACTGTGGTTCCAAAGGGTTCTGCACTGGCCTCGCCTGGACTGTTGGCTGACTCAGACAGGGAGGAGCTCACTGAGAAGCAACCAGATCAAAAACAACCTCAGAGCACAAGGTTACAACCATGTCAGGTTCCAGGACGAACACAGAATTTAATCTCTGATCAGTTTGATCAGGGGGATGTCACAATAGAAATACCTACTACTGCGCATAGGCAGCTCTGTTCTGTCAAACAGCACTGTCTCTCAGGCTGTGTAGAACCAGAGCCTGACAAAACTCTGATTCAATCTGACACTGGTAAGACATCTGAGGAATGTCTACCTCATCTTCCTCAGTCACAACTTGGCACAAGAGAGCTTTCTGAGCAGAGTGAGCAGAGAATAATTCCAAAGGCAATTGCCCATGATCCAGATCCCTACTTTACTCAGCATGTGCCTCATGAGATAGGAAAAAGATCAACATGTCCTGCCGCTACTGGGTCCTTTCAGGACAGTGGCAGAGAACTATCAGATGTAAATCATAAGGTCATTAGTACTGTCAGTACAATTTCTAGTCATTGTAAGCAAGCTCAGTTGACGGTAAAGATCCCTGAACCTCCCTGTAGCCTGCAGGCTTCTCATTCTCTTTTCTCAGACTCCAACAATAACACTAAGACCTTTATCAAAGGGGTGGTGAGAGGGGAGGGTGCAGCCTGTTCCTCAGGGGGAGCCCAGAGCAGTTACCAATGTAATGAGAGAATAATTTGCCCCCTGGTTGAACCATCAACAAATTTAACCTCTGACCCCTTGGAAGATGTAGACAAGCCTCAGGTAGATTCTGAGGTGTTCCTGTCTTCACTGGACCATGGATCCAACTGGAGCAGTGAAGACTCTGAATCTGTTCTAGGGAAATACCTTGATAGCCGCAGCCTTTTAAGCCTGGCACATACAAACGAGCTAGAAAAACAAAAGACCGAAAACCATATTGAGAATAACACTGTTGTAGAAAGTCTAGAGTATAAGTATTGTAACTCTGAAAGAAGAGAAGGCCTTAAGCCCTTAGTTTCAAGTTCTCAGAGCCTATTAGTGGACAGTGAATTCAAAGAAGAGAGGCAATGTTGTAGTCAACCAGGGGATCACAGCCTACCTAATAAAACAAAAGGCAGCTTATCCAAATCCTACGAGAATTTTGCACTGACTGAGGAATCCAGAGACTACTCACAAGTCAGCTTGCCAGTTTCACTGCCGGAGGTGGTGGTAGTTAGGTACTCACACCCTGATGTCAACCTCAACCTTCTTGCTGTCAGTACTTCAGAGTCAGTTGTAGAGGCTGAGTGTTCACCGGAAAGTTGTGACACAACAGAGTATGATTTAAAAACAGAAACAAAGAAAGAATATGAGATCATGAGGGCTGTAACAGATAATGTTAACCTTTCAAAGGATAGCTCCAGTCCCAGGAGTGCACACCACCAGCCACAGCAGGAAGAAGAATCTTTAACCACTGTTGAGATGGAACCTGAAGCAAACCCAGCAACACATGTCCTACATAGTAATAGCGAAAAGATGACTATGACTGTAGCCTATGATGCTGTGTCTTATACCTCAACAAGCAGCAACTGTGATGAGTCAGAAGATCCCCACTTTGCTGTTTCAGCCAGAAATGCCCTACCTGACAAAACGACCAACAGAAGCAAAACAAAAGGCAACCAGACAGGAAACAAAAGCTCAAAGTTTTCTGTATTTGCTAAAATGCCTTCTTTTAGGAAGGTGAAAGGCTCGAAGGGTGCCAAAAGTGAGGAGTTATCGCAGGAGTCATCAGATGGAGGAAGTGAGTCCCTTCTGCCTGAGCAAGGGACACAGAGAGACAACTCAGACGATGAGGTTTTTGTCAAAGGTGACATCCTCAACCAAACACCCCAGCAAGCATTTTCCTCATTGCATTACGAGGTAGAAGAAGAGGACTTTTTCTCCTCTACTCCCCACACTCGCCATGTCCGTCAGATATTCAGCCAAGGCGGTAGTGGGGAGGGTAATGAGGGACCATGCCCAGACAACCCCCTCCTCAGGCAAGTCCAGTCACCTAATGGGCAGACCTACAAGAGGAGCAAGAGTAATGACAGTTTAAACATTCGCATGCGCTTTGCACAAGCACATAAGTCCCTGTCCAGCCTGTTTGAGTCTCGTTCGATGGATAAGGAGAATGAAGAGCAGGCCACTATAGGCATTGATGTGGATTCAGTTAAAGCAAACAAATCCTGGAAGAAGCTGAAAAAGGCAAAGGAGAGCGAGCTACTGAAAAGAACTCTTTCTGTGCCAGATGGGGAATGTAGCAACTTGGCTCCTGGGCAGGTCCATGGAGACTTAACGTCCTCTCCACTCAGTAGTCCAGGCTCACCATCCTCCCTCAGAGCCCTCTGCCACACTGATCCTATCTCTAAACGGGGAGTTCCACAAGATAGTGGAAAGGAAAACCCCCATGGATGCAAATCTGAAGGCCAGAGAAGAAGGTGTTCACCACATGGTCTACCTACAACATTTCTAGATGATTCTGGACTTCCACTTCCAAGTTACACCAGCCCAGCCTCACCTTTGAGTCCCTGCTCACAAGCCACCCTTAATCATCAGCTTTCACCATCCTGTACCAGGTCCCACCCAGTCAGTAGTGAGGGCTTGACTGAGAGTCCCCTACGACCATTGAGCCCTAAACCAAACAGCCCTAGGCCATCGGCTCAGCGCAAAGTTTTCCGCTACCCTCATCCAGCAAGGGCCAGTTCTGTTTCTCCTATCCTTCTGTGTCAGTCAGTCAGCGTGGAGGGATTGACAGACCCCCCTGAGAGACCTAAAACCCTAAAACCCTCAGCTAGCCCTCTAGGTCTCAGTCCCGGCCCTTTGGATGTAGCTGAGGGCAGAATAGACAGCCAGTCACACATCAGCCTATGTGCCATTGGCTCCATCAACGAATTAGAGGTAAGAAGAAATCTATTTGTCATGCACAGAGCAGATTTTTGTAAAATGTAATTATGATGAAACTATTATTTTATTCACAAGTACAAATCTATTGGGATATGTACATGTTGTAAATGCCCTTCTTTTTTGGATGTTAAACATTATGAAGTTCTATAAATGAAACATTCAAAAAAGCCTAAATTAAGATGCCACTGGGCTTCTAGCTCCCTGCGCTAAATGTTTCACCCCTGCCTTCAAGTCACACACACAAACTTGGCTTGGAATGAAAAAGAAAAAAAAAGCCAACACCAGTTAATCTCTTGCTCCGCAGTCGGTAGCGTTTGTATGTGTTTATGTGTGTCTTAGGGTATCTATATCTGTCAGTATCTGGGTTGGCACAGAGAACAAGTCCTTCTTTCTTTGTGGCTCTTTTTGAACTAGATGAAGAGGAGGAGAAAAACAGCAGAGTCAACTCTTTCTTCTTTTCGGCCCCCAGTAGTGTAGATTTCCATTCTGTGAGTTAGCTGCTTATCATCGTCCCACCTCTCTGCCAGTTCCTACA
The DNA here is from genome assembly GCA_014281875.1 of Nibea albiflora. NCBI lineage: Eukaryota > Metazoa > Chordata > Actinopteri > Sciaenidae > Nibea > Nibea albiflora. The sequence goes on along the minus strand of CM024805.1, from coordinate 622,702 downwards.
ATGGTCCTGTAATACATAGCCTGAGCAGGATAACTTGAGGACTACCCCCCCTTGTGGCTTCCTCCCACATGATACAAAATAGAATAAGATTGTAAAGCTGGATTTTGGACACCCACTCAGTACACAATACCCGCAAGCCATGCCAACTGCAGACTAATCACTTAATCTGAACAATTTGTGTGGGTATTTTCCATTCACTTGTTCTTTTGTTCTCTCCTCTGGTCCAGTTTAACATTAATGACGTGAACAGCCTCATTGACCAGGCCGTCTCACACCTGAGACCACTTAATATTAAGTTTGATGAAACTAATCTGACAAAAAAGCTGAGTAAAAACTAGCATAATTTCCTGTCTCTAATAAATATTTACATTTTTTATAATTATATTCACAATAATTTCATGTTTTGAATTATTTGTCAAAAGGAAACTGCTTGGTGTAGTTTGTGTGATGCCTTACTAGGGTTGAGGGTTGACAACTAGAATCTTTCCAACTTTCTACTGGTTTGGTTCCTTTCAATCTTTATTCAATCTATTAATAAGATGAGCACATAAACAACAGGAGAGATGCCTCACTGGTCAGGAGCTTACATGCATAGACCCAGAGCTGCAAAAAAGTGCAGGTCTCATTCACGTGTCTATGAGACAGTATGGATTGATATATATATATATGATAAAATTGAAATATATCTGTTCTGTGAGATGGGCAAGTGATGGATATCAAGAATGTTCCTAAAAATACTTCCTGTCTGGATTGTCTTTTATGGTGTTTTTTCTAAATGTCCAAGATGAAACTTGGATTCACTGACAAACATATGAACCTGGCTGCATGAGCACTCTGAATGTAAAATGCACTAAAATGAGACCGATAGTCTGGACACTGAAACTGCAAAGGGGTTTTGGTTGGGGTTCAGTCAATGGAAAATCTTGCAGAAATAGCAACATGTTTATAATGTTTTTCAGTCATCCAGGTCATGGTATATATCGTAGTCAACTGGACTAGCTTAGCTTCTTGAAGACGTTTCGACTCTCAAGGTGTCAACAACCCCATAGAGGTAAATCCGTCCTCCCCAGCTGACCACCGAACTGAAGAAGCCTCTTGGATGAGAGTCCAGTTGACTATGAAAACCTTCAACGAATACTATAGAAAATATATTCACTGGCAACATCGTGCCATATCATGCAAATACATTAACTGTATTGACTGCTTACTTTGACCTGTATCCCGAGTTACAATCTCAAGATAGAGTTAACAGTTATCGTAGTCATGCACTGTGTCTGGGGGACTTAAAGGGAGTGGAGTTTGACTAATCAGTAACTGTGCACTCAAAAGGGCACACAAAACGGTGGTCGACCTGCCAGGCAGTTCAGAGCAAGAAAGCTGTTGGAGGTGAAGGGCGAGGGGAAGGCCTCTGTGGTTCCTGCTGGGCTGAGGACTTGCTGCTGGGTGGATGTGGGTCGTGATGGAGGTGGCCAGCAGCGAAGGCGAAAGTGTTCAGATGACCTCTGGATTGAAGAGCAAAAGAAATATAAACGCAAACTGGCTAGAGCCATCAGAGGCAGTCTGGGCCAGCTCAGCACACTGTTACTTGAAGACATGGACAAAGCAAGACGAGGCCACAGCGTGGTGAGATGCAAACACAAAGACCCAACCATGGAAGTCTTTGTAATCTTCATCTTCTTCCTTCTCTACCTTACTTCTGAGTTTTCATTCTTCCTGGACAGTCTGATTCTGACATTTTTTCTTGGACATGAAACTCGAGGTCTTTGTCATCCTTTTCTGTGTCAGGCATGCCCTCTTTATCTATTTTCTTCACTCTTCTGTGCTTTAATCCATGCATGCCTGTTACATTTGTATTATTTTGTATTCAGTAAGTGATTGTTTTTATGGAACCATGTCCAGTTCCTAAATGTCAGTGATAATATCGTTGATTTGAACTAATTCTCTTGCATTCCTCTTCCACAGGCTGATCCTAGGGTTACCCTGGCACCCATCGAGGCCTTCCGGGGGATGCCCCTCAAAGCCCACTGCTTCTCCCAGAGCACCCCCATCGGTCTGGACTGTCTGGGCTGGAGAAGACGCATATCCTATACATGTAAGTTCTCACTCTGTTCCAGTCTTCTGCATTTTTGATTCTGCATTCTTGTGGAGTGCAGCTGTAGCTCAATAGGTAGAGCGAGTTGTCCACTAATCAGATGATCGGCAGATCAATACAGTCCATTTACCATTTGTTCAGATTGACCTGGGTTTGTCAATGGTGCACTGACTGTTGGAACTTTTGAACCTGTGACATTTGCTCATTAGATGATGTCTCTAATTTGTTTATTTAGTTCAACATGCTGTGTCTGTGTGGCATGAGATGGGACTATGGTGAATGAGCATGTTGTCTACTGTTTGCAGAGTAGGCAGTTCAATCTCTGGCTGCTCCTGTCTGCAAGTTGAAGTGTCCTTGACCATGACTCTGGATCCAAGTTGGTCCTGATGGAGGTGTCAGTGCACTGCATATGTAAACGTGTGCATTGTTGAATTAAAGGAAAATCGTAAAGCTCTTTGTCTGTAGTAGTGAAGCACTGTATGTGCACTCCTAGTTACCACTTAGAGTGGTGCTGGAGACTCTTGAATAGTTGGCTGACAGCAGACCATTCAGGCATGACTGAGTTTGTTTTCCCAGTTTCTGTCTTATTTTGTTTGACTTTAAAGTCCTTGAAGTTCATCTTCAAGCAGCTGCAGCCAGGTGGAGAGGTTGCTTGATTGTTATTTGAACTCCTGCTGGAGTCTTCTCCCCTACTTCTACACTTCTTCTGCACTGACAGCCTCAAACTGTCTGGACTATTTCTGGAACCCACAGAAAAGATCAAACAGATTATTGCATGATGTGACAGATCACGTATAAAAAGACCATGTGAACAGAAGGAGAACTGCAACAGTGCGTATTAGCATGCTACTTTACAATTAGTCAGTTAAATGGATCCAGATTTTATTAATTTAGTTCAGAAATTTCACTTCAGTGAATCTCTGTTCAGTTTATGCTGATCAAACTGAAACTGACATGCTACAACACCAAAATATGACATACATTTCACTGCCTGTACTGCCAGTGACACATAAATCATGGGCTGCAGCCTCATCATTTTCTATGAGAAAACAATGTTTGACTTGTTCATAGGTGCTGATTAACACAGAACCAGTGCAGTCCCCTGTTTAACCTGCAGGCTGCAGTACAGTCTCACTGGAAAGTCCCTAACTAGACGCAGGTCCATCCATATGATGGTAAGCCATCAGATTCTTTATTAAATTTTTAATTTCACATTTCTAATAGTTTTACTTTCTGTGAGGCACTCATGACAACGAAAGGAAAGATCAGGTTAAATAAGGCAGCATATGAAAGCAAGAGAGAGTTTGTTGATAACTGTACTGTTGCTGGTGAGGGCGGAGACACACCTGCAGCTCCAGAGTCAAGAAACATGTTGATGTGTGTTACAAACAGGTTGAAACCTCACACCTCTGTCAAATTCTTTCACATAAGACCTTTAGGGCTCGTTGTGATGATGATTATTATTATTATTTATCGTCATCGATCTCGTTTGATCAGTGGTAATCCCTATTCAACTACTGGGCAAACAACAGCTTTTCTCAGCTTTCTCAGTGGTATGATGAAGATACATAAATACATAGGTACGTCAAAAAGCTTTTAATCAAGACATCATTTTAAACAAAGATTGTGGTCAAAGTAAATTTATTTTCTGTGTATGACTAACACTTCTTTGTTACTTGGTATTGTGTATAATGATTGCACAGTGAATTATTCACTCAGTTTATTAGGTCCACTTGTTTAAAGCAAACACATAAATCCTACCTTGTAACAATCATTTTTTTTGTTTCTTTAGTGAGGCTATAGCTTGTGGTGCTGTTGAATTGTGTTGTGTTACACTGAGTATGTCCACTGTTTTGTCCACCCCATCATTATCCATGATGACTAAATATTAGAAGACTTCAGCTTGCCTATTTCATAATTGATGACAGACAGGCTAACAGACAGGCTAACAGACAGGCTAACAGACAGGCTAACAGGCAGGCTAACAGGCAGGCTAACAGACTGGCTAACAGATACTGTATACATACTGTAGCTGCACAGCTGCAATGGAATTAACAGGGTTCCTGAATGCATCACATCATGTGGGGCACACACACACACACACACACACACACCACACACAGGGTGAGCTCAGTAGATTGCATGTGCTCACAGTGCATCAGTGGTCTTACTACAGATGTCGCTGTATAATTAGATCCATTGGACTAAAGTGAATTGTGATCTGAATCATAAGAAGTGCCACCTAACTGACATCATGGGGCAACGCATGACCTGAGACATGAATCAGTGCTGTGCATTATGGGTGTGATTGTTCGTCTGTACACTGATATATCTCTTTTTCTATCTTAGTCTTCTTTAAGGTGCTTTCATTAGTACTGGCAGTCAGATGTCAGCTGTTGTATATTCATTGGCAGTCACTTCATTAGACTTTAATTGTGTTTGAAGGGGTGGTTTAATGATGGTGATAAAATAGATGTTTTGTGGTATCTACCCATGCAGATAGATTTGGTTGGAGATACCACAGAACATTTTGCTAAGTATTTCCAGAGAAAAACTGCAGTTCTGTGATGTTGCTTTTCATCTGTCACCTCCATTGTACTGTGCATAGATATCTCAGACCTGATGGACCTCTAAAATGTTTAGATTTTTGTTTAGATCACTAATCAACAATAAATGAAAACCTATTTGCGTAACTTAAGCAAAAATACCATTTTTATTATATATTTATACCATTTATCTATGTAAATACATGTTCTCGAATATATTTTCTAGTTTTCTAAGATGTAAACTGTATGGCTTCATAAAACATTGGTTGTATAATTCTCACTATTTTCTGACATGTTATGGAGCAAACATTTGTAGGTAATTGGTAGTAAATATATTTACTATATTTACTTTCTTACTTAGTACACAGTACGGTCTTTATGGACTTGTCCATTAATAGTCTGATTAGATTTGTACTGTGTATTCTCTATGACAAACAATGAACCCTTTATGTTATTTTAAAATGGTATCAATATTATAATATTATTAAAGGACTTTGCATATTGAACAGCATCTACATCATCCATACATGTACTATACTTCATTCATTATAGTCAACAACAGATATGTAATCTGAAAATCTGTAGATGGAAGGGTGGAGGGGGTGGATGGAGGGAGGGCTGGCTGTTTTCAGTCTCCACCTTAATGCATCCTGCACCATTAGTGAGTCTACGCTATGACTAACAGGCAAATGACACGGTTGTGCTGCAGACACCCCCCTGCAGGACCCCCACTGATGTCAGCAGAGAGAGAGAGCGAGAGAGAGCGAGCGAGAGAGAGTTAATGTGAGAAAATGAAGCAGTGTGCTAATGGGTGGAGAGACCCAGAGAAAGCGGAGCAGAGAGAGATAGGAGGCTGTATGAGGAGTGATCCAGAGCAGAGAGGTGAAGGGAGGAGAGGAGCACTGCTACACCTCTCCTTTTCTGTACACGGAAGGAGGAAGCAGCAAGTTGACAACTGAAGCTTACCTCAGCGAATAGTGCAGCAGATATCAGCCAGGAGGCCACCTCCTCCTCCCCTTCCTCCTCCTCCTCTGCGCTCTCTCTCCCTGCTGGGGGAATAAACCACCTGCTCAGCTGCCTCGCCTCCTCTTCATTTCCACTTACTTCTTCACTGCCCACTTCCATTTTCCCCCCTTGTTGTCGTGCATCCAAATTGGGATGCGGACCCAGCAGGGCTCGGAGGGGGGCGTGCCCCTGCCTGGGGGCAGCTGTGGCAGCAGTGGCAGCGGCAGCTCGGGACTGTCGCCTGGGTCAGATTCGGACGGAGGAAGCCCGACAGGCGGAGGGGTGGACAGCATGGTGGACGGAGGTCTCGGAGTGGGTGGATGTATGGGTGGAGGTGGAGGAGGAGGTAGCTTGGGTGGCACTCTGAGGGGGGTCCTGTCTCGCTATTGGAGCTTGGAGAGTCTGCATTCCACCACAGGTAAGTGATGCGGGTCTGCAGAGATGAAAATCTCTCAGGTGCAATATGCAACTTGCAAATCTGAAGTGTCCTGCCTGATGCACATGAATGAATACACACTGCTCGGCGTGTGATTGTGACCACAAGTGCACACCAGCACGCTGACACATTGCCAGGAGGTTACTGGCAGGGTTGCATTAGAAGTACAGTGTGTGTGCGCATGTGTGCGTCATGCCAGCCGTTCAGCTGTCACCAGCTGACGGGGTTGGTGCTGTGTTGATGTGTTTGGGTGGGCCGGCTGCTTGGCTTTCTAGTCATGAAGAAAGAGCCAGAAAATACAAACAGCTTTGTCTTTGACAGCACTGCTTCTGCTCTCCTTTTCACTGATTTAAATCTGTGTTCTTCTCTGCTACACGCAGGGGTGTGTGTGCGCGCGTGTGTGTGTGTGGGTGTGTGTGTGTGTGTGTCTGTGTGTGTTTTCTGAGGTTGTACTCATAGTGGCTCCAAGGTACCATATAAAGAATCTGACTATCTTAAAGTCTCAGGACTTAAACTGGGTATTTTCTACCTGCTTATTTGAAAGTCACAGAGATGACAGAAGTAAGATTCACACACAGTCTCAAACCGGTAATATTATATGAAATTATATGATCAGTGTCTGAGCCACCAGGACGCTCTTATCATACTGTTTTCATGATCTGACTTTGAGAAATAAATTCATTTTACTGTTTCTATTTAAACAAAACTGTTTTGCAAACATTTAATGTCTGTACAGGATCAACTTTTAAAGAATACACACTGATCAGAGACCTTAAACACCATTCTCAAACTGACTATTGTCATTTTAGATTTCTTTCACAGTTTCAATCTCATTACTACAAACATTATTGTCAGATTGATCATAGAATTGATCAGTCTATAAATTGTTCAAAGACTGTGAAATCTGATCATGTTCCCAAATCTCAAGGACGATATCTTCATATTTATTTACATATGCATGTCAGTTATTTATAATAACACATGCATGCTTTCTACTCTGCAACCATACCTGTCAGATATGTTTTCTGTTGTTGTTGTGGGACTGCGTTCACTGCAGCTTTCTGAAGAGGGCCAGGAAGAATAGGCAGTAAGTGGACCATGAGCTATCAGCTCAGCATCAGGACTTTGTACAGCTGTGAAATGCAAAGCTGGGATAGCGGAGACATATTAGCTCATAACAGTGTGGCATTTAGCCAGGATCTGCCTCCTTTAAATGGCATCAGCTTTATCGTGGCTCCCATTTGTTGTCATTGCTTGCTATCTGACAAGCTGTGTGCGCGTGTGCATGTGTGTGTGCGTGTGTTTGATGAGCTGTGGTTTTTAACTGGTAAAGGATGGAGTGTGTACATTTCAGAGAGGAGGAGGAGGGGTGAAGATGTACAGTAGAGTGGGAGGAGGGATACAGCACTGAATATTCCCATTTGGAACGTTAGCCAGTGTTTGTTGCTCAGTCGGAGGTGGACGAATAAGCATATGTGCTCGGCTGTTTTTCTATCATCTGAAGGCAAAAGTGTCAATACCGGTTCAAATGACCTCCAAATGACAAAAATAGCTGGACACATGCCCCTCGATTCCATTATCTGATAGATGTTAGTGGAGGCTTTTAAGATGCTCTACGATGATCACACAAACACTATGTCTCAGGCCTTAGCAGACGAAATTGAACTAAACCTTATTTATAGTGAAGGTGAAACAGAAAACACTCACATGAATTGATACTTCCAAATGATGACGTCCTGCTGATGAGGCATTAGATAGAAGATGTTCTGACGGGTCATTTTGAAGACAGTGACAAACGAGACTTGTGGGTCAAAACACAAAACAGTTTTTCTTTTTGCTTTTGCCCTTGACAGATAGGAGAGGGAGTGAAGGGGAGATTTCCGCTGATGCACATTAGAAGGGAAGTTTGATCTGATTTAAGTTAGAGAATCGTGTTGTTTTTTTTGTTTTTTTCCCTTTTTGGGGGGAGCTGTGACAACTGAGACGTCCCTCCATTTAGTGCTGGCAAAGTGGCAGGAGGATATTTCCTGCACCAAGCTCCTGCGACAGACAGAAACACAGGAAATAAGTAGTTAGTGTGCCTGTCCTCTTGCCTTTTGGATGTTTGTTGTAAATGGTATTGTCCCTTTGTGATTTTAAATGGGCACTATCACGTAGGAGCTATATTAATTAAGAACGAAAGGAGTTCCACAATTATCATCAGAGCTTCTCTTCTGCTGGATCCGACATATAGCACATACATCCTGGCTGCCTATTTGTGCTCATCAGAAAGTGGCACATCAGAATTCATCTTTGATGGAGTAAAGTGGGTTTCCTCATAGCAGCCGATATATTGTCAACTCTGCCAGTAAGGTTTGCAGTTTGGGATGGGACTGTATGAAGCAACAAATAACCAAACTCGTGTGTGTCTGAATTGTGTGTAGCAAGCGCTCATGAATGCATTGAGCTCAGCATCTAGACCCTGAACACACCGCTGGCAAACCCTTCAAATCAAGCCTTGCTCTGAGCTGAGTTTACAGACCATAAGAATGTAACAGTGATGGAAATGTAACCAGACATGATGTTCACTGTGATGGAAAATGTATCTTCATGATGATTTTATAGTACCAATGAGAGGAAAGCTCTAACCTGCTCCGTAATTCACTGCCTTTGCAGTGTTAGTCAGGACCTTGGCAGTAGTATTCTGTAATCCTATTTTTATATCAGTATCTCTAAAGGATAATGGTGTGCCCTTAGCCTTCTTCTCCATCATTGATCACAGTTTAACTTAACCATTTCACCATACACTATATTGCATATGTGACACGCTGCCTCTCTAACAGCCTCCTCTTCTGTAATATAACCCAGCTGCAAAGATTTGCTCCCATTCAGAAACAGGAAACAAGAGCGTAAGTGAAACCCAACACTGGCTCACAGTCAGTTTTCCAGTTCATCCCAAAGGTGGTGTGGTGTCCACATATTTTTGGCCATAATCTAGATTTTCCTCACCCTTTGTTAGAATCTATTCTCATCCATTCACCATCATACAGCATGACACTACTGTCTCCCGAGGCTTTGACCCCAAACCACCTTCACTCGTGTCACTTCCTCCTTCCTCCAGCGCTGATAACAACACAATCTGTCCAAATGATGCCACAGAGGTCAAGTGTTTAAACATGTCTGTGACTGGGCCATGCTCGTGTTAATACTTGCCTCTGTGTGGGCCTTTGAATTAAAGCAAGACCAGCTGGCGACTGTGCAGCACACTGTGCCACCCAAACACACACACACACACACACACACACACACACACACTGCCAACTGTCCTCATCTGTGGAGCAAGAAACAGTGAGGGGAGGAGGGAAGGATGTCTGAAAGCATCCATCACTAAAAACGGGAGGCACAGGGCTCTCTGGGAAATGGGTCGCTGTGGAACAGCCTGAGGTATCTTAGTGTTCTACCTCTGCTGAAGTTACTTAGTTGAGATGGGGATAAGGGAAACCAGGGAAAACAGGACTACTGCAGTGTTTATACCTCATTTGTTATCTAATCATTTACTACGTCACAGCAGCAGTGTGCATTTAATAGGGCATGTGCGAATATGAAAGGATCATAACGCTTTGTCTGTGGATGGAAGTTTGTTCGCTGCTGGTAATGAGGTACATCATTCAGGAAAGTGCTAATAATGATGAAGAATCATTTTCCTTCATGTGGCTTCATGGTCACGCAGAGTTAAGTTGATAAAAATTTAACTAACATCACTCAACAGCAAACAGCCACGTCCACTCACCAGCTAACGTGGTCAGCCTTAATGTCCCACAACATGTAATCTCAATAAACACATATCTGTATGTAGACACAGTGCCAACAGCCACAGTGTACAGTAATCAGGCTGATAATAGATATGTTTCTGCCTCTACAGCCAACAAAAGATGACTCTGGTAATTTATAGTTTTAGTTTCCTGCAACCAGGTCACGGAGGCGAAGACAATTCAGCTTCAGTACTGGATTTGAATGTGATAATATGCTGTTGAACCTTCAACCATTGACAGGCTTTACACAGAGAACCACTCTAAAGAGCAATAAGGAAATGTAGAGGATGATCAGCATCGTGTAGAGTTGAAGTTGTCCCTGCAGTGAATCAAAATGAAAACGTGTCAAAACGGAACGACCATCTAAAGCGCTGAGAGCAATTAACTCTGCTTAATGGCATTATTGTCTTCAAACAGCCCATTACCTCATGTCAGAGGAGCACAGCGTGTCCCATAAACGAAATGGACTGCTGTGATGGTTGTCGTTTACGGCACATGATATCATGTACTGAAGCAACCGAAGTGAGAGGTTTTTTCCACAAATCAATGGTTTCCAGTGGTCGTTCTTTCAATGATGATTGATTAAACACTAAAAGACAACTGAATGTTGGTGTGTTTGCTTTTCCTTTTCAAACTTATGAATAATTTGTTGAAAGTGGATGATTGGACACATTTCATATTGTGCTTGATTTCTAAATAATAATGTTATTCAGTGGGCCTGGTTTCTTCCCCCTCCTATGTTGGAGGTTTGCTGGTAGGATGGGTCAAAAAACACAGACTGACTGCTGCAGTCAGCATGACCACAATTGTTCAATAACCTTAACCCAGTCCATATTATAACTGTGACAATGAAGGGCCCCTGACCTTAACCAAAGTAATCACACAAACCACGGTCTTTCCTTGAAGCTAGTCAAACCTTACTCATAGTGATGATCAGTGATTTGCTGCAGATTGTTGTGTCAGATCAGACAGGTCATATGGGTCATTCATTTGGAGTTCTTGTTGTTTATGAACATCAAAAAGGAAATGAATGTTAACTTTCTCAGTGCTGGAACTAGTGCTCTTAATTCTAAAGGTTTTTCAGAGTTTTCAAGTGTCACTGAATCAACATAAACTAAAGACGGCAGTTTAAGTTCCATGAGTGCTCATCATGGTAACCAGAGCACAATGAGAGTTTGGTTCAGCCAGACCCTGTAGCTAATTAGCAAGACAGACCATTTTTAGCCACCTTAGTGGTATGGCAATGTTAGTCAGTCAGTCAGTCCACACTTAAATAAAAAAAATAAATAATTAGACTAATAATTGAATAACTTAACTATTGAATGGATGGTTTGCAGAGACATTTGTGTCACCCTCAGGATAAAAAGTTTGGAAACATTCTGCCTCAGTTCTGCTTTGTGTTTTGTCAGCATTGTAAAATGTACGAAGATAATATTGGTAAACATTACACATGATAAACCTTAGCATGTTAAGATTGTCATTGTGAGCATGTTCACAGAGCTGTTGGTGTGGCAGCAGACTGTTACTGAACTACAATAACCTGAAGCCTGTTTTATCTGTCCCCTGTGTAGTGTACAAATGCAGTGGTCTACTTTTTTGTTGGCTCTCATGTAAATCATTTAAAATTTGGACTGCAGCACTGGTAGTGCGTGTAAAGTAGAAATTATAGTAGTGATTTATATTGATGCATAAAATCTGAATGCTGTGCAGCATTTAGTACGACGTCATCATGTACCATGTGTCATCTACTAATGCTGTCTGTACACTTTATAGATTGTCTTTTTGTTCCTGATAATTATTTCTCCTCAGTGTATCATTTAGTCAGAGGCTCACATAACAGCCTCCATATACATCTAAAACAACATTAAGACTTAATTTAAGATGCATTAACTTTTACATGTGTAATTATCCACCTCCCTGTGACTAGCTTGGCAGCACCTCAACTACACAGAAAGCTAAAATTATTTCTGTCTTAGAGAAAACAGAGAGGAGGAAGAAAAGATTGCCTCCCTCTCCTGCTCTCTCATTGGCAGGCAGATAGTGAGAAGTCTTTTCCCTTTAAATAGATTTCCTCTGATGGAAAAGCATGCTGAACCCCCCCGGCTCAAAAGAACTAAAGCTGAAAGTCTCATTCTTCCACTTTCTGCGACCTTATTCATCGCATGCCGATGCTCTCTCGCCTCGCTGCCAGTTCACCCATCACCGCTGGGAAGGGCAGAGCAGGATGAGCAGGTTTGATGTGGGGTCTGATGAGAGACACAGACAGGATCAGGATCAGGGGTTGATTGGAAGATGGAGTGAGCCTTGCAATTAAATAACAGGTTGACGAATGTTTAGCTGCCAGTACATCTTCAGATCAGATGGCCTTTTGGCACAGACACACCTGATTTACAGCAGACTTGGCTGTCCCTTTTCATTTCTGTATATATGAAGTATTGTATTTAAAAGAAATGAATACTCTCCGCCTGTAATGACAAAGTAGTCACTGGGACAAACAAATTGGTTCCCTCCTCTAGATCCCCGCAGTCTTGCTTGCAACATAGTGTCGACATATGTGAATAAATCAACATCTTCACATGTGCTCTAACAGGTCCAAGAGCTGCAATTTACACCCAGTAATTGGTGTTCAGGAGGTTTCCAGCTCATGTATTAAGACAGAAAACCAGACGTTCTAACATTAGATGCTGCTGTTTGAAATTGTGTTCATTCTTCTCGACTCTCATTTACTAAGTGAAACATTTTGAAACCAAAACGTACGGGGTCATTGCCAGTTCTTTAATGTCAAGTGAGACATCCTGCACTGTAATTGATCACACCATGCAGTTGAACTCACAATCACAATCATACTGGGCGGTCCAGGATGCAGCAATTGTAAAATCGTGTCAAGGTGGAGTGTTTGCACATAGGGAGACAAGCCCTGACATTAAAATGGATAAAGCCACGCAAAAGAAAAGGTAATAGCATCTAACCTGTTTATATTTGTTTAATTAACTGCAAGGTTCATTTGCTATTTTCAGCATGTAGGTGTCTAGCTCTGAGGTTTCTTGTAATGGTAAATGGACTGTACTTTTATTGCGCCTTTCTTGTCTTCAGACCACTCAAGGCACTTTTACACTACATGAATGATAATTCACACACATTCACACACTGATGGCTTTGGCCAAACTGCTCATCACTTTGGGACTTTGTAAACAGTAACATGCAGATTTAGTGGAACAGAAAGGAGAATGTCCTATGTTTGATGGCAGGATGCTAAAGCATAGATGGAGTAACACGAGTCTGCCTTCTGTCTGAACTGGACAGTGAGTCTACACTTCTAGGTCAGTTTCAGTTAAGTCGTCACATACAATCACACAGGTGTGATCATAGTGAACTGCAGTCTACAGTATAACCTCATATAAATATCAATATCTGCACATATGCTGTACATACTGTAGTTGAGGGCACCATCGGCTCAGTCAGTGATAATATGCTTGTCTTTGTCTTTCAATATTTCTGGTGAAGAACATCACTTTGGAGTACAACAGTGTGCTATACCTTTCTTCCCTGTGCCTTTGTATGTCATTGAAGTTCTATTGTGGTCTTTACCACATGCACCACAGCATGTATGCTGAACGGCGACATAGCTGTTCTATGTCATCCTATGAGTGACTTCCATTGTCAAAAGTCAACTTATTGCTGATGCTTAGTAACTTTTTTGGCTCCCATTGACCCCTGCTTCCTTTATACATGCATAGACATGATAATATACTCAGGTCCATGTAGTCTGTATTCTTTATCTCCTTCTGGTCTGTATGATTCTCTGTGCAGATTTGTCAGAATTTACCCACGTCTCTGCCTGTGACTTTCTTGTCCTTCGTAGCCTGAACCTCCAGACCCTGTTTCAGTCCTAATACCTGCTTCATTTACAGTAGTATTGATAGACCATGAACTCTATGTCAGTATCACTCTCAGCTATTGAATGTTTTTGCTTTCTGCCAGCCACAAGGGCAGCATCGCTTTCATTCTATCTCTAGTTTCCAGTAATGTGATCAGTTTTACCTCCTCTGCAAACTCATGGGATAGGCTTTTCTTATTTTATCATGGTTTTGTAGCTTCTTAGGCTCACCAGTCTCTAATGGGCCCAAGTAAGATATATTCAGTTTTCTAGTCAAGCTGTGCCTGATTGTTTTCAGCCATTCTGCTCACAGCAGACAGATCTGCAAAGGCAGGTGTATGCTTGAAGAAAACTAGATTGTGAAAAGTGAAATCTGTGAAAGTGTTGCAGTGACGGTGACACTTGTTCTGAAAGGAAACAGTCAAAAGCAGGATGAAAAGCCTGCTCTTGTAGCTATAGATGCAATCAGTCTACAAATTGTCTCTGTGCAGACAGTAACCATCTCCTCAAAAGCATTGGTGTTGAAGTAGCTTGGTGGGTATTACGGCTGCCGCCATGCAGCTGGGGCTTAAATGATGCTGGAATGTGGTTTGTGAAAAAAAAAAAGATAGGGGGTGGAAAACAAAACCCTTCTGTTTTTGTCTTAAAGGGAGGGGTGTTATGGCTGCCACTGTGTGGCCTGGGTTTTAATGCAGGATGTGTGTGTGTGTGTTTTTTTTTTTGTTCTGTGTTCCCCTATGTAGAACAGTGGTGGCTGCCAGTGCTTGATTACCCCCCAAGTGTCAGAGGCGGGGTCGCGTTGCTGTTTTCAATGTGTTTTTGTTATTGATTAATTAAGTTAAATTAGATAGTGAGGTTTTTCTTTCCCGTTTTGTTTAACGTAGATAACATAGGCTCTGTTTCTCTTTTTGTCATATATATATATATATATATATATATATATATATATATATATATATATATATATATATATATATATATATATATATATATATAGCTTTTTTTTTTTAACAGCATCCCCTTGTGCTCTGCCCTCTAAAACAATTAGAATTTTCAACAACAAAAAACGCATCGACACAGCATAATCAGTACTAAACTAAACTAATCAGACACTGATTGCTGCCTGCCACTCATTCCTTGGAAATATCAGTGACTCCTATCATTCAGTGAGGGTCAGCACCTTAAGGTGTGGTCTTCTTGAGTCTGTCAGGACCAGGGTCTTATCAGACATGCCAAGCATTCTCAAAGTCTGCTTTCTGTATTCAGGCAGGGCAGGAGATGATCCAGAGGAGCACCAGTATATGTTCAAACAATTCATACATGTGAAGAATGAAAGAGTCAGAAAACAACGTCCAGTTACAAAAGGAAGTGGTTAATTAAACAGACAATGTTCTCAACTAAGCTAATTTGCACTTTCACACTCCACAGCAAAGCCTTTCAGTCACAAAGGCATCGCATGGACCAAAACTGAATGTAGCTCCCAGCGCCACAAAAAGGTGGTAGAATGGGTCGTCCATGAATCAGAAGATCGGGTGTTCGATCCCCAGCTTCTCCAGTCCCCAGAGTGTTGAACTGTCCCTGGGCAAGACAATGTTACTTTGTGATGAGCAGTTGGGATCTTGCATGGCAGTCAATGCCGTCAGTGTTTGAATGGCTGAATGTGATGTGAGTGGTCAGAAGACTAGCAAGGTGCTATATAAGAACCATTTAGCATTCCATTAAACACTGTTATGCCTTGAGAATTGAGAATTAGTTTTGTTTGTAGAAGTGGACTGAACCCAACTGACTACACGAGCAGATCAGGTTAGTCATCATGAGGAGCCCAATACTGTCTCCTCTTCCTGTGAAAACACTTTGTATATTGTCTTCTCTGGCACCGATGATGTCATAGTGATAACTTCAAGGTCATCTATGACTATTCATTTTTAACAGAAAGCAGTCTTACAAACTTGAAGTGTGGAGTTTGTAAGTCATGGGAATTCCCAGGTGGGGAGAAGTTAACGAAATACACAGCGAGAAATGTAGGTCGCACTGTTTTACTGAGGACACAAGTCATGAGAGCTGATTTTAAATCTCCTTTTTTAATCATATCACAGTTCTAGTAATACAGGTGCATATGCAGTCAGAGCAGCAGAGTCCTTCGTGTTGGAAGCAGACCGCATGATAAGATGGTATCTGATATATCAGTGAGAACTTACTGATGCTTGATTGGAGTCACAGCTGACAAAGATGCAGCAGGTGAGAAACAGTGACCGAGTAGATGAATGTAGAGAGATGGAGGATGCACAAGGTGTAAGAAAACCGCAGAGCTTTGCAGCAGTGGATTATCTGTCATGTAATGTCAGTCTCACCTTCCACCTCGGCACCTTTTGGTTTGTGACGTTCAGTTCTTCTCGTCCACAGACATTCATGAAAAACACACACTTAACATGTTCTACACTGAATGTAAATCTCATCTTAATGTAAAGGCCGAAGCAGTGCACAGAGAACATGACCATCACGCAGACACAGGTAGAGAGAGCAGCAGAGAATCAAACATGGCTGCTGGAGCTGGAAGACTGTTTTGGTCATTGAAGCCTTGATTAGCAACTGTCATCGAGTCTGACACTCGCTTCACTTGTCACAGTGATACACTTTCACACCTCATCCTCTGACATCACTACAGCAGTTAATAATACATTCATACATGAAGAGGAAACATTATGGATAAGATGCACAATTCTGTCTCACTGACAGCACACAGTTCAGACTGTACACACACAGATGAAGTCAGCGATGGTACAGACTCCTGAGGAGCTTTAGTGTACCTTTCTTTCCTCCTCTTGTCCTTCACTCGCCCATCCCCCCCACTTCACTCCTCTCCTTCCCAGCCTCCCCCATTTCTCTGATAATAATGCAGGCGAAGGTGTGCGGCAGGAGGAGGGATGTTGAGGTTTCTTTACACTCCTTCAGTGAGGGAAAGTGTGTGTGTGTGTGTGTCACATTCCATTCAGTGGCGCTCTGTGTGTTTGTGTCCTTGTACTGTATATGTGCTGGCTTTCATATACTGCCCATGTATGGCTGTGAAGACAGAGCCAGAGGAATAACTCAGCTCAGCCTGGCACTTCCTTGCACGCACTCCATGCCCTCCCACCTCATCCTCCCCCTCTACAGTCCCCCATCCTTTTCATTTCACGTGGTCAGAGCCTGGAAGTCCTCATCAGAGAAGATCGGTCCACCCTCTTCCACTTGTGTGGCACAGTGAAGCTGTGCACTCAGAGCTGTAAACTTTGCTCTCATTCTCTCTGTGAGGATGCATGCCTTGAAGACACCAGTGTATTAGACTGACTGTGTAACTGACTGACCTTTTCTTCAGGATGGGCTTGATGGAGTTTAGTGTCCTCCCATTTAAATGATGTGTCAGAGGCCTTTTGCCCCTGACAAGAAGAGAAATCTGTCATGTGCACAGCAATCAGGGAAAATGGTGTAAGAATGCACTGTATGAACACCTGTGGTTTGCTTAGTAAGTAATGTGTATTAAAGGTATCTCACAACAGGAATGAGATCAGGAAACTCCAATATTCATTAGTATGTTTCCATTAGTGTATCACCCGAAAATAGGAATTGTTTTGTTGTCTTTGTCTTTGTCTCTGGCTGCATGAGAAGATTTACTCCACAACTTGTAAGAATATTTTTGAAAGAAATAAAATACATAATATACAGATGATACCGGTGTCAGAACATGGAGGTGAATGCTTTGAACCATTGGTCACCATCACTAAAAGAAATAACGTGTTCAATGTTCAACAAAGATTAGTGAAATGATTTGTTTCGATTTGTATAAATGAGATGGAGTAGTTCAAGTTCACCTAAATTATTCTTAGAATATGTTGATGATTGTATGATCTATGGATCATCTTTACAACATCCACAAACAGTATGAATATTTAACAACTAACAGGCTGTTGAAATATTCATACTGTACTCTATGAGCCACCTAACTGTCCGAATAAAGTGTTAAAGTGTTACCGCGCCATGGAATGTCGTATAATGTATCAGCAGTATTTCAGTGAGCATATTTACACACACACACAGACACACACACAGATCATGACGTGCTACTACATGCTAATCTTAAAACAGGACTCTGACATGTTTGATCTCATATTCTTGAATCTGTCCATGCTCATGACTGGTGAAGGTATCTGAAGAGGACACAAAGCTGGAAAGCTGAACTGCTTCAGCCTGCGGTGTTTTAAAATAATGTCACTCACTGCCTGTAATTACTCCTCTCTGGCCTGTTAATCCCAGTGAATATGAAGTTGGGAGTACACACACACACACACACACACACACACACACACACACACACACACACACCACACACACACACACACACACACACACACACACACACACACTCTATTACACCAGTGGATAGGTTAAGCTGAGTGTGGATGAAATCTGCTCCACTTAGATAACCCGGCCAGTGTTTTAGTTACCATGTCTCTCCAACCTCAACTCCAACCTGTCACATGTTCCGATCATCCACTTCACTATCCACTCACATAATAAGAGCACACATAATCCTCCCATGAGACATACACACAGAGCTGTTTTCCTCTGTGCTTCCACCCTGATACATTTCAAATCAAATATTTGTATAGCCAAAGTCACAAACCACCTGAGAGCTTTACAGTCTGTACAGGGAGTGACACCCTATGTCCTTAGACCTTCTCTCACTCTATATTGACAACAGTGTACTCCATCAGCTGCTTTGGAACCACCATAGAACCCTCATACAACCCATTTTGACAACACTTTTGTGTTCTCTCTATTATTAGAACATTCCACTCTCCAAAGTAAGCACTGTAAACAGGGCAGAAACAACAGGAGCAACCAGGCAGGGAGAGCAGTGCGTGACCGTTCATCTCTGACAAACTAAAGGAAAATATGTCTGTGAATGGGAAGCCGGCTGTAAGGTGTAGAGGAATATGAGTGTGTTATTTGGATATGCATAGATAATGTGCTCTGAGTGTGTGTACGTATGACTGCAGAGTGCAAAGGCCCAATCAAGCCTGCCCCAAGCTTACAGTACACTGACGCAAGTCTGCCCTTGAAGATGTGTTGAACACAGCTATCAGAAAGTGTGGGAAGCTAAAGATAGTCTGTGTGAAAACGTCAAATGAGCACAAAGCCAGACACGGAGATGACAGTGCTGTGTAGATGATGTGAAAATGAGGATTCAAACATTTCCATACGTTCATACCTGAAAAGCATTCATAGTGTTACATCAAATCCAAGTAAAACAACGACTTCATGTTAGCACCGGAACCAGCTTTCGTTGTTTAAATTGCAAAACCTACTGAAAATATGAACTGGACACAGTTTTCCTCTTCGTTAGTAAGTCTTCCTTTGAAATGTGCTAATTATTTTCAGATATGAAGCATGTGTTCTGCTCATTTCTTTATATTCCACGAGACCACACTGTACTAATCTAAAACTGGGTTGCATGATCTGGGGCCCTGGGGGTAAGAAACAGTCAAGGGTCATCCCAGGCCCCTGTTTCCCACCAGTCTCCTGCCCTGAGCTGGGTTTTTCAGGGCTCAAAGGGGTTTTTTGAGGCAGGGGACTCTCCTACTTCTGAAGGACAACTTGTCCCACTGTTACTATTTATATAAGCAGTAATAACACAGCACAACAGGGACCATCACCCCCCCACCAACACACATCTGTGTCCCTTGTGCTGCTTCGCTGGGTTTGTCTGTTCTGTGAGAATGTATGTACATTATCCTGGTTTAGAACCACGTCAAACATCCAGAATTACATTGCATGCATATACATGTATTATGGTTTCATTTGTTGTGTGACCTTCTTGATTGGGTCATTGATTTGCACTAGGATGGCAGACTGTTTGGTGTGTTTTTCTTGTGGAGTATTGGACTGTGTGTTGACTATACGAGAGGTATTACATTCCTTCACTGCTGTTTTTTATTTCTTTCTCCTGCATATTGTGGTGAAAATGAATACATGCTGGTGCCCGGTTGCTGTTGTTGATTGTTCTTTGCGGGTGTATAGTTTCTCATAAATCTCATTGAACTGAAGTGTAGACCGTGTGTGAGCTGATTTTGTTACTATGGCCAGATGTGTTTGGGATAATTCTCTGAATTCACTGCTTCTCACTTCCTTCTTTTGACTTCTATGAGTGTAGGAGTGCAGGAAATGAAATCATTCAAGGGAAGGTCTTTCAAGGAATAGAAATATAAATCTGAGGAGTTGGCTAATCAACATTCCTTCCATTTCTCAAAGAGATCCTCTTTTTCCTGCTGTGTTTGTGCGTGTGTTCCTGACTCATATGTGAGGCATGCATTGAGACCTGGAGAACATCACTTGTCAGCCTTATCATTCATTAGCTGCTTCTCACTGACTGACTGCCAGGAAACGAACCTGGAAGTTTCTCCACTCAGAATGATGAACACCAACCCTGTTATGCGGCTGACATCACTGAACGTTGAAATGTTTGGACTGAGTTTGTTTATATCATCAACCTAATGTAAAAGAGACGAGTGAACTTGCCTGAGTACAGAGTGTGTGTTTACTTCCTGTGGATGCCAAGTGTCAACAGCCAGGCAGCACTGTACTTTAGTAAAAACCTCATATGGATACACACCCACACATCCACTGAGGACAGCTGGGTGATGTCACAATAGTAGTGTCAAAGTGTATTTCTGTCTGCTAGGAAGAGAAGCAGCTCTGACTCTGTGAAAAGCCCCTTACATTGTCTGGAACACTGCTGCAGATGAACGCTATCCTTCCAAAAGCACATTCCCCCATTTTCATTTTGATGGTGGTGGAAAGCATCGTCCACAGGAGTTCAGCTCTGATGGCTGCCAAGGCCATAGCACATGATTCGCTTTATTTTCACCTTAAACTATTTAGTGAGCCTCAATGAGACCATGCAGGCATGGGGGCCACTGCACAGGGCATGGATGACCACGGCATATGAAGTGATACTAAATTGAATGTTGACTGGGGTTGACACACACTGCCTATCAAACATTGTGCTGTTAAATGGAGAGTTCACTCCAATCAGCTGGTGGCGGCGAGGCAGACAGTTTGTTGTTACTGCCAAATCCATCTTTCATGTACCTCAACTAGGTCTGTAGTTAAACAGACTTATATTAGATGCAGGTCACAGAAGACATCAGCGTATTTGATCTTATTTCAGTGTCCTGTGTCGGATGATTGTAAAAAACAGAGTTTTAAGTTTGTTTGATTCACTCTGTCCAGGATGTGGTTTTGTGGGTGTTTCTGTTGTTTTGTGTGCAGAAAAGTTACGTAAGTTAGCTAGTTAGAGCACAGACCCAAAGGAATCCTATAATACTGTATATATATCATGTGTTTTCTGTCATTTGTGAAGATTGAACATATGACAGTGAAATCGGACACAGAAAGACACAGAGGCAGATGCTGGAGGGTCAGTGCAGAGAGAGGGTGGAGGAAAAATGTAAGAGCTGAAGAATCCATCGGGTCTGGAGGTGGACCGAGCAGTCCCATCAATATGTGGAAAATCCAGAGGCTTACTGGATCAAGGACTGTCCCCACACTGCAGCCATGTATGGTCAGCAGCTGGTTAGCTGTCCAGTAAAGGAAATTGGGTAACCCAGAAACAAGTGAGGATGAATTCAGTAAACCTGCCGTCTGTACCCTTGAGCCCGTGGACTATTATTTCTGCTCTGTACGAAGTCCATCACAAATCAGAAAGAAGCTCTAATGAGGCAGAGAAAACGCTGACACACATGCTTCTGTGCTGCTTGCATTTGTCATTCTGTTTGTTATTGGCAGAAATGAGGCCATCTCGCCGTCTTCAGATTACCACCCAGATTTCCTTAATATTTTATTGTCAGCATATTCATGCCATGTTTGCTGCATCAGTGTCCCTCTGTGACAGTCCCAGCCCACCCTGTGGGACATGCTGAACGGTTATCCATCTTTTTTCCATCGTTCAATCACAACCTGACCCTCACAGCTGTGTTTGTCCCACTGTGGTTCAGTGAAGCAGCCACGGGGGATCAGTAATCTGTCTTGACCTCAGTCTCAGAGTTAAAAAAAATCAGAAAACACAAAGGAAAAGCTATATATGGAAAATGGTCAATATCGCCTTTCTAGTCTTCTGACCACTCAGCGCGCTTTTATACTACATATTTCATTCACCCATTCACACATTCACACACCGTTGGCGCAGTCTTCTGGAGCAACTTGGGGTTCAGTATCTCACCCCGGGACACTTTGACATGCAGCAGCAATATATAATTTTATTTTAACAGGTAGTAATGTCAACTTTCTAGGGCTGAAGTTTCAATAGCTTTGCATCACTATAGTAAATCCATGCCATCTGCTGCAGGTTAATTCAAGCGCATTATTAAGTGTATTATCAAATTGGTTAAGTGGTAATGTGAGATTAGTTCATAACATTAGCCACTTCCTTGACACCACAGATTAAGACTAATCTCTATAAACAGGACCCAGATTTTAGCGTCAGTGCTCTGGTTTCCATTTGTAGCCTGAGCAGGGTTTGGTTGCATGCAGGTAAATAGTTCATGTGGAGAACAAAAGAGGTGAGGGCCTTGTTGATGAAGTACGCTGCAGTTGGGCTGTAGCGATGATCTTTCCTGCTTACCTCAGGGTCCTGGAGAGACAGCAGATAGCAGCCAATCACCATCTCCATTGGCTGCAGTCTGCCTTTGTCCTTGGCAGTCGTAGCAGCGTACCAGATGGTGATCAAGGAGGTGAGGATAAACTCAATGGTGGCGGTGTAGAAGTGCACCATCATTATCTTTGGCAAGTTGAACGGCTTCAGCAGCCACAGGAAATACATTTTTGCCATTTGGCGTTCGTACAGTTGCAGAGTGCAATTCACTTGCTGTATATGGCGCTGTGGTAAATATGGACAGCTGTACACGTATATTTGAAAACTAGCGAGTCGACAACTTTGTTAACAGCCAAACATCAACTAGGTCATCAACCAACAGCAGACACAGCAGCAGCTAATATTACTGACTAGTCCAACAGCAGTCAGCCCAGCTCGGCGTCTGTCTTTCAGCCTTTTATTTCACCAAGCTCTCACCAACCGCTAAAAGTCAGTCCCCCATTTACTCTTGTCTGGCGGCTTCTTCCTCGCTCACTCTCTCTTTTTCTCTTCTTGGCTTCCTCCGTCAGCGTCCCCTTCAGTCTCTATGTCTCTACCATGACTGCTCAGCAGGCTCTCGAGGGAAAACCAGAAAACATTTTCCACTTTCACCAAAATCACTCATGCCCCATTCACCCGATTACAAATAGCCTCAAAATGATTTTGAAGCTGTAAAAAGTTACACAGTGTGGCTTTAAACTGAGAGGAAATGTCAGGATGGCAGGTTTCATAAGCAATAAGCAGAGTTTATTTTATCAGTTAAAACTAGCTAAATAAATTCCTTTCATATTTCCTCACTATTCCAAAGTTCATCCCAAACTCTCCAACGGTATATCGATGAAAATTTCAGGCTTTTGATTAATATTATTTGAGGTTATGACATCAGTTTGTGTACTGAAGCCCTTTGATCCTGATCATATTTGTTGGAATGTATGTATGGAAAAGTGAAAGAAGCAAAGTTGTGTAGTTTAGGTTGTGTAGGTTTGAATTAGTTTGATACAGCCTCCTTCTGAACACCAGCACCTGTGTAGACTGATGAAGCATTCTGCTTCAGGAATATGTCTCTCTTTGGTTATTTTTTTAGGGCATTATGAGGACTGATAGTCCAGTATGAGTCCACATAATGTATACTTTCCTCCTGCACCTTCCTACCTGTCATCAGTGCAGAGTGTGTGTCTTCTCTCCTCACACCTCCGTCTGTCATCCTCCCTCAGGCCCGGCTGGCTGAATTCTTCCAAACACAATTTATGAGAAGCCCATTTTGAATTTCAATGAGCTCTGCTGGGATCTGTTCACAGAGGCTCCTCAACTGCACCATATGGTTAGAGAGCTGCAGCCATGAAAAATATAACCTCTTACTTCTCAATCTGCATATACAAAGGGACCAAAGCCAAATATGAGAGTGTGTCTCAGTTTAGGTTGTACATTCAGTGCACACGGTGACAGTCAAGCCACATAATCTCACAGCCGTGTCAGTGCAGTGTGTATGTGGCTTCACAGGCAAAAGTCATTTTGGTCCAAATCAATACAGAGAGAGAAACCGGTGCCTGTGCTGATAATCCACATCGACCCCTCTCAGGACTTGTTTTATGTGGCCAACCACAACAGACAAGCTATTAACTGTCCTCCAGCCAGCCAGGCATCGCAACAAAATCACAGCGAAGGAGGCAGCACAGCTTCAGTCAGGCTGAGGCCCTCTCTCACCACTGATGTAATGACCAGTGGATGTGTGTTATCTACATACCATTAAGGACAAGGCAAAACATTTATTATGGGTGGCCCAGAGTCACCTTTAACACCACTGCTGGTGATGAGTCATGCTTCCCATACAGTGTGTTACTAGCGGCCTCTGCTGCTCCATCCTTATCAACAGGGTGACACACAGCAGCAGGAAATGTCAGGTCATGCTCACATCCAACACAAGGGCCGTTCCTCTCTGTCCACATCTCTTCATTTAAATCTTTTATGTTATTTATATCTGTTTCTCAAGCTGCATCTTCTTCAGTGGATACATTTTGCTTAGTTGTCATGGCAACGATTCAGATGTCATCGTACACTTTTGAATATCGTCCCTGATCTTCCTCTGTCTGTTCACTGACCTTTGACCTGCTCCCAGTGGATGCTGTGTGTTTGGGTTGTGTTCACAGACAGCTGATGTTGTCTGGACTGTCTCTGTAATGAGCCTCACAGCTGTCACATATGATGTCATCGTGTGATGTCATACAGCACTCTCCTCTCTGGGGCACCTGGCAGAGATCTTAGACTGTTGATGGACTCGCTTGAACCTCCATCTCTCTCTGTTGTCCTTCTCACTGATGAGATGTTGTGCTCTGTGTAGGAGGCTCCTCACCACTGATCTTTGATGGCATAAGGACTGATTCAAATTTAGATACTGCTCCGTGGGAGTGGGTTTACTGCACATCTCTACTATTTTCTATCTGTATCTATTTTATTTCCACTGAGAAGAATAGACAGCAGTTTTTCATGCTGCTGTGAAAGAACTTCTCAATAAGGTCAGGATCTAGTAGAGGTGTGTGTGTTTGCAGTTCTGCTGTGTGTGCACAGGTGCTCTGGCTGTGTGCTGTCACCGTAAACACAAAACTTCATCACTATTTCTTCTCGAATGAATTTTTTCTGCATTTCAGCAACCTTATTTTCCGATTCCAAACTGCTCTACCATTTGTTTAGTTTACTTCCAGCACACATGGAAGAGGAAGGTGACAAAAACATTGGCACAGGTGGGTTTGAGGGCATAGCAGGGTCTCAGTGGAGAGCTGAACTTGAAACCGATGGTGCTTAAAACATTCCCATCCCTTACTGAGACTCAAGATTAAAACCTTGAGGTATCAAAGTGCCTGTTCGCCTTTTCTTCAGAGCAAATCTATCAAGAGACATGGGAAATGTTCATGAAGTGTGTGTGTGTGTGTCCGTCCTCTGAGTTGTAAGTGGCAGCTGAAGGAGCATTTGGCAAGGTGCCCATCTCCAATCCATCACTTCCTATAACAGAGGAGAGGGTCAGTGATGGTGTCACACTGTGCTGAGAGGAGGGCACATGTAACACTTCACACAGTCTGCCATATATTGTGATATAGTGGAACTAATGTTGCCACAGTAACAAGTACTTTGTAACGTGAGCGGCAGGGGATGTGTTGTTGCTCTGGTTACGCTATGCTTTCTTATGTGTTGATGTTTTGAGCTGTCATTAAAGTAGATATAATGGATCAAGCCGACCCTCCATCATTTTACATGGTGTCAGAAATAGTTTCAATGTTTCAAGAGACAAAGTAAGAAGACGGACAGAAAAAAAGGCTAAGTTTAACCCTCCAGAAAACTTTACGTTTGACAAGCCGACAGTGTGGCCTGAGTGGAAGTAACAGTTTGAGCGATACAGGATCACTACAAAAAAATTTCACAAAGACAAGGGACAATTACAAGTGAGCTGCTGATTTATGACATGGGCAACAAGGCAGAAAACATGTTTAAGTCATTCATGTTTGCTCAAGATGAGGACCGCAGTGACTTTGTCATCATCATAGGGAACTTTAATGACTACTTTTTCTGAGGAGGAATATTATCCAGGAACAGGCATGTTTTTACCAACGGATCCAACGGCCGGGTGAGGAGGCAGAATGTTTCATCAGAGCCCTGTGTGATCTCTCAGAGCCCTGTGAGTTTGGAGCAACTTGAAAAACAAAAATATCCACAACTGCATTGTCGTCGGGATACTGGATAAAGAGCTCTCCCGAAGGCTGCAGCTGATGGCAGACCTGACGCAGACAATACAGACCGTCAGACAGTCAGAGTAGGTCGCGGCACAAGTGAGTGTGCAAGGAGACGCTGCGGGATCAGTACAGGAGGTGCAGCTCAAACAGAAAAGCACAAACTGGAAACCACAACAAGGCAAGGCAAAGGACAGGAAATGGGGGGATGAGAAGAAATGTAGCAAATATAACGGTGCAACTGTGTTCTCCTCCTTGGATGCTACCAGTGGATTCTGGCAGATCCCTCTGCATCCAGACAGACAACATTCATAACACCGTTTGGCAGATACTGTTTAAAGAGATTACCTTTTGGCATAACAAGCGCACCTGAGATCTTCCAGCGGAAGATGCTGGAGACTCTAGAAAGACTGGAAGGCATGGCAGTCTTCATTGATGACATCCTCATCTATCCTCATCAATCCTCATCTATGGGACCTCGATGGAGCAACATGACACCCGACTCGAAAAGGTGCTGCAGCGTATTGAGTTGGCAGGATTGAAACTCAACAAGGAGAAATGTTCCCTCAGACAGAACCAGCTACGCTTCCTGGGTCATCTCGTCGACCAGCTACAGACTTGGAGCTGAGCTGCTCCAGCTTCACAGAGAAGAGTGGAAGCCAGTAGCCTTGTGCTCCAGACATCCCTCAGAAGCTGAAACAGAAGCTATGCCCAGATAGAGAAGGAGTGTCTGGCTGGTGGGTGGGCTTGTGAAAAGTTTGACAAATATCTGTGTGGCTTAGATGAATTTAGGCTTGAGACTGATCACAAGCCATTGGTGCCACTCACCAACAGCCAGAGCCTCGACAATGCTCATTCAAGATGTCAGCGTCTCCTAATGCGACTTATGAGGTACAAACCAGTGGCTGTATATGTGCCAGGAAAAATCCTCGTCACTGCTGATGCTTTGTCCCAAAGCTCACAAACTTACACAAGAGACTGACACACATAGCGCGGTGGAGAGTCTATTATTATTATTACAATTTATGGCATCTTGTGTGGATTACCTTAAATAGCCTAGAGGGGAAATGTTTTCAGAAGTGTGTTTATTATAGAAGTAGAGTTTACATGCTAAGGATACATGTTATGTTTGAATATGAAATATTTTCTGGCTGTTAATGTATGTGTTTGTTATAGTTCATTATAGTCAGTTATGATAACTTAAAAGGGGAAGATGTCATACACAGTTATACAGTAGAACTAATGTTGCCACAGTAACAAGTACTTTGTAACGTGAGCGGCTGGGAATGTGTTGTTGCCCTGGTTACGCTATGCTTTCTTATGCCGGTATGTGTTGATATTTTGAACTGTCATTAAAGTAGATATAAACGGATCAAGCCGACCCTCCATCATTTTGCACAGTCTCCTACTGAACTGCTCAGTGTTATAGTCTATATAGTTACAACATGCTATGTAGCATGTAATCTTAAAGAATCATTCTGGATTGATAGGAATTTGCTTTTGCACTCACAACTGTCCATCATTTCTTTCACTTACCATACCGACTCCATCCCTATAACAAAGTGGAGCAGACGGGTGATCAGCCAATCAATGTATCTTTTTTTGTCCCTGTCCCAGTTCTTTGTAACGTGTTGCACAGATCGAATCCAGAGTGTGTAGCCTTTTGCTTTGGTGACAGCTTTGTATTCTCTTGGCATTCTCTGGGTCAGCGTCATGATCGCCTGGAATAGATTTTAAACCCTCTTGAAGGAGGGCGCTACAATCTAAAATATGAAATATTTTGCTTTCTTTACACCTTTTTGCTCCTTATGTGTTATTCAATGTTCATCTACAATGTGTCCAAACTTTTGACTGTTGCTGTATGTTTTACACAGCATCCCAAATTTGTGTACACACACACATTTATTTATCTCATCAAATAAAGTTGAAAGTAAATGAAAATGCTGACAATTATTACAATTATCTATGATGCAACATTTCCTCAGCTGTTTTGCTGAAGCTGTCAGAAACAGCAATACTGTGAACTGGGCCTGCTCACAGGACAGAGTCACACAGAAATGATGAGCTGAGAGGATTCACATGACATCATTTTTTATATTTTTGTTTATGCATAGACAAAAGTAAAACATCATGGGCAGTGGTGGCACCATGAAGGCAGTGGCTGCAATAGCTCAAGGCAAAAACAGCGGGAATAGTGATAACACCGAGCGACATCCAATTTTTCAACGCGAAGGGAGAAGAGACTGATCTATGATCGACAAAACCTACTGTCGCCGCACACAGTAACAGGAACTATCAGTCCAAACGCTGCGGGCTTACTCCAGACCCTCGGACTGCTACATCCCCCCATGAGAGACCTGCACCACACTGGCTCTTCACTACAGCAGAGGATGCGGAGGAAACTGAGGCGGTGTGAGGCAGAAGAGGAGCAAACGAGGAGGGACCAGGGCCAAGCTAAGAGCTAACATATGCAGGACACCATTACCATTGATCCTGTTGGTTAACATCCGCTCATTTGAAAATAAACTGGACTATATCAGGCTGGACTGAGAGACTGTTGTACACTGACTTTCACTGAGACCTGGCTAAATGACAGTCACAGAGAACACCATTAGTATTGAGGGGCTAACTACTTCCCGAGCAGATAGAAGTGAAGCCCTTAGTGGCAAAACTAGAGGCGGTGGTGTGTGCATCTACATCAACAACAAATGGTGCATGAACACAAATAGAATCTACTCTCGTTGCTCCCGGACAGCTGAGCTTCTAACAGTTGAATGTTGCCCCTTCTATCTTCCAAGGAAGTTTGAAGCTCTGTCATAATCACTGCTGTCTACCTACCTCCCGCTGCAGACACAAAAGCAACCCTAAAAGTTCTCTCTCACTCCATAAATGACCTGCAAACCTCGCTGTTGCTGGACAAACGTGAAGAAAGTCCTGCCTCACTTTTACCAACATGTGGACTTTGCTACAAGGGGAACCAGCACACTGGAGCATGTTTATACAAACATTAAGGCATAACCCCGCCCCCGCCTTGTCTCATCTAACCATGTCTCTGTCATGCTAATTCCAGCATACAGAGTCATCAGGACAAAGCTCTCCTCTAAGCAGGTGACAGTCTGGCCAGAGGGAGCCATGTCAGCTCTGCAGGACTGTTTTGAATGCATCGACTGGTCTGTGTTCAGAGATGCTGCCACCACAGACAATACCACAGACATCGAGAGAAATCCAGGGGCTCTTTCAGGACCATAGAGACAGCAGGAGGCTGTGGCAGGGAATCCAGACTGTCACAGTCTATAAGACTGTTCCTCTGTCCTGTGAATACAGCATGGATTTCCTTAACAACCTCAACAACTACTTTGGAAGGTTTGAGACACTGAACTACTGGACTTTCTCACAGATAGGCCTCGGTTTGTGCAGGTAGGCAACAACACATCCACCACTATCTGACTCAGTACTGGCTCCCCGCAGGGATGTGTTCTCAGCCCTCTTCTCTTCACACTGATGACCTATGACTGTCGTGCACAATCCAGCAACAGTCACATCATAAGGTATGCAGTTGACACGGCAGTGGTGGGTCTTATCAAGGATGAGTGAGAGGGCATACAGGGAGGAGATGAATCTCTTTGCAGCCTTGTACAGGACAAACAACTTGGCCCTGAAGGTCAAGAAATCCAAGGAGATGGCGATTGACTTCAGGAGAAATCAGCCCATGCATGCTGCAATCCACATCAATTGGACTACTGTGGAGATTGTTCATCACACAAAGTTCCTAGGGGTTCATGTGACTGGCAGCCTGTCATGGGACCTGCACACCTCCTCCCTTGTCAAAAAGCACACCAACTTCCTGCAGCGGTTGAAGAGGGTCCACCTCAGTCCATCCATCCTCACCACTTTCTACAGGGGCACCACAGAGAGTGTTCTGACCAGTAACATCTGTCTCTGGTTTGAAAACTGTAGAGCTGTGGAGAGAAATGCTCTGAGGAGGGTGGTGAGGTTAGCTGGATGGACTATTGGTACAACTCTTCCTACTGTTCAGGAGCTGGCCCACAGAAGATGCATGCAAAATAGCTTCTACCCCACTGCCATCAGGTGACTGAACTTGACTGACTGAATCAAACTAAACCCACTAATTCTCAAATTCAATTTATCAGACTTATTTATTTATCTTCTTATTGAATTTATTCTGTGGTGTTTTTAATCTGTGAGTTTTTGCTCATAATTTTGTTTTAGTGCTGTGAAATGACAATAAAGAGATCTTGAATCTCTTTAATCTTATACTGTACGTGTCTTTTTGAACAGAACCAAGCTCCTCCTGTATTCACTCTTTATGCTAAGCTAGGCTAGCCACATCCTCTTTAACACAGATTTTTCAGTGTAAAACTAATCCCTATTCTGTGTTCTAGAGTATTTGAGGCAGCTGGAGTGTGTGTGTGTGTGTGTGTGTGTGTGTGTGTGTGTGTGTGTGTGTGTGTGTGTGTGTGTGTGTGTGTGTGTGCGTGTGCGTGTGCGTGAGTCCAAATAAACTTAAGTGTGTGTTCATGGTGATGAAGGAACATCACCAGATGCAACTGTGTGGCTCATGTGTTTTTGACAATGGAACTATGATCAGGCTCTGATGCACACACAAGACTTATCAATCGATACATCCACTATTGACAAAGATAAGTATAGAAAATGTCTGCAGTCTTTAGTTTCTTTAAGTTCTTTAGGAAGTCTAACATGTTGCCCTGTAACGTGTAGCCTTGTGACCACTTCCATCCACACTACCTCAACCACACCCCACCCTCCCTCTCGTCCTGGTTAGCAGGCCAAGCGGTTGAGGGCAGTCAGTCGTATGAGGCTGTCCAGTCACGCGCTGCTAGTAGACACGTGCCACGCTGCAGCCAGCAGCACCCACATTTAATGAAAATGCAACCATTACGCATGAATTCCTCAGCCAACCACACACACACACACAGATATACACACACCCGTGCCAGTGAGTATTGAATGTTCTCTATGCAGACAAATCTGATCCACTAACATGGCTAACCCACATCCAGAGGCTCAGGATGATTAAATGCTACAGTCCAAACTCTAACACACTAACACGCTTTGCCTCAGCTTCAGCTTCCTACACTTACACACAAACAGACATTTAAATCAGTGTTCTGTTCCATGATGCCCACAGCAGCTCAGTCATAACACACACACACACACACACACACACACACACACACACATTTCTCAAGGACAGACTGAGCAGCCGAGCAAGAGGCAAATAGTAAACATTGTAATGTGACTTTAGATATATTTATTCTGGTTGTACTAACCAGGTAAACCTTTAAATTGACTTGAATGAAGAACAGATTCACATTTGATGTTTGTGCACACTCCTAAATAAACCTGAGTTTAATCAAACTGACACACAGAAAACCTTCTAAGCTAATCAACACATAACATGTTGAGGGCATACTGAGGACTGGCCATGTCTCTGGCCCTAATAAAACTGCCATGTATGTCTGTGTGTACTACTTGATGGGAACTTTGAGGTGTACATATACTCATGCAGCTTCAGTTGTGTAGGTGGTCAGAGGGGTCATCCACAGTGGTAACATCTTATTGTTTAAAGGATCTTTGGATTTCTTTGGACAGACTGAATGTCTCATTACAGTCTTTCATTTTGTTGAGGGTGTAACCATATGAACTGATTAACCATGCATTTTATTCTAATCATCCATCTTGCTCTGCCTGTCAAACTTCAAACAGCATCATTTGAAATGTGAATTGAGGTGGGGCAGATTATCAGTGTAGAACAGTGCCTTGTTGTGAATTCACGTGGTGTCGCTCCCTTCACCCCGACATGCTGCTGTAAGCCAGACTGCAGGAGCTCTCTGCACACGAATAAAGTCCAGTCAATACCTGGAGCTCCTCCATCTCTCTCTACAGCGCCACACATCACCAGTCAGTGTGTCCTACACTGCCCCCATGAGGGCAGAACTCGCAACTTCCACAGTCTCAGTGATGGCAGTGTTATGTGATGTAAGGTGCTGCTGCATGTATTCACAGGAGGATGACAGTTTTAATTATGAACTGGCAGAAGTCCACTGTAACTGCTTATTGTCTTTTTTTAATAGCAATCTTGTTTCCAGTCTTTTCCACTCCACCCATGGGGCTCTATGTGCCCTTTCATTATATTCCCTCTGTCTCCACGGTGATTTGTCACCACGGATACGTCGTCTAGGGCAACAGCTGTTGGCGACGCGGCTGAGGGGAAGCCCATGATGACATGTGGCAGCAAGTGTATTTTAAGCTCATCAGCAGGTAGCCACAGAGTGTGAGTTCAGACATGTCAAAGGATGATGGGAAGCAAAAAGCCTGACATCAGTCTGGCATGAGCAGTCATATCACATGTGACTGACCAGTACCTCTTAAAATCAGGCCAATGACAGCAGACCTGCACATTAACACAGTTTATTGTGTTCACGCCTTTGCACCCTGATATGTTGTGTGCTGCTGTGGATAATGTTGTGCTCATGTAGGAGAAGGTAGTGATAGACCCATCACCATGGGTACGACTTAGGAACATTGACTTTTTTCACTGATGGGTTACTGCGAGATCAACAAATGCTCAGTGAAAAGACTGACAATAATTCCTGGCAGGACTGACTGATTGATTGATTGACAGATCCATTCTTCACCCTCTTGGGGAAGTAGCTAACAGTAAAAATGAATGTGTTAATATGAGTTGGTTGCAGCTGTTCAAACTTAGGCTGAATATAATGTTAGTATTTTCTGCACCACTTAACGAGTTCTTATACATGAGTGTTATTAGAGTATTATTGTGGCTACTCTTTGTGGAGTATTGTGGAGTATTGTGGATTGCAAGGTCCAATGAAGATCAGAGGAGTTTTGTTTGTTCAATAGAAAATATTTCAGAAATATTTCAGCTTTCAAACTAAAAGGATCTTTTCAGGCTTTGAAGCACTGCAGCTGCAGAGCTGTTGTCAGGTGATGGGATGATATCAGAGCCTGTGTTCGAGGTTTCTGTGCTCTACTTATTTGGTGGCACAGTAACATGCGGCCACTGTCTAACCCCGCCCAGAGTGACAGTGATGACACACTTTTTCCTGAGTGACTGGGGCACTTTTACTGGAAGGGCAAATATGAATTATTGAAAGTATAAATCAGGGTGTGTGACCGGAACAATGATCATTTTTCAGTTAAAACCGTGTTAACAAACCGGCCTCCTCTGATTTGATCTAGGCTTGGCTCGCTTTTGCAAAAAGTCTGTTTGTGATTTGTGTTTTTGATACTACACATACTTATATCTGTTGATTTACTCCATTGAAGATGGGTGTCGACAAGCACAATTTCAGGCAGACACTCAGTTAATCTGTTGTCTTTGTCTCTCCTCTGTCCTCTCAGCGGTGGTCGTTCCCGATGGGGCATCAGAGAAGGTGGGTCTTGGGGATGAACTGGGCAGTGAAGAGGATCTACTGTATGAAGAGTTTCGTGGTTCTGGACATCGATTTGGACATCCGGGAGGAGGCGGAGGAGAGCAGCTAGCCATCAATGAGGTAGGCACACGGAGCTGTTCTTTGTAACATGAAATGACGGGGTTCACTGATGTCATGGTTAGAAGCACTGTGACTGGCCAAGATGACCTGCCTGTTAAATTTCTCTCATTGTTCCTGTGTATTTTGAGGCCTCTCCAGAATCCTTCCCCTTTTTGTTTGCTGGGAAGAGCTGCTGTGACAGATTACTAAAAACCACAAGCCACCTAAACAATGCATTAATTAACAAGAACAGCAACAAAACAATGTGGAGGCTGCAGAGACAGTGGGGGCAGAATTGTTGACGTCAGCCCCTCCAGGGACTGCAAGAGATTGGTTCATTGTTGTGACTAAGTGCCGTGAATTCTTCTGACCTGACGGGGATACAGTGTCTGTATCTGAACAACATCCTGTGCAGTGTTTTATATGAAACATCACTGCCCTCCTTTGGACTTCTAACACCAGCTTCACAGTTAAATGGCAACTGCAGTGTTAGGATGCTAGCAAGGGAAAAAGAGGCTGGCCTCAGCTGACGACCAGGAATGGCTCTCACTGCCTTTTGGCTAATACGGGGTGGCAAAACAAGCTCTGAGGTTGCTGGGTTATTTGGTTGTCATGGATACCTGTTCTGGATTCTGCTGATGCACAGGCTCAGTAAGATGTGATTCACTGTGTGAGTAGATACGTGTACTTTTACAGCACCTCAAGTCTCGCTGTGACTCTGTAGGTATTTATACTGTGCTGACGGTGACGATGGCAGAGCCCCCTCACTTTTCAATCCTGATTTTGTGCCCTGATTTTAAAGGAGCAGTGTATAGGAACCTCTAACCGTCTACTTGTGGATTGCAGCTCTGTCATCTTGCCCTCTGTTCTAAGCCTGCAGGAGAAACTACGGTGGCCTACAGTGAAAAATGCAAAAGATTGTATCTAGAGCCTGTGTTTGTCCATTATGTGCTACTGCAGAAACATGGTGGAAGAACATTGTGACTCAGACTGAAACTTGGTGCAAACAAGAAAAGATCTAGGTTGATAGACATGTGGTGGATAGAATGTGGCCCAAAATCTATGGGAAATGAGTAAGAATCTCAGAACATAAATCATCCATCAGACATGTTGGTCACCTCTCCTGTTGATTGTCACATTATAACAAATCTATCTTTCTGTTTCGGTATTTAAAAAATGAGCTGCCTTCGTGGTTACAGTGCAGGAACTGAATCTTGTTTCACATCTGATCAGCACTGTCTCAGTTTGACAGTTTGACCTGAGTTTCATGTGTTGAGCTGGACAGACTCCATGAGAATGATATCACCTGGTAGCCACACCCTAAAATATACGCAGTTTTATCATCTGTTTTACCCTGAATGGAATCATAATTTACAAAATCATGTAGAAGACTTGAAAAAAGAGATTGAGACCATACACTCATGAGTAAACTGAAGTCATACATTAAGGCAGAAGCTGAGTCATTTTTACATACATCTCAGTACAGACTTCTTTTGGCAGCCAGTGGAGTTGCCCCCTGCCTGCTATAAGACAGAATGCACTGTGCCAAGGACACTTGATAGACTAGGAAGGTCTGTCCTCTAACTATGCTGTCAGTGGTACAGTATTGTATTTGACTGATGTACATGTGGGATTTAATGCTGGGAAAGAGCCCCTGACGTTTGTTAGTGAGGCAGGTCTGAGTGACTGACTACAGGCAGCCACTATAGCTGCTAACTCATATATAAGTTGACTCAGACATAAAGGATGTTTGCCCTGTGACAAAGGTGTAGCTGAAACATGTTCTGTGCTTCGTTTGGGCAAACCCTTTTTATTCTTTTAGAATACCAATGAAAAATGATCAAAAGTGTGAAAGGCGCTGCTCGTAGTGACATGGAACATTATGCATCTGTTTCAGCTCGCCATTTCTGTGCATGTGAAAACTTGTTTCTGGTTCAGATTGTGTCAGAAAACTCAAATATAAATATTATTTCCATGTCAGTCTTGATAATGTGATTGACTCAGCTGTCTGCCCCGTGGTGTGGTAGTTGTAGGTTTTTTTGCTGTATGCTGCCATATTTTAATTTTAAACAATGTAATAATGCTGGCTATCATCTGTCACTGTCTTTTGGCCTTTCTCCCCCATTCTGCTGCGTTTACATTTGTAAACTCTGTTTGATTGGTTGATAGTGAGAGCCAATCAAAACAGATAGCCAGGCAGGTTAGCTGTACACCGCCCAGTTTTCTTCTTCTTCACCCTGAGTAGCAGACAGAGTCAGCACTTTGCTGCCATCCTGTGGGTCATCGGTGGCTGTTATGGAGGAACATAAGCAGTGATGCAGCGTGGCTTCTTGCAGAATGTCTGTGGTGCTAGGAATGAGGACTCAAATGTTAGGTCAAATGTTTGAGGATTGTTATATTATATTGCTCTAATGGATGCAGATGCCAACGAGGCCACGTGGGATCACAGGATGGTTTGATGAGTGTGAAAATGATGTGAAGGTACTATGGCCTTCAACGTCACCACATCTCCACCCAGCTGAACACCTATGGGAGATTTTGGACCCATGTGTTAGGCAGCACTCACTACCACCACCATCATCATAACACCAGATGAGGGAATATGTAATATGAAAAGGATGGGGTTCATCCCAATGTGCCATGTCAGAGACATGTCACATTGTTCTGGTGGCTCATGTGGGTCACTTGTCCGTGGCCTCTCTAATATGAAGATCTGCATCCTTTCTGTCTCATACTCTCTGTAATATGCTCTTGGAAACTCTTCATCTTTAGCATTTTGACCATTTGGTTGAATCAACCTGAATATGATTTGAATATGTCACATACAGGGAGGGCTCTGGGAGATTATTCAATTTTTCAGTTCAACTTTATTTATATAGCACCAAATCATAACAAAAGTTAACTCAGGCACTTTCCATACAGAGCAGGTCTGTACTCTTTATATTATATTATGATCAGCATTTTTTGCTACAAGCTAATTAGCTAAAACACAAGTAGAATAATCACAGTATGCTACTGCTAATCATCTATTACTCTCTAATCGTTATTCTCAGGGTGCAGCAACAGAGGCTGAGCAAAAAAATGGGAGGAAAAATATACTGTATGTTTATTTATTCATGTTTCAGCATCAATACGCTCAAAAACAAATGACTGAACTCTGATCTCCTCCCTACAATCTGTCCACACACTGCCAGCTGTGTTTAGTAGGCGTGCAATGATACACTAAATTCATGGTTCGGTTCGGTTTGGTTCAACACTTTAGTGTTACAGTTGGGTCTTTTTTTGATACAAAAAGAGAAAAAAATGCCAAATCTGAATAAGTAAACAAAGGGCCGTCTGCGTGTCCACTCAGCTTTCAGCACGGGGCGCGTCCTCAGAAAGTTGATAAGATAAATATAAAATTGTGTATTGTTTGATTCATTGTGGTTACCAAACCAGTCCAGCACAGATACATGCATTGTTGCACCCCTAGTGTTTATTCATTGTTCAAGATGGATTTTTTAAAAAATATGACCACGTAAAGGCACTTTACTTTGTTCTTAAACAAATAACTTGTAATAATAAGAATATGTCATTTTTCTAAACACTTGAAAAGGTTACCCTGCAGCCACATTTATGATTATCACAGAATCTGGCAATACCAGACATAAACACTATAGTACCAGATGTGGATGAATCTGCTGGTAAAAATAGTCCCCAACAAGAATTTGACCCCAGTTTTTAATTACTCTCAATGTACATACACAGAAAAAGACAGCAGGCAGCTAAAGACAAACTCAATATGGCAAACACAAACATTAAACTAAGTATAGATATACAGTATATAAGTATATATGATAATATAATATAAACAACAAAAACATTTGTACACAATAAGACAACGATGAAAACAGTTCACCTAAGTATGCTTAATGCTCATACATGATGGAATTAGCATTAACATAAAAGCATCATGATTGGGCTAATATTATCTAAACAACTGATCTCTTTTATCTCACATGCTTCAAATAAAACATTGGCAGGCAGATATTTCCTCTGCTTTGTGGAAGCAAACTACTAGCTGCTGCCTCCACATCACAGGCCCTGTCTGCTGCTGGGCCGGCTGTGGCGCGCTTTGTCCAGTAATCAGATGATCTGTGGTTCGATCCCTGGCTCCTCCAGTCTGCATGTCGAAGTGTCCTTGAGCAAGATACTGAACCCCAAACTGCTCCTACACGAGTTTTTGTGATTCACTATTTCCTCCTCTGATGTAATATTTGATTTCAGAGCTCCAGCTGAATCATTTTTTAATGAATGATGGACTGTTGTTTTTTTATTTTATTAGCTGTAACAGTATCAGGAACAATCATACCATTCGTTGATTGTTAGTTGTTGTTTTTTTCTTTTGCAACTGCAATCAAATTTTGTATCAATCTGCTATCTTAGTCTTAGCTCAATAAGAAATATTAACATAATTGTAAATGTATATGAACACAGCAAATAGCACTCAACCATAAACCCCTACACAGGTGCATGCACAAACACACACACATTTCCCTTGAGATTCGTCAATTATTCTGCATGGCCTCCACCATACCCCTCCCTCTGTCCCTCTCATCCCAACACTCCACCCCCTCCTCTCCTCCTAGAGGTTGCTATGGCCATGCTTCAACTATTCTGGTATCCAGGATACGGTGACACACTCCGTATCCTGATTGGCTGCCAGCTATGCAAGGGTGGGCACACAAAAAAAGGATGGGAAGGAAAGGGGGAAAAAAAAGAAAAGAGGGTGATCCTGCTAGTTAGATGGATGGCTGAGGCAGCACAGCTCCAGGCAGAGCACCGAGCACCATTTTAGCAAGAGCTCTTAGCGGAGAGAGAAAAGGTGGGTAGACACGGAGGGATAGAAGACGAAGAAAACAAGCGAGCGAGAAGAACAAATGGCCGGTGTGTTGGAGAGGTATCTGAACATATGTAGGCTACAGTGAGAGAAGAACAAGCTGGAAAACAAGAGGACAAAGGATAAAAAAAGAGGAAGGTAAAGACAGAGGCATGAGCATGAACCGGAGAGATGCTGCATCCAATCCTCCGTCTTTTATCTTGACATCCTGACCGAGAGACAAAAGGAAGAAAAGGAAAAGGAAGAATAAACTGGTGGAAGGCAGGAAAATAGAGAGGGGAGGTGCCTATTTCTCAAAGAGGAGGAAGGGAGTAAAGGAGGACGGGAAGGGGGGATGCTCAGCACATAACACACAAATAGCTTCACAGAGCGCAGATTCACACACACGCTGACACAGATAGGCACCCAGCCTCCACGGGCAGGCCGGGGCAACGCTGGGCATCGTCAAAGTGGCAGGAGAAGCAGAGGAGGCGATCGCTGGAGCTGAGTGGAGGAGGAGATCAGCAGTAGAGGACAGTGACGGAGACAGTCGACGAGGAGGACGAGGTGACGCGGTGTGGTGTGGAGGCTCGGCGCTGAGGGAAAGGCGACGGGGGAGGGGCAGCGGTGCTGAGGAGGAGGAAGAGGAGGAGGCCAGGGGACTGATGGCTCGTGGCAGCGGCTCAGGAAGGTGGAGCAGGCAGAGGATGGGATTCTTCAGCTCCATGCTGCGCTGCAACCTCCCCCCGGAGACTCAGAAGGTGGTGGTGTTTCTCATCATGATGCTGCTCATCATCATCAACGTGGTGCTCATGTTCCTGCTGGCCTTCCAGTAGGGCCCACACACAGACCACCACACTCTCACACAAACACACACACACACACACACACACACAAACAAATACACACGCACGCTTTCAGATGGAGGAAGAGACCAGATAAACTGAAACACAGAGGCACCAACGAAAGGAGGACTGTCCTGTTGATAAGAAGGACTGCTGGGATTGATGGGTGTCCAACATGGCAGCAGCAGAACACAGGTACAACAAGGAGGAGAGGGAAGATTGTCTAGGGTGGGAATGGATGTGTGTACTCATTTTGATCAGAAACATGTCGCCAAGAGGAATTTGTGTATCTGAGCATAAGAAGCTGTAGAGGGTGGTGGTTTCCACTCAGTAATGCCAGGCTTTGAGATATCTGCTCAGCCAGATACAACAGAAGTGATGGACTACAGGCTTATGCTATTCTATAATTGTCAACAAATTCCATAAAATGATCCAACAATGTGTCTCTCAGTACTTTCTGACTTCCGTACACTGCCTGTGGCTCATGGGTGACACGAAGCTTTAAAAAAATCCTGAGTTTGATTCAGTCATTTACTAAAACAGCTGGCAACAGAGAAAGAAGGTATATCAGACTTACAGACAACCGTATTTGTTGGTCAGACTCATTGTTGGGTTGATTCTGCACGTGGGATTTGTTGACTAAAACAAAACATAGTTACCAACCTTACACCGTTTCAGCCCAGGGACCTCATAGCTGAGAGAAGCAGCAGTGACCCCTGCTGCATATGCTGTGTAAGACTTCCTTGCATATTGAACTGGGCCTATAATGCTAGCTCACATGAGTGCACAAGTATTAGTGGGTAGCCTATCATCAGTGTTATGTAAATCCATATTTTTCATGAATAGACAGATTTATCTAATAATAATGTTCATTTGTATTTTTAAACATATTTAAACCATGTTGGCGCTCCCCCTGCAGTACCTTTGGGGAGCCTCCAGGGGGCTCAGAGGGGGCTGTGTGAATTCTTTGGCACTTTTCTTTTCCTGGTTTGGATGATCCAGTCGGTGTAACACCCTCAGTGGCGAGCCTGTTACTGCTCCTCATCTCTTAGAGAACCATGGCTGATTGTGTCGTGAACATCCAGTTGACATGAATGAGGAGTTAACGGGGTGCTCGGATCTGTCCATTCTATCACTGATTTATTCGAACTGAACATTAATGTAATCTAATAAAAATGTTAACCCTTCGTGATGCAGTCAGTACTGAGACAGCTAACCATGTGCGTTTGTTTTGGAAACATTTGTAGAAGCTCGCGTGAAGAGCGGCTTTCATTTGCACTATGAAACTTGCTGCTGTTACCGTGTTGTTGTTTAACAGTGTTTGAAGTCAGAGACAATAACTAAAGGCAGGACAGTTCCCAGTCACAGTGACCTCCATGTGGAAATAAAGAACTGACATTATTGACTTTCACTAAATAGACTACGCTTTTCTATTTCCTGCCTGCTTTGTCAAACACATAAATATCTGAAGAAATTTCCCATAATCCATTTATCTTCTGATATTTGACTATGGAATGGCATCCAAAATATGACAAAAAACGTTCATACATCTTCATCTTATCATCTCATCAACTCGCCTGTCACATGACACATTCACATTAACACTTTAAACAGCAAAGCAGAAAGACAAGGAAGTAATTAGTGAATGAAAGCAGTGTTTCTGTTTGAGAAGAGACAGTGGGAGCAGAAAGGCTTCCATCGTGTTTCTTCTTTCAGTTTTAAAAATTGATGGAAGTTCTCCCTCACTCTTTACGTTTTCTTCCGGTAAGTGGCTGCAGAGGAAGCACCTCTGTGCTCCATGCTGTGGCTCTCTGCCTGTGCTTCACTGCCTGACACATTGTCACATATTTATTTTATTCCAAGGTGTTTTTTTGAGAGCATCACTTGAATACATCAGTTGAATTCAAATAATTCAAATATGGAATAAACATGCTGTTCCCAATCAACCTTTGCTTCATGAACCTTCAAAAGAATGCATGCATTTTCAGGTATAATCCATATATGAATTATAATAATTCATATCTGGATTATACCGGAGTCATATATGTGTGTGTTTGTGTGTGTCCAGAAAAGCTTATGCCAGCGTCACCGCCCCTCAGAACCAATTAAAGCCTGTTCAGAAGAAGCCTGACATCAGAATCATGCTCATATGCACCTCTGCATGTCTGTATTTCTTCCATTGCTGTTGCCATAGTGATCAGAGCTATGGGTCCTTGAATGATGTTCGACCTGTTTACAACAAGCTGAATGTGGCTGTTTACTATCACAACATTTAATAAGAGGATATTGTGGTGTCATGTAGTCAAAGAGGAATCTGGAGATAAAGGCAGCAGAGAGGCAAGACGGTGTGTTGCTTAGCAACAGTTACATCGTCTGTTTTCCTCATCGCCATGTTGGATCAGTGGGGCTAAGAAAAATTAAAATGACTGTGTGTTTTGAACAACATTAGTGAGGTTGTGTGAAAGACTAGGCTGGCTGACGAGGCTGCAGAGGTGGAAGGCAGGATTTGTATTTCCTCTGCAGAAATGAGTGCCTTAGCAGCATAATGGATGGCCTGTATGGAGCCTGGGGCCATGTTGACGCAGTGAAACTGGTGGTGTGTTTGAGGTGGTGTGAAATATGACCACTGCAGTGCCTTCATCAATAACATTGGCTCCATCCTCTTCCTGCCCCCTCTTCCTCTGTCTCTCATGCTTCCTCTTCCCCTCCACCGTATCTGCTGTATGTCTTAGTCCACTTCCACCTCAGCTCATTGATTTCTCATTCTGCACTCAGACTTTAGCAGCAGCCAGTGTCTGCTCACCACTGCCCTGTGTGTTAGCCTGCATCAAAGCCGAACGATGAAGTTGGAGGGTACATGCAGAAACAGAGTGACCTCTGCGTGCTGACTTATGGTGCTGCCTTTGTCCTCATGACATCAAAACAGACCACAAGGAAACACTTCAAACCTGTGATAGCAGTTCTGTTCAGTGCACATGGTCTATGATCAATGCTGAAAGTCATTTTGACTGTTTCCTGGTTATATGTTTTTATTAGTGGACAGTATAAGTGGTGTGTGTGTGTGTGTGACTGGTGAGGACAAAGTGTTAATATTTTTGTAATGATGAATAGTTCATTAAACAGTGATAGCCTTGAAATAATTATAAAATTGTCATTACCATCATTATATGCAATCTAATGTAATGATAACCATTATAGTAATTAACATTAGATAATTCATAATGATGCGTGCACATGGGGTTACTTCGGTCATTATGAAGTCATTAGACACTAATACACTAAGAAGAACTTTGATGATGTAATGTTACATCAGTGAACCTCATTTTACTATTTTATATTAATATTCCCTGGATGACAAAAAGTGTCTTCCTCTGCAGCTGATCAGTGATGGCAGTGTGGTGTACGCAGAGGCCCTCTGGGACCATGTCACCATGGACGATCAGGAGCTGGGCTTCAAGGCTGGTGATGTCATCGAAGTAGTGGATGCCACGAACAAGGAGTGGTGGTGGGGTCGCATCATGGATAGCGAGGGCTGGTTCCCTGCCAGCTTTGTACGGGTGAGACAAAGTGTCCTGTTCAGACACACAGCTCTTATTACATGCTTTGATGAATGACTGCCGACTGAGCAAGATGCAACCTCCTCCTGTTATCAATATGTCATCATCTGCAAAATGACACTCAGTGACATATATTTTTTTGTATTGTTAAGATGAAATAAAAAGCTGCATGGAAGTCTACAAGTAAGAAAACACCTTGAGATACATGTCGTGACAGAAAGCAGACTTATCAAAATGTTTGAGTGCTCATCTCTCAGCACTGCTTGAATTCAGGAGTTCTCTTCCCAGCTTTCATATTCCCTGTGTCCTCCACAGTTGCGCGTGAACCAGGATGAGCCCATGGAGGAGTATTTGGCCCACCTTGAAGAGGCTCAGGCTGGAGAGGAAGACCAGGCGGGTCTGGGTTTGTTTCTGGGACCTGGTTTACCCTGCAAAGAGCAGATGAGGACTAACGTCATCAATGAGATCATGAGCACAGAGAGGGACTACATCAAGCACCTGAAAGACATTTGTGAGGTCTGGATGGGATCATGTGAAAACCATGTTGTCCACCCGTTCCTTTACCATAACGGTGGGAAATACTCTTCTATGATTCTATTCATTTCTGTTGTATGCTTTCGGTCTCCCTCAGGGTTACATCAAACAGTGCCGCAAGAGGACAGACATGTTCAATGAAGAGCAGCTTCGCACCATCTTTGGCAACATTGAAGACATCTATCGGTTCCAAAGGAAGTTCCTGAAGGGCCTGGAAAAGAAGTTCAACAAGGAGCAGCCGCACCTTAGTGAGATTGGCTGCTGCTTCCTGGAACATGTAAGCTGAGTCAGTCACTGGATGAATGCTGATGAATTTCTGCTGCAGAGTTTTAAAATGGCATTTCCTATTGTTTTTAAAAAAAATCTTTTTCATTTTGTTTTCTAAACTCTCAGAGTAATATTATATAATCAGTAATGTAGAGGTGATTGCAGTCAGAGCTTTCTTGTCACTAACTCTCTCTCTTTCTGTTTTTTATGTGTAGCAAACAGATT
The DNA here is from genome assembly GCA_014281875.1 of Nibea albiflora. NCBI lineage: Eukaryota > Metazoa > Chordata > Actinopteri > Sciaenidae > Nibea > Nibea albiflora. The sequence goes on along the minus strand of CM024805.1, from coordinate 578,744 downwards.
TCCAGATCTATTCAGAGTATTGCAACAACCATCCAAACGCCTGCGTCCAGCTGTCCAAGCTCATGAAGGTCAACAAATACGTGTTCTTTTTTGAGGCCTGCCGACTGCTTCAGAAGATGATCGACATTTCTCTGGATGGCTTCCTGCTCACCCCGGTTCAGAAGATCTGCAAGTACCCGCTGCAGCTGGCTGAGCTGCTCAAGTACACCAACCCACAGCACAGGTGTGTGCACACTGCATGCCTCACAGGGAGAAACACGGCATTGTATCTGCCCACATAATTCGTATTGTCTGGAGTTGGTAGTAGTGTAGTCGTTTTATGTATAATTTGGTAAATTCTACCAAACGTATTTAAAGGTCCAGTGTGCCAGATTTCTATGCTCTATTAATAGAATATATTATTCATAACTACACTAACTTCATAAGTGTATTATAATCTTGTGAAACAGATGCCGTGGGTCCCCTACAAGTCCCCTAAAACTTCTGACATAGCATATATCAAAACTGTTGACTCAGCACGTGCTCCCAGAATTATGCTGCTGTTGTTTTTATATCTTCTTACTGAGTCCATGAAGTCACTAAAACTCTTAACAGTCACAAAAGTCTCATCATTCATTTTAAAACAGCAGATCACAGCAGTTTTTAACAGTTTTTTGGGAAACAATGGTGCTCTGCACACACAGAGAGGATACATTCACTGTTCATTTTAGATTTCGATAGAATTTCTTGACTGTAAGAAAAATATAGAACATCACCAGACTCCTGATGTAAGCTTCAGCTCCACACACTGACTACATTTCATTGTCTGATCTTTAGGGACTACAAAGACGTGGAGGCAGCCTTAAATGCCATGAAGAATGTGGCCAGGCTGATCAACGAGAGGAAACGGCGCCTTGAGAACATTGACAAGATCGCCCAATGGCAGAGCTCCATAGAGGACTGGGAGGTGTGGCAAAAAGTGTCTTTGTTTTGAAAAGTCTCTCACTTTATATTGTTCGATGCAACTGCAACAGGGCAGCAAGTAACAGCCGTGTGTGTGTATGTGTGTGTGTGTGTGTGTGTGTTTGAACCCTTGCAGGGTGAAGACGTCCTCAGCAGGAGCTCTGATCTCATCTTTTCAGGGGAGTTGACCAAGCTGTCCCAACCTCAGGCCAAGAGTCAACAGAGGATGTTTTTCCTCTTTGATCATCAGATGGTGTACTGCAAAAAGGTGACTCATCATTTCACACAGTTTTCCCCTGATACCAGTGTGTGACAATAACCCACCAGTAATCCTAAAAGAGTGGAAAATAGTCAACTTAAGTCAATTTGTAACTCAGCTATGATTAGTTTATATTTATATGTGAGAAATATTATAATGTAATGTAATTACCACATTAACTCAATAGGTCACTATTATCCACATCCACAAGGTATAGGCATTAATAGAACTCTAATGGACTAATCAAACCACTGCCAACATGTCATTCTGTGCAACATAGATATGCATATTATATTTGATTTCTGCCATATGTTGGAAATATCCATGCATCCATTCTGTCCTGCGTATTCAGGATCAGGTGGTTGGCAGCAGTTTAGCAGAGCATTCCAGATATCCTCCCTGCAAGCACCCTTCTTCTTGGGAGATCCCAAAGTTTCCAGAAGGGTTATGTAATCCCTTCAGTGAGCTCTGGGTCTGCCCCGGGATCTCAGTAGGAAGGCAGCCAGGAGGCATCAAATCAGATGCCGAACCATCTGAGCTCCTTTCACTGCAAAGGAGCTCGATCCAGATCTCTAAAGCTGAGCCCCGGCACCCTGTGGAGGACACTCATTTCAGACACTTCAGTCCAAGATCTTGTTCTTTTGATCACTGACCATAGCTACACCTATTCTCTCTCCTCCACCTCCTCTGCTAGCACAAATGTTATTCTTCTGGTCAGGCATGTCGGCTCTTTCTAGTTCTGACTCTTGGCATCCTTATTGCAGGACCTGCTGCGCCGGGACATGCTGTACTACAAGGGTCGGATGGACATGGACCACATGGAGGTGATAGACGTGGAGGATGGCAAGGAGAAGGACTTCAACATCAGTGTGAAGAATGCCCTGAAGTTGCGGTCGCTGGCTGGTGACGAGGTCCACCTTTTGTGTGCCAAAAAGCCCGAGCATAAACAACGCTGGCTCCGGGCCTTTGCTGACGAGAGGATTCAGGTCCAGCATGACCGTGAGACAGGTCAGATACATGTACAGTTCAACAGTTCTGATTGGTTGATATTGTCTCGATAACCTATGAGCCAAGCCTCCTTCTCTTCTGTTACCGTAAACCCACACTACATCTGCAGTAATACTTTAATGTCCTCAACACACACCAGCAGTAAATATATCTCTGTGATGCTGATGCAAAGAATAGACAAGCAGAAGTCAGTCTGTCCTGAGACGTGGTCTGCATTATGGAGCTGCTTCACTCAGACACTGTGAACTATGACAAAGCAGTGTTTTTCTTGTTTTGGACCGATGCTGAGTTCTGCTCATTTCATTTGAAAGCATGTTGGGTCATGGTGAGTATGCTTGATTGACAGTTTGTTAAAGCATTGTGGTTAAAGTACAACCTGTATAAAACATGGACATAGTATCCGTGACGTCCACCACAGCTTTCTGAAGAGCCATTGTGAGGCTCACTGTGGCGGTTCTAGCCTGCCACCATATTGGCAGTTGTGCCTCCATTTAGGCCATTTTCTGGGACTAGTGGTGAGGCGCACGCATGCTGCTGGTTTTGGATACATTGAGTCTGATTGAAAGAATAACTCTGCTAATGTTTCTTGTTCTCTTGCCAGGCTTCTCTCTCACAGAGGTCCAGAAGAAACAGGCCATGCTGAATGCCTGCAAAAGCCATCCAGCTGGGAAACCCAAAGGTAGACAATGACACCTGAGTGTCAGTGTTTGTGTCAGTGCAGACCTGGCATCCTCTTTATTGCCCATTTGTTTGATTTCCTCTGGGTCTCTGTCTTGCATCTGTCTTCAGATGTCTTCCTTTCTCCCCGGGCTTGGACATGGGCCTCCGAACTATGTATAATATATAAGCACTCATCCATATTGCATAGAGCAGCACTTTCTATTGAAATGGTATGTCACCAGGCCCTGTGTTCTTCAAGCAGATGACAATCCGTTTCAGGAGGAACAGTAAAGCATTAAATGTGGCTGAAATCTCTCCTATTGCATCAAAGAGCCGAGCAGCAGAGTTCTTCTGATTAAACGTTCTCAACAAAACAGATGCTGATTAATTAAAATCAGCATTCCAGCACTAGTACAGTGGTGTCCACATGTCCAGTGAAATGCTGTTTTGTGTGATTGTGTGACAACATTATCTTCCTGGTCCAGGATGAGTTTGGTGAATCAGTGCGTGGCAATTCAGTTATCGCACTAAAGCTTCAGTAGGTCAAGATGAATAATCCTCCCCTCTTCTGGAAGGCTTTTAATGTGAACCATCTACAGGAAGCACCAGAGCAACCCAAACATGGCAGAGTAAAAGGAAATGGATTTATGTTTGACATTCAAAGTGTTCTGTGAGAAAAGTTAAAGAAAAAACGTTGCACTGATGGATCAGTGCTATGGAAACACAAGGAATTCTTCCTGCTCAGTGTGTTTACTGACCTTTAACAGCCACTGATCTTCATTACATAATGCTGCAGTAGGTATCTTTTATAAATATAACATTTTTTTGACTGGATGAAAACAAGCAGTCAGAGCAAAGACAGGCAGCAAACATCATCAGGAGCACAAGGAGGAGCCAGGAGTTATTATTATTAGAAAGAAATCACAAATCACAGTTAGGACAGTTCTGTAAAAGCTTCATTTCACTTTTCCTGAATGCAGATACATGTAGATAAATGTCCTCCTGATTCATGTCCTACTGTTTGGATCTGGAAACAGCTGTTGTCAGCAAATCTGACAAAAAAAGTTCTTCTAAAAGTCACTAACTGCAGCTTTAATGCTGGATTAATCATCATGCGATGACTGACTTTGATTTTAAAATCACTTTTACAATTTATTAGAATCAGTAGAAATGTGGGCCTCTGGACCCTTCATGAGTACACACACTACATAATAAATGCATGCTGCCTGTCAGCTTTTCTTCGACATGAGAATGTTATAAGTAATCATATTTTATCATATCTCATCTTCAGCGGTGACCAGACCCTACTACGACTTCCTGCTGCGACAGAAACACCCTTCTCTCCCTACTGCTTTGCCCCAGCAGCAGGTCTTCATGCTGGCTGAGCCCAAGCGCAAAACCTCCACCTTCTGGCACAACATCGGCAGACTGACACCCTTCAAGAAGTAAAGAAACATCTGAGAGGAGAAGGAAAGCTGCAGAGAGAGAAAGGAACAGAGGAGGAAAAAAAGAGAAGAGCTCTTTGCTCGTGCCTGAATAGACCCTTTTTCATTTTTCCTCTTTTCTTTCCTACTCGTAACATTGCCCTAATTGACTTACCGGTTTGTTGTATAGATGTGGATGATGATGATGATGATGATGATGGTGGTGAGGAGGGGGAGGAAGAGGAGAAGATATTTTTTGAAAGCACTTTATAGGTTGGCTAACAATCAGACTGGAGAATGGTCTCCTGGAGACACGGAGTCAAACAGGGAGAGTGGCCTCTTGCTTAACTTACTACTTCTACACCTTCAATCAAACGCCGACTGGTACTAATACTACTACTGTACTGCTGAGAGTAGCGTGGGACTCTTGACTGTGCTGCCTCTGTGAAGACATCCTTTATTTCCACCATTCTGTTGTTTTATGATTTGACAGATGCCAAGTGTTCACAGTGCCAGATGATTTGTTTTTGTATTTGTTCGTTGTGTGTCTGCTTTGAAACAAAGGGAACATTGGGGCAGGGGGTGTAAAGTTTCCTGTACTTTTTCTCTGTGCAAATATATAATTTCAGGATCATTTCAGCTGGTTTAAAGTATTTTGTGATCTTCCTCAACCAACATTTGTTTCTCTGTGTCTCTGGTGCATTTGTGGTGTTGTGCAGAACTTGATAAAAGTCATCAAATGCAGCCTAAAGAAGATTGAGCTCATCACAGGTTAGGAGCTTTTTATCCCGACGAACAGCAGCGACCCCCGCACACACACTCCAGCAACACACATTCCTCGAGTCTGATCCTCGACTCCTCCTTCCACCTACCATGTCAACGAAAGTAAAGACCCTGTTCTTTTTCTCTTTCTTTTTTTAAGTGCCATTTGAAGTGTGTCATGGATGATTTACAATGACATGCATGGATGTGATGAAAAAAAAAAACTGTGAAGAATATTTTTTTATCTCTGAAGAACCCTGCTATATTTAACCAGAGAAGCAGTGCTACTAGGCTGACAGCATCACACTCTCTCTCTCTCTCTCACTGACGTTCTTTTATCTACCTGTACCTCTGATATCCAGTATCCCCGCTCTGTGTATCTGGTCTCCAGTATAATCTCGTTTCAAATCAATGCAGCCCAGTGATATTGCTCTGTAAGTGCATTCAGTGAAATGTACTCTTTTCACCTTTCTGTTCAAATGTTTTAGCTTCTGACGATATGGAATATTAAACATTCCTAAGCTGACAAATGTGGCCATCAGTTGGGCTGATTTTATTTCACACTGAAGTGTCATCATCGCCACATGGTGGTGAAATGTGATAGACATATTAGATTTATGATCATCAAGTCTGCATTTATTTACAGTGCAGCTACAGTTCATTTATTGCTAAACACGACACAGACACCGCAGACTACACCGTGTCAACATTCTTTGTGGCAACTGCTGATAAAAAAAAACCCAAATGTATTTAGGATGGGGGGATGTGATGGGATGCAAACTCTGGTTTACAGCATGAAAGTAAATGGTAACATGGACTGGACTGGGGGGCGAGTCAGGGATTGAGGCACTGATCTTCTGATGGATGACCTGCTGTACCTCCTGAGCCACAGCCACCCCAAAGTCAGACATGCCATTCACTCCATATTAACCAATACCTACACCTACTCACAATAATGTTGTGTCACTCCATTTAGTCATCATTGAGTCCATCGAGTCCATGACAACTGAGCAAGCTCATCTGAAGCATCTGTCAGTCACATGATTTAGTGTAAATTTAGAAGAGCAATAACATTGCAGCATTTACAAACTCATACTGCAGCCTCTGCCTGCCTCTCCATGGAGACCACACCTTTAGCTTAAGCGGAGAACAGGCTCTTTGTTGTGACAAAGACAAAGACGTTTCTTTGCGTACAGTATGTTACGGAGCAAACTGGAGATCTTCAAACAGCCTGAGAAGTAGGCCAGTGAGATGAGGCTTGACAAGTCTTTGATACGATGAGATCTGAGCTTCATTTCAAGATGTGGATGTAGGAGAGAACTGTACCTGTCACTGCTTCTCAGCTAATGATGAGCCCGTAATGGACTATGGACACAGCACAATACTCATCACTGCCTCGACTACCTCATCATCATCTTTGCTTTTCTGCTGCTTCAGTCAAGATGACTTGGGCAGGTAACGTGGTGAATAGGAACCTGCACACAAGCTTCTATGCCATTAAGGCTTATCCAGACCTGAGGACTTACATCTATATTGGATAATTCTGCACCACAGTTTATGTCCAGTGCCAATACAGGAAGTAGTTTGCACATTTAAGTGAGGCGGAACACAAGTTCCAGTGAGTGCAGCAATCAAATCAAATCAAATTTTATTTGTATAGCCCAAAGTCACAAAACACATTTTGCCTCAGAGGGCTTTACAGTCTGTACAGGGAGTGACACCCTCTGTCCTTCGACCCTCGGTTCGGTTTTGCCCACAAAAAAACCCTTTTAACAGGGAAAAAATGTGGAAGAAACCTCAGGAAGAGCCACAGAGGAGGGATCCCTCTTCCAGGACGGACAGACGTGCAATGGATGTCACATGTACAGAACAATCAACACAAACATATTGTACAATTACAATGAATTACAATAGATGGTAGAGTGAATTACAGTAGCAGTGGAGTCTGTGATAGAGGTAGAGATAGACAGATGCACAACAGCAATAAGTCATTAACCAACTAAGCTGTAGTGGAGATGGTAGCAATGACAGTAATGCTATATATTGTGGACGTCAGCAGCAGATCACAGCAGCAGTCACGATCCATGAGAACCTGCTGGACGAGAAAGCACAGAAACTCCGGGGAAGAAGTTTAGTTAGAAACATGCATTGATGATAATGATGATTGGAGAGAGAGAGAGGGAGTGAGAGAAGGTTTTCAGCAAAGGGACGTCAAGTGGACGTCAGCAGCTGACCACAGCAGCAGCCACGATCCATAAGAACCTGCTGTATGACAAAGCACAGAAACTTCGGGGAAGAAGTTTAGTTAGTAACATGCATTGATGATAATGACGATTGGTGGGAGAGAGGGAAGGAGGGAGAGGGAGAGAGAGAGAGAGAGAGACAGAGAGAGAGACAGAGAGAGAGACAGAGAGAGAGAGAGAGAGAGAGAGAGAGGGAGAGGGAGGGTTTTTCAGTAAAGGGAGATGTGACTACATCTTCAACCAATACCATGCCTGACGGCATAACCCAGATAACCCCGGCAGTCTAGTCCTATGGCAGCATAACTAAGGGAAGGCCTGAGACAGCCCTAACTATAAGCTCTATCAAAAAGGAAAGTCTTAAGTCTACTCTTGAAGGTGGTGACCGTGTCTGCCTCCCGAACCCAGAAAGGTAGTTTGTTCCACAGAAGAGGAGCTTGATAGCCGAAAGCTCTGGCTCCCTGTCTACTTTTGGAAACTATAGGAACCACAAGGAACCCAGCATTCTGAGAGCGCAGTGGTCTAGAGGGGTAGTAAGGTACTATGAGTTCTTTTAGATATGATGGTGCCTGGCCATGAAGAGCTTTGTAAGTAAGGAGAAGAATTTTAAATTCTATTCTAGATTTAACAGGTAGCCAATGCAAGGAAGCCAAAATGGGAGAGATGTGATCTCTGATCTTGGTTCCTGTCAGAACACGTGCAGCAGCATTCTGAATTAGCTGCAAGGTCCTAAGAGACTTATTGGGGCAGCCTGATAATAAAGAGTTACAGTAGTCCAGCCTAGAAGTAACAAATGCATGGACTAGTTTTTCTGCATCCGCTTGGGACAGGATGCGTCTGATTTTGGTGCAATGTGCAGTAATATGCAGCACATGACTTTCACGCAGGAGGCTGGAGATTATGAAAAGCCAGCCAGTCTATCACAATGTAGCTATTATCATCATTATTAATACTATTAGTCATATTTCCATTACAGTTCATAATTATTATTATTATTATTGCTGCTATGTGTCTTTGTCTCTCTCTGAACCCAACAGGTCACAGCAGATGTCCGTCAACCATGAGCCGGGTTCTGCCTCTTAAAGGAAGTCTTTCCTGTTGGTCTGTAAATGATATATAGAGTATGGTCTAGACCTGCTAGATAATCATATGACATGATATCAACATGTTCACATGTAAGCAGCAAATATTAGTCGTGGCCTCATCATAATAATCAGCTTTGTGTTGTGTCCGCGTTGGAGCATAGAGAAAATCATGATTCTTTATTTAACCGTCAGTCAAATGACTGCTGCCTCCTGTAAACTCATTCACTGGACGTGTACCTACGAGCCGGTATCTGACTGTGACAGATGTGAGTTTACCATCACATCTCCAACATTATTTGTGAACATGAAAGATGTGTCAGATTCAAATTCAATTATGACTGATGAGGTTCAGCGTAATCATCTAGGTTTATTATGGGGGAACATTTTTCTGGCAGAGATGATACGAAAACAGAGACATGATGAATACAGTATATCTGAACAAACAGCATTTATATTTTATAAACATAAAGACTGAAACCAGTCCAGACCACCATTATTGTTGGTGGCAACAATAATGATAAGAGGTGCTGATGAAAGAAAAGCTGTACAGAATAAACTCTCTACACACACACAGCGCTGTGTATGTCTGCATGTGTTTCTATGAAGACTGTTACTTTTGCCATCTGCGCATCTGAGCATATTGAGCAGCATAAGATTGCCTGCTGGTGTGCTGACCCTCGTCTATCTCTGATTCATACACCTCCTCCTCCTCTTCCTCCTCCTCGTCTTCTTCTTCTTCGTCATCTTCTTCCTCCAGCTCTTCCTCCTCCTCCATGCCTCTCTGGCGTTGTAAAGTACTGCGAGGCTGCAAATGAAAAATCAAAATTGATATAAGTATCAATAAGTAACTGGTTTCTGTCTTATTCTGTAAGTGAATGAGTTTAGTCTGCTGACCCGGTCCACAGCAGAACAAAGCTCTGCTTCTGTGCCAGGAATCCTGTTTCCTTCTCCCACTCACACTTGTCAGTATACTATAGGTAACACACTGACTGTGGATGAGTACCTCATACAACCAAACTTCAAAATAGCCAAAATATCCCTTTAATAATGGCATAAAATGGTAACAAAGACATTAGGGCTCACCCTCCTGCCTGTGGGTGGATGATGGCTGTGTTGCTGTCTGTGGTTTGGGCTTGTGGTAGAGCCCAGTGTTGACCGGAAGCTTCTGCCTTTGGGGGAGGCCAGAGGGGGGCTGTGGTAGCCGGTCATGAGGGGAGAGGAGTATCCACTCAGTGTGGTGTCCATGTGCCCAGCCAGAGGGTCAGACATCTTGATCCGTCCACTGAACAGCTATGGAGTCATGAAGACAATGTCACGCTTACTTCAAAATCATGTCAAACAATCATTTTCTTCAGCTCAGATTCGGTCTCGACCAGCTCTGCCTCTTTAGGTGCCACATTATGTTCACCAGCTAACTGCTAACATTGCCTGTCTGCTGTTTGGTGCCAGTGTTCACAGTGTTCAGTGGCTTTGTCTTCAATAAGCACACACTTTTGTTTGGTCAGCATAGAATCATTAGCATTAGCTACCTCCAGATCCTTCTGAGTGTCGATCGCCTCCAGGTTGTGGCTTGTGTGTGTGTAGACCTCCAGTGCTTTAGCATGAAAGAGCATCTCCACTGTGACGAAGTCTGAGAAAATCCTCTGTCAAAAAAACACAACCAAGCAATACTTAGCAGAGCAATGCTGATGCTTCACCTGCTGTGCACCTGTGTGTGTGTGTGTGTGTGTGTGTGTGTGTGTGTGTGTGTGTGTGTGTGTGTGTGTGTGTGTGTGTGTGTGTGTGACTGACTTTGATATCCTCTAGCTTCTGTCTCTGGAAGTCTGTAATGGTTTCCTCCAGTTGTTTGACACTGCGCTGGGCATTGTTTGTAGCCTTCTGAGCATTTACTTCTGCCTGTCAGTGAACACAGCACACAGCACCAAGAGCTGTACTCACAGTGTGTCCGAGCTGCTTGAAGGGTTAATAATGTGACAATGTTCATGAGACAATCATCAGTCATTTACATTACCTGAGACTGAAAGATTTTGTCAAGGAAATATTGGAGTGAAAATGTGTGTAAACAAGGGGCTGGTGCGCAATGGATCCTGGGATATTAAGGACTACAAAGGACACTTAATGTGTGTGTGTGTTACTTCCTTGACGTATTTCTGCTTTTGGACAGAATGGCGTCCACACCCACACCGCATCTTCACACATCTTCCCCATAATCTGAATGGATTTTTCTTTTTTATGTTGGAGACTTAGCCTTAACTCACTTCCATCAGATTTAAGTGCATCATGTGCACTCTGTCAGATAACTGTGTCTACATTCACACAGGCGCACAAATCTCAGATACTTCTATTCGTATGTCAGACAGATTTTCAGTTATGGAAAGTATATTCTCTGTAGTTAGATGCCGTTTTGAGGTGCACATACTTTAGGTTTCTTTATTCTTATAACACACCACATTAAAAAAAAAGCATTGTGCTTTTTTACCCCACCACAGCTCTAGTTAGCAGTGGCTTCACATATGGAATGTCATTTTAGACATATTTCTTCTAAAATGACAGTCAGCTTTGTATCCATCTTTGGAAGTTTAAGTTCTTTCTTGTGCCAGCTGTACAGAAGGGCGATAGTGATACAGTGATTCCCGTCTGGAGCTCACAGTGATATTAAGCTCTACCACATGAGCTTAGTATCAAAGCTGACCACAGCTGTTTGTGTTTGGCTGTGTACAGTATTAATTTGTACTGACTGACCTATTAGCAGTTCATTAAGTCAAATGTGTCAGTATGTGAAGGATACAATGGTTTGTCGATCTGCTGGATTCCTCAGTCGGACTTTCTCCAGTTTCTGTAACTCCTTCAGCTCCCTGTTGAGATCTGTGTTGAACTTCTTCAAATCTGCCTGAATGGTATATACAATGTCAGCTCATACAACAACAACAACAACAACAACAACAACAACAACAAGAATGACAGCCGTCACATGCATGTTAATGCTTGTTTAAGATTTGTTAAGCTTCTTGCATACATTAATATCAGAAACACACTCACCCGTTTATTCTTGACTATCTCTCCATAGGCTCTTAAAGGAGCAACAACCCTCATCTCCAGTCTCTCTACCTGTAACAATACAGCGTTCACCATGACAACGACCACATGTTAAAGAGTTAGATGCAGAAAATCACATTGCACATTGACGCATGGATAACTGCACTCTGCCTGACCTGAGCCTGCCTGTAGTCTTGCACCATGGCCAAGTCCTCAGCCAGGTTTTTCAGACCGATCTGGATTTCAGGGTCCTCTGTGCTGGAGAAGTCATAGAGCTGAGCCACCAGCAGGTCTGCCTTGTCTCTGAGCTTGGCTGTCTTCCTGGTGTAGGAGGCCAGCAGGGAGCAGATCTCACCCAGGTACTTCTCTGCATGTTTCACCGTCTGCTCCATGCTCTTAACCTGGACATCCCTGCAGACATATCAAGAGAGAATTCACAATAGGATATGTTTTACTCTTTAACATACTGAGAATATGCTAACTTAACATTCTGCCCATCCCCATGTTAGAGAGGGGCTGCTGAGGATGCCTCCATGTTTTCATCTCTGTGGATAGTGGGAAAAAGAAGTGACTGACCTGGAGAAGAGGCTGTTCATGTTTGCTCTGCTCTGTTGTTTGCCTCAGCTGATTCTCACCTGCACCAGGTAACACAAGACTGTTACCATAGAAACGCCAACAACAAATGGTGTGTCATAGCTGTGGCGGGGGTGTAGGTGATACTGCCACACGATGGCAGCACAGTGTTATGGCCATCTATTTCACTTTAGATCTAATGAGTCATTCTGTCTCTTCCTGTAAAGAATTTAGAAGTGCTGCAGATTTGAGTTCATCCCCTGTGCTGTTTTTTTTTTTTTACACTGTCTTTCTATGCAGATACCACAGGAGGCACCACTTCACTGTCAGTGCAGGGTAGTGATGGGAATTCCGGATCTTTTTAGTGAGCCGGATCATTTGGCTCAGCTCTCCAAGAAGAGCCGGCTCTCTCGGCTCCCAAAGGGCTCTTCATTTTACCACTTTTATAAATCTGGCACATATAGCACTGTTTGACCTGTGACTTGTATTTGAACACATATAGCACTACAATTTCAATAAATTGATGCAGCCAATTGCATTTACAGTTGTAAAATCCCTTGTAACTTTCTGAAACCACCCAATGAATGCACTAACTTGCTTGAAGAACCACTCTGCTACACAAAGCACACCTAACAAGTAAATGAAAGAAAGATACATTAAATACAGCACTCACACTGTAAATGTGTTTTGTTAATGCCCACCACTGACATCTGGACAAATAAAACCAAAATGTGTTTGGTACAGAGTAAAAATAATAAATCTTTGCACCACACTCCTCTCTCGTCTCCCTCCTCTTGCCTTGTGTCACTGTCAGCGCTGCTACCCCCGCCCCTAAATTCTTGGTGGTATGATCCTTGTCAATCCTCACACGATTGGTTGCACAGCATGCACGTGACACCCGTAGCCAACACTTGCAGCGCCCGCAGGTACTTTTCCTGAAGAGAAGAGTAAAAAAAAACCTCACGATTGATGATTGATGATCGAAATGATTTGTTGATTATATTTTGTATCATTTATCTGAAAAGTATTGCATCATATTGTTGCCACGCCAGAAAAATAAAAACTACAAGCAACCAATGTGTTTTAGTTTTGTGGTGTCGTCACTGCAGCTGTCAGATAAATGATGTGGCGGAGTTCAAATATTAGGGAACATTAAATGTAAATGAATATCAGTCTATAAGTGCATAAGTGCATCCGTTTGAAAATGTTACGCTCCAACACAGAGCTCATGTCCATCAGTGCATGTTATTCATGCCGTAATAGCGCCACCTTCTGGTGCTTTCGGAGTACTACAAGCTACGATCTCCAAGCAATGAACCGTCCACATTTAGCTTTTAAACCATGGCGACCATTGCGTAAATCTAATGTATGATTAACTCCATTTACTCGAAATGCTTCCACCTGTAATGGCCTGTGGCCGTAACGAGTATTATCCTCTCGAAACTAAATCAATAAATCAATAATTCTTGTTAAGAGATAAAAAAAAAGAAAAGAAAACATGGACCAAAAATATAGAAAATTAAATGCAAAATTAAAAAAAATGAAGAGATAAAAGCAAACAAATTAAATGGGTCATTACTCCATATGTGAATGTCAAGCTGAATTAAATGGATTTCCTAGAAGAGAACTTGAATGTCTGATTTTCTTCCATGGACAGTGAAGGCAGCAGAAGCCGTCCCTTGAGTGTCAACACAACTTTGTGCCTTGAGTGTGCAGACAGAGCTGAGGACCGGCAGGTAAGAACAAACACTTTGACTTAACATGATGAACCTCTAAAGCTGCTCACAGCACCAATGTCACGTGTGTCCGAAACCCGAAGAGTTTTATGACTTCTTCTACTGTGAAGTGAACTTGTGTGCTCAGCAGACAAACTTCAACATAACATGAGATAAGATGTGTTTCCTTCCAGGTCACAGTAACCGCATAGATGAATAAAATTGTTTTCTTTTCATAGACAGAAATATTCTTATTTGACAACTTGATTTGTGACTCCAAAACATTCTTTCTTTTTAAGAAAGCTAAACAGAAATAGTATTATTTAATATCTTTTATTATTATTATTATTAGAATTACGCGCAAAGGTCCGTCCTTGCTGTCAAACTGAAGCTGCTCACTCTGGTTTGTTATCTCAGAGCCTGTTGATCTGCAGTCCACTGATTATTTTGAGGTGGTGATGTTGTGTCAGCCTCTCTGCAGCCTCCCTCTGCATCTGTACAAATATAATATCAGCCAGTGAGTCAGCTGTATGGTGACTCCACAGTGACTTCCCATTTCCCCTGAAATAAGCCACATTATAGCTGATAATATAACATAATTTGTCTTTCCATGTCACACTATAACCTCTATAATCTTACAGGCTATGTATTGATTTTACATCTTATTTTGTCTTTGGGTATCATCTATCATTGGTCTGCTTGGAGTAACTCTCCATGTGAATCATTAGATAGATAGATGCACTCCTTTCGTTTTGTTTGTATCCCCACCAAATCCACACATGTCAACTTCCTGTTGAAGAAACTCAAATCTCTTCACAGCTGAAGGAATCAAGACATCCTCCAGACAGGACAAGTCATCGGCCATTTTCTTCCAAGACAACCCAAAACAAAACTACATTTTCTGACTCCTCTACCGATGAACATGCCTTGATGCATCAATCTGAAACTTATATCAATACATAACATAATGTAGCAAACTATATGATGCCGGACTTATATTCTTACATTGTGGTATGACATTCAACGTTTACAGAAAAGAAAGAAACATGAACATTCTCTTAACTTCATTTTAAGAGCAAGCATGCAAAAACAATACAACAACACTGTTGTGGAGAAATTGCTGAAGTCAAAGGTCAGTGGTGAGGTAGAAGAAAGTGTTCAGGAGCCTCTGATGTCTTATGCTTTATTATTTATTGACACTTGGCCAAGGAGAATTAGAGACACTGTCATAATGCATCAGAAGTGCCTGAGTTGGTCTCACATTCTGCCCTACTCGTGACTTTAAACCCCAAGATAACACCACAAATACTATACTCCCCGAATTAGGTAGGTTTTACCGATGCAGGTGACACAGATGTCTGTTTATGTTAAAGAAACATCAACAGCAATCTATCTATTTATTTCTAGGAAGGCAACATTCCGTTTCTTTGACCCTGGCCCCCACAGTGTTGAGATAGACTGGCACCTACTGTTCCCAGTCAAAGACAAACAACTAATACTGCCATGGACCTCAAGGCCCACACATGACATTGTGTAACCTAAGGATAGAAAATTCCATAACAAATAGGCTAGAGCACTAGTCCGCAGTTCTGACCCACCACTAGGGTCACCAAAGTTTCATGGAGGCGTCACAAGGCTCTTTATTATTTAAAGGATCATGTAAGAAAACGTCTTCATTTCTGTGAAGAAAAACAATTTTGTAAATGGTCTTTTACATATGTTGTGATAAAAATAGGTATACTGAAGAGGGTTGATGGTCCATACAAAACGTGTCAAGTCAATGAGCTCTCCTTCGATCACCTCACTGAGTCACAGAAATTCATACAGTGGTATGCACATTGCATACAACCCAATAAATATATAAATGTTAAATTTATGTAGTAAGTGTGCGAGAGTGCCTACGTGTTCAGTGTTGTGTGTTCTGGTTCAGTTCTCTCTGTAGGTATCAGCCATGTGGCGTTTGTACTTCTTGATGGGAGTGTTGACTGGGTATGTAGACCCCATCACAGGGTACAGTGACGGGGAAGTGAGTGTTGCCTGTGGAGACATGGTTCCTCAGCATGGATATGAGCCCAGCCCAGACCCTCCTCCATACAACATCACTGTGGATAAATCCACATACCGTCCAGGCGACAACATCACAGGTAGACTGCGACACTTACTGACAGTTTTCACAGTTGTGACATCATCACTCCTGTTAGTTGACATCTCCCTTTCCTTTGACTCTTGATCCACAGTGTATTTACAAGTGGCCTCCTCCTTCCGCACATTCTTCAAGGGGTTTCTGATTGAAGCTCGGGATGCTGGGAAATTGACCTCTTCAGCAGTGGGGTCCTTCATCCTGACTGACCCACTGGAGTCCCAGCTGCTACTGTGTGGTCACACTCAGGTATACAGCAGTTCCACATCCTTAATATCATTGATCTTAACTTTAAATGAATCCCATGGAGCTTTGGGGAAAAAAAGCATGTTTCTATAAAGTATTGGAATTGCATAAATTGGGTCTGACTGGAAATCTGAAACTCTTGTTGATTAAAAGAGCTCTATTGTATCCATATGTAACAGTGTTAGTCCCCACAGGAGACGTTTCATTGTAGTGAGATTTTCTGAAACTCAACCTTGCTGTATAAGATTACCTATTGTCACGATCCTCATGAAACTGTGCAACCACAAACCAGGCTGAGGGTATTTAGAAAATGGATAGACATTCTAACTATATTAACAATGAGATGATTTCTAAGTAATTTACTCTACTTTACTGCTCACCATCCAAATGCTGAAATATTTAAATAAGGTCTTTATGTGGTATTTTGGAGGGATTTCTGACCCTTTTTTATGAATCTTTGAGTACTCAAAAATAGTTACATTTTGCACTTGATCCATATAACAAATTGTATCAACCCAAATCTGCTGCAACAACTAACAAATGAGACATAATGAAGCATGGGAATGGCCACCAAATCCATATGACATAATATACTCTCTTATAGCTCTTATACAGCCCTAAACACTCTCTACAACTTCCACTATTTGAATAGGCACCTGAACTAAACACAATGTTTAATACCGATTTATGACTTGAAAGACAGGCATCTACTGTTGACCTGCTATCTCCACATAAAGATTAGTGACTATTAATTTAGCTTACCTGTGCTTTGTCAGAGTCTCAGCCATTATTTGAAAAGTGGCGTATTAAAAAATGGATGGGTGCCATATGGTAAATGGACTGTACTTATATAACACCTTTCTAGTCTTCTGACCACTCAAAGCTCTTTACAGTACATATCTCATTCACACACATTCATACACTGATGGCATTGGCTGCCATGCAGAGTGCCAACTGCTCATCAGTTTGAGGAGCTAACCATTCATACACATTCACACACTGATGGCACAGCCTTCAGGAGCAGTTTGGGGTTCAGTATCTTGTTCTTAAGACTTCAACATGCAGACTGGAGGGGATTGAATCGCTGATCTTCTGATTAGTGGATGACCCACTCTACCTCCAAGACACCGCCGCCGCACATACACACAATAACCAGATTAAATGTGAATCTACCCTGATGCCAAACAATTCATGTTTAATACAGAATTGTTTAATTAAATTATTTTTTTTTAATGAAGCTGTAATCTATCCCATAGTGCCCCATGACGGCAGTTCCTCCCTGATACGTATATTAATACTTATACTATATGTATTTTAGTCATACTGATCACCTTCTGACAAACAGTCATGGAAATGAGTCAGAAATAACTCTTTGGATGAATAAATATAATATTTGCTTTTGGAATTCTTCTCTTCTTTCTAAGAAAAGATTTCATGAACAAGTGGAAGCAGGTCTAGAAGTCTCTCTCTGAGCCTATTGTACTTAATTATTACTCACTGTATGTAAGCACGAGTTGAAGCCACAGGTAAGGAGCTCAAAGCCTCAGCCTGCCAGTATGAATTATGTTTAATGAGCTCATTCTTTCTGTGTGTGTGTTGTCATCTGCAGGGATCTGGGGTAAGCCACAGGAGAAGCACAAAGAAGACTCACGTTCAGGCTCTGTGGGTAGCTCCAAAAGACCCTCCACAAAGAGTCGGTTTTCTGTGAGTATGCATCACACTTCAGTTCACTGCCAACATATATACATAGACACAGTCATGGCACTGAACACAATCTGTGAATCAACACAAATAATTACCGTGGTTGGAATCACTCCTACATATCAACAGGTCTTGTGATGAACAGGTGTGTGAATGATGAGTAATTACATCACAACACTCCGGTGATTTGACTCACTTTTGTGAAAGTGTGTTTGATTTGTCGTTGCAGGGTGACAGTGGTGCATGAATATAAGGTGTACTGGGTGAGAATTCCAGGTCCTGTGGTGTCTCTCAGAGGAGCCACCGCCGCTCCACCCACTACTGTTCATGCTCCAACCACCAGCCCCAGAGCCACAGCAGGCCTGTCCACACCGGTCAGTGTCCCACATGATCACAGAGGACAAATGATAAAGAGAGAGCTTTTGGCATGTGCATAATAATCTACATGTTAATGTGAAGACATCAGAATGAACCAAACACAGAGAGCATGGCAGCCTCTCCTCCTGTCCACACTGCCTTTTAGTTTAAAAATGTCATGGAAGCGTAACAGGTCCTGGCCATGAGGCAGACTATAACTCTGATGAGGCAGGCAGCAGGTACAGTAAAGTGTTGTCCCCTACTTCTGTCATACTGATGATAAAACCATCTCACTCAGGAGACGATGCCCCCCAAGAATCAGGACTCATCTGCCACACATACACCTAAAAAAGTAATTCAAACAAAATACATTACTGTGTCACATTAGCAATAACTAGTTTGTGACATTTTAATTCGGTTTTTGGCTGTCAGAAAGCTGTTGACGTGACTAGACATTGTTGGACTCCATGATATTGGCGTAAGCTGTTCTAAATAGTTTACTCACCCTTACTTACATTCTATACATGACAGATATGATGCAGGACTCCTCTCCTCAGCCCTGCATGCTTATGGAACTTTACAGGCCACTAGCTGCCCTCAGCAAGCTTCACCAAGAAATATTATGTTATAACATTTTTAAAAAGAACCTTTTAGTTGAGTTAATTTTTTTTCTCACATTATCTCAAAATCCAGGAGATTCAGGCGTATGTGATGTCATCAACATTTCAACCTGGATAACAACAGTATCTTTGTACAAAGAATAGGGACATGTCCTTATCTCAGGCATTTATTCTGAAGTGTCTTCTGTTCACTGGCCACACACTTCAGTGAAGTGCCTTTAATTCTCTGCCTATGTGTCTGCATTCAGGTTCTCTTCCCTGTTGTCCCGTAATGGAACAAATATAATGCAGCTAAAAAACATGGCTTCAAAAACTAATAAATAAACATTACTTGGTATCTGTCCATGCAGCTAGGTTTGTATAGTGAAGAAAATTCATTTAAAAATGGCATCAGTCCAGTAGCATCAGATCACCATCCAGAAACAGCGTCCGTGTCTAGTTTTTGATGCAGCCCAGAATATGTGGTCAACATTTGATTGTTCAGCAGAGAGTAGTCCCAGAGGTCAGGTTGTAACCAGATCATTGGCATTCAGAATGAGAATGTGAGCTTCATGTCTCATCTGTTCTTCTTCTTCCTCCTCAGTTTAGTTCAGTGGGGTGTAGCCACAATAAATCCTGTCTCAGAGACCCAGCGGGCTGTCACCCAGAATCAGATCCCCACTGCTTCTTCCTGTCCTTCATCACTGACCAAGAAGCATCGAGTGTGATCTTTGAACTTAGTGGGCCTGCTGAAGGTTACGTGTCCTTCGCCCTGTCTCTGGACAAATGGATGGTGAGTTTCATCATAGAACGGACAGGCTTCCCAGGATTGCTCATGTTGATGTTTCATCCAGCTTTTTGCTTGATACACCAGTATCATACCACTCTGCATCCTTTTCTTCATATTCACTCCATAATGGGGTAATTCATTTGATCAGTACAGTAACTTTAAGTTGACTTTATGTTCATATGTAACTATGCAGACTATATTGTTCACTGTGGCTGTGCCTTCAGCCGCATTGTCTGACCTTCATCAGTGGATGGAGTTTGCTCAATTGTCATGGAGATGGCTCATGTTATTGCAACTGTGGGGAATAGTAAATCAGTGAAACAGCAGGGACTGTAACCCTGGACAAGAGATTGAATGAACAGAAGCCTGCTGCTTGTGAGTCGTGTCCAGATGATAACTCTAGATTTGAGAATGCCCACGCAATGCACGCAGTAGCGCTTGACTTTGCAATGACAGATAGACCGGACAGCTTCAAAACATTTGTTTGTTTTGTGCATTTGAAGCACACAAGCAATCATACAATGACAAATAAGATCCCGTCACATTCACCTGCCTTCATCACATTTTAGAAGAGACAACTGCAGCAGCATCTTATGTACATCAAGAAAATCCAGAACTCTGCTGTCTCTGCTCACAGAGAGCGCACAAACCTGTCTACGTTCAAACACAGAACTGTCAATGTGTGATTAATGGTGTGTGTTGTTTGATGTGATTCACTGTTGTTAAAAGCTATCATTGAAGTCTGTTTAAAACAGCAACGTTTGGGAGCTGAAAGCATCGAGCTGTAATTTTATATATGTAAGTGTTTTTTCATCGTAGGGGAACGATGATGTCTACCTGTGTGTGAATGATGGAGGCAGAGTTACCATCAGTGCTGCACATGTCACTGGACGAACACACCCTGAACTGGAAACACAGGTACACACACTGATTGTCATCAACACACACTCACTGTATGTTTAATATACAGTCAGTCAGTCAGTCAGTGTCTCTGTCTCCAGGAGGATCTGTGGGGTCAGGCCTGGAGGTTGGCTGATGGAGTCATTCAGTGTCGTTTCCAGAGAAACATCCTCCTACCTCAGCGGGAGAACAGGTTCAGCTTAAATCAGAGCTACTTCCTGTTTCTTGCACATGGTAGATCTCAGCAGGGTAAGACAGCCTTCATGTGTTGATGCACAATCTTTTTAGTGCCACTGACTGAATGACAAAACTAATATTGGCAGAAAAATAGAAACTTTCAGTCTCTTAATCAGTGGTCATAGCTCAGATACAGAGCCAATAACAATTCAAACATTATCCTGATGAACCCACAGGACACACATACCTGATCTGTGACACAGGTCTGGTGAGCATCCAATTATATTTATATGAAACCAGTTACTTTTTAAATAACTGACTGTTTAATCCATTATCATCATCAATCTGTCTACTTTCTACAAATGTATCTGATAAATGTTAAAACGTGTTTCTGCAGATCTTCAGTCAGTTTGGTCACCTCTCCAAACCTGCACTGCTGCAGTGTTTTTCTTCCCATGCTTTTCATTGGACCACAACATGTTTCCCTGCCAGATTCGTTTGAGGCATGCCAGCCCAGTTGGTTAACATGGGTGCTGAAAGGAAGCGGGCAGCGTGTTCGGGGCGCTTCCGCCTCCTGTGTGTCCCTGCTGTGACAACAAAAAATATGCACGAAAGCTTTGGATATATTTGTAGGCTAACTTGTAGTCCCATTGAGTACTGAGTTATGATAACGCAGTGTAAGTAAAAATTAAAATAAAACACAAGTACAAACACAGGAATGAAGTTCAGACTTATGACTTAAATACAGTAAGATGAGTAGTTGTCATTAATTAAATTGAATACCTTTATGATAAGCAATTTCATTAACCACTTACAATGTTTAATAATGCAGGATGCAGTCTGCCTCACGGTGTTGAACAGAGCTGCACGAGCATGTGAGCAGGATTCTGGCAGTCTATCAGGGAAAGGAGAGAGGAAAGGAATGAAGACTTGTTGACAAGCACAATACTAAAGAGCCAAAAGAGCTTCAGAACCAAATAGTTGGTTTTAATATTGAGACGATATTGAGGCTTTTGATTTGAAATAAGACTCATACATATCTTAATAGCCAAATAACATTATTTCTTTTTCTTCTTCTTCTTTTCTACATTCTGAGGGTTACTCATTGTGATTTTCAATCTTTTCATCTTGAGCCCAGTTTGTGGGTTGGTGTATGCTTTCTGGGTGTCTGTTGGGTCTGACTCTGCTGCTTTCATGAAGACATTTTGAACAAGGCTGTGTTGGTTTTGGTTGTTCACACGTCAGGTCATGTGTATTTCAAGTGACGCAGTACTTACATGAATCACACCGCTGAAAATAGTGTTGCTTCCTCTTCAGCTACTGCTGGAACACCGCGCGACACCAGGTTGAACATAAATACTCATGTTAAACTTCCAGTGTGTGTAATGTGACATTTTCCACGAGTGCATGTTTTCACAACTTTGTTCTCCACAGGTTTAATCCACAGACATGATCAGCAACCTCTCATTTCCACAACTCAGAAGAGGATCACCGGACATCCAGAAGATATCTGTGGCTCTCGCTCCCCCCTGCTGATCAAGTTCCATGGTTGGTTGGAACACTTTTGCTTATGGATCCAGTACACAGTAGGCTCTGTATAGTCATTGTGTAACACTCTTTCACTCCTAGCATCCACGCTGTGTGATTGGCAAATGTACTTGCAGCCTTGTGTGTGCTCACAAATATGTAATAATGTAACCTAATTCAATATGAATATGAATTATTAACTATTTTTATTCATTATCAAAGGAGATGTTGTTTAGTCAGGTGACTGTAGAATTAAGGCATAAATCTCAGGTGTTATCTACGAACGGTTCAGAGTTCCTGTGCTCTGTCCTGTCAGGTGTGTTGATGCTGACTGCCTGGATGTGGACGGTGAGCTCGGCTGTCTTCATTGCTCGCCACTACAAACACTTGTGGCCTGACACAACTCTGCTGGGACAAAGGCTGTGGTTTCAGGTGAGAGCCCCAATATATCTGTTACTGCAGCATTAAGATCTTCCAATATACATCTTTTTTCTCTCTACATCTGATTGATGTTGTGGAATTGTGATGTAGTCTTCATCAAGGATTTAAATAATCACCTCCCTCTTTCTCTCCTTCTGTCTGTAGCTCCATCGAACCATGATGGTCTTGGCTGTGGTCCTAACTGGTGTGGCCTTCAGCCTGCCTTTCATATATAGAAGGGGATGGAGCAAGGTTTGTGTGTGTGTGTGTGTGTGTGTGTGTGTGTGTGTGTGTATGTGTGTGTATGCATGTGTGTGTGTGTATGTGTGTGTATGCATGCGTGTGTGTGTGTGTGTGTGTGTGTTCTGGTACCCCCTCCATGCTTGTCCACCTGTCCCTCCATCTGTCTAACTGGCTCTTGGCATCGCTAAAGCTTTTGCTCTGTGTCTCTTTGTCAGTCCCACACACACACATCTCCACGACAACCCATTGTGTCATCATAACTTGTTCTTGTGTTGCTGGACCTCAGACTGTGTGTGAGTGTGTATTAGTTTAAACTCTTCAAAAAAACACATTGTAAAACAAGAAACTACACTTTGTAGCAGCAGAGTTTCTCTGCTGGAACAAGAAAACCTCTTAATGTTTTATTGACCCCCTGCTCTCCTGTGGATCTTCTCTCAGACCAAAAAGTCTGCAACACGATTATTATTATTATCTAATAGATAGATAGAAGTATTCACCAGTAGACCTTAAGTTAGAAGGGCCTTGTGGATGAGGTCAGTTACAGTGGGCTCATGTGAGGTTTTGGTCCTGATATGAGGGTAGTCTTGTAGTCGAGTGCAGGTTCTTTGAGCTAAAGGCATCAACATCAACATCAGCATGCTAAGATGGTCACACTGGTAATGCTAACATGCTGGTGTTCAGCAGGTAGCCTAGCATGTTCATCATCTGAGCTCAGCCAAGCTAACATTTGTTAATTAACACCTTGTACAGCAGAGGCTGATGGGAATGTGTGTAGTTACAAAGATGAAATATTAAGGGACTGCCAAAGTTTTTCCATTTCATCCTGAGAAGGTGTTTTTAAATGTTCATTCCTTAGTTTGTGACAGTATTATAAGATATGTTTTTATCATGGTGTCGTGATATGATGATTATCTTTGATAAACTCTCTGTTCCTGTGTTTCAGCTTCTCCCGGTGTTAACTAGCTTGTAGCTAACATGCTGTCTATGTGTGTTCCTCAAGCTTCCCTGTGTGTGTGTGTGTGTGTGTGTGTTTGCGTGTGTGCGAATGACTCAGCTGTGTCAGCTTACATGCTGGGCTGTTCTGTGGTGTGAGTGGCACAATGTTGAATCCATCCATAATTTTTGTTCATCCTGACTCAGCAGAGACGCTGAGCTCTCAGTCACCAACAGAATCTGTCTGCAGGTTTTCACTGGTCTAACTGCTCCATCATGAAGGCTGTCAGAGATCTACAGAGTCTGTGAACAGAAACTCGGCAGGAATACAAACTTTGACCAATCCCAGTTATAGAAGCATTTACAGAGAAGGGTCACATCAAGTTGAACTTTGAATTCTTTTTTCTGTCATGTTTGGAGATATTATTTGTGATATATTTGACTGACTTACACATCTTGTCATGTATGTGATGAAACAGCACCAAGATAAAAATTAACACCATAATTTTTTAAATAATCCCTTTAAATTTTAAATTAGGGTTCTTTAAAATCACTGTCAACATATTTCATCCCAAAACTAAATTCTTCTCTCAGCTTTCCTCAAATGGAAATATTCTAGATGAAGTCAACAATGTAAATCCACTCTAACTCTAACTCTCATATCTAGTTTATATCTTATGTCACACCTTCCTATAACCTCCAAAAAATAATAAAAAGAAATAAAAAGCAGGGAGGAAATTCTCTGATTCTACTAGACTAGATAGATCCAAGAAAGCTTAAAGAGCAAAAGTGCAAACAAATCCAGTGGCAACATCGTGTTGTCGTCTTGGTGTTAGATAACAAAAAAGGAACAGCTGCAAAAAATAGACAGTAAATAATACACACACTCTACATAGAACATTTCATTGGCCTCTAGGGGTCTGTCTTTCCTCATGACATACCATCAGAGCATCCTGACTAACTTGAGCACCAATAAATCATAAACTGACATTCTAGCCAGAAACAAACTGTGTGGTGACAGGAGAGTTCAGTCTTTCATGTTTCATTGTGTGTGTGAAGTCTACTTGTATTAATGATTGCTGCTTTCCACCAACCATAGCTAACCACGCCTAAAGAGCCACGAAGGATTGGAAGGACACACACTTGTTAATGATGCAGTCACTGTCCTGTTGTCTTTGGAGCTCAGGCTTTAGTGTCATGCAGTCGCTGAGACTGTTATTAAGCGGAGCTGCTTCCATGCAGAGTCAAGTGCTTCTGACCACAATTCCCTAACTTCACTCAAACTCTGACACCGTCTCCTCTGTCATGTCTCGTCTCTGATTATGGTGTGACACTGTGTGATGTTCGCACACCACCTGCTGCTTGTCCTTCTTCTCACGGAGCTTTTCAACTTGTTAGATCTAAAAAAAAAGTCTTCACTTCCCCTGGATAAGTGGCCTGGGTTCACTCTGATTTTAATCCTATCCAGCCAGAAAATATCAGAGCTGCAAAACTGCTACAATTCAATAAACCTGCTCTAATCTCATCACCGCCATCAACTGCTCAGATTTCTCCTGCTGCTGTTTCACAAAGGATCGCAGGGAACACATTCATTACATGAGATCATATATTATTTACATACATGTATTTCCATTGAATATTTAATTTCAATATTGTCAATTTTGAAATGTGTTGATGTCTTTTAGTCACATTATTTTTGTTCCAAATCTAACATTGTTCTACTTCTTTCTTCTTGTATTTATTTATCTCATAATTCAATCCAAATACCCCACCCTGCTTCAACTTTGACCTTCTGCACTGTAGCTGTGTGCATAGAGTTTATTGGAAGACATTTTAAGTGTTTACTGTCAGTATAGATAATCTGGATGAACTTTGGCTTGTCTGAAATAATTAGTTAGTAGTAAATTGAAATCATTCTTAAGGCAGATCGGAGTGATTGTGATTTAACAGTAGGAGCTGTCATGAACGTGTTTGTTGGAACTTTCATGCAGATTATTACCAGAGACCACTCTGTTATTTAAAGCAACATCTCTGTGACTGCAGCTCCTTTCCCTCTGTGTCTGTCGGCTTCTCTTTCCTCTTAGCGTGCAGGCTCACACCCTTACATCGGCTGCACTGTCATGGCTCTGTCTGTCATCCAGCCAATTATGGCAATTCTCAGACCGGCCCCTGAATCCCCCAGGTGAGACCTCAAACCAGATTTGAATAACTCCCTGACTTCCTCATAACTGTTCCAGATAAGTGGATTTCATCCTTATTCAGTCGACCGAGAAGCAGCGTCAGGATTTTAAAATTGATCCACATTAGCTGAAATCATACCTTGTCCTGTCTCTTTGCATCTGCAGGAGGTTCATCTTCAGCTGGATGCACTTTGCAGCAGGAACTGTTTGCCAGATACTCGCTGGTAAGACGCGTGATTGGAAAATATGTTTTCTTGAGAATTTGCATGTGATTGCTGCTGTTCAAAATCAGGATGATGACATGAAGACGCTGCTCAGGCTGGAGTTCTTCCACATCATCACTCTGTCATCAGCTGCCATGCAAGGAGCAAAGCTAGCATTGCATTAGTCCATCTCTCAGTACTTTCTGACTTCTCTTCTCTATCTTTCAGTGGCAGATTGATCCATTTTATGTTCTAGTGAGTTTTAATATAACAATGGAGCTCTGTGACACAGAGGAAGAAGATATATTAGATATATTATATTAGTTAGTAGTTAAAGTGTTTGCAGCATACAGTTGTTAGGATTTGTTGACAATAAAAAAAATATAGAATATTACCAGACTTATCTTTCAAACCTTAAAGGCTCGTTGTATATGTAAATATGCAAAGTGCAGCACAATCTACACACCATGATCTAAATTTTCTCTCCCTCCCAGCGGTGTGTGTGTTCCTGGGTGTTGCTCAGCAGGCGCTGTTGTTACGCAGCCCCTGGTCTCCTGCAGTGCTGATTGGATGGCTGCTGTGGATTGTGCTGGCAGACCTGCTTCTGTTAATCCACTCCTGCACCCTCAGAAGTCGAGGTACTACAGGCCAGCGTTAGTGTACACCGCAGGAAAAATGAAGCGTAAATGAAATGTCTGATAGTCGTGAGACAGAATTACATTTTGACAAACTCAATGTCAAAGATCTGTGTGGACTTACTTAATATTGTAATGCATGTATACAGATTCTGTCCCCTCTGTCCAAACACCCTGATCAGCCAGTGCTAATATGCTCCTTCACTGGCTTCCTGTCTATGAACACTACCAACTGTGTTCATTGAATGCATCCATGCCACCATGCACTCTCAATACATGCTTTTAATGTTCCCTCCTGTTCTCTGTGGATTAGTTCCTGATGCCTCCAGTAAACAGTTGATATTACTTGTTGTTTCAATTAGCGATGAGTGCTGCTGCTGCCTGCAGCGACTAAATCAATAGTTCTGTTCCAACGCATTATGACTAAAGCCAAAAATGATTATGGTGTGCGTGCGTGCGTGCGTGCGTGCGCGTGTGTATCAGTGGTGGGTGTATCTATGTGGGTGTATGAGTGCGAATGCTAAGTAGCTTGGAAATGTCAACCCTCGGTACTAGTCTTTTAATGACAGACCTCATATGAACTCTTCCATCTTTAAAGAGGACAGCAGAGGACTGTGTTCTTTCACTGTGCGGCATTATGATGTAGTCATGTATCTGACTGAACACTGCCTATGTGTCCGCAGGAAACAGTGACGAGAAAGAGAACATTTTGTCTGCACAGTCAGAGAGGCAGCAGCATGGAGAGGTGAGATTTGCACACTTCACATTCTAATTTTGTTTGCTTGTTCTATTGTCGCTGTTTTTTTTTGTTTGTTTTTTTTACATCTCTTTCTCTTTTTATTGACTTTTCAAAATGATTTCTTTCAGATTTCCAAAGTCAAGAGTGTGGTGTTACTGGTGTTCCTAGCAGGAAATACAGGCTTTCTGGCTGCATTTATAAAAGCTATTGTAAGTGTATAATTAACACAAATGATCATTTAATCAAATGTTTGGAATGTAATTAAAGCATCATTTTTTTTCTGTTTCTAGTTTCAGAAAACTCTTATTTTGTAGCATTGTCCATCAATCCTACCACTATTAACTTATATAATAACTGAGGTCTGACACAGCAGCACTGTTACAATGAAGTCATCAGGACAAGAGCCAGACTTGTTCCCTCTAACAAGCTTCTGTATACCTGTATACAAAGGTAGACAGTCAAATCAAGACCCAAACCTTAGCTGAACGTAACTGAACCTTTCATCTATCACCATCATCAGGTCAAACCTTCAGGACAGATTTGTGATAAATGATGATCATAATCATGATGAAAATATGAATGTTCTTGTTCTGTTCCCAGATGATCTAAGATCATCAACATAATATAACATCAAGTTTCTCTCTGCTGCCAACTCAGGCTAAAATGTCATCAGGCAGACCACATTCATGCATGAAAAACAAATAAAGCTCACACAGGTTCTTTATACATCTTTTATTGTTGCACGCACTAATCTCATAAATACTTGCATGAGAAATACAAGGTGAAAAGCCCCTACGGCATTTAGTCATAAAGAGCCAAATAAGCACCTGAACATCGTGGCGGGCAGGAGCTTTTCACAGTGTTTGAACACCAGCAAGCAATCCTTGAGATTTGTAAGCTATACTTTAACAATGAAGCATACAAACATGAAATTTCAAACATTGCTGTTTAAGGTCAAGAAAGTACCAAGCTCTTTAGAAGCTGCTTTTCAGAGTAGCTGGAAATATCACTGCTTTGTAAATAATGAGAAACATTTGGTTATTAAAATCTTCATTGTTTATATTTATATTTCTGAAAATCCTTTTTGTAAATGTTTTGTATATCGTCAGTAAATTCACAACAAAGGAAATCACAAAAAGTACTAAAATAACTACAAATGTTTGATTAAGAAGTTAATGTCCTGTGGCTTCTCTCTCTCTCTCTCTCTCTCTCTCTCTCTCTCTCTCTCTCTCTCTCTCTCTCTCTCTCTCTCTCTCTCTATATATATATATATATATATATATATATATATATATATTGTGCTATTGAATAAAATACTTTTTTGTGGAAATCTTTTTCATTTTTTTGAATTTAGAGGAGGATGGATGGAGGATTTGAAAACAGTGGACATTTTAGTGTCATTGGTCCTGTAGCTGAGCACAATACCTGTTTTTACTGGATTGTCTTACTGTAGGTCATACAGAATAATATGGAGCCAGTTCAGGCAGACAACTCAAATGGTTTGATGTCCAATGGTTTGTATCCATTTGGAGTGCGTGTGAGGGTAGACCCACACGGGTACAGATACGACATGCAAACTGAATAAAAGAAAGGCCTCAGCCAGCCGGCCGATTCAAACCCACACACCTTCTTACATACATATTCTCACTAAAATCTTGACATTCACTATGTGAGTTGTCTGAGTAAACTACATTTCTCAAGTGAAAGGCATAGGTATAATATATTTAGTATATTGTGCTGATCTATGCCCATCCAGCTGACCCTGAAATATCATTTGCAACAAAAAGCATAGTATGAAAATACAATTAATCTACACTGAGCAATGTACCATTTGCTTTATCAAGACGTACAATAACATCAAAATATGCTTTCAAATCTGATTTAGATTTGTAATGTCAAGAGAAGTTGAGCAAAGAATGGACTTAACAATACATGTATCTACTGTTCAGGCATCTCAGCAAAAAAAACATTTTCCTGTCAGCACATTATCATCTTTGATATAAAGGATACATTGTTATAAGATTGTTTTAGTCTGTCTTAATACAGTCATCACGTCATGTTTTTTTTTTTTTTGAAAGAGTCATTGTTTGCTGATACCTTGATCACATGGTACAGAGAACAAACAGAATATACAGTAATAACAAGATGACAGAAAATACTCTTCAGAGTGCAGCTACACTGTAAAGTATGATATATACAAAAACACAGTCCTGTGTGAAATTCAAACGTTCAGCTGAAGCAAACATGAGGCTGCTCCCCGTCAGTTTGAGGTTTCCCTGCACAAATCATCATCATCATTATTTAATCATTATCACCTTTACAGTGGATCAAAGGAGTATGAGTAGGTGTCACTCATAGTGGTAAACCAACAGAGAATCATCACTGTATTGACATTTTAGCATCTTCAGTCTGCAACACTGATGTCACTGGTTCAGTCTTAGCTGCCCCAAAGTTACCAAGAAACACACAAAAGAACAATTAATTAATACAGCTGCTATCTCAATGGCTTAGCTCTAACTCCAAAAGTCATCACACCATAACCAACAACACTAACTTACAATAAATAAAGACCTATCTGCAGCCTAGAGTGCAGCACTGCAGAGAGGACTCTTCATAGGCGAAACAGACTTACAGTCAATATTATATCAATCTTCCACTTGATTTGTCTAACTCACAATATGGAAGACCCATGTTAGTTTCAGCTGAACTGAATGTACGCATGGCATATGAGTACTGTATTAAGATATCAAGACAGTCTTATCCTTTACTGCTATCCTTCAAAAATTCAATTTATTAAAAATAAGGCCAAATCATTTGGAGAATAATATGGAAAATCTATATTATTTCAGTGCTTCCAGTGGTTTTAGGTTTGACCTTTTAAATTGTTCTTCTAAAGGCAAGAGATAATCCATAAGGAGGAATGCAGTTATTTGAAATTATTGCATGACATATAAACTGATAACCTGGATTTACCTGTGGAGTGCATTATTTTCGATACACTTGCCATAATTCAAAATACTAGTATTGTTCATCTATGATTTGATTTAAATGTGAAGTGTGTCTTGGCACCATCTTTGTCAGATTATGTAATACACATTACATTACTCCTCCAACAAATATTAGAAGCTGTGTCTTTATAAGAGCTGAAATCAGCAGCCTTCCAGCTGCTGATTTAGAAATGGTAAGGACATGTCAGAGTTGTGTGGGTATCTGAAAATAATGCACACCCTCTGGCCAGTATCAAGTGTTACATGTCCACAGTAGAGTCTGATACTGTATACTAGTTCTCTACGGACTTCATCCAGAGTAATGTAGCCAACATTCTCAGTGTCTTGCTAGTTTTGCTCAAAGTGTCACAGAAGCAGAGTTTAGGTTATGTCACAACATGAAACAAACATTGCAATGCTGCATCTAACTTGAATGAGTATAACAGTGACAACCAATGCCCGTGTACGGTAAACTTGTCTTCATTCGTTTTTTGTAAACTCGCCGGCCTCCCAGCGCAGAGCCATGGCACTCTTGCGTCTTCCTCCTGTGTAGACCTCTGGAAACTAAGAAACACAGCCGATT
The DNA here is from genome assembly GCA_014281875.1 of Nibea albiflora. NCBI lineage: Eukaryota > Metazoa > Chordata > Actinopteri > Sciaenidae > Nibea > Nibea albiflora. The sequence continues at coordinate 547,680 of CM024805.1, read as the reverse complement.
GTTTACCTGCTTGCTTTTAAAGAACTTCCTCCACCTCCTCATTCACCTCCACCTCCTCCACTTCCACTTCCTCTCTCAGGTTATTAGACTGAAGGTGGAATAAGCGAATCAGTTTTGCATGATAATATTACTATTCAGAATTAGCTAGCTACATTTTGCCTAAATTTCTTTTAGTGCATCATGACAAGGTACACTCATAATACATGCATACACATTTAAATAAAAAATAACTTGTAATGTATAAAATACAAAAGATAAAGCATATTCAATTATTATTATTATTGATGATTGTCTGTAAAATAGAATAAATGATTTTTTGAGAAGGAGCTTACTCTGTGATCACAGGATAAAGCTGAGCGATCCATCCTGTAGGCTGTTTTCATTGGAGATGATGGAGATGACTTGCACTTCACTGGTACATCAACTAATAACAAAGACCAAAGATCAAATATTAGATTAAAGATATAAACACAGTGTTGGAAAGTGTTGGAAATAATGTATAATGAAATAATGAAATAATTTTCTGAGGTCAGTATATTGCTGACATACCTGAATTGTCAAATGCCAAAGTGTCCATGTGATTTGACAGAATCCTTTCCGTGTTGAACCTGTCTTTGCCATACAGATTTGCCCTCTCTTTTCTCAGTTCTTCCTCCCTCTGCTTAACCATCCTAATCTCTTCATCCACCAGTGATATTGTGCTTCTTGAACGGAGCTTGAAAAAGGGGTTGCTCAGGAACATTTTCTCCGGGGGCTGCTCACAAGCTTTGTTGAGAGAGAAGTCTGAGGCACTGCGAATAATCAGATTGGATGTCTCTAGAATAATAACGTTGGAACTGTTGTCTTCAGAGTGCCACTCGCCGCCATGTGCTGCCACGTTCTCATTGCCATGCCTGAGGCTGGAGTTGAAATCATTGCTAGGGTCAAGAATGATAACGTTGTTTGCTGACACTTCATGTTTCAGTGGTTCCTTAGTAGGTGAGGAGGTGATGATAAATGATGGTGTGAGAGGGGTGCTTATGGATCTGGGGATACTTCGCGATGGAGCGCAATCAGTTGATATGCCCATCCTGGAGAGACCCCTCTCTCTCCTAAAGTTTTCCTCCCTCTCCATTGATATGCGAATCTCCCTTTCAACTGGTGTTTCCGGGTCATCATAAGGGGACCTGTAACTGGAGTCATCCAGGCCAGAATCTTCTGAGCAAGGGCTGAATTGGGTGTGAGGATAATCCCCAACCAGATTTAAGTTTTCCAGTTCATGTGCTTTCTTCTGGGTTCTATCAATGTTCCGAACTGGTGTGTACATGAAGCTGTGGCTGCCATGGAAGCTGGGCTGCTTGGTTGTAGGTAAGACAATCTTGTTCATGGTTTGCTCCTCCATTTCCTTCCACTGTTTACGAGCCAGCTGGAAGTCCACATGCTCCGTGCTAACATTCTCGCTCTTCGTTTCTTGTATGACACAGAAATCTTTAGGTATCTTCTTGTTTGGATCCACATTAATGTGCTCTTGGTGGTTGGTGTGGTTATAATTTGTATCTCTGCCATTTTCACACTCATCTTCAGAGATTTTTGACAAACCTTGAAGACCTAAAGGGTTATATTTAACCTCCTGTAGAGGTGTGGGAGAGGAAATTGTATCCTCAGGCTGTTCCAGAACTTCTTCCACTTGTGGAATCTCAAAGTGGACCTCTTCAAAGTTGTTGTTGTCCTGTTCTTCAAAGTCTGTCACCTCAACTTTTTGCACAAAGAGCTCTTGGGCACTCAGCTGAAGACTGTCCAAATATGAGTCATCATCTTCTTTATTTATAGAAGACGAGAATATTGTTCGCCATTTTTCGTCTGTCTCACTGTCCGAGGAAGCAGCTGCAATTTCAACTCTCAGACATTCGTCCATTTCGTCAGGGTCAAGGTCATGGCAGGACTCATTGGACACATCTGACATTGCCTCTTCTCTAATGCACTGCTCTAATATCGACTCCTTTGTAATGGGTGGTTCAAATAGGATGTCATGGGCCTCTGGGTCTTCCTCTGTGTCTCTTGCCAGATTTTGATACTCATCATATTCAGGATTCAGCTCATTATCCTCAGGCTCTGCCTCTGCCTCAGTGTATAACTCTAGCCCAGGATTCTGCTCTGGCTCAGAGTACTGGTCTGGTTCAGGATATTGTTCTGGTTCAGGGTATTGTTCTGGTTCTGGGTATTGTTCTGGTTCAGGGTATTGTTCTGGTTCAGGGTATTGTTCTGGCTCTGGGTAGTCCTCCAGCTCAAGTTCTTCGTCTGGCTCAGGGTATTGATCTGGTTCAGGATCTTGTTCTGGCTCTAGGTACATCTCTGGTTCAGGCTCTGGCTCAGGATACTGCTCTGGCTCAGGATACTCCTCTGGCTCAGGATACTGCTCTGGCTCAGCGACTTGTTCTTGCTCAGGATGTTGTTCTGGCGTGTCCTGCCTCTTACGATGCGCCTCATTCTCACAAACACTATCAGCACTGGACAGTGTGTCGGACACCGATGAGGTGATTGACTCATTCCTATTGAGGTTTTCATGTCCTGGTTCCAATATCAATGCCTCCTTTTGATCCTGACAAGTCATTTCAGGGCAAACACTGGTTGCAGAGCAGTTAGGTTTGTCAATCTCAATTTTGTCAGCTGGCAGGTCAGTTAATAATTTCTCAAGTGACATGTTTTCTCTTGGGGAATCTGATATGTCTGTCTCTATACAAACTGGCTCATCAGCTGCACTGAACTCCTTTCCCTGCTCAGGTGAATCGGACACAGCAACCTCCACTTCACAGTCCATCCGCAGCTCTGATTGTTCAGTGGTTTCCATGGTGATAAAGAACGAATTGTGATTCTCAGTTGTGCTGCAACCTTCGCTCAGTTCTTTTCCATTTGCTTCTCCATCCACCAAGGTAGCTTTCTGAAAAGAGAGAATAAATAAAGAAGACTTTCAGTTTCTGGAAGGATTATTTGCATGTTTACTAAATGCATAAGTAAGTGGGGCACTTCTCTGCATTTAAATCAATAGCACTTTTTTTTTGCATTGTCCTTAAGTGTCTTCCTCCAGGGTCTCCCTGCATTGGAAATGTCTTTAATTCCTCAATTGACCAGCAAGTCCAATGACAAGCAGGGCTATTATTTGTTCAATATTGTGTACCACAGGACAACAGAGGAATCAGTCCATCATAGCTTGAACAGCATACAAATAAGACCCTGAATTATCTTATTGAGGATTTTATCAGTTGCAATATTTTTTGTCAATATAAAAGTCATTACAATGATCATCATTCTGTTTTGTCACTCTGGACCGGCTCAATAACACTTCAGAATGTTATTGTGAATGTAATCACACATCATTGTGACTTTGGCAAATCCCCTTGAACAAGTCCTGAAGTGTAAAGCATGCTGAAGTTTTCCATCGGCAACACTTAAATGTTTTGTGCCAGGCGGAGAAACGCTCTCAGATGTATCAGATGTGTAGTGAGATGGGGGTCATGATGAGGATGAGGATGGTGGTGATGTGTGTGTGGGGATATGTTGCCGCGCTGAGTGAATGTTTCCCTAAGTGGGTTATTCGCAGAAAGAGAGGAAGCACATCAAAAGCTGCTGAATTAGATGGCATTAAATCTGTTCTTATGTAAGTCTGTGGGGCTGGGTGTGCCTCCCACACACTGCCAGTGTGTCCCTGCAAGATGATTAGCCGAGCCCCACGGTCTCTGTGTTCACACATGCACACACATACTCACAGACATTTCAATTTCTATTCTATTAGTAGTCACTATGAAAATCACTGACTGTATTACTTTCTTGACTTTTACAGTAAGATACACTTTCTAAATGCCACTAACTCAGCTCTATGGGTACAAAATACACAGCAAGATGTGCACATGCTGCTGCTTTAATAACATGCCAACTTTTGTTTGTGTTTTAGTAAATGAAGTTTAAGACCTTTCTTATTCCATAATGACCTCTCAAGGAGGTACAAGGATTGCCACAGAGGACACAGACAAGTACTTCATTCAAAAAGGTTAAATACTGTGATTGGAGTAATTGTGTTCGTATATGATCATGTAAATGCCAAAGTATAAAGTTTCTTGGATATCTTGGGGTAGTTAAATACATAAAGTCCTGGACAGTGGACGTTATTCTTTTATGTGCAGCTGTTGATGCAACCTGTGCGCACTACACATAAAAGATTCAGATTAAAAAGACCAGTGAATGTCCTGTCATCAGAACATACTGCCATCAAGTTAGTTGGTAGTTCCATTGCATCAGAATTACTTACTTTATCTTGTTAAGTATTACAAAACACATTGTGACATAACTTACTGCTACCAGTGCCAAACATAGTCATAAAAATGTTTGAAAATCATGCTCTAGTCATAGTGGATATTGTTTTGCACAAAAAGTTTTAAACTCTTTTCTTTCTATTGTTTAATGCAGAAAGAGCTGGGCTGTGTCCATTCTCATGATGTGAATTATGAAGCATGTAAATTGTATGGCAGACTTGACTGTTGGATGAACTAGACAAATAACTCTTGTTTGATCAACATCAACAATTTGGTATTGGTATTGGTTGCCTGTGTTATTGCTCCTCTCTATGGGAGGCTCTGCTTGAATCCACCCTGACCCCGTAGCTGATGTCATATGCTTCTGCTGCCAAGTGTCAAGCCAGCAGCTCACCAGGCCCTGTGGGCTCTTTTCACTCCAAAGCTCTAAGTATTTAACAGGATATCCACGGCTGCTGACTCCAAACATCAAATACTCTCAGTGCAGGTCCACTTTCCACCAAGTAGCTAATCCTTTCACCTTCCTCCACATCTCTCTTATGAACAGTCACAGTAAGCAAATTCCTTTCATCATCACAAACAGCAGACCATTCAAATTAGGTCCAGCAAGCAGTTTTATTATATTAACTTTAGATTCTAATAAATAGTTTTGTTAACAGATTGCAAAAACACCTTTGTGGTGATAGAGAAACATACCTATTTGTCTGATTCAGTCTCACCTGAGAGGACAGAATGATCTTCAGTGTAACAAATATGCATTTCAAAATCAGGGCAGAGAAAAGCAGCTATCCATATATCAAAGACACAAAGCTCCCTTTCTTTGTCGTCTCTCATCTCTGTAGCAAAGATGCAGCGGGGAAGTATTACTCTGTGAGATGACAGATTGCTCCCAGGATGATTCAGTACTAAGACAGAAATATTATTTGATGAACAAAAAATAAAATTAGCCTTTGGTCTTAATTCTATATTTTATTTTAGCTGATTTCATACTTAAACTCAGAGTTCATTCAGATTAGGATTGTTTTTTTAAAGCACAGTGTGTAGGTTTTAAAGGCATCTAATGGTGAAGTCTGCAGGAGAAATTATGGTGGCAGCAAAAAATCTGCAACAAATATGATGAGTTTGTCTGTTCTGGGCTCCTGTAGAAACATGGCAGTTCAACATGAGACTTCTTGCACAGACTTGGTGGAAGAGGATCTGCTCTCTGTGTAGATATAAAAGACTCAGTCTAAAATAGAAACATTAGACACTAATGAAAAGAGTTCTGAATATTATATTCCATTCCTGCCTTATTTTGTACAGAAAGGCAGATGTGACTTGGACATTTTGAAAAGATGTCCAGCTACCTCAAGATCACAATGGCCTGTTCTCCTCATGTATTCAAAAATAGATTTTGGTGGATGAATGAAATGTTGTAAACATAGTCAACTGTTGTCTCAGGTTTAAAGAGGTCCACCTCTTTTTATGCATGACTGACGCACTCCCTTTTTTGCCATTGGAAGTTTTCAATAACACACACACACACACAAACAAACACACACACACGCCTACAAGGACACGTGCATGTGACACACTGTGCCATGGTAACCATCAACAGGCCTGACACTTAGTGCACTGCTCAGCTGTCGCCTCCTCCACCTCCCCCTCACCACCTCATCAGCAGACTGTTGAATGTGATGGGGAGCAGAGTGCTGTGTTCATGACGCGTGGGAAAAATGGTAAATACAAACTCTACTTTAAAAAAAAAAGTTCACAGTGGAAAGATCAGAAGAATCAACACACTGAAAAAAAAAACACAATTTCACTTGACAAGCATGATATGTTTGTGAAAATAAAAGATCACATCGTTGAAGACAGCCAACTATTCCCACATCTGCTTTTGGTGTTGCCACACAATATTTCTCCACAAAGGCTGTTTATGTTGTTGCTGTGGCATTGACCGTTTAATCTGATGTATCTGTTATTGATGCCAAGAAACTGAAAGTCTAGCTCGATCACAAAAGCAAAAATACTGTATGGCCTCCATCAACTCTGAGCTATATGCTTTAAACAGACTCACTTAGCTAGCAAGCTAATCATCAAAATACACAGACAAGTGTCGGGACAGTGTGTAAACCTGTAAACCCTTCCTTAGCAAGCCACAGAGGAACTGGAACTTGTGGACTAACTCAGAAAACTTCATTCAAAATCTCATCTCATTTTTCTTTTTAATGATCTGATATTGTGTCCTTTTAGTTGACATCATTACCCATAAACCCAAGACCATTGCAGATGAAATGTTAGCAGCTGAACAGACCGTGTTAAAGCCATGATGGGTTCAAATTAAAATATCAAGTTGTTGACTCTCATTCAACTCAGAATATTGATCCTAAACTAGATGAACTGAGATACTGTGTTCTAACTACTGGAATGGGGTGAGTGACATCAGGCTGTTTTACTACTGCATACTACAAGGCTAGATAGTTTTCTAGTGTTGTGCTTAGCTAGGCAAAGGACATCTTGGCCATGAAGGTCATCTGCACATTTGATTTTACTTTATTAGAATCAAATATTTTCATCTGGGTTTTGATAAGATGCCAAACTCTCACTCTCAAGCTCTAAAAATCTAAAAATCCCACCTAACTTTGTCTGTGACACGACATTATTTGATTTGCACATGTACCAATCTTATCAACAATAATACATCTACAATCTCAACCATTGGACAGTTTCAGATCAGTAATCAGTAGTTAATTCTGTTTAGGTGTTCCTTTCATAAGACCGAGAGCAGCAACACCAATCTGAATATTATGAATATTACTGATTTCCATATGCACTTTGCTTTGAATGCTGTTGATGGCTGACGGACAGAGACAGAATATTTTTTTACACAAACTGTAGTGAGCATAGTTTTTACATTTCGAGTTTGAAAAATCCTGTGCTAATCTCATCCTAAACACAAGCAACATCCACTTCTTGCTCTCTGCTTGTTGTGCAGTCTTGTATGCCTCCAGAACATGATACCCAAATTCCATCAATAATTATTAGTGAAAAACTTAGCCTACTCTGGTATATTTCTTCTGAATCCACACAGCTTCTTACTGGCTGGCTGTGAGTTTTCCTCCTTTCCAGACACTCCTGACATCTCTTTGTGAAGCACTGCAGTGTTGAGTCATGGCCTAGTTTGATTGTAATATTCAGTCATTAGAGTGAGCGGTGCATCAGTCTGAGTGAATGTCCATGTGTGGTCTTGATTATTAGTTTCAATACTACTAACCAAGCTTTTTATCATCACGCTCTCATTTAGTGTCAGCTCTCTCCACAGACGATGTATGCACTCCATGTATTAGTATTGTGACAACACACGGCAAGCTAGCGTTAAAGCTAGCTTTTTCCTGTGTGTCATAGAGATCCTTCTTGTCCAGAAAACTATTAACACATGAATGAGCCACACTGTTGCATTTGGTGACATGTTCCTTCATCACCATGAACACACACTGTAGTTTATTTTGACTCAATCCCACACACACTGTCCTGCTGCCAGAAAAACTCACACCAAATGTGGATTAATCCACCGCTGAAAATAGTCCCTGACAAATGCCATATTATCTCCTGTTTGAGTAACATTTGTTAAAAACTACAGTGACCTGCTGTTTCACTAGATTATTAAAAACAAGAGAGAGAGATATTTGTGAGCTGTTTCCAAAAATGCATGTCTTCATTGGCAGCTAAAGGGTTTGGGATTGAGAAGTACGTGCAGGTAGGACAGTTTTATACTGAGAGACAGATTGTTGGTTTTGGTCTTTTCATGACACATTAAAACATCCTAAAATGATTCAATGTGTCTTTCAAGAACAAGAACAGCCAAACAAACAATAAAATTTACATTTACCTTCTGCAATATACAGTTTTAAAATGATACCTTTTAAAGGTGAGTCAGAGAATCTCAGTGTTACATCTAAAGATGAAACTCCACTTTAACAAAAGCCAAATTAATCTTTCCATTGCTCCATATCTTATCTTATACATAAAGGTTTTTTTGTGGGCAAGTTTTTCCTCACTGGAACCGAGGGTCTAAGGACAGAGGGTGTCACTCCCTGTACACATTGTAAAGCCCTCTGAGGCTAAATGTGTTTTGTGAATTTAGGTTATATAAATAAAATTTGATTTGAAATTTGATTATACCTACCATCATGTAGATCATCCACACAGAAATCATATCCAGAGAACAGAATCCAAACAATGCACACACAGACAAGCAAACTACATTAACACGCCTACAGTACTGTCTATATGCTGATGGTTTGAAATGAATGAAACCAAACTCTGATGGCCTCATGTGTGAACAGAGACAGACAGACACACACACACAGACACACACACACACACACACACACACACACACACTCATACAGTATTGGCAGAATTGTCATTAAGATGAGACTGAGAATGGAGATGAGGCTCCCTGAGGCTGTTTCCTAATGACTGACATTGCGTGTCAATCAAACATGCATGTCCCGTCTATGGCAATGAGAGACGTAACTACAGCTAAAAACAGACCACTGCTGTTCTGATACTCCTGTGGCTGTGTTGAATTTCCACAAATCAACAGTAAGCTTAGAGAAGAATATTACATTTGAATCAATGCATTCTGCTGCTCATGTAGTTTAGATTTTCATGTTTCCAGAGGCAGTCTGGCATAATATAAGACAATCAACCTAAAACGGTTCCAAACGCATGCATCTCTGGTGCTGTAGGTAGGGACAACTAGGTTATGGTCAAGAAGCGAGGCCCAAGTAAGGACAAAAAGGGGAGACCAAGCCTGAGTTGGAACTAATTAATTAAAATAAAAATGAAACTCAAGAGAAGCCAAACAAAGCAGAGAAAGAAAGTCCGCCTTTACCCACGCAGACACTCCATCAAGGTCAATTGAAGGTCTTTAAAGCTTTCTGCTGAATTTTTTGAGTTCTTCTGCACACTTTCCATGAGTCTGCAACTCTTACAGAAGGTGTTCTCCAGTAAGCTGATTTCTGAAAGATCATGTCAAAAAGAAACTCATCAGGTCAAAATCTGATCCCTGAACTGCTCCATGCATACATGGATTAAAGCAGGTTAATACAGACATGCTCGTAATGACCCAACTTCTCCCAGCAGCCTGTCCGGGCAGGGCTGTCATGTCAGCAGAAGCTTGTTTTGGTGAGACAAACATAGTTAAAAGAGAGAGATGTTGACTGTTTCTAGCAGATGCCAACAGCAGTCACCAGTCTAAAAACACTGACATCCAGTTATCCATTTGTGGTGCTAATACTGACAATACACCTCTTCCATCTTGTCTCCTGAAACACAACATTCATGAGTTACACAGGCGTGGGGGAGGAGAATGTGGACACAGGTTGTTGTTGTGTTTGAACAAACTGATACTGTCGTTTTGTGGTGAGAGTTATGAAAGCCAACAGTCTGCTGTCAAAGTCTTTGTTATCACAGCAGCGTGTACTCCAAATGAAACTTATCACAATGTCTGTCTCTGTGAGGATGTCACTAAAATCAGGAAAGCCAAGAACCTTGTGAAATTATCACTTGAGCTGAGCGCACACTTTGTCACTCGCTTTCTGGAAACAATGAATGTCCGAGCTTGGTGAGGAGCAGGCGAGACATTTAGCTCTTCCTTTGTGAGCTTGTACCAGCATTATCGGGAAGTCTGACATCTGAATGAAATGAGGAGTGGTTGTTTTAAATCCTGGAGGAAAAAGGAAATTAAGTGCCTCTTGAATCAGTACTATGGAGTTTATGTAACAGCGGCGGAAGCTTGAAATGTGCAACATGCTGCATTGCATGTGGAAATGAAATCCACTGCACGTGGAAGTCTTTTCTCCAGAGATGTACAGACTGTTCAGTCTGTGACCACTGTTCACAACACATTCAGACACAGGAACAACACTCTGCTCTGCTCTGAAGTCATTCCACCAAGATTTACATGAGGCTGCGTACAAAAATAACAAAGAATTCCTTCAGTGTGTTTACACTCACTTATAATACCGGCTGATTTCTTCTGAATATATTTTAATACATATCATACAGTATATAATATATTTGAACCTGCCAGCTCTAAATGAAGAGGTGAGGGCTGTCAGGGTTTTCTTCTATCTTCAAATTAGCAGAAAGCGAGACGGAAAAACTATTTTTTTTCATAAATACAGATGCTTTGTGTGTGTGTGTGTGTGTGTGTGTGTGTGTGTGTGTTTGTGTGTGTGTGTGTGTGTGTGTGTGTGTGTGTGTGTGTGTGTGTGTCTTTGTCGCAGCTCCACACTCCACTCCGCGCTGACACGTGTAAGGGTTTTCATTTTCTGCTTGTGAAAGCCTTGAAAACACACACTGGCTCCATCGCTCTCTACAATCAGAATTCACATGCAATCATTGCAGCGGTTTGTGCAACACAGCTGCGGGCAAATAGAATAAAATAGCATCATTTCATACTTTCGATAGCAACACAGAAATAACTAGAAAACATTAAGTTACTTATTAAGAGATGAGGATATATATGTCTATATTTTCCAGTCCATTGTTGTCCAAAAATCATTAAAAACACGTCAGTGAGTCACACTGGGTGACATGTCCCTTCATCATCGCAAACACACACACTGTAGTTTATTTTGACACAATCCTTCACACACCATCCTGCTGCCACAAAAACTCAGGAGAGCGCTGACTGTGAATTAACCCACCACTGCAAACACTCCCCAACAAACACACTTCCTTCCTCCTGTGTGTGTGACGTTTGTTAAAATCTACAGTGATCAGCTGTTTTATGAAATTGCTGAGCTTTTTAAAAATGAAACTATATATTTGTGAGGAGTTATTAGAATTTTACATCTCGGAGATGAGAGCCACAGACAGGAGAGGGAATTCAGAGATGGTTCAGCACTGTGCTATGTGCTGATTTGAGTCTTTTCATTGGATTTGTTGACAGATACAAAAATGATTATCCAACAGATGATGAGGATGATGATGACGATGAAGTAGTTTAACAAATGTTCAGGAGAGACATGTCTTAATAATCAAGCACACCACGCGTATAAATCTTTTATTAAATCCAACATCTGTACATTCAGACAATCAGCCTTTAACTTCTCTCTCTTCACATCTTTGAAGGCATCACTGCACATCATCAGCGTAAACATCCCAAACATAAATGCTGCTGTTCAGAAACACCTTTGTATCTGCCAACCTCGATTACTGAATGCAACACTTGTGTGGTGCATAATACTGAACACATGCAAAAGATGACAAAAAACATCTTTGTCAGAGGCAGATATGTTCAGATAAATCCAACCAAGACTGTCCGCATGGCCTGACAGCAAAACAAAATGTTTGGACTCAGGGCAGGCAACCCCGTGAAGGGATTCATCAATCAGCTAATATCAGCTAATTAAGTCAATGTTTCAATATTATCTCATCAAAAACATCAACGTTTATCCACTCCGTACGAGGACAGTTTAACCTCACCGCTTATTCACACCATCTAAGCCCACACACACACACATACGCACACGCACAGACTGAATACTGCAGCTAGTCGATGCACAGCATATTATCAGCCCAATAACTGCTCTGCTGGGAGGCTGTCAGCATCTCTCCGTCCACATCAACACCAAACACATGACGTGATTTCAATTTTAGCAGCCGCAGCACATGACGCAGTGTGGACGGACACTCTGGAGAAAAGCAAAATCTTTGTAAACTTTTGGATGCTTGTGTGTATGTGTGTGTGTGTGTGTGTGTGCGTGTGTGTGTTAATGGACCTACCTGAGACAGTGTGGCGGGCTAATGCAGTGGGTTCTGCTCTGTTTCTGAGTGCAGCCTCACAGAGGCAGCTCTGCCGGCTGCTGATGCCTCTGATTGGATGGCTCGTGGAAGAGGGGTGTACCACAGACAGCCAATACTTGAGCTTTCTGTGATGAACACACACTCAGGCAGAGAGGAGCTCATCCACTGCTCATACATACAGGCGTTCCACCCCACACAGACATTGATTTAAACCACCTGCTTATTTCTCTCTGCTTACAGGAGAACTGCAGTCCATTTCTTTGGACCTGCTTTCATAAATTCATTTGAAACATCATTCTGTGTTTCTGCTTAAAATAGAAACTCAGGTTCTGTTTCATGAAAGAATCTGTATGATAACACCTGTTCATTCATTTCATTCATTCATTTTTTTAAGTTCCACTCGTGTTTCACGCTGTCAGATTTTTGCAAACACACATTTCTGTACACAGAGTTCTCTTCACATAGCTCTCGGTTGGTGAACGACATGCAGCTCAGGTACACCAGAAATACTTTGTCACTCATCACATGATGACCTAAAACAAGAATAATGACAGTTTTGATGGTGGTTGAGTTTGAATGAGAATACAAATCATTAATAAAAGGTGGTCATTGAATGCTCTTTGAATGAATTGTTAACATTTAATTGCTTTAAATCATTAGATCTTTTAAAACTTAAATCTGCACTGTGTTTTTGTCCACTTGATGGCAGTATTAACAAGTTAGAAACCCCAGATTGATGTATCATAGCCTTTTAAGTTGATAGTGACCCTTTGAGTTAACAGTTATACCAGGCACAGATGTCACGTGTTTCCGGTGTGTCTCGGCTGCAGGCAGCTGACTGGGACCATTCTAGTCCCAGCGTCTCTCTGCTCTGCTAAACCAAGAACATGTGAGTGTTCTATTTTTGACAGTGTTTGTGTTTGTGTTTTCTTGGATTTGAAATTATTTTCTTTATTTCATACTCAACATTATTTTAATCTGGATTTTTTTTCCTGGATGAAAATGGCAAGAAAAAAAATGGATCAATAGTAAAATAACTACTCAAAATAATAAAAAAATCCTGCATTTAAATTTCTAAAAGCATCATCAGCAAATTACTTTAAAAGTAAGGAAGTAAAGCACTGATTCTGCATTAAAACTTCTATCTACTATTTTATATGACAGAATGGGTCCATGAGGACTGCTCAGTGGAGCAGCAGAGGCTGAGTGGACTGCTTCTATTATAAATGAATGAGAAAAAAAAATAAAAAAATAAAATCAGTCTTAACCTTGAGCAGATTTTTGCAGAATGCCATTTCTATAACAACACACTAAGTGATGGATTGCAACACATGCTCAAGAAGAAAATGTCAGTTGTTATGTATTCAGCTGAGCAGCTCTGTCGTCTCTTCTGGTTAATGCTACTGAGGCTATACTAAGGAAAGCAGTTGCGTATTCATTGTTGTACAGCGTTGTATGGATTTTTGGTGTGGATAAAAAAAGCATTGATTCCACAGAATGTTCTGAAAGGCAAAACAAAGCTGAGCTTAAAGGTGCATGTGTATCATTTTTGACCAGAGCTCAATTCCTATGTCTGACTGATCTTTCCATAATAAATAACGTAACCAAACTTTAACCTCAGATGTTCTGATCAGGAAGTAAAAGTCTGTTAGAATTACCTGAATTCTCTGTTGAGATCAACTTCGGATTTGTGGCCAACTAGTGAAGGAATATGGCAGCCCTGTATGACCTGGCTTTGACTGAGACAAGAGCTACAGGGTTTGGACTGTTTGCATCTATCTTGCTGGTTGGTGAGTCCTCGTGGAGTTTTGGCATCAAAGTGAGGCTGTGAAATGAAATGCATGTCACAGTTGTTTTGGAATGTAGATCAACCAAACCAAACCAAACCAGACCAAACCAAGCCTTAGATGTTCAGATGAGGAAATAAAAGAAGGAAAAGTCAAAAGGAGGTTGAGGTTAGACTTTGTCCTGGATTTCAGGAGGGAAGTGCTAACTACATCCACAATGTGTTACTAACTCTAATCACTCCACGACGGTGAGAGTATGACTCATCCTATCAAGCAGAGAAATGTTATATTTCTCAGTTAACAGTGTAAGTGCGTTCCTGTCAGAGGGAGACAGTAGCAAATATTCACATAGTGGTTAAGTACACTCTTCCTGCAAATGAAGATGCACTGTGAATATTCAATTTTGGTGGCAGTAATAACAATGGCTGGCCCAGGGTTTCTCACTTTTCAGGTTTTGGCTTACATAACAAATTGCTGTTATATAACTGTATCCTTTAAGCATGATGTCTAAGGTGCCACCTCATTTTTTTCACCCTCCTCCATGTTTTTCAGAATGCCATGGAGCGATGAGAGGGAGAGAAAGCAACCAAGGACGAGTGTTTTTACATGAGGAGCAGAACAACAACATTCAGTTCACTCAGCTGTCACTCCTTGAGTCCATACAGATGATAGACAGAATAAATCCACTCTACAGGCTCTATACAGAAGAGCTTAGACATACACATGTACACAAATTCATGTATTTTATTTTATTTCACAATATTTAAAATCATTCTCAGACTTATATGTAATTTCACAGTCCTATAATTGGACTATCTTTGGTGGTGAATACAGGTGACTAACATAAAATAGACCTACATTTAAATGACAGTCTGCAGTTAGATGTATTAGCATGTATTAGCACACACACAGGACAGCCAGCTTAAACAAAACCATGTTCACTGCTCCACGATTAGCCATACTTTCTAATATTGTAAATATATTTATAAAGCATTACATGTTTTTATGTCTTTGGACACTATATGAACTATGTATATGTGAATACATTGTTCTCATATGTAATTCTTACACCATGTGCATCAATATACTGACCAAAATTAAGAGTGTGTCCACATTCTTTTGGTCATTCTAGCTCAGTAACGAGGCATAAAAACTAATCTTTTAGCTGATTTATCACCCTGCAGTTTATCTACCTGTCACCCCAAGACCACTTTACTGACATTTACAATGTCTGACTTGTGTTTCATTAAAGGTTAGGGTTAGGTTGGGTTAGGTAAGGCATCAATAAAGGCTTAGCTGTCCTTCTTGATGAATTAAAGAGACAGACCAAGAGCCTTTATTTACAATTAATACATTACGTTTTAAATTTATAATTTTATATAATGTATTATGATGTATATGATGGATATGTATGATTTTAAAAGGGGATATTAAATTGCACTGGTCAGGTTTGACAATCTGACCCCTCTATGAGTGCTCATATTACGTAATGTGATGGTGTTATGAAATTGATTTGCCAGGAGGTGGCAATAGAGCTTTTTGAACTGAACCTAGGCACAAGGACTGATTGGCACAATGTCTGTGGCTGTCAGTTGCTTCTATAACCAAGAAAAAGCACAGGCATGTCAAGATAAGGCTTTTAGCAATAAAACGTTCAGACAGAAAAAGAACAAGATATGTGTCTAGAATAAGGCTGACTGGCAGCAGGTTATGCATTTACACACAAGAAATGGTCAGACCCATAAACCATGGAAATACATGATGAAGGACTAGAAAGAATCGCCTCATAAATCATCTAAAGTCAATTTGTACATTCCTTCTTCAGGGAATCAGTTTCTCAGCAACAGGTGAAGTTCCTCCTTATCTTCTTGTTGAACAGAGCTTCATCTTCTCCATATTGATGTTGCCTGTGTTTGCAGACTCATCCACCCCCTGTTCCTGCAGGTAGGGACTGTGCTTTGCAGGCTTGTGGATGAACGTTGGTTTGTGGAGCTCTAAATCATCCCACTTTGTGTTGGCTTCTTCAATAATGTCTGTGCAGCCTGTAACCTTGGCTATGCCCACTTTGGGTTGGAAGACTTTGCTCCTGTATCCTTCAGGGTGGTATGAAAGACACTCCTCATCCATTTCATTTTTAATATCATCATCATCATCACTGTTGCCTACGATCACCAGCTCAGCCTGGATGTCTGCTTCCTCCTCATCCTCAGCGTTCTCATAGCCCATGAAGATCATGGTGATGGGTTCTGATGTCAGCTCCTCTGGCAGGGTGTCGGTGAGGTTCAGAGAGTCGATGCTCTCTGCACAGAAAGGTGAGTATCTGTTAGAATCACCTGAACTCCACATAAAAGCATCAGGATCAACTAGTGAAGGACTGTGATTATTTGCAGCCCTGTAGACCGGCTGTATGGGTGCTGGCATTCCTTCAGACCTGGCTTTGACTGAGAAAAGAGCTACAGGGTTTGGAATGTTCACATCCATCTTGACGGTGAGTTCTTGTGGAGTTTTGGCACTGTTTGATTGGCCTGGAATGTGGACGTAGGGTATCTTGGTTTCTTCTCCAGGTCCTTGGACTCCAGATATGGAATTTTGTTGAATGAGGCTAGGGCTGGGAGTTTTGCTTTGTGTTTTCCATCCCTCCAGCTCTTGAGTTATCTGGTTTTCCTTTCTGTAGATTTGAGCTCCATTTCTAGATGAGGTCGTGCCCTGGAAGGGGCTGGGGCTTGGTGTTGGGGTTTGCCGTGGGGTTTTGTTTGGTGTCCTTGGTGTTGCAGGCCTGCTGTTCCCTGTGTAGGGTACAGAATAGACAGGCTGATGGTACTGCACCTCAGTGGGTACATTTTTATCTGTGGCCTGATGCAGCAGCTCTTCTACCTCTGAGGGCGTCATCTTTCCAACCACCCCGTTGAGCATTTTACCTCCATCTGGGTGTATTGCATATACAGACTTGCGCCCATCATCATACACCTTCAGCCCCCTGTCCTGGATGATTTCTGGCGTGATGGTTGCTGTAGAGACCACCTGACTTTTGCCTGTTCTCTTATCATGTTCCACACTAATCTCCATCGCAAACGTTGCTGGAATGAAGAAAAGACTTAAATGAAGGTACAGACTAGGAAATGTATGGTTCAGTATGGTTAGTTTGTATCACGTGTATCTTCATCTTAGATTCATTTTTAAAAAGATGAAAAAAAAGACTTGCTTTTTAAAAACTGGCCTGTACAGTATTATGATGGCAACAGTAAAATTACATTCTAAGGTACACTTTGGCCTGAATGAAGAACTGAATTTGCCATGTTTCTCTATTTGATAATTCATATTCATATAAGCGCAGTAATAATTCGAATTAAACTGTAATGCATGTCTGTTATTCTGGTTAATGAAACAGTGTCAAGTCCCCCTCTGGATCCACTGAAATCCTGTTCACCTTACTCTCTTAAGACTAATGTACATCTTTCCAGGTCATGGATATGTAAATCTGCCTCATGTCTTCGATGGTTCTGGCTTGGATAAAGACACAGTCTACTGTCAGAACCTTGTGAATCCACTGTGCTCCATTCTTTTTTTTCTTCTGATTAAAAGCTAGCTTTCTCTGATTTATGACTTCATCATAGTTCCAAAATGGCAAGCATGGGAATGTTCTGCTTCCCCCTCCAGTGAAATCTATTTGCTTCGTAATTGGCATCCTGGTGAAATGTGAAATTACAGCTTTTAAAATAGCATAATAGAACCAGGAGGCATTTTCATTCAGAACAGCTAGTTTAAAGCAGACAGCTTTGCTTCAGGAGCACAAAATGGATGTCTGCATTAGCATGGAGCTGAGAGAGGGAGCTGTGAAACTGCTGGTGGGCAGCCAAAATTGTTCCACAGTATGAATTATTCTTCTTTCCTTGTTCATCATTAACCCTTTTCATGTTTTGAACAGATTGTCCTGACAGTTGTCTGATCAGCAAAGCAGAAACTGTTACTTTATCATATGCAATATTAATATGATGTACCTTTCTTTGGTTCTTCATGACCAAGCTCACATACAGGAGTTTTTGCAGATGTCAGTGGGATGAATGAAACAATATCTGGGAGGGGCGAGGCTACATGATGTGTCAGCACTGAGAAGAAAATACATCATTCACTGTTTGAGGATCTTTTTATAAAGTGTCAAGCCATTATTATGGTAAGAAAGGTTCACAGATATCACAAGTTAACAAACTATGCTTTTGTTGCATTTTTTAAAAGGATTCTTCAAGCTTTTAGACAAGACAAAAGACAACTCGGTACAGTCTTTATGGTGTATCGTAGTCAGCCATTTTTGTCAGATGACAAGTGGAATCAAACAGTGCTCTGTTAGTCATTGAACATACCCATTTCTCACTTACTTGAGGTCAAGGGAAATATTCATGACATAATTAGAAATTCAAACACATATGATAGGATGACAGAAACACGCAAAGATAGCAAGGGCATGTGACATATGACGGGTTATATTAATGAGTTATTCATGAATTATATATTATAGTTTAATGTCAAGTTGTCATAACAAAGACATCACAAGTAATGTCAAATGGTTGGTATGGTTGTGACTGACATCCATGGTGAATACTATGGATAATATTGAATGAACATCATTTTTATTATGGTTATCATTATTATTGCCACGGTGCATCTTTGCCTTGCTCCTTCTCTAAACTCAGCTGACCCGGCTCATGGCAGATGTCTATCCACCATGAGCCGGATTCTGCTCAAAGTTTCTGCCTCTTAAAGGATGTTAAAGGACGACACATAAAAACCATCACTGTTATTTTAGGAAATAAATTCTTTTCAAAAATACATTGTTAATTGTTACATTCCATTGCGATCTTGATAACAGGCCTAAAAAAAATCATCTATGTCTGAATGCTAAGCAACGGAGGTCAGAAAGGTTAGTAGATTAAAAGTTATGATTCAAATAATTTACATTTATGTTACAGAAATGCAGAAAAGTGAAGCAGTTACAGCAAAATGCTACAAAGGTGTTTACCTGCCTGGAACTCTGCATTTATCTCCTATGTGAAGACAGAATAGTTGTTCATGGTGATGAAAACAGCAGGAAGTCAACGTCACAGCAGATTCAGAATCAACACTCCACGACTATGTCACATTGAAGTCACACTTATTTCACTGTGTCCTTAAGTCTAAATACAGCTAGCAACCAGAAAGCATGTTCATACATATTAGTCCAAAGCACACCCACCATGTGAGCAATCCATTTACCTGCCACCTTATTCACTCAAAGCAGCCTCTTGTGAGCCAAAGCACACCCACACAGTCCTCACTGAATGCATCTTGTTAGAAACAGGCAGAGATTAGAGGAGTAGAGTAGACAACAGTGATATTTGAATACCATGCAGTGGCCTATAATCATGGAAAGCGCTCAAACCTATTCACTAATTTCAAATTCTGCCTCTTCTATCCCTCTTCATCTGAGTCAGAATGTTCTCTAACCTACAAGAACATGCAGAGAGGTGAGGTTATACAGCACACACGTTGATGAGTTGAATACAGTGTGCAATCAAAATGAGAGTTTATTGTGAACAAATGCACATTAAGGGATGACATGAGATATGAAGTCTTGATTCTCATATTCTTCAATTCTTCCACACTAGTACTGTCAAAATGCAACAAGTACCAATATGGACACTTAAACCTACAAACGATTTCCTTTAATTATGAGCCAAATCAATTATCAGCCATTTATTTGCCCTTAAAATCCACAATATTTTCTCCTTCAATGTGTGTGTGTGTGTGTGTGTGTGTGCGTGTCAGCAGCAGTGCTTCATCAAAATCATTAGGAGCAGTGTTTCTAATATGTGTCTGATCAGCAAATGATGTTTGTCAAAAGCAAAAGTATGATTAGAGCTCATGCTTCATTGCCTCAGGATTAAAAGTTGCATATTGACACAGAGTTAATCAGTAAGCAGCACACAGCGTCAGTAAAGAGTCAGTGCAGCAAACATTAAAAGGCAGTTTATTTGAGCCTACCTTGATAATGTCCTCCGCCGTCCTCTCCACTTCTTTTAACCGTTTCAGAACTACTTCTTCATTGGCAGAGATGTTGAGCTCCTCTGTTTCCAAGGCCTCAATCTCCTTCTCTATTCTGTACAAGAGAGTAATGAGCTGTGTTAATGACTGGAACAAGCGCTTAGCTGAACAGCATCCTCAGCATTTCATAAAAAACAGCAGCAGCTAGGGGGTACTTGAATTGCTTTTGATAAACCAAATCAACACATGGTATTCTGCATATTATGGCTTTTGGTACCAGGTACTGCTCTGAGTTCCATTCTCCACTGCACACAGTACCCCCTCAACACTGCTGGGATTCTTAGCTGATATTCCTACAGTAGTGGTACCATACTACAGTAGTGGTGACATTGCCAGGCCAACATCATCTTCAAATAATTCATTTAATGGTGATTAGTGTTCTTGATTTTCATTATGTGGCATTGTCACATCAACAAGACTCTTTTCAGAAAAGACATCAAGACAGGAGTTTCCTACATCAGAGATTTGACAAGTTTCTCCATGTCACGCATGTCACAGTGATGATTGTAATAGAAGCTCAGTTCAAACCTAAACCAAGGTTATACCAATGGAAATCCAAAAAAGAATTAAAGGTGGGGTAGGAGATATTTTCTGGAGCATCACCATGTCATGTTTCCAGTGAAGTGCAATCAATTCATTAGCATTTTATCATATCTAGTCATTTCTTTACTGTAAATCTCTTTTAAACTTGTCAAGAAGAAATTAGACCTTCAATGAGGATTTTTTAATTTATTCTCAAGAGTCTGTTCATATTCATAAGCATCTGTGATTTTACCATTTCAGACTGCCTTAGCTGTTGTCAGTCACAAAGAGTTCAGGGTTCTCTTCGAGCCCATCCTGTGTGATAAGAGGATTCTGTCCACAGACTGTGTGACAGTGATGAGGTCTGGTGTTTTTATTGTCAGATTGGTTTTGAGTGTGTAAATGTTACACTGCCACCCTACACAACCCTGATGAAACACTGTATCAAACAAGTTCATAATCATCATGTATCATATTACTACCTGCATAAGATATAGACTATTTTGGTATAACAGTATAACACATGTTATAAATTCATGAAACATTCAGCGAGTTCTGATGATTTTAACTTTGGTCACACCTCCCAGCTTAGATTTTTCCCAACGTGGTGGCTGTGTTGATGAAATGAAATTGAAATACGTGTCATATTTTGCACCCATCTTTTGCTTCAGATTATAGTTTATTTTCTATGTCTCTTCATAATGTTACTCATGTAACTACTTTCAAAAAGCATTTTAGGGAGAACATGGAGGTTTTGTGTTATTATTGGTTATGTTTTCAGTAACTCAGCTCAGCTGAGTTCAGCTTAGTTCTTGTGTTACAAAGAACTAATGCTGCATATTTATCTCCCATTATCTTCCCAAACTGTTTGCAATCAGCAGATTAATAGAAAGGTTTAGCTTTGGAAATCATGCTAAATCATGTTTATGATGAGGGATGTGGCTAGAAGACCAAAAGCCTAAACTTTGCTGTACCTGATGTCCTTTACCTTGTCCTTGATTGGAACATAATTAATTGAATGCATGGTCAGGCGCAACAATAACAGACTCTCATTTTCCACATTGAATTGTTATCACTTGCTGATGCAGTATTAAAGATAGAACGCTCCACAGCATCTGTGTTGGGTTGACCTGTCACTCCTCTCTGCAGAGGCTGTGAAGCTTGTGTGTGTTTTTCTTATATACAGACACTAAGTAGCACTAAGCTAACAGTCTGTGCTTTGACTGACACGGAGTTCAGGTGAAACTGTCTGCTCCTAATCCCTCAATCCTTTCCAATGTGGACCACATACACACAAACAGAACACCAGCCTATCAGAGAGTGGGTGGAGGCTCAAAGCTCTCCATGTCAGTGCTTCCAAATCTTTAACAAGGGTTTCCTATCCACTGAAGAGGAACTTGAGGAACTGAAGAGAGCTTCTCCAGGCCCAGGCGACTACAGGAACTTCACCTCAAAGTACAACTAAGACATACCTTAAATACCAAATTACAATAATAATGATGATGAAAGAATCACATTAAAAATTATTACTTTACATTGCATTACAGAAAATTGAATATTGAATATATCTTTTTCTTTCTTCTTCTTTATCTTTATTGATGTTTGTATAAAGCCTTCTATGTACTAATCACTTGAATTATTTAAATTATTATATTTGTTTGCTTAAGTATTCATTTTTTCTTCTGT
Source organism: Nibea albiflora (assembly GCA_014281875.1). Lineage (NCBI taxonomy): Eukaryota > Metazoa > Chordata > Actinopteri > Sciaenidae > Nibea > Nibea albiflora. The sequence continues at coordinate 525,521 of CM024805.1, read as the reverse complement.
AATTTTTCATGGTGACATTTCTTTAGTATAGAAGTGTTAACTAACCAAAACTCCTGGGGCAACAGAAAGAAGCATGTGTGTGCCAGAGGAACATTGTTTGTATACTGCAGTTCATTTTGCATGTCAGAGTCTAGAGAGAGAGATTTCAAAGCCTGTTTTTATTTCCTCTATTTCCACTAAAGTTTCACTTGGTCTTTACATGCTTCAGTGGACCTGAACCAAATATAAGTGCTTTCACCCACATGATCTCTCTGCCTGTTGTGCCCAGTGTGGGATGCACTGTGGGATTTACTGCAGTTTGGAGCTGCTTAGGTTACCTGAAGATGTTGCTCTGCAGCTGATCACTCTGCTGCTGTTCATCCTGAGCCTGAAGCCTCATGGCCTCCTGTTCCTCCTCTGACTGCTGACTTAGACCATCCATCAGCCACTGCTCCCTCAGGGCTTTCTTCTGTCAATCAAATACACAGACACACAGGGAATGTCAGTTTTAGCAGTATTTCTACAGTATTTCAAATTTGATTCATATTGTACATTTTGAATACATGTTCCCTTCAGCCTCCCTGTTCCCTTCAGCTCAGCATCATCACAGACCTCTCATTGCTGCCCTCTCTATCATTTTCGCATCATAGATGCATCAGTATACAGTTAGCGCAGAGTTGCACAGCTCGTGTCATTTTAATCATTTCTAAACATTGAAATCTTTCACCATGTGTCATCACATCTTCCTCAGTTCATTCTGGACTGCAGGCAGCCCAGATAGCATGGCAATGATACAATGTTGAAATTTCATCGTTTTTGTTGAGGTTGAATAGTCAAGGCTAGATAACATTGAATCATTGTTGTTAATTCTTTGCCTTTTTGATGTTGATTCTATGTTGGTCTGCTATCTGGGGATTAGTTTAATTAATACTGTATCAATGTTGATTCAATGATAAAACAGGGATTGATTTTAAGTTGAACTAACATTGATTTTATATCTGCCTTGATCTATTTTTCATCACTGAAATAACATTATTTCAGGGTGCAAACCTGATGAAAACTCAATGTTAAATTTCATTGTTGAGCAACATCGATTCAATGTCAATGATGCATCAACATTGATTCAGTGTTAATTCAATGTTGGTCTGCTATCTGGGAGATTACTGGTACCTGCAGATTACCAGACAAGATGAAGAGGTTAGTGTATTAATAACATTCAATCCCTGCAAAGTGGGCATGGTATCAGATTTGTCTCTAAGAAAGGAGAGACATTTCATTCAGTGGTATTTGCAACAGGTTTCTACCCTCCTCACTCTTTCAGCTTAGTGTTATTTGATAAAATGTTGCTATCATCTTACCGTGCCAACACATCAGTCCCGTACATCAACTCACTCACTTTATACTTTCTTAAACATGTTGTTCTGTGTTTTATTTATTATTATTATTTGTATTGTGTTTACTTGACTGAGAGATGTCCACTGTTTTTTACACCTTTACCTGAACAAACGGCAAAGACTTGGACACTGTCCAAAATATTTTGTATTGCACTGTTAATGGAGTGCTCCAAACGGCACCTCGTCACTGGGTACTCCTACTGCAGCATTGCCTCCAGCTACCGTGTCGGAGTTTCTACAGTGGAAATAATCATCCCCAATCTTGCCACAGCAATTTGGGAGAGGTTTGTCCATTCCCAAGAAAGAAATGAAGTGAATCCAGTTACTTCCAGCAGAAATGAAACTTCTCCAACTGTCTGTGTGCAATAGATGGAAAACACATTGTCATCAACACTCCTGCGTCATCTGGCCACAGTTTTGAAACTATAACTTTTCCCATTGTCCTTCTGGCTGTGACTGATATCAGTTACCAGTTCTGGGTGATAGATGTCAGTGCCTATGGAAGGAACAGTGACAGGGGCACTCTCGCTGATTTTCCAGGTAGGCAGGCTGGATTTCCCAGAGGACCTTCCTCTTCCAAATGTGCAACATCTTGGCCCAGCGTCACATGTTTTTCAGGGATAAGGTGTTTCCTTTGTACAAAGACCTCAAATGACCTTGCAGGACAGAGGAGGATACACCACTGAGCGCAGGAGTTTGCCCAGAGAACATGGATAAGCTGGTGACAGCAGCAGTCAACCTCCACAACCTTCTCTGATGGTCTGATGCAGCTCCATCGTCCTAATCCAGAAGATGCTAGGCAGCTTTCCAGAACATCTCCAGGGTGAGAAGCAATAACCCAGCTGTGACAGGACTCTCTGTCAGAGAAAATATGTAACACACTTTCCCTCTGCTCCTCATGAAGTGCCATGACAGCACAACCTGCTGTAGCATGTCTGTTTGTCTGCTGTTGGGTGATGGGCTGTTCTATTCATGGCGTGCCTATATGTCATATGTCAGCATTTAAGACAATGAGCCAAGTTTGGAGATGTTAATAAATACACTGTGGAAGCATGGCAGCCTTTTTATAGACCACAATCTAACTTATTTCTGTTGAATATCTGTAATGTGTGAGAATATAATGTGTTAACTCTCAACTATTCTCATCTGAGATAAAGAAATCTGCCATGTGATCACCATATAAGAAGCTAAAGGTTCATCTTACCTCCCCATAACCAAATACCCAATTGTGAACATGTGAATGACAACAGAATATTGCAGACAGACTAATACAGTGCACTGCTGTGCCAAAAAAAGTTGTGTCAACACATCCTCCTCCTGCCCCCTGGTGGTAATATAATTGCAAATGTTCAGAGTTCCAATGGTTGAGAATCGTAGCACCTAAAAAGGGATTGTGAGCCAGAAAAGGTTGAGTCTGACAGTAATGAAGGTAAGAAAAAATGGCAACACCTTCATTTGTGCTGAAGTGAAAGAATATCTGTAGGTAGAATAACAACAATATTAGAAGTTATGTAAGACTCCTGTAGGGGGACTCCGTTCATATTAGTGAAAATAAGACGTGACCTTCACAGATTGTGTCTGAGTTTGTAGAGAAATGAAACCGAGACCTTGGCAGTGATATTAGTTTAGATAGAGTAAATGAAATCATGAAACTTTCATCCCTGCTCCTCCTGGGAGTCTTTACAGGCTCTGTTTTTACTCTTTATTAGATGGAAGAAGAAACCACGCTGCTACCCATCAGGTGCCGTACTTTTTCCCTGGATGTTGGTTGAATTGCTGTTATTACAGTAAAAAGTACCTTTATGTACTGGAGTTTTAATTTCTCCTCTTCAATCTGTCTTCTTTTCATGGCAATGTTCTCCTGGATTCTTCTCTTGTCCTGTGGGGGGATCAAACACACATTTGCATCATGTGTACATTTTACAGCATGGAAACTATTCCACCTGTTGTTTTCTAATGCTGACACCTCAACCTTGAGCTGACAGCTGGACACCAACAGCCATAAATAGCTAAAAAGCATCTTGACATTTATGACCTGACCCAGCCTACCTGTTGTTTGTGTCTTTCTGTGTGTGTGTGTGTGTGTGTGCAGGCGGGGGGAGGTACACCTGTTCACTACACCCTCTACCACTTTCCCACCACTTTTCCTGCTAATAAACACTTTCTGCAGAAAAGATAATTCAGAGTTAGATTGTGGTGACACAGACACGTTTGCCCTGCCTGGACCATCACACTGCTTAGTAGCTTTAATCTTTTACTCAGCATCAAAACACACGGTTCTGTTCCTGGATGTCACACTGAGGGTCACTATGGGCTTAAATTAGTTCTAAGGCACTAAGTCCCAGTGAAAGGGGATCTCCCTGATGACGTCTACTGGTATTTATAGTTCTGTCTCTGTCTGCGTCTGACTCGGTCAAACTCAGTGATGTCACTTTGCTGAAATGTCTGGACCATAAAAACCATTTCACAGAGACAACTGGCACCACAGCAATTAGAGGCTCACTGATCAAATGACCCTTCTTACTCATTGTGTTTTGTTTTCCACTCTCAGTTATCAGGAGATACTGTAAGAAGACCAAAGAGTTAAAAAAAAATCTCTCAATGGATTCTTGCTCAGTCCCTCATTCAGCAGTCGGAGGTGCAACACCAGACAAGTCTTCATGCTTGTAGATACAAAGGAGACATCATGATCCATTTAGGAGGCAGATTAAGAAAAAAAATGTAATGCAGGTCTAAATCTGTGCTTCTTTTCTGTTTGTATATCAGCAGCTGTGAGCGTGCGACCACAGGTCAGTGGTGAAATGCTGACTTCATGCAAACAGATTTTACATTTGAAATCTATTTGGCTGCATGAAAAACGTTTTTATGTTTTGATTTATTTAAGTAGACAGACAGTAGAAACTGTGACTCTCAGAGGTCCATGCAAAGACAGGGCGTGACATCATTAAACTAATAAATGAATACTTCTACTTACTAGCACTCCCATCACCTGTTTTTGAAAAAGACCTCATGAAGCCTCTGTGAAGATATTACATTCTGTTTCTGTTGGGTACAATGCTGAATTAGGCTCCACCTGCATCTGAAGGGAGCAGCAGTTTGTATTCATATTGTCTGAATTGTGTTAACATCTTCCTGGCACAGTCAAAAGCTGTGCTGCCTGGCCTGCCTGCACTCTGAGAGGGACTGAGCTGCATATCTACTCCACAACTCTTGTGGTTTTCCTCTGCAGCTCTGTCATACTGCACCTTCCTTCACACCCACACTTTTTATTTTCAGACTCTTGTTTGGAAATGAGTCCAGTTTCAGAGCCGCATCATGCCATCTTACTCAGGCTAAACCTCACAGCACTGCTGCAGGTACTTTTACTGCTACACAGCCACATTACAAATATGAGATTGTTTGCAGATATTTAAATGGTAGAGGGACATCAGTTACCTGTGAAAAGCCTGTTTAATCACTGCATATGCATACATGCATTTTTTTGCAAAGTATGTGAAGAACAATAAAATAAAAAAGGTCTCGTGTTTTTGCCTCATTTTTACTCAGGCATGCCACTTAGCAAAGCAAAGAGCCTCCAGAAAGTTGAGGGGAACCTGTCATTCAATAGAAAATGTATTTCTGAAGTTATTCTGTCACTCTGCTCTGTGTGCTCTCTGCCCCCTGCACCTCCACAGCTCTCTCTCTCTCTCTGTTGTCCCTCCTCCACAAGACCCCAAAATCCTTTGAATGGCTAGAATATGTCATAGATAACATCCACTGATTGGGATCCATCCTTCTGCTTTTAAGCATGAAGGTGCTGAATTTCTGTTCACTGCCATTCTCTTGAATCTCTTCACTCTGATTGCGTAAACAGGAAGAGGAAGATGTCGGCGTCTGCGTAAAGAGAGTACCTAGACGGGTAACTTGCTAGAAATGATCTACAGTGAGACTAGCAGCTGGCTGCTAGTAAGGACTGGTCCTTACCGTGATCGCCTGGAGCCTCTCCTTCAGCAGGTCAGCCTCCTCCATAATGGCCTACAGGACAGACAGAGTACATGCAGCGATGGGTAAATATCAACATGTGAATGCAGCAGTAAAACATTATGTTACATTAACATAACATGACTTGCATCTTAAGTGTAGAAAAACACTATATTACAATATGTTAGTGAGGAAATATGTTGTGGATGTTAATGGTGTATGAATCACGATTCATCCGAATCATTCACCTGGATCCTCTTACTGACCCAGGATTAACAAGTCTGTAGTCTCCATTAACCCCAGTCTTACCGTGCTACACCTGCCTAACACCAGGCCACATATACAAATTAAAATGATAAAGTGTGTCATTCACTCCTGTTGTTTTAACCCGTACAATCTCATTACAACATGTCTCAGTCCATCAGCCTATAAAGCTGACAGAAATCCGGATATTATCATGGACAATGAGCAGTTGAGCTGACACAGTGGATCAGTGTAACTTCCTGCAGACTCAGAATCAGAATCACAGATCTGGATCCAGATTCAGATCCACAGATCCATCCTGCACAAGTTAACCAGTACAGAGCCGGAAACACCGGGCACTCAAGAGACTCAAGACACCCGTGGATGACTCGCTGATACAGCAGAACCAGGAGACCCAGATTCACTGATTCAACTGAGTCGAAATGTAAGAAGACAAATAAAGCAATAACCCAGATGACAGAATCTTTATTTAAAACACAAACACTTGTTTTGTGTAGCTGAGGCTAATATAGCTCATAGGCTAAAAACAAGGTAAGAGTAACATAAGGAAATTTCAACTGCAGCATTATATGTTGTAAATAATAATGGTCTTATTCGCTGCACTTTATTTAACATAATAAAGTGTTAAGGCTAATAACCTAAACCAGGGGTCGGCAACCTATGGCTCGCGAGCCAGATGTGGCTCTTTTGATGACTGCATGTGGCTCGCAGAGGGGTGAAAGTAAGCCGGTACGGTCCGGTACTGCGTACCACTAAAACGGGTGCCCAATACGTCGATCGCGAGCTACCGGTCGATCGCCAGACGCGATCAAGTCGATTGCAGAGGTGCCCACCGCCGGCAGTATGTTGGGCTGTCGTCCCCCCGGTACACTTCCAGTATAAAATAATATTATATGGAAATACATTTTAAAATATGTGGCTTTCGCGGCTCTCTCAGCCAAAAAGGTTGCCGACCCCTGACCTAAACACTGTAAGAGGAGCATTTCATTTGTAGTCCAACACAATGGGGCTTGTGTTTCACTGGTAGAATTTATATACTTATGGACATACTGACTCAAATGACTCAAAGGAAAGATCTGGATCTGTTTAGTGAGTAACTCAGAAAGACTGAGGTCCATAGAGGGATACAAGTTAATCTCTAGTGGATGTGAACTTGTTCCATTGTGTGTGTACCATGTATCTGCATATATACAGCATCATTTTCCGTGGCTGTGAAGAAAAGCCAATGTGGAAATGACAAAAAACTGCAGTTCCTCAAAAGTCCACTTGAGGCTGGCTACAGAAAAGTCAGTCTCCATAAGCCCCCATATTAATGTTTACAGCCTGCTGCAATAGACAGTTATGGTCTATAGATAAAACATTCCCTCAACATTCATCATTTCCGAATGGGAGAGAGTACCGGAGGATGCCTTTCACACTAGAGGTGCATATTATAACACAACACCTGTTGGTGAACAATGACATATTAATATTAGAGTAATACAAAACAAAAACAATAATATATATTTATTATTGATGAAAAGTTGTTTTTATTCTTATTAGTTTTAGAAAGTCACTGTGATTGTCTTTCATCTGCATAGAATGACACAGTGTTACAGTGACCGTACATACACTGTAAAGGGTCAGCTGCCTACTGGCTGTGACTAGTTTAAATAGTGTGTGTGCCTGTCATCAGTGATTTACTGCAGTACATTTTAACACACAATATAGATTTGTGTATATCAGCCCTGACAGGCAGAAACACAGAAAGAGAAGCAGCGTCTCTGTGTCATGTGTCAGATGGATGACTGATTCAGGCCTGAGGAATGGCACAATAACTGTAGGGAATGTAACATGGCCGTGCTGGTGTTACGTGTCATAACGCATGTCAGTAAATCAGAGGAGATTAGAATGAGTGCACCTGACCCTCTGCAAGCTCACACACAACTGTTTGAACACAGTTCACATCTACGGCAACGTGACGGAGGACTCAGTAAAACAGACACACACACAAATGTATGGTGGGAGAGGTCTTTAACAAGCGTCCAGGAGTCAGTGGGGTTACTTTAGGGGCAATTCAATCAAATTATGATTGCTAATTTTTGATTTGTTTTTTCTTTTCACAAATTAAACTTCAAAATATGTAAAAATACACAATAATATGAAATTATTAGATACCCTGGCCAATTTGTAAAAAATAATTTAAATTTTTTTTAAATCCTTGTGACATCATACGACCTCACACTACAGGCTGCCCTTTATGTTATTGAAGTCAGTTTAATATAAAACACAGTATATTTGAGGAGGGTCCCTGCTCAAGGCTGCAGATATGCTAATGACATCACTTCTAAGTAGAGCTCATAGTGTTAATATCAGTGGTCTGTGAACTCTTTTATCAAGATGTGACTTGATATTTCTGAGTTATAGACAAGCAACATGGGGCTAACTCTTTTCACCAGCCTATTAACACATTAGTTGCTAACACGCCTCCACTTTCAAGGCTGCTCAGGCCCCAGGGGCCCTTCTGACTGCTCAGTCATCTGAAGGCATTGGCCCCTGCAAGACTTTCAGGACTTTGGGACCAACAGTGACAAACCCTGAGTTCACATGAGACAGACTAAACACAACCCAACCACATATATTGCAGTATATTTATGACTTGAATATACATTGAATGCCTATTTGACAAACTTGTAAAGACGTATACGTACTGTATCTGCAGCTGGCAAAAGAACTTTCAATAAGGTTTTATAAACTAAACTTATCTACAGTATACAGTATATGATGACTACATAGCATTCTTATGTTAAACATATAAATAATAAATATTCTATCGTTGTCTTTTTATTCAACACATTGTCATCAGCAGATATTCCAGTGAGGAGTAGTAAAAGCAGAAGCAGCCACATGGAGCTGTTAGATAAAGAACTGCAGATGGCAGACTCTTAATTTGGAATGTGGCCTCAAAAAGTAAAAATGCATATATCATATGAAGTTGTGTGTCTCATTAAGCTGCCCCAAAAAATTGGAGTGAAAATCAACGTTCATAACTATTGAAGAATGTTCCAAAATAAGCTCATTTAGCTGTTCAGACCATTTCTTAGCACAGTGCATCTTCCTCAGGAGTACCCAGACAAAGCTTAACTCTGCCATGAGACAGATCCTTCTGAACTGAAGCTACTTTTGTGGGTAAGTTTTTCCTCACTGGAACCGAGGGTCTAAGGACAGAGGGTGTCACTCCCTGTACAGATTGTAAAGCCCTCTGTTTTGTGACTTTGGGCTATACGAATAAAATTTGATTTGATTTGATTTGATAATAATCCCTCCTTTCACCTCGCCATGCTGCTCCATGGACACACATTTTTGTCGTGCAGTACAGTTTGAATGGACGTGGTTTCTCAAGGTTCAGCTCAGCGTCACATTCCAGTCCACTCCAACCTGAGTTACAGATTTAGTAATTCAACTGTCTGACAAACCAAACACACCACCACTCTGCTGTCACGCCACTCCGGCTAAGGCCTGGTTAGGTTTAGGCACAAAAACATGTTGTACGTATGTACATGAATTGTTATATAAAACCCAATTACACATGTTAAACATCTGCAGACAGTAACAGCTGAAATGTTAGAAATAAAAGCATACACTGTATACTGTGTCATCCTGAAGAATGTATAGGAAAGTATCCAATAGCCAGAGAAACTACAGACAGCTGCATGCTGTCGACACAAAGACTTGAAAAACTAGGATTCGATTTAACTGCTGCTCTCACAATGGAGGGTCTGTCCTCATTCTCTCCATCAATCCCTCCATTGCACCATACTGTAATCTGTTTCAACAGTCATGCTGTGAATGTCTGTCTTTCCATAGGTCCATGACATAACTCCACCTTAAAGTATTGCAGTAAAGGTCATCATTTATATGTGAGTTAACTCTGTGTAGACTTAATAATGGATAATCTGACTGGCAGGGAAATAGCAAGCTGCTGGAAATACATACTGCAGAGGGAAACATGCACATGACCTGCAGTGATCAAAAGCAGGGACATGTTTATTTATGTTAGTAGCATCTGAGCTGAGTAAATGTCATCCTGTTCATGCTCTCCACTGTTTGTTTCCTCAATATAGCAGAGTTACATGGGTTCATGTCCAGTTCAACTCAAAGGGTGACAGACTTCATACTGGTTCCATCAAAGCTGCTATGTATGGCATTTTCAACAAATCCATGTCAAGGTAACTATAATGTATGAAGCCGTGATGGAGAATGGCAGCTGGACTCAGCTGTGGTAGAGTTAAAGTGCATCATAGTTTTTTTTGTTATAACTGATGATTGATTTCCTTTTCATAGTTTTTGTTCTTGTTTATGTTTATGTCTACATTTACCTGTTCTGTTGTTTAACTGCACCTGTGTCTGTATATGTTTGACGTTTGTACTACGAGAGCAAAGCGCAACCGGAGTCAGATTCCTTGTGTGTGCACACATACCTGACGATTGAAGTGATTCTGATTCTGATTTCCATTGATGTATTGAAGTAACACTTACTCAGCACTGTACTTATGTTGAGATGAATTGAATGGACTGAGAACAGATGAACTGTTCAGAGATTTAGAAACTTCAGGAACCTCCTGAAATGCAGAGATCCAGAGAGGAAGAGTACCCTGACACTCCATACCTCCTCCCTCCTGCTGCTGGTGATCAGAGTGAGATGAGATGGAGAGACCACGAAGAGCTGTGCAGCCAGCATGGCAGTTAATTACAATATAATATTTCTAACCTTTCTACTCTAAACAAGATAAATCTGTTGAGAAAGATGCCAAGTCAGCAACAATAGTTCAGGCCTTAAAGAGGCAAAATAATTTGAATATTTCGGTATTAAATTATATTATCAGTATTGATGATCAAATATTTTGTGCACAATGAGTTCTTTTATGGGTTCTATAATGAGTTCTTTTGCTATCTTAACTACATTTTAATAAACTTATGTAATACTTATGTATTTTACTGAAGTTGAAGCAAAGTTTGAATGCATAGATTCTGAATACTTTCTCCACCATTACTCAGTGTAAGATCCAACTGGGCTCTGTTTTTTCTGACTTTTTACCCACAGCCTTAAAATCTTCAGCAAGGTCCCTCAATGGTTCCAATGGGACGGCACACACAGTACTCCTAAAATAACTGAAGAATTGATTTGGAGATTCAGATGTTTGTTTTTAAAGCACTACATGGAATGCCACCACTCGTATTCAGCTTAATCTCAATTACATTTCAGACCCTGTATTCATAGATATGAACTATAAAGCACTGTATTCATACCTATGAATATTTATTATATTTATTTATTTATATATGTCTGTTTAAACCACAGCAAGGTAGGAGTGGTGTTTAGCTCAGTTGGTAGAGCAGCTGCCCATGTACGAAGGCTCAGTCCTTGCTGTGGAAGCCCAGGGTTCAAATCTGACCTGTGGCTCTTTCCCATGTCATTCCCCATCTCTCTCTCCACACATTCCTGTGACTCTTCAGCTGCCTCTGTCAAAAGCTTGAAAAGGCGGAAAAAAATGCAATAGCTGTGTCAATATCATTTACACGTTCCCACACACAGCCGCAGACAAAAACACCTGATCATCCCTCTAATGTGAGACATTCCGCTAACAGGTGGATACAGAGCAGACTGCAAATATTTGTTATTATTATTATTACTTGCTTAATTCAATTTAACATGTGAACTATTAGCATTCATCCAAACAGTACATTTACCATGAACCCAGATATGTTCTGCTCTATTAGCCCTCTTTGACCTTGAAATCAGGGTAAAGGGAAAAGGTCTTGGTCAGGATTTTTAAAAAGAAAACAATGACTCGTGGGAAAGAGGAGACAAACAGCTGTTTCTCGACTCTTCCTTGGACTTTGTTGACATGCATCCATGAAACTAGAGCTGTCACATAGAACTTCACTTCTACAAATGGATTTATATTCCATGTTTTTCTGATCTGCTTTACAACACATGTATTCATACACTGATTCAGCCGGCCTATCCAAAGCACGCACAGTAATACTAAACTCAGCATGCACTGAGGCACAGCATTCATGTCACACAGGACTCGAGATATTCATTTGTCAGCCTGTACTTCTTAAACTCAAATGTAGGGAATTATGTAATGCACACTCACACACTGACAGCCATCAGAAGCAATATGGGATTATGCATCCTGGTCAAGGGCACTCTGGCAGGACAGGGGAATTGTACCAATAACCCTATGTACATGGTGGTCAAGTTAGTTTTGGTGGATTCTTTATTTACCATTTTCACTGAGTGTACATGGAACACCATCCTCTCTACACCACCTACACCAACATGCCTGCATGTCACACTGCCTGTGGTTGTCTTCAACTACGTACCACAGTCTGTTTCAAACACAGCAAGCAAAGCAATAATAAGCATATAATAAATAATATTATCTGCCTGATATTGATATTGCATTGTGTCAGAGGTTTGTCTCCACATATATTTTCTGAATAGATTTTATTACATGTTGCTTAAGGGAAATGAAAAGAGTTATTATACTGTGCTCACATGCAGGCAGGATGAATGTGGATGTCATTGAGTCCACACAGTCCTACCTGAGATACCTGAGAGGGAAGGGATCACATGAACCCCAGTCATGACAGAACACATCTCTGAATACCATATTGTATGTGAGCAGGCACCTACGTTTTTATGCATTCATGCTCAGCCCACTAACCCACCCACACACATACTGACTAAAATCAGCCTTTCACCCACACATGGATAACCCAGGCACAGCATTCATGTCACACAGGACTCGAGATATTCATTTGTCAGCCTGTACTTCTTAAACTCAAATGTAGGGAATTATGTAATCTGTGCTATGTAAAATAATCTACATTCACACACAAAAAACAACCTCTTTAATTGAATTCTAATGTAGCATTTGTAACATCTTAAACTGAGTTTGATTCAGTACCTAAAAAAGAAAGCGATATAGAAAAGAATGGAAAGTCATCACGACCCGTCAGTCCTCCCTGAACTGCTCCTCAGAAAACAGCCTCTACCTGGGCAGTGAGAGCCCCTCTGTTTACTGATGATGATTATGTAATGTGAGCAATGTGAACAAAACACTTGAACTCACAATGTCAGAGCAATTTTTAGATTTACAGAGGAAACAGGGTGGAAACCAACAAACAAAATCATATATATCAAAATAATGAAGCATATTTCTGGTTCAGGTAACTTCAACTAATATTATTCTAATATTTTTTTCTCTCTCTCTCTCTCTCTTTCTCTCTCTCTCTCTCTCTCTCTCTCTCTCTCTCTCTCTCTCATCATCACCACCATCTGTAAGCATACATGCCTCATTAATGCATGTTAATGCATGTTACTAACTAAACTTCCTCCCTGGAGTTTCTGTGCTCTCTCGTCCAGCAGGTTCTCATGGATCGTGGCTGCTGCTGTGGTCCTGCATGACGTCCACTACATATATTATTACTGTCATTATTGTTACCATATCTCCATTACAGTTTATAGTTAGTTAATGATTTACTGCTGCTGTGCATCTGTGTCTCTCTATCTCTATCACAGGTTCCACTGCTACTGTAATCATTCTATCATTCATTGTAATTCATTGTCATTTTATCATTCATTGTAATTGTACAATATGTTTGTGTTGATTGTTCTGTACATGTGACATCCATTGCACGTCTGTCCGTCCTGGGAGAGGATCCCTCCTCTGTGGCTCTTCCTGAGGTTTCTTCCACCTTTTTTCCCTGTTAAAGGGTTTTTTGTGGGCAAGTTTTTCCTCACTCAAACCAAGGGTCTAAGGACAGAGGGTGTCACTCCCTGTACAGATTGTAAAGCCCTCTGAGGCGTAACGTACTTTGTGACTTTGGGCCATACAAATAAAATCTGATTTGATATGTGAAATATAAAATTAAAACACAAAATGTCAAAGGTCATTTGACCACAAGCTTACACAGCTCTTTTTTCTTCTGTTTTTGAAGCAGATTTTTAAAGTCTAAATGTTTCACTCAAGATGAACATTGTCAACATCCATCTTCAATTTTACAGAACCTGAAATGAGTTTTCATATTCATCCTTCAGTCTCAGTACTGGACACATAAGTATGTCATAGATAGAGTAAAGCGTCAGTGTTGCCAGTGTAAGCCAGTGTTGGACATCACAAAGTGCATCTAATATATAGCCGTCCCTCTTTAGCCCTGGGCTAGCGTGTGTGTTCCACAAGCCTTCATTCCTCATTGTATTTTTAAGGAAAAGGTTTGTGGTTGGGAAAAAAAATGTCTGTGCAGTGTGTGTGACAGTGTGATATTACTTATGTCACTGAATTCCATCATCATCCTAAAAATACTATTAATAGGTTATCCAGAGCTCCTTTTGCAGTTGTCATGCTGGGTGATGTAGTTTTGCTTGTGTCGGTGAGTTTTAACAGTGACAGAAAGTGCAGCACACATGCTGGGAAAACCCAGTTCCAGGATTAAGTAAAGGTTGAAATATAAGTGACGAAGGGATGAAGGAAGGAGAAGAGGATACTGAAGGTCATGCTGCTGGTTAGCTTGTCCACCTGTTGACACTATGGAGGCCTTATCCACACTGCTGAAAATAGAGACGCTGCCTGGCTCACAGCTGGACCAACCTGACACTGTGCACAAGACAGAGTCTGCATGTGTGTGTTTATAAGTTCATACAGTATGTTCTGAAAGAGAGCTAATGTAAAACCCTCAACGCTGGTCAGGCAGACACAACTGGATTCACACACAGTTTAGACACAGGCTTCTCAGCCAAAGTCAACAAACAGGAAGAAAGAAAGAAAGAAAGGTGCTGTGTAGTGCACATTATGCAGTAAACCTGAGAAACTCCACCTTAACTGATACAGTCCCCATATCGTGCAGGCTCATCAGAGAGAAAAGAGTCCATAATAGTTGTACATGCAAATGGAGGAAAAAGCCAAGGGAGCCAAGACTGTCTGCGGGTGCCATTACAGCACTTGTACTTACAGTAATTACAATGCCCAACTTAACCAAAAGCACAGGAACTGGCATGTACATGTTCATTGAGCTGTTTCCACAGCTTCTTGGCTTGTAGGTTTTCATTTCTTCTCCCTCCCCAAGAAAAGCTACCTCTCATTACTGTATATTCAAAACAAAGCAGATAAAGCCAAGGCAGTGGTTTGGGTAATGTCACAGTAAAGTGAATAGTATTCAGTATATGCACTGCCAGTTATCCACATTTCAAGTTGTGGCTTTGAGATGAAACTACTGGAAATAAGTAAATAAATAATAGCAGTATTCAAATGAATTCAAAGCCAGCCATTTTTTTCAGGGAGGATGAAAGAACCTTTTCTTAGACAGTACAACTAATTGAAATCAGAACAATCCAGGTCAATGTCCTTCTGACTCTGGCATGTGTGCATTAGTCTGACTCATTCAGTGAGCACAGAGCTACTCACTCTTTCCTTGAATCAAAACTCAAAACATTATTCATCCAGAGCTCTGCCCCCTCTCCTTCTATCATTGGTCAATGAGATTCTATGCTGACAGAAGAGAAAAGGCACAATCATCAAAAGTGGAGATACATGTTTTTCATGAGACAGCCGCAATATCTTACCCACAGCAAAACCCGCAGTGGGAAGTTGTAACTCTTTCACATTAAAGCCTTCCTCATTCTTCCTTTGTTTGGGTTAAACACCTTCACGTCTGTCAGTGCCCTTTCCATGATCCATGCCAGGCACCAGCCCCAGTGACATGACCCCAATACCTCCCTGACTGTCTGGCTGTCCGGCCAAGGTCTTCCTGCCTTCAAATCCCTGCTCCTCCTTCCTTAAGCTGATCTCTGATGGATTAACAGCATATAAGATAACAGCAGATGCCTTTACCAGTCTACAGCATGGTTTTTGAGGCTGACGGGACTTGGCTTGGAAACGGCAGGCAGCTGTTCCAGTCCAGCACGGGCCACAGTACTGTACTTCTGCTAAACAGTGATTATTGAGGTTTGTTGTTATGTATAAAGGTGCACTGTAAGAGAGTGACATTTTCCTAATGCAGTTGTGATTGAAGGAATATGGATTAACACTATTCTGTGAGCAGGTACCAACATTATGTGAATCCACAGCTTAACAACATTTTTTTTAATATGCATATTTTCCAACAGTTACAGCAGAAGATTGACATATTACCACCTAATTAAAATGATTTTTTATTGTTAATCTTAGTGAGTCCAGAGTACAGTGGTCCAACACTGACCTTGCCTGTTTGTATGACAGATATAATATGCTCATAATAGGCTTTATGTTGATGTTGATATTTACACATGAGGAAGATATCCATCGCACTTCCAGAGAGAAAAGATATTTCCCAGATGTTGAGCCATTTGTTTAACTAGCAGGATTATGAAACTAAAACTCTGAAGCAAATATGAAAATCTTTCTGTAAGCACAAGTCACTGCTACATGTTTATGCTGGATGACGATAACTGCAGTGTGATTTCAGCTCTTCATTCTGTAGGTGTGAAAATGAGCTCTCTACTTCATTAGTGTCTTCCCTCCCCTGCTCTGCCACATGTGCTGAAATGTTGATCTGGGATGAGTGGGAAGGAAAGGGCGCAGGTTGGCTGCTTTTCTGCAGGCGGCCGAGAACAACAGCATGTATGTAGGAGTGCACGTGTGTGTGTGGGTGTGTGTGTGTGTACATACATTTATTACACACAAATATGCAATGCAATACAATTTTTTTCATCTTTAAAGACGTTCATTTTGTACTTTTAAATGTGATTTCCAAAGAGTATGAAAATTTGACGAGACATCATCTTCTCAGCTCCTGCTTGTGTGTAAAAGTACTTAAAGCCAGACCAGTGCTAAGAGGCTACAAGCAGCCGACAGCTTAAAGGAATTATAAGATTAAAGAATCAAAAGACGCTCGTGGCTAATTTGAGCTCCTTTAACAACAAGTCACCTCTGAGTAACTGACCTATGAGAGAGTATGTACGGAGAGGGGTTGACAACACAGTGGTAAAGTCTGTACACAACAATCTTTCTGATCTGACGAGAATATCTGCTTCACTTTCAAAGAGACGCTCTTCATTAATGTGGCAGAGGCAAATGCAAACCATGACAGTGATACAGAGGTCTACTCACCGGGTGTGTGCTGTGTGTGTGTCCTTGAGCAGCTGATAGCAGAGCGTGTGTGGAAGGTAGAGCTCACTCTCACAGCGTATCCAACATTACTGAGCCCGAGGTTGTGTCGGGAGATTGTGTAGGCTGAGAGAGATTCAGACTGACTGGGAAGACTCCCTCCCTCTCTCTCTCTCCCTCTCTCTCTCCCTCTCTGCCTTTATCTGTTCCCTGTGAGTCTGTCACAGAGCCCAGCCATGTGCCTGAAATACCTCTGCCAAACAATTGCTCCACAAATGCGCGCACACGCACACACACACACACACACTACAGGTATATGCTGCACAAATGTTGCAATACAAAGCAACACACAGCTACACATTTTTTTTTACTTACTTACTTTACTTGGTTCCCACCTTAAAGAAGAAGACTTTTTTTTTAAAGTCTACCACCAATGTTCACATTACCAACCAACTCATGAGCGTTAAAGGTGCTTGCCATTAGAACAAAAAAAATTGTCAGAATTTGTATGTTGTGCAGCATCCGTGTTTTCAGGCACATCTGTGTTATTTATCACCAATTTAAATATAGAAGAGTTTTCAGAAAAATCAGAGTTATATTTGCTACATGGATGCTGACAGGAAGCAGTTTTACAAATTGGAAATCTGTGTTAATGGTGTGTAAAATGCCTCATATCAGAGTTATTGATGGTGATGAATAACTCTGATGAGTTCTACATGTCTGAATCACTCCCTTGTTGACTCACCGCGTACATAATAAACAATCTATAGTGATCAGTAAATTTCAGACATTTATCATCATTTTGCGTCAGCACTGGCCGGTGTAGGGTCAACTTTTGAATCTGTATGATGCAACGTATTGCATTGTGGGATTGTTAACAATACGTAGTGTGCATATTACAGACACTACTTTATGGAGCTCTGTGGGGTAGAGGAAGAACATATACAGTATCAGGGTGTGTATACACACACACACACTGAGCATGGTGGTTCTAGAATGCCTCCCAGAGGTGAGGGGGGCAAACAGTCTGTGGCCTGGGTGACAGCTGTCTCTGGCAATGCTGCACGCCCCCCGCAGACACCGCTTGGTCTGAACAGCCTCGATGGTGGGGAGTGGTGAATCAGTGACGCACTGGGCAGTTTTCACCACCTTCTGCAGCACCTCCCAGTCCAAGATGGAGCAGTTACCATAACAGGTTGTGATACAGCTGGTTAGGACACTCTCAATGTTGCAGCGGTAAAAGTTCACCAGAGACTGGAGGAGATTGGTGTGCCTCCTTCAGTCTTCTTAAAAAGAAGAGACAATGGTGAGCCTCCTCAATCAGGATTTATGTGTTGAGACACCCTCAACTGCATGAGGATGTGTGTGCTGCCATCATTTTTCCTGAAATCCACAATAATCTCCTTGGTCTTCTTGGTATGAGGTTGTTGCCGGCGCACCAGGTGCCAGGTGCTAGACCTCCTCCCTGTAGTATGTCTCATCATTGTTGGTGATGAGGCCAATCAACGTAATGTCATCTGAAGACTTGATGATGGTGTTAAAACCATGTACAGTGGTGCTCATGGGTGAAGAGGGAGTAGAGGAGAAGGCTCAACATACAACCCTGTGGAACTGCAGTGTTCAGAGTGAGGGTGGAGGAGGTGTAGTTGTCTAACCTGGCAGTATGGGGTCAGTTGGTTAGGGAGTCCAGTATTGAGTTGCAGAGGGAGGTGTTGATGCCAGGGTTGCAGTTTGGTGAGGAGACTGGAGGGATGATGGTGTTGAATGCTGAACTGAAGTCGAGGAATAGCATTCTCACATGCTGTTGTTATTGTTCTTGTCCAGGTGGGAGAGGGTGGAGTGACACACTGTGGAGACGGCGTCTTCTGTACTCCTGTTATGGTGCTAGGCAAATTAGAGAGGGTCTAATGTGGGACTGTTCTGAGTCAACAGACTTGCAACAAAAAGGCAGATAATTAATTTGCCTTTTTGCTAATTTGCAGCATCTGTAGAGATGCTGAGCCTTGTGTTGTGCATGTGCGGCAATCTTATTCTACAGTACAGATATATTTATTTAATCCTACTAGTAGTCAAAAACTTCTAATGTCCTCTACGTCCTGTATGTCCCTTCACCACTAACCATGTTTTTGTTTTGTAAAAGACTATAAAGTACAGTTTGGTCTGCAGCACAGGGGGAATCTCTGAAAATGTGTGTGGAGTGAGGAGAACAGTGTGTTCAGCTGTCCATGCCCATGACAGACATGCACAACCATCAGTGCTGACATGCAATTAGTGTACCAATCCTCTCCATATTTAGCTTCAGAGTGTGAACAGTGAAGTGTGGATGGGCATATGTCTGTATGTCTGCATGTCATTCACACTCATGCTCCACGAAGGTGAGGCACACTCACTGTTCAACGATCATACGTGTTAGGCAGAAGCTGTCAGTCCATCTGATACAAATTCATTGTTAGTAATTGATGCTTCATTCTTCCTTTTGAACCTACCTAAAGCTTTAATTGGAGAGGTTGATGTTGCCATAGCAACATTACCCTCTCCAAATTTGTACATGGTTTATAGACAGGCAGTGTGTTTGAGAATGGCACAATGGTGGTATACATTTGATGGTATTTGCTGTCATTAACTGAATGTTGAGTCATTTCGCTAAACAATGTGCAAAATAAAAAGTTCTTGCTCCCAGGGAAGACATCTCCCATCCATCACCTCTGACCTCCAAATTCTGGACGTGCCGCATTGCATGTGTGCCATTCACGTCAGTGTTTTCAGTGGTGATATACTTGCATGCGCCATCTGACCCCTGCAACTTATCAAGATTATCAACCAGCAGCCTGGTTGATTTCACCCTAATCAAGTTCAATTCAATCCAAGACACTGGTACTTGTATACTGTGCTGCGAATGGCTCAGGCCCACCACCAACCATACACCCCAGCCCGTCCTCTATCCTCTGCTACTGTACTGCCAATTGGCTTGTGACTCCTGCACTATGTGGGGCAGCTAGCTACCACTCACTGTTCCACTTTCTCTTGTTGTCTTGCTATATCCACCAAAGAGGTTATGTTTTCATTGCCATTTGTTTGTCTGTCAGCAGGACTATGGAAAAAGTACTGACCCCAATTTTCATGAAACTTGGTGGGATATAGGGTGTAAGAAGAATCCATTCAATTTTGAAGTGGAAAAGAATCACGTGGCAAATATAGAAATTGTATATATATATATATATATATATATATATATATATATATATATATATATATATATATATATATATACAGAGAGAGAGAGAGAGAGAGAGAGAGAGAGATATTAATACAGACATATATTTGCACTTGCATATCATAGAAGACTGGACTATTGGAAATGATTTACTCTTCTTTTTGTAACCTAGCACGCAAAGCAATCCAGCATATTACTGAGGTTTGTTGTGCTTGTGTTCACGTGTGATTTTGCATTTGTTGTATCCACATGCTGGAATGCAATTACTGAACATCGAAAAATAATGTTTGTCACGACCAGCCCAACCAAAAGATTCGATCAGAGCACTGATGATGGAAAGAGCTATGAGCCTGCTTCACGCCTTCATAGCACAATCATTTTCATCATTTCATCATCATCCTCGTTCTCAGCACACCAGTACTATTCCACTGTTAGGCTGGCACCCCCATCTCCATGGCAACCGTTGAAGTGAAGTGGAGTGTTTTACTGCTCTAGTCTAAAGATAGAGCCCTTATAAACACACCAGTTGGGTAGCCCAACCACAGTAATCATTTTCAACAAAGACAGATGAAGAGTGGTTATAGCAGTGAATGGATGACACACACAAGTGGCACACAGAATCTGCTTGAAAGACAAAGAACATGTTTTATATCGTGGCCATGGAGTGTGGTTGTCAGGCAGATTCCCCTTTCAATGCTCCAAATCATGATTTACATGATTCACAATCTCTTTCTAGTTATTGCCTAGTCATTATGTAGTATAATGTGTAGTTTTTCTTTCCCCAAATTAGCTGTGTACTAATTTGATTAAACAGATGAATTCAGGAATATGCAGCAAACAACCCCAAACCTGAAAGCAGGGACACATTTCAGAAGGGGGAGGTAGGAGGTGGGGTGCTACACTATTTGATCTAAGCAACCAGAGCAGAAAGTAGTACACTGTGTTCTACCTGCACAATGAAGATAAATATATTCATTAAACGCCTTTTTACTGGGCAATCAACCTCATGTTGTTCATGCACAAACTGCAGGTGTGCTTGTGAGGGTTTACCTGAATGGAAAGAAGCGAAACAATAAATTCATTATGGCAATTATGAAAGGTAAAATTAAGGTAGAACACCACAAGGGTCACATGTATACCTCCACCTTCACCACCTGAGCCAACCCTAACTATAAGCTCTTACATTTTAGATTTACATCTAGTCATTTAGCTGATGCTTTTATCCAAAACGACTTAAAAAAACCCACTCATGGTTAAATGTGACTTTGACATGTTAGTGCAACAATAAGTACAGGGACAGTACAAGAGGGATGGATTTAGCATGTCCAGTTTTGGAAATGCTAGCAGAGGTCCTCTGTGGAGCTGGTCTGGTAGGAACTGGTGATACATGGAACAGGGAACAACAGATGAGAAGAGTCTGGATTGTGTCGAGCAAATAGGTGGCAGAGCCAAGTATTGTTAATTGGAATAGTGCAACAGACGTCAGGTAATATGTCTGTATAACGGCATCCAAGTAGGTGGGTGTAGAACCGGAGACAGCTTTGTAGGCAATTGAATTTAATGTGTGGTGTTACAGGTAGCCAGTGGAGCTCGGTGAGCAACGAAGTAACATTAGCCTTTTCGAGTTGAAAACCTGGTGCGCTGCCGCATTCTGGAACATCTGGAGAGGTTTCACCATGCAGGTTGGGAGGCCTGTCAGGAGGGCATTACAGTTAATTACTGTTATGGATGGATGATCACAGCCTGTATTAGTAGATGGGTAGCACATAAAGTCAAGTAAAGCCTGTTTTTATATTCCTTAAAAAGGATTGTCTTAAGCCTACTCTTAAATGTGGAGAGGGTGTCCGACTCCAGAACCAGACCTGGAAGCTGGTGCCACAGGACTGGAGCTTGATAGCTGAAAGCTCTGGCTCCCACACTGTTAGCCTAAGCCTGAAGAGGAAGAGTTTCCTATTTACATATTCATGTTGTGCTTGTTTCCTATATTCTCTTTCTTTTAGCCATTTTGTCTCAACCAATACCTGAGAAAAACATTCAGCTTCAGCATTTAGCTGCTAAATGCTAAATTCTCCACTATGTTCAACCAATAAAGTTGATGAGCACAGACTGAGTCAAAACAATAAAGCTGTGGTATGTAAAAACAACACAGAGTGCTGGAAAAGGTACAGATGATGTGTAAAGATGAGAAGAACTGTAGAGTTCATGATCATCCTCTGTGACTTTAAGTGACCCTTGTCACATTACTGTATTGCTTAAAGTAAATTAGAAAAGTAAAGTCTGCCATGTCTCAGCACACAGTTGGTAGGAGCAGAGGAAATTCTTTCTTTAGACTCAAGACACTGAACAATACATTCTTACTGCCAACATCAATTCAACATCGTTGCTTCATTTAGACTGCTGTACAAGTCAACTAACCCATCGGATCAACACTCAGTCAACATCCAGCTTTAGAGAACAAACAAACTGTCATTTCCTGGTTGCGTGTCTGTTTAATCCAGGCCTCACACTGTGTGTGTGATTTTTGAGTCTCTGCTGTGCACAAACCGTACCATGATTCAACTTTTATGTGTAAATGCACTTTTTGTATTTTGTAGCCCAAACAAGGTGTTGCTCTGTCACTTAGCATCTGACTAGCTGAACTGATGTTTAAAATGATGCTTTACCAGCAATGGAAGTATTATAGTAGTATTATATTTATAGTACACAGTTACCATGTACTCTGAATTCAGTTACATAAAGACTGATGTTTTGTGCATGTTAACTGAATAGCACAAATTACTATCTTCCTAAAAATCCAATCTTAACAGAATGTGTCTACTTGCACTGTTGTGTATACCTTTTGGTAATATTGTTTTAAATATTTCAAGCATTACTAATATCATTGCAAATTTACCTGTGTGTTTCATTTTTTGGTTTGTTTGTCATTGTGATAATCAGTGACACTATTTCTGGCATCAGAAATAATTAGTGTCATCAGAGGGAGTGACACCTTCAATTGTCATAACGTGTGTATATTTGACACTTGATTATATAGTGTTATCTAACAAAACACACACACACACACACGCAACTGAACTGTATGACTTTAAACATCAGTTAAACAAAGTCTGCAGCAGGTTTACAGAAACTGTGCTTGTTGCTTGCTTGTTCTTAACTTTGCTGTGTTTTAATTATTGAGTGTTTGAGTGTTTTGCACTTAGTTATTTTTTTCTATGACCCCTGAACTGCACACAGACTGATTCAAGTGATCAACAAGACGAGTGTCAGGTATGCAGGAGCACCAGGGGGATTTAAAACAGTGGCCAAATTAAGAGACAACTATGGAGGGAAGCACAGAGGCCTGATGGAACCAGTGCGGAAGCTAAAAAGAGACCCTCCTGAAGTGCAGTGTCTGTCAGGGTTTTACCCCACCCTTGGGGGATAGGAAGGGGCCAGCTGCAGCGCCAGGCTGGGGTCCTCTTGGTATCAAGACGATGCCAGTCTGCAGGAGGAGACTGCTAGAGACTGTGCCTTGTGATTTTTAAAAGTCTATGGAGGTTCTCAGTATTCTGGTCATCTTTTTTCAAAACAGGTTAAGTCTGGGGTAACTGGGCTTGCTTGTAGATCCGTGAAGATGTTTCACTTCTCATCAAAGAAGCTTTTCCACTGATTAGCAAGACTCTTCATCACATCGTCAACTTCATGGACTTGTCAACAAAGTTTGCCTATGAGCGTCCAAGCTCAAGAAAAGGAACATTTGAGGGATGCACTCAAAATTCGTGGGCCCTAACTGGACTTTGAAGACTTTGATGAAGAAGAGAAGGACAGGTGGAAAAACACCGTGATCTCCTACGTATCTAATGTATCGGTAAAACTCAGGAGGATCTTCAACAAGCATAGAATGGCAGAACCAGAACTGGCTAAGTGGGCAATGTAACCAGGCTCAGCAACCTCTATGGACATAATGGCAGAACAAGATGTTGACAGAGCAAGAAGCCGCCAGTTAAGGGTAAATCTAGGACTGACTTTAACCTTGAAACCCCACCTCTCATGTCATAGCTGCAACATGGTTTTGGTCCGTCCTCTACACGACTGGGAGCGTTTAGCCTGCCATGCTTAAATTTGGTCATTTTCCTGGATTATGTGTTTCTAAATTTGCACATGCTACATAGTGAATTTGTTTCACTTTTGTTTGCACACTGGATTCCCTATCCATATTGCATGCTTGCTCAGAGTTAACCCGCCTTCAACCATTCTGATCACATAAACAGAATCTGATCACGTAAACAGACAATATTCAGAACATTTTAAATGTTAAATAGTTTGGGTGGCTGTATACCCGTGAGCACACCCAGGAGTGCTATAGAAAAAATGCAAAAAGCCAAACTTAAAAGAAATGTGGACAAACAGGAAGAGATGACTTCACCAGCCAACTGCATGCCTCCCCTGCCACATGACCACGCCACATTCTCCACTGTGTCTCTAATTAATGGAAATGTATGGTGCATCTGCGCTGGCATTGGTGGGCCTGATGTAAGGCTGCCTGTCTCTCTGAAGAGGCCTTCATAACACATCCACAGCCTCCCACCCACTCACATTCTGTCTTGGAGAGGAATTATGTGTGCAGCTCTGAGCCACAACAAAGCAGATTGATACAAAGACAAGAAAATCTGAATTATTCTATGCTGTATATATTAAGGGTGCTAAGTAGATCATTGAGAACAGCAGCTTAACATGTTTGTTGATGTGAATATTAAGTGTTTTGGTGTTTTACAGCCCTCAGGATGTCTTATATTAACATTTAGTTTCCCCTATTCTTTCCATTGTCAGCAAATGTGTTTGAAAATCAATCAAAGACCCACCTATTCACTTGTTCTTCTGCTGATGATGATGACTTGCACTGAATTGAATCAGCCAGGGATGCATAGTCCGGACAGTAGCTGCTGACAGCCAGCCTCAAGCACACTTCAAAATGTTCATCGGTCATGGTGGAGCGGAAGTCGGTGTCGTATTTTCCATGAACAGTCCGAAAATGCTGCTCCACATTTCCCTTCTTTGGTATTGCGACGGTAGACTGGCAGATGAGGCAAACGCCTCTGTCATGTATACAGAACAAATCAACACGGACATATAGTACAATTAGCTGCACATTATCCAACACAAATTCTATTTAAAGTCACTGACAGCAATTTTCTGGCTGATATTTCATGTTTGAGACAGAAACTTGTATTGGTAACTGTAACTCACAAATTAAGGACAGAATGTTTTATTAGCAGTTGTGTTGTAGAGCAGCCTTTACCAATTGAGACACCAGCAGTCCTGTCCTGCCCTGTCATGTCCTGTCATGTCCTGTGCTCACCCTTGAGAATTTTTGATGACATTACGTTTTCTTTAGTTTAAAAGAAAAAAGCAAGGACTTAAAATTGGAGGTTGGAACTCGCTGACTAGCTTGTTGGCTTTGCTGCACTTAGTGTCATTGTTAGCACATGAGCGGTGACCTAAAAATTCAGTTGTCATCTGACTGGCTGCCCTGTATATCAATGGAGTGACAGGATGGATGATAGGCTGACCGTCATCATCCATTAAAAAACACACATGTTTTTGTTTTTGATGTTTTTTTAGGGAAATCTTTCCCTAAGAAACGGAACGCTACCCGCTACATCATCACGTCGGATCCCGGATCAATGAGCCTACGGCTGGCAAACAGCGGCTGACGTCTATTTTTTTTTTTTTTAATGTCATGTGATCTACCAATACTACCTTTGCGATCGACTGGTAGATTGTGATCTACGTATTGAGCACCCCTGTTATATTTTGTATTGTGTATGTTATATGTTTCTATTGTAAATGTGTGTAATAATGTAACTGTATAAAGCATTATAGTGTATTAAGAACCCAATGGAGTGACCTCTGCTAATGGTACAGCCGGACAGGTGATGCCTTTCAGGGCAAGAACCTAGAACCAGGTGTAACTGTGCATGTAATATTGAGTTAATTTGTTTCGCTGAGTTTAATTTAGTTAAATGTTTAATTATTCTTCAGTGTTCTGTATATATTTTGGTTACATGTATAGCTGTTTTGATATGGTCTTTTCAATTTAACAATGTAGTCTACTTACTCATTAGAAGCACATTAACCAAGTCAGCTCACAAAATCTGAGCAAGTTACCAAAGTCTGGCAGGTAAAATGCTCCACTTCTGCAATGCTCCTGTTGAGGTTACAGCTACCATACACAGGTTCTTGATTGGATTGTTGTGTTATAGGCAATGGGGCTGGTATAAAATACTCATTCATTGTGAGTGTGTTATGGACTAGATGGCAGTTGCCACACCTCCTGTTTGGAGAAGCAGTCAGAAGAACCAGCACAGAAACCAAGCTGCTGTAGATGGTGGTAGCAACAAAATGGATTTCAGCCACGTAAAAACAAATTAAATTAGAATTCCATAAAATATGAGTCGAAATGTACACTGTGAATATTTTGACTGCTTTACTTTGCTATCAGACAGCCATTTCTGATGGAAACTAATCTCTTGATCTCTCTCTTGAAAACCACCAGACTGCATTGACAAAAAAGAAGACCCCACAGAGGAGAGAGTTGCAGGGTTACTGCTACCTTGATCGGTTCATTTGTTTCTGTTATTGTGTGATTTCTGTGTTTCAACACGTTAGCTAGCTGCTACAGAGTGAAGCAGCAGCCACGTCAGCAACTTATGTTTTCTATGAGGTAAAATCATGCTCTGTCAGTGAAGTCTGCTGTCTTGGAGACAGTGATGTAAATGTAATTTTGTCTGATGACAAAATATTCTTAGTACATTGTACTGAACACTAACACAGACACAGAACACTGTTGGCCCATGCCAGGCTTGACATTTCCTTCACGTCCTTGACTAATTTTTATTATTATGCATTTTTGCAAGTAAACAAGAAAGAAGAGAGAGAGAGAGAGGGAGAGAGAGAGAGAGAGGGAGAGAGAGAGAGAGAGAGAGAGAGAGAGATAGCGCTGCAGCAGCATGGAGAGCACATCCAAACCATAGCCTGATCTACAACAAGCACATCCATGTACATTTTGTATTGTTGAACATGAATTCCTGAACTTTTACTGTTGTGTTCAAGAACACAATGTCTTCCTGTTGTGTGTGTTTGATGGATGTAGCTGATCTCAGGCCTGTCACACTTTGTTGGCTACAGCATATCTCGCCTCACTGTCATTTCTGGCTTCTTATTTCCAGAGCCTCATGCCACTGACTGCAGTCACATCGCCAGTCAGTTAGCATCAGCTGACAGAAATAGCTGTGGTGTCATGCGTTCTGTCCTGTGAACACACATGTCCCACTGGTAAGTGGTAAGACGCTCAAAAAATGAACTCTGAGTTGTTGGATTAAATAAATGCATGGGGTCCTCAATTAGCTGCACATTATCCAACACAAATTCTATTTAAAGTCACTGACAGCAATTTGCTGGCTGATATTTCATGTTTGAGACAGAAACTTGTGTTGGTAACTGTAACTCACAAATTAAGGGCGGAACATTTTATTAGCAGTTGTGTTGTAGAGCAGCCTTTACCAATTGAGGCACCAGATGTCCTGTCCTGCCCTGTCATGTCCTGTGCTCACCCTTGAGAGTCTTATCCATTGTCCAGCTTCATCCTCCATAGCTAGCTGAAAGCTCATGGGCAACTTTACTCACAAAAAACTACTTGCTTCAGAGAAATACATAGTTCATTTATTTAATTTTGTAGCTCATAATATTACAGCTACATTCAGTTTCGAGTCCTCACTCAGCACAGTGGCTGTCAGCACACCTGTCTGTCCCAGCAGACACATGCAGAGAGTGAGGGAGCGAAATGTTTCTGAACTTGAAGTCTGGACAGTGGACTTTGATGTGTGGCTCTTCAGAAGTGGTAAGTACAATGGTCAAATTAATATTTTAATAACTAACATTATTATTAGGGTCCACTGTTATTTTACAGATTAACACCAATGTGTTATTAAAGCACTACAGGTTAAACATAGCCACTTTGGCTGCAGACCCCTTTATTCATGCACACATTCAAATTGCCCATGTACAGAAAAACATTGCTTTTAATACCAATGATACTCGTACAGATGGACACATGCTGTCCAGTCTTTTTAATATATTTTTTTTCTTTCCCTCAGAATAACCTGATGAACAGTGTGGCTGCTTGAGCAGTGTTTCACATTGTTGTAGGAGAAAATGAATCCTTAAAAGTCACCCTACCTTCAGGAATACCAGACTCTGCTGAGCAACTTAAAAGTGAGATAAAGAGACAATGTGAGTTGTCAGTTTAGACTGCAATACAGGGACGAACAGTTTTAAAAAGCTGGAAAATGTTGATTTGATGAGATGATACAAATCAGCCTTTAATGGTCTCTTTTATTTTAAAATACCAGGTTGGGTATCTGATGTGTTCTTTGTTAATAAAGTAGCTATTTCACAGAACTAGACTATTGTTAGTTAAATGTGTTTAACTGCATTGTGTAGAAATTGTTGACGTAATCAGGTTCACCATGTTCTGCAGTGATACTTTGTGGTCATGCTGGATTTCAGTGCATGAAAGTACGAAAGGTTTGAAACGAGGTACTTCTTGCAGAATGCTGGATCTGTTCTAACAGACTTTGTTGTTTACTAATAATATATTAGTAAAGCACTGATGTGAATAACAGTAAAACAACTGAAAACATTCAAATGTATGCTAATGCACTTCATCATAAACAGTGTTGGTTGGTATGATGCAGGTCATTGATAAAAGGTTCTAACTGGAGCCACAGACAACCAGGAAACATGTTGCCATCAGTTATCCATCTATTTATGAAGCAAGTGTTCTCATTTGGATAATTGCTATTGTGCTGGTGATGCTATGCATCCTTTTAACTTTGCTGTGTTTTATTTGAGTGTTTTGCATGCAGTAGTGTGCTCTCCCATCGACCCACACTAACCACACACTGATTGGGAAAATCGTAGAACAAGAGCAACAAGGAGCACACTCAGGCTTCAAAAACAGAACACAGGAAGCCAGAGCATCACACAGTTCTTATTAGAATATTTTTATTTTACTTGTGTAGTCACCTATTTCTTCTCTGGATAGATTCACTGCCCCTGTGCTAAAGCTCCAGAGGACTGTGGTCTGACCAAGTTCAATTCTGCATAAGACACACGGATGGAACATCAAGACTCATCAAGGTGAAATGTTTGAAAACGCAGACGAGGAAGTCCAACCCACTATTTATGAAGTGGAAGGTGCTCAGAGAACAGTGAACCGCAGGCGGGTTTCCTCATGGAGAGGAGGAAAATACACCTGCACACCCTGCAGTTTGTGACAGCAGCTGTGACAGCAGCGGGAACAAAAAAAAAAAAAAGCTTAAATCTTGTAGTGGTGATGTTACTTTGTGAGGGTGGATTCTAAGTTTAAAATGAGTTCATCATAAACACTGCTAGATGTTTGTTTGATTCTGATCTTATTACTATGTCTTTAAAATGTGCTCTACATTCTTAGGATCCTAATAACATGCATATTTACATTACATTCTGCTGAATACTGACTACTACTGCGAATAATAATGATAATACAAATTAAGACATGAAGGATGGTTATAATAAAATGTCATTGTCACATCTGAATTGTTTTAGCCATTCCTCCATTGCAGCACCATGCTGATGACTTTCTCTCTCTGGCTCTGTCCTGAGGGTGCTATCAGAGGATGCTGCACAAACTGCAGAGCATCATGAAGGACGACTGTCACCTTCTCAACAACGTGCTCACACACAGGAAGACCTTTAGCACTGTTACCACCGTGTTGCACCAGAGAACACCAACAGGAATTCCTTTCTTCCTTCCTGTGCTAATCAAGTCTTGAATCTCAGGCATGCAGATGGACAGTAGAGTCAGGGGTCACTGAGGTGGCTCCAGCCTCCATCTCACATCTTTTCAGCTCTGTTGATAACTTCCTCTCACTGATTCTCCCTTGATTACAATAATGGGGTACTTGGCGCAGCTGTGGCTTGGAGGTAGAGCAGGTCGTCCACTAATCAAGAGATCTGTGGTTCAATTTGGCTCCTCCAGTCTGCATGTTGAAGTGTCCTTGGGCAAGATACTGAACCCCAAGTTGCTCCTGAAGGCTGTGCCATCAGTGTGTGAATGTGTATGAATGGTTAGCTCCTCAAACTGATGAGCAGTTGGCACCTTGCATGGCAGCCAATGCCATCAGTGTATGAATGTGTGTGAATGGGTGAATGAGATATGTAATGTAAGGAGACTAGAAAGGTGTTATATCAGTACATTCCATTTACTTGAAATATAGTGGACATAATCCAGGCTCCTCACAAATTCTTAAAGACTTTCCAGGCCAAATTCCTTCTTTTTCAAGGACTTACACAACATAGTAAATTGTAGATAGAATGATTTATACAGCTCTTTTCTGATATACTGACCTCTCAAAGCTTACAAAACACTTGTCACATTCACCTATTCATACAGCAATGAGGCCACACAAGGGGCAACCGCTCATCAGGAGTGATACAATGCTTCCAAGTCACACTTTCACCCATACCGACACACATTCACACACCACACACAGCCATCAGGAGGTTAGTATCTTGTTCAAGGACACGTTGACTGGACTACAGGAGAATCGAACCTCCTGAGCCACAGCCAACCCTGGATCAGTGCTGATTAAGGTTCATTTATTTCACAACTATTAAATTAAATTTGATTATTGCATAAAATCTATAATTTCAAGATGATGATGATTTCTGTAAAGACACATATTTTCAAAACTTTTTTCCCCCTCAAATACACAAACTCTATAAGCACTCCCAGAAACCCTGGTAATCATTAAGGTTTGTTTTAATGAAACATATGAACTCACCTGTATTTTGTATTGTACATAGCTGTATGTCATCTATACATATGTTTCTTACTGTTGATGTGGTATATGCTACTGTCTGTTGCCTTTCCTACTTTGTACTGCAGCACAGTCACTTCTCTCTAAAATAAATAATGTTGTATTTTTGCCTGACAAGGTGTGTCAAGGTTCCACAGTAAACACGCCCATCCAAGCACCATTGATTGGCCGTCTGCATGTATTAAATAACTTCACACCTCAGTCAGAGACCTGTGAAGGATCGGGCAGAAAACGTCGAACATTTTGCCTCATTTTGATTCAATAGCATATTTAAAGGAAACACAGATGGACAGGTGGGTGGAGGGACGGACACAGAAGGAGGATAGAATGAATGTATGAATGGAGGAGCAGCAGATGGGTGATCTGTTCTCCAGCAGCACAAAGCAACAGGACAGCTGAACACACAGCTGAGCAACAAGCTGCTGCCACACTAACTGCAGTTGCAGTGATAAGAACAATTAATTAACAATTTATATTCATTTAATATTCATGTGTCTTTGGTGCATGCCTGCAAGAAGACTTTTGTTCGGGAGGGGTGCTTACTTTATTCTAACAATGCAATAATGAAGACTTCAAGAGCACAGCCTGTTATTCTACATTTTGATTATTTTTAATATGTTCCATGACAAAAACAAACTGTTTGTCCGTCTAACTTCCCAAACCTGTCGAACAACCTCTGATCAGTTTTAAACATTAGTACGCTCTTGTTGATGAAAAAAGTTGTCACCCAGTGCAGCAGTGTGGCTAATGTGTTTTTAATAGTTTCTGCTCAAAAGTGGAGCTCTTTGGCACAGAAGAGGAAGATTTATCAGGCTTTGATACACACCATACACACTGCTCATACACACTGCTCGTACACACTGCTCATACACACTGCTCACTAGTACATACATTCACAGTTGGTTATATTCAGTCATTAACTAACTTCTCAGCACAAGTAACACATCCTTACTGAGACCTGTCCTGTCCGTCAATAAAACTAAAGTTAAGGTAACTCTCCAGATATAGCCATGGTTTATTTTTTGGCGCTGCTGAGTCATCGGCACTTTCACGTTTCTCTGACAATTTTATTCATAAAATAGTGACACAAAAAGGAGGACGAGCTAGCCGCATCTGATGACTAAGACTGGAAAGTCACAGAGGAAGCCCACTTTAAATGATCCAGTAAGTGTTATTATCATTTTATCATTTATCATGATGATGATTTATCATTTTAACTTGATTTGAAAATGTTGACAACCTCAGAGCAGAGAAAGCATCACACAACCCTGTAATCTCAGTCGCTGTCATGACGGGGCACGTGGTTGGGAACTGTGACAGACTTTATTTGTCCACAACACTGGTATCTCAAAACACCCACACACAAATGCTGTGAAGTTCACACTGAACAAGCAGTTTCTTAATGCAGGCTCAGCAGTTTGTAAATGTAACAACATCCATATTGTTTTGGCTGATTTTTGGATTTGTATTGCATTTAATTGTGTCTGCATCAGAAGTACATTTGGGAACCTTCTTTTTATACAGCAGAGTTATGTAAAGGGAAAATTAAAATGACATATATATATTTATGTCTGTGTGTGTGATGTAAAAATATAATATGTGTGAGGACACACACTCAGATAGACAGTGCCCTCTACTGGACTTGATGGCCTGAGACAGATTTTCTAACCTCCACTAAACCCCTGACACACACACACAGGGTCAGTGTATGGAGACACAAGGTGTACAGCAGGGATGTCCAAACTTCTTATAAAGGGTGCCAGATTTGACAATGTGAAGATGCCCGATACTAACATTTAAAAATCTAAACAATTAAAAACTACCAATAAAAGTTGTATACAAATATTCTGTAACAATTTAGTTTTCATTGTCACAATCTTTTTTTTAGGAATTATTACATTACAATATAACCAAATCTAAGCCAATCAGGCATCAACAAATCTAAAAAACAGTTCTTCCTTTCTTTCACATCTGGAGTCAGATAACACAGAATAAATTGTATGGAATATGTTAAACTTGGATGAAGTTGATACAGATCTGAACCTCGTGTTCATTTTAAACATGACTTATTATGAGTAATGCAAAGTCTGGTTTGTATCACTCTTGCTCTTCTCTTTCACAAAATAATTCAGAGAGTAATATTTAGTGTCACATCTACAGATATATAACAGCAGCAGTTATGTCCTTAAAGGTTCAAATGCTTCATTATGTCAACAGAACAATCTTCCAGCTGTACAGTATCTGACAATCCTAGCAGCCCATAATATATTATAAAAATGAAGCTTAAAAATCTGACCTCGAGGCCGTGTTTGGCCCCCGGGCCGTACTTTGGACCCTGGTGTTCGGTGTTTCACTCAAAGATGAGTGAATGAGGGTTCAGTCTTCTCACACTGCTCCATGTTTTCCATTCAACATTAAAGAAGAGAAGCTCACTTACTGTGAACTTTAGCAGAATTTTATTGGATTTCAACAACAATGAGGTCATGTCTGATGCCACACAGGAGTCATGAGTCAATGTGCTGTTGACAAACATCATCATCTCATCTAGACAACTTCCAGACCTGCAGCAACCAATCAGATCCCTCTTAAATGTGTTGACAGGGTAACAGGAGTACAAGGCTGACACTCACAGTACTTCAGGAGGGAGTCAATGAAGAGCTGTCCAGCAGAATCATCTGACACATCAAGACATCCAGGAGCTACTCAGACTCAGGTGCTCTGATGCTGCTGAGGATCCACTAGGGAGGCTGTAGCTACATGTTCAGCTCATGCACAGCTCACAAATGAACAAGCAATGAGGAGCACTTGTACTTCTATATCTAGTCTGAAATAAGACCACATGTAGTCTTATAGTCAATATAGTGTGAAATGTTTAATATAATGTTGTGAAATGATTTTGAGATGTGTGTTGAATGGAATGAGCTTCATTTTGTAGTTAATTGTTCAGATGAGTATCATACCAATAACGGGAGTATAACCTGAGTGCGGTGACCCACAGGTTTCTGAAGCGCTGTTTTGAATTTTTTGAAAATATGTGGTGCTGGACGCCGCCATGTTGGATGTGCTGCTTCTTCTGCCTCCCGTCTAATTTAATATAGATGCTGTTAATTATATGTAACCTTAAGCTTTAATATCAATATTTAGATGAGTGAGTTAAAAAAAATCACCACCCTCAGTACAGTTGTCATAAACTGGGAAATTAGCTATAGAGACCAAAGGCGTTGTCTGAACCAGGCTGTAAACATGTTTATTTCTGCTGGGAAGTTGTGTATCTCCATGTAGTCTCCATAAGTCGCCATGTTACACATTTACTCCTGCATCTTACATTTGGTCATTAGCTCTTTTTTTACTGGAGAAATGTTCTTCCAGTCTGGGAAATTTGAACTGTGGATAGGTTCCAGTATACGAGGCCAGCAATATTCAACAAAGCTCACGAAAAGTCCCAAACTTGACTCTTAATAATTTCTGTCTTTGGGACTTAATACTTCTGAAGCTGTTTTCTAAAGAAGATGGAGATCTTTGTGAGTAAGATGTTTATCAAAGGATGAGTCCAGTATTTGTTTCAGTCACAGATTTGTTGGTCTAGTGCAGGCCTGGGCAAACTGTTCCACAAAGGGCCGGTGTGGCTGCAGGTTTTTGTTCCAAGCACACGGGCCCTTTGTGGAACAGTTTGCCCAGGCCTGGTCTAGTGGGATGGTTCTCCGTTGTTAGCAAAGGAACATTTTTATTATGAACCCAAAACAACAATTATATTAGGCTACTGTAATTATACACTGTTGCACATAAAGTTGGAATAAAATAACATACTCAGACTTCTTTGCTTCACACTCCAATCTGAGGACCCCCACACCTTGTAAGAGACCATATGAAATCTTTGCTGATGTTGCAAACATCCTTAAAGATAGGTGCTGATTTCAGGAAAACTGCTCGTGTGAGACAATGCTACACAACAAAGCATACCAAATGAGGTGTGGTTAGAAGCCCTGTGGATCAGTGTGATTGTCGGAAGGGATGAGTGGTGCTGACCTGAACCTTTGGAGAAGACTGATGTCATCTTCATGGTGTGCCTGCACCAGCGAGGTCACAGTGGTCCAGCAGGGACGGCCTTTTCTATTTACCACTTCAAACCTTTGAGCGATGTGCCACTCCTCGTGAAGTTATAAAGTTATGAAAATGCCAGACTTGTAACATGAAGACAGACTTGTGAGGTGTGTAGCTGTGAATTATATACCTTAGTATCTGTATTCACTTTATAGGTTTAGCATTTACCATGTAACATTTGTTAGCAAACATCGTACTGCTCTGGTAGTACTACTCCGGTTTCTTGATTACTTTTCTAAACGGTAGGGAGTTATGAGTATAGCAGGTGGAATAATGAAGCTGATGACATGGATGCTGTCTATGGAGGGTCAAGCACTCACAGGACCTCACAGAGACTTCACCAGTGGTTTGGCTACAAAGTAATAATGCCTATTTCAGTTTCCTTTTTCTTTTAAGATTATTTTTTGGCCTTTCCAAGCTTTATTAGATAGAGACAGCTGAAGAGTGACAGGAAATGTGGGGAAAGAGAGAGACGGGAAATGACATGCAGGAAAGGGCCACAGGTCGGGACTTGAGCCTGGGCCAAACGCAGCGAGCCTTCGCATATGGGGCGGCCACTCTACTGACTGAGCTAAGCACCACCCCCTGTAAACTCAATTTAGTTGTGTTGTCAGGTGTGGTGGTGTTGTTGTGCTGTGTGTGGATGTGTGTGCATATGCCACATGTGGAATAATAACTTTGCTTCTAAACAAAACACACTGCCTACAACACTGGAAACTCTCTGTCTCTCTCTTCTCTCTCTGTCTCTCTCTCTCTCTCTCTCCCTCTCCCTCCTTCCCTCTCTCCCTCCAATCGTCATTATCATCAATGCATGTTACTAACTAACTTCTTCCCCGAAGTTTCTGTGCTTTGTCATACAGCAGGTTCTTATGGATCGTGGCTGCTGCTGTGGTCAGCTGCTGACGTCCACTTGACGTCCCTTTGCTGAAAACCTTCTCTCACTCCCTCTCTCTCTCTCCAATCATCATTATCATCAATGCATGTTTTCTAACTAAACTTCTTCCCCGGAGTTTCTGTGCTTTCTCGTCCAGCAGGTTCTCATGGATCGTGACTGCTGCTGTGATCTGCTGCTGACGTCCACAATATATAGCATTACTGTCATTGCTACCATCTCCACTACAGCTTAGTTGGTTAATGACTTATTGCTGTTGTGCATCTGTCTATCTCTACTCTATCACAGATTCCACTGCTACTGTAATTCACTCTACCATCTATGGTAATTCATTGTAATTGTACAATATGTTTGTGTTGATTGTTCTGTACATGTGACATCCATTGCACGTCTGTCCGTCCTGGAAGAGGGATCCCTCCTCTGTGGCTCTTCCTGAGGTTTCTTCCACATTTTTTCCCTGTTAAAAGGTTTTTTTTGTGGGCAAGTTTTTCCTCACTCGAACCGAGGGTCGAAGGACAGAGGGTGTCACTCCCTGTACAGACTGTAAAGCCCTCTGAGGCAAAATGTGTTTTGTGACTTTGGGCTATACAAATAAAATTTGATTTGATTTAGATGTGATGTTAGAGGTTGGCCAAGGTCCTGTCGCCGCACTCATGAGGTATGGTGTGCAGAAATATTGTTCCAACCCTAGTTTACCTCTTCTTTTACCTTTTGCACTGAGTCGACTTGACTTCAATGCTCTGCCTGTGTAAATTACACACACACTCACACCATTGTGGGCCTGTGCTTCACCGTGTGTTTGAGATGGAAATGATTTTCAGAGGCTGTTTAAAATGGTTGCTGTTTAACAGAAGGACAGTAATGAAAGTGGTGTGACTGTTCGGTAAAGTGTACTTAGTTTACAGCCGCATGCAGTAAGTGTGTACATTAATCAGGAAAGTCATCACTTTATCAGACTGTGTGTGGATACAGAGATAGTCTGACAGGAAAGATATGCACACAGTCTGGTCTGATTATACAGTATTCTCAATACTCCACTGTTCAGTTTGATTGAATTGTTTTAAGTGAAGGTGTCCACGCTTTCACACCTTAGCTTGGTTAATTTGAAAATATTATTATATTATAGGCAGTGCCTGTTCACACTGACTGTTCAAACAGATAGGAGTAAACGTGAAGCGCATCATCAGGAACAACGAGGGGAAATGATTTTACCTAACAGATGTTAAAATCACATCACATCACAACCCTATCAGAAAATCTAGCTTGATGAACCAGTTTGTTCACTTGCTTTCACACCACAAACGGCAGTCTGCTTGGAAGTGGACTGCATCTGTGTGTGATTGTTGTGTTCAGCATCCTGGAGTACTGCCAGCAGCAGAGATGTCTGACCTGGTCCAACTCACCCCAGGAACCTCCCATAGAAGCAGAGACAATGACAGTTGTGGGGGTGGTCTGTGAAAGCGTGAGTGCTTTTATTCCAGTTTTAAAATAAGAATTCATCCACTGATCTGTTCCTTAATCTGACGACGGTGCACGTACAGTGCTGTGTGCTTTCAGAGCCTTTCTCAGAATGGCAGCATATGTGCTCAGCAGAGTGATCAGCAGGTGTTACACACTGCAGCCCGCTGCCTCCATCCAGCAGGATACTGGAAGCAAGCCTCTCATCCCAGGAACAATGTCTCGCTGTCCAGTGAGAGCTGCAGGAACTCCTCATCAATTCCAATTACAGAATTCCTCAGGAAGAGGTGTGACAGCCTGTGCTTAATCTGTGGAGATGCATGAGGCAGATGAGTTATTGTTTTTCCCATGTGTCCTTGAAGGTAACAGCAGCCAGATGTGGAACACCTGGGCAAGTGCTCCTCAGGATAAAACCCTGAGCCCAGCTTTGCTGTCTCTCTTCCTGTGACTCATCCCTGCCAGCACCAGCACATTTACTACAGACACACACATCTACACAACTGACCCCAAAGACTGACACACTCCATGTTGTCACTTATGCATGTTCGTACTGAGTTTTATGGAGAAACAACACTACTTCCTCTGATTTATGACCTCACAAAACACAGTTTAGCTCATGAGTTTATTGTCTCGATTGTTAGTTTCAAGTCTTCTTCCATGCAGTATGATTTTCATGGTCCCATTTAAAATAAAATAGACAATAAAGCATGGTGTGCTTTGGGAGGTGGCTGCTTTATTGTTGTTCTCAGTGAGTGAGTCCAGCTCAACACACTGGACTCAGAACTCAGATCAAACTGTCAAACTAGGCAGTGCCGGTCAAATATGAATCCACATTCAGTTACTGAGCTGATATTTCTCGCCTCAAATCTTTTCACAACAAACTGATTGTTCAGCTTGAATACAAACACCTTTACACTCAGGCAGCATGCTCAGTGTTTCTTTGGGCCGATTAGCATGAGCTAATGAGCTAACTTAACAATACAAACAGGGTCAAGTTTGTTCACTGAATGTCTGTAATGTGAACTCCATCTTATAATGAACACTTAATTTGTGTGATATGATTTCTTGTTTCTGTATTTTAGAAATTGTTATTGCTTCTTAACTTTGTCCTCAGAGTCCAGGTCAGCTTGTCATTCATTTGTGAACAATGGAGCTCTGCAATGTGCAAACTATATATTTGTCTCAATACTTATGGCATTGTATACATTATGTTGTATTATCTTTTCTTCCCATGACTCTACCTGGCAGCCATGCTCTTCAGTGTAAAAACTGATTATTTATTCCATGACCTTCTTACTATATTTGGCAAGTAGGTATTTGTCATTAATATGGCAGGTTTACATTTGTTCAAGTCTGTCTTCAAAAAACAGCAACATGTACATTAAAAGTATATATGCGTCACTCAGAACATTACAGGAATAGAAAATTCCACACCCTTCATGCTTGGAATGGTTGATGCCACTAAATCCTACATATCAGTCACTGAAAATTCCTTTGGTACAA
This sequence comes from Nibea albiflora, assembly GCA_014281875.1. Lineage (NCBI taxonomy): Eukaryota > Metazoa > Chordata > Actinopteri > Sciaenidae > Nibea > Nibea albiflora. The sequence continues at coordinate 486,720 of CM024805.1, read as the reverse complement.
ACTACATTTTCCAAAAACCAAGAATGTGAAAAATGTGAAATTAATTAAATATAAAGCGGCCTGTGAATAAATGTACATACAATTTAATAAACATTGTGTAACTCACTGTAATGATCATGTATTCTCAGATATGATTACATCAGCTGTTAATCATGCATTATGTGTCATTACACTAGTTACAGACAGAAGTCGTAATAATTGACCAAGTTTGCAAGAAATCAGCAGTTCTTAGAATTACTCAACAATAAGTGAGAGTTTCTGAGGATGTGCAGTTGCAACATAGAAGGGAAAGGTAGCTGGAGAGGTGACAGTTCACCTCCTGGGCACTGCTGAGGTGCTCTTGAGCAAGGCACCAAACCACTCCAACTGCTCGCAGGGCGCTTCTCAGGGGCGCTGCCCATCTCTCTCCATGTTTGCATGTCTATAACCTTTTGTACTCTATGTGTGTTTGTCATCATGTCTCAAACTTAGGTCAAGGGAAAAATCCACCAGTTACTCTTTTTTTTCTTCCCCCATTTGTACCGCCCCCTGGATCACCACACCCTAAGCATTTGCCTATAAATGGCATATCAGATGAACATCTTCAGTCCGCCTCTGCTCATCTTTACAACATTTTGCAGCATTCTCTGCAAGACAACAGGTAAGAGGCTCCAGGTTTGTTTTTGAGTTAGGATTTTTTTACTCTATGCACTTATTTAATTATTATTTTCAACAGACGCTCACTACAACATCATCTGAAGTCATGGCTCCAACAGGTAAAACTGCTATATAATCAATGTCTGTCAACATTTAAAAGACTTTAAAATGTGGTATTATTACATAACAGGGTGAATTATATTTTAATGTAAATGCAACTTATTTAATACTACGGAAGCACATTGCATTCACTGGATAAAAAAATCAGTTCAGTGTAGTTTCACTGCCGGCTGCACGTAAACACTAATGTTGTTGGAGTGGCTCCAGGGATGGCTCGTTTTGATGAAAATTATGTTGTAGCTCATTGTCTGTCTCACTACGGTTGAAAATATGCATGTTTTGTGTGTTAACGTTTCACTTAAGAATTATTGATCCTGCCAATATCTTTCCAACTTTACCAAAGTGAATGTGAAACTTTTGAGATTGAGATTTTTCCTCATAATTACAAGATAAGGTGTCTAATTTATATAAGTGTCTCTTTATTCCTCACCTTTACAGAAATCAGAAACACACAATACACACCGGAGAGGGTCTTGCATTTTAAAGAAGTGAAACAATGTCCATCTCTCCTCCCAACAATCATTTTCATGCAGTCCTTAATTCTTTTTCACAGGTCCTAATTATCATAATGTCAATGAATGTCACCCTTGTTAAACTTTTTGTACAAAACTGTAAATTATCTCTGTTAAAGTCTTTTCAAGCATCACTGTACATGTAATACTGACACCTAGTGACTAATTGTAGGTATGATTAAACTCCAGAGATGTATAGTAACGAAGTGGAACTACTTAAGTACTGTACTTAAGTACTAAAATGCAGTATCTGTACTTTTTTGGAGTATTATTTTTTTCCCCAACTTCCACTTTTACTGCACTACATATTTTTGATGAATTTAATACTTTTACTCCGATACATTTTTCATATGCTGAATCGTTACTCGTTACTATTATAAAAATGTTACCAAGCATACCAAACTCATAGCCTATCAATGCCAGAGCGATAGGTGGCAGTGTATAAGAAGACCGCATGCTCCCATCGGCCTTTCGCACTGCAACCTGCATGCATTGTAAGCACCCAGCGTCAGTCGACTTCAAGATGGAAGAAGACCCGGGAACGCTACAAACACCAAGTTCTTCGACTTCGGATGGTCGTGGCGAGGATGATGAAAGCGACCAGCCCTGGCCCTACTTAGAGTCCATGCTTTCATTTGACGGACGAAAAGACAATTCTTATCGAATGAAGTGCCTACTCTGCCTCCCGAAAGATTGTGGAAATAATGGCCTTCAAAATTCACCGTCGAATTTGAAGAAACATATCAAGGTAAGTTACAAATACAGCTAATACACATTATGACACATCAGCTTGAGCTATTAAGCGCTAACAGCTAGCTATCCGTTACCTGTTCGTGTGACACGCATGCCCCGACATGCCGTGAATGTGACTTTTCAACTAAGCCTGCTCGCAGCTACAGACTCTTTTAATTTGCTATTTGACTAATGGCTTATTTTGGACATTTTGTGATGCATGTAACCTAGGTCAATTTATGACCATTTCTCCTCCGACCTTTTTGGTAATGAACTCGAAGTGATGAACGAGGCATGCTAGGTACTTTGGGATTAACTCACTGTAACCACTGAAGCCCCTGAAAAATGCATCAAATCACACAACATGGTCGTTGTAGGTCGTGATAAAGGTTGTCGACAGTCAAATTGACTCTTTTAAAAATTAATTTTAAGAGGCGAATTTACAGGTTTCTTGCCGTCTGTGCTCGTAGACTGCATTATCAGCCGACATTGGGTCCTAACGTTAGCAGCATGAGGCTACTGTCTTGTTCGTGGTGGATGGTGGACCACAAGGATGTTTTCCACTGTATTTACTTGCAGCAATTGGCAAATTCTACTCTCCTGCTTGAAGCAGGCTATCCGCACACATTTTACACACTGCACATTGCACTAAGTCAATTAATCTTGACGTTATAGTTGACAATTCCGACCTGTAATCTTTGTGTACCGTATTTTCCGCACTATAAGGCGCACGTCACTGACATTACCTCGGGAAAAATAATAAAACAGCTGTTTATTAATTTTGGGAGTGGCCTTAGCCTGCATAAAGCCGTCATTTCCATTAAAATCAATATTTCTTACTGACCATGTCATGTTAAAATCTGTGGTTACTGTTATGACCGGTTGAGACTATTGTTTATAATGTACTCTTATATTTTAGGAATGGACTATATCAAACAACACATTGAAGACTTCGTGTTGCAGTCTGGTGAGGTCAACAGGTCGAGCTCATCTGATGAAGAGGACTTTTTTTCTGGCATGAGGGGCTCAAAGGCGCAGGACGGCGCCAAACAGCTAGAAGCCTACTTGTCCTGTTCAGCAGATAACCTGGATTTGTCTTTTCCAGCTGTGTGTAAGATGTCTGTTAAGTTAAACACACCCCTTCCAGCATCAGCAGCCTGCGAGAGGCTTTTTAGTATCACAGGATTAGTCTTTACCCCAAGAAGAGCGAGGCTGCAGGACTCCAATTTTGAAAACCAACTACTTTTGAGACTAAACAAATGATTTGTAACTGCCTAACTGACTGTTTTATACAGATCAGCTTAAGGGACTATGCACAGTGGAGGGGAAGCAGGGCAGAGAAGGGAGGGATGCTGTCACTTAGCTATATTCTTGGAATACCCCTCTGGCCTTTGAGATGTTTTCATTTTTTAACACTTGTATGTGGCCTTTTATTTCCTTGTACTGCTGCTTTGGCCAAAGAAGTTGTGCCTTAATAAATATTTGAAATAATATAAACAGTACTTGTACTTTTACTTCTACTTTTACTTTCAGTACTTGAGTAGCAATTTTTTACATACTTCTACTTGCAATACTTAAGTACAAAACATTTTGAATACTTTAGTACTTTTACTTAGGTATGGTGTTTAACGAACACTTCAACTTCTACTCAAGTCAGTTTTTTGATATAGCACTTGTACTTCTACTCCACTCCTTTACTTCAGTACTTTATACATCTCTGTTAAACTCCCTGATGGATGCATACCTGCGCAGGTCCGTTGCTTCTGAGTTTCCTCAGTGGCGTCCCTTTTTCTCATTTATATCTCCAGCCACAGAAATGTGAGAAGGTACAATTAATGTGCATGTTTTGTGTGTTAACGTTTCACTTAAGAATTATTGATCCTGCCAATATCTTCCCAACTTTACCAAAGTGAATGTGAAACTTTTCCTCATCTCATGATTATGAGATTTTTCCTCATAATTACAAGACAAGGTGTTTAATTTACATAAGTGTCTCTTTATTCCTCACCTTAACAGAAATCAGAAACACACAATACATACTGGAGAGGGTCTTGCATTTTAAAGAAGTGAAACAATGTCCAGCTCTCCTCCCAACAATCATTTTCATGCATTCCTTAATTCTTTTTCACAGGTCCTAATTATCATAATGTCAATGAATGTCACCCTTGTTAAACTTTTTGTACAAAACTGTAAATTATCTCTGTTAAAGTCTTTTCAAGCATCACTGTACATGTAATACTGACACCTAGTGGCTAATTGTAGGTATGATTAAGGCACTGTAGCCTTCACAGCAAAGCTGCATGCCGGAGACAGCCATCCAAAACAGTATGGAGTCCTGAAGTTTAAGACTGTGCTGGTCAACGAGGGAGAAGGTTACAGTCCTGGCACAGGCGTCTTCACCTGTCCTGCGGATGGCTTCTATTACTTCATTGTGCATGTGTCTGTGCATGGGTGTGGGCAGTGTGCAATATTCAAAAATGGGCAGAAAATAGTGAGTCTGTATGACACCTCTATTCCTAATAAGACAAACCAAGTGGCCAGTGTGAGCACTGTGATCGAACTGTCAGCAAACAACGAGGTCTGGGTGAATCTCTGGGGGCCTGGCAGAAATGATATCTTTGCAACTGAAGATAATGACACTGTCTTTACTGGGTTTCGTTTGGGTTAATGACATTAGTGTCAAAAAAGCCCTTGGAGGGGCTTTTTCCCCCCATAATGAGCCAGTACCACTTCAGTGTATTCTTACTAAGTGAAGTTTGAGTACTATAAAATTTTGTGCATGCTGCTAGATCTTCTGAGTGGGTAATATGCAATCAAAATACATCAGAAGTGCCTGAGTCGGTCTCACATTCTGCCCACCTCGTGCTGGTAGATAGACTTGAAACCCCAAGATAACACCACAAATACTATATGCCCAGAATTAGTTAAAGAGAATGTTTTTTTACCAAGAACAGTGTCATTGTCAACATATTGTAGTCTGGAGACACAGATGTCTGTTTATGCAGACTGGAATGTCAATGGCGAGCTATCTATAGCTATCTATCGATTATGTCTAAGCAGGCAGCACTAGATTTCTTCGACCCTGGCCCCCACAGTGTTGAGATAGACTGGCACCTACTGTTGCCAGTCAAAGCCAAACAATTAATACTGCAGAGGACCTCGAGGCCCACACGTGACCTTGTGTGACCTTGTGTAATGTGTCTGTATGTTTGTGTGTTTTGCGTGTCTGTCTGTGCTTTTATTATCTTCCATTTAATAATAGATTTGGACAGGCTTCAATACAATGACTGATCAGAGCATTCTATCCAATTCTCACACCGATGCAGACACACACACATATTCACACACCAACATCACATCCATCAGGAGGACTGGGGGAGCCTGGAATTGAGCAATACTAACTGTGTTGGGGCATGCCAAGTATTCAGCCAAGCCATAGTATGAATAGTCAAGAAAATATAGAACTGGAAAATGTATTGTGAGGACTGAATTAATCATTAGTCAGCACATCTAAAGATATGCTTCATGCTGTGTCACCGTGTCAATTCCATATAGATGCAATATCAAGTGTTATCCACTAGATGTCACCATTTGTCTGTGTCACCATTGTGAGTGTTTCTGTGCTTTGGAAGCTTCAGTAAAGACAGCAGGATTACTGCTAAGGAGCACAGCAGTAAGGAAACTTGACATTCAAGCCTATACACACAACCACCATCTAACATAAGACTGATGCAGTACCACATGGGTACAAATGTGAGCTGCATTTCTTTTGTTAAACGGTCGGCGCTCTGCGAAGGAGCAGAGGTGATCGAGGGAGCTAGAAAGTGAATGAAAAGGAGTGCTGTTAGTAGAGCAAAGCATGAATCAGATACATAAAGCAATGTTTTCTGTTTTTATTTGTGTATGTCCTGAAGCACAAATAAACATAACCACTTCTGTGCAAACCCTGTGTAAATGCACATTTGTAGCTATGGGTAACACACATGCACACAATACATATTCAGTACATCCACATATTCTCTATATTCAACATATTCTCTGACTTACAGTGGCAATTAAAGAATGAATGTGCTGTGTGAGCCAGGAGGTTGTGACCGTGGCGTTCCAGTATCTTTACAGTGTATGGTCCGTCAGATCACGTGTCTCTCCTGTTCAGGCTGAGAGCTGCACACAAAGCAGCCAGGCGTAAAAGGCCACATCACCACAGACCATTAAGAATGTCATTTATGGTATAACGCATGTGTGATGACGGAGAAGTGTGTGTGCATACCCATTCTGCTATGGGGGGAGGCTAGAGCCAATCCCAGCATGCAGTGGGAATGAAGGCAGGAAGGTTGCAGGTCCATCAGAGGTCAAAGGCAGCCTGGCTCACACCTCATTCAGACATATGATGATTTAGTCTTTGCTTGTATATCTTTGGACTGTGACAGGAAACTGGAGGTGCGAGTAAAAGCACACTGAAGAGCCATGTAGAGTGATGTCTCATTTAAAACCATTCCACTGATACTGACAGCCTGACAGAGGTCCACTCAGTTTGACAGATATGTTTAGCCTCTTTTATGCTATTTTTTTGGTTCTCCATGATTGTTTCCAGTCCAGCATAGTGAAAATGGCTAACATTTTAAATTGATACTATAGTGCTATTGTGAAGCAGCTGCATGATGTGCATTGTACTGCATGACTTACAGAATTAGCTAAAGTTATGACCTGGACAGTATTCTGACTGCAATGATGGCGAACGGGCCGTTGCCTGCAGGTGGTGCTGTATATGACATATAATAATGTCCATCGTACAGTAAAATATAGCTTATCCTAAATATTAAAGCTGTCATTTCTAACTTTGCTGGCTGTAAAAGGTAAAAGTACAAACTATGTTCACAGTGTGTTGGTTTACATAGCTGGGCCAGTTCAGCCAATCAGAAAGCTTCAAATACAGTGTGACAGTGCGCTGCCGGGACCTATAAATTACAGAAAGATAAGATATCGTATAAAGATAGGATCTAAAAAAGACATTAAAAATCCCACAACAATCATGCAGCTGTAAAAGACATGGTGCAAGCATGAAACATGCTTCCTATTGAAATACAATCGTTTTTTTGTTTTTGGCTTTTTCAAGTTTTATTTCTGACAGAGACAGCTGAAGAGTGACAGGAATGTGTGGAGAGAGAGACGGAGAATTATATGAGGGAAGGAGCCACAGGTCGGATTTGAACCCTGGCTTCTGCAGCAAGGACTGAGCCTTTGCACATGTAGCAGCTGCTCTACCGAATGGGCTAAACGCTGCCCCAAAATACGTTAACATTAGTTTTAATGTTGTCCTGGAATTTAAATTTCATGACAGTTTCACGAGCTGCCACCAGACTGCATTGCACACACAGGGAGAACATGCAAACTCCACACAGAAAGGCCCCAGCTGAGGTTCAAAGGTGCTAACCACTGCACCACCGTAACATCTGATGCTATTCAGTACAACAGCATATTCTAGTTTGATAAAGACAATAATGTTCAGAGAGGTAACATTAGCATTATATTTATTATTATGGTGATTTGCTGTCGTGAACATGAACAAACATTTTATATACTACAAACTTACTAATAAACACATATTAAATTAAATATTAATATTGCGGCTTTCCAAATCCTTTAAAGTTGCTAGAGAGGCTAACGTTAGATCCTGTATGTTTGTATGACGCACTGATGTTCAGAGAAGCACGGCGAGTCCAGGTAGGTTTTAACGTGTTTAATGAAAAAACAACATTACTGAACAAGTTTGATACACAAGTGATAACTGAAGCCAGTATGTCCTCAAATGGCTCCAGCCTCCTGCAGCAGGCACAGCTTCGTGATAGGCCGGTCCAGGCAGTTGCTCCGGGTTTTAATCTGCACCCGACGATCGAATCCTCTTTGAAGGTTTGTATCACTCGTCCCACAGGCCAAGAGTTTCGAGGTGCCATGCTGTCCATGATGATGACGAGGTCTCCCACAACAAGATCCCTTTCACTCCTGTTCATTTCTGACGCTCCTGCAGTTGAGGCAATTATTCCTTAACCCATCTCCTCCTGAATCCTAAATGTCTGAGGGTTCGAACACTCCTGGTGGCAGTGTTGGTGAGGTCTTCAACAGTAGCAGGTGATTTGGCGTCAACGCTTCCAGGTCATTCGGATCCATGGAGGCTTGAGTGATTGGTCTACTGTTTAATATGGCTTCAATCTCACAAAACACTGTGTGAAGGCTCTCCTCATCCAAGTTTTGTACTTTCAGGGTAGAATTAAGAACCTTTCGGACAGACCGTACCAACCGTTCCCAAGCTCCCCCATGATGTGAGCCAGCAGGTGGATTAAAGCTCCATTCCCCTTCTGAAGCATGACATCATGGATCTGCACCTGATTCCACTGTTCGATGGCCTTCCTCAACTCTCGTTCTGCTCCTATGAAATTCGTTCCATTGTCAGAGCGTAGCTCCCGAACTTGTCCTCTCGTGGCAGTGAAACGCCTGAGTGCATTAATGAAAGAGTCGGTGTCCAAGGATGCAACTTCGATGTGTACCGCTCTGATGGCAAAGCAAGAACACCGTACCTCTTTACCATGCTCCTTCTACTCTTAACCTCAAAAGGTCCGAAGTAATCAACTCCTACGCAGGTGAATGGTGGTTCATCTGGGACAATTCTTTCCTGAGGCAAATCTGCCATCTGCTGGTGAACTGGTAGAGCATTCAAACGTCGACAGGTGATACACTTAGCTAGCACTCTCCTGATAGCTGAACTCACACCACCTATCCAGTATCGCTCTCTCAGCTTAGACAGCATATGGTTTCGGCCACCATGTCCCACTTCCTGATGTACATGCCTCAGTAAGAGCTGTGATGTGAAGATCTTTCGCTATGATTATAGGATGTTTCTCTTCCACAGGCAGTGGACAGTTTACTGAGCCGACCACCAACTCTCAGGACTCCATCTTGCAGCTGTGGACAGAGCTTATAGAGGTGACTGGACTTCTTAACAGGCTGCCCTTTCCCAAGACTGAGTAGCTCTTCTGGAAATCGCTTTGCCTGGCAGAACTTGATGATGGCTAGCTCAGCCTGGTCAAGGTCTGTCACTGTAAGACTCCTGTGCACCACTGTCCTCCTAAAATCAGTCATCTGCTCTTCCACAAAGGTCCAAGAAAGCGTAAGTGTTGACTATTTTGTTTCCTTTGTTAGATTTAACCTGAACCGGAACAATTGGCAGTTTGCAGTCCTGGTCTCCAGCCCCTGTAAGACCACTTGACACCAATGTGTTTTCAACATGCAGCTCTGGCCTCCTATCAGTCTGCTCCAAATCATTAGCGGGCTCCTTATGAAGTACAGTAGGATGTTTAAGGCTACACCTTGAGCAGGAGATCCTTTTTCGACAATCTTTACTGATGTGTCCTGTACACAAACAGCCAAAACAGATGCCATTCTCCTTCAAGAAGCCTATTTTCCTCTCATGAGGCATTCTTCCCATCTGTACACATACATGTAATGTATGTTCTCCTCCACAGCAGATGCATGCTTTCCTTCCCGTTTGTTTGATTTCTTTTTCTTTCCTTGCAGACTGATATTTGTTTTCCACAGGCAGGTAGCAAAGCTGCTCCCTTTGTTTCCAGGGTGAAACTGTGACTTGGGTTTGTTTGTTCCTCTATTTGTGCTTATTGGTTGGGAGTCCTGGATGTTGCCAAACACAGGATTTGTCATAATTTTCACTTGCCTTTCAATGAAGTCAGCAATATCTGTGAACCAAGCTCTCCGGTTGTGTCGTTCCTGCAGCTCAAAAGCACGGTTCCTCCATTTGTCTCTCAGTTTGTAGGGAAGCTTTTTAATGATGCTCATCATGTTGGAAGGCATATCCATATCCCAAAGATACTGCACATCCTCCATGGTGTTACAGCATGCTCTGAGGAAGAGGCTGTAATCCTGCAGGATCTTCACTTCATCTGCTTTAATTGGAGGCCATGAGAGGGCTTTGTCCATGTAAGCAGAGGCGATCTTTTGTCCATTCCCAAACTGATCCTTTAATAAAGTTTTTGCTTTTGCATATCCTTGTTCTGGATTCATGTGTTGACAGCTTCTCACAAGCTCTTTGGCCTGACCTTTTGTGTGTTGTTCCAAGAAGTATAAACGATGACAGTTATTAGTTGTATTCCTCTCAACTCCATTCTCAAAGGCTTTAATGAATGTGTGATATTTCAATTGATCACCGTCATAAATTGGGATCTCTCTCTTAGGTAGAGCTGATAGGCATTGCTGTTGCATTAACAATGTTGTTGTTTCATTTTGTTTCCTCATGATGCCAAGAACGTCATTCCTGGCCTACAATTAAATTACATTTTTAAAATTATCTTCATCTTTTCATCAATTTCTTGTATTTGACTATATTATATTGCATGGGCAAACCTAATAAAGAGCCACGGGCTAAATAAAAAGTGAAATGACTGAGTTGCTTATTTAACTGAGTTATAGAGGAGTGCAGCAGAGGAAAAGTGCACAGTTGTCAGTTTACTTGTTGTAATGTATGATGTATTAGGATTCCACTCTAGAAGATTCCATCCTTTTTTCCATGCATTCACATTCTCTCTCACATTCCCAAGCTGACAAAATCATCAGATTGAAAGATCAAAAATGGGTGACCAACCTTTGCACGAGGTAGGGCCAGTGTATAAGGAGCTTTGTATGGACTTTTGTGATGCTGTCATCAAAGTGGAAGATGCTGAATTTCATGTCCACAAAGTCATGCTGTGTAAATGCAGTCCATACTTCAGGTGAGTTGTTTATCTGAGAAGCTGTGCTAAGCTTGATATTCTCCAAATGAGCCAAAAAGCAAAATAATGTCCAATAAATGATCTATATCTGAGAAACACAGCCATCTCAATATGTAATGACTTCATGGATCATGTGATGGAAGATATTAAAGACCGGATGGAGAGTATGTTTTAGTGGATAATTCAAAATTCATAAATGTAGCAGCTGCAGGTCTCCTGTCTGCTTCCACACAGTCAGTATAGTTTCAGATCAGTTCAAATTAACATTTTACACCATTGAGATGTGTACAACTAAAAACAACAAAACTCTCATGATTGGTACTGTTATACATTGATTTTAGATTTTTTAGAAAACATTATTCATGAAGAAAAACAGTCTACTATAAAGTTTATTGTACTGTATAGTTTTTACTGTATGGAATGCACTTCCAGATTACTGTTATAATCTGTGTGGACTGCAATAGTTATTATAATACATTTATAAAAAGAAAAAAATCTATTCTATAATTTATCTAAAAAAACAGAGGGCGTCACATATTCAACTGCTGTGCTATGCTGTGCTTTCATTCTGACCCACAGAGCTCTCTTCAGACGCTGGTCATTACCAGACAAAAAGATCTTTCAAATACCGGGCCTGTCTCCTGACATGATGCAGCTCATCATTGAGTTTGCATACAGTGGTTATATTTCTGTGACGGAGGACAACGTACAAGAGCTGCTGCTAGCAGCAGATCAGCTCAATGTGATGGACATTGTACAAATCTGCTGCGACTTCCTTGGGGAGAAGCTCTGCCCGGAGAACTGCATCGGAATCTGGCAGTTCACCAACATCTGCTACTCTCCCGAACTGCAGTGCAAGGCCTACCGCTACATCCTTGATCACTTTGAGGAGGTTGTTTCATGTGAAGAGTTCCAGCAGCTCACGGTAGATGAACTCACTGCCATCCTTTGTAGAGATGACCTCAATGTGAGGAAGGAGAGTACCGTGTATGAGGCCATTCTTCACTGGGTCGACTACCAACCCGATCAACGGAAAGTTAATATTGCTCAGCCCTTCTCCAAGGTATGTTAACATTCTGTTACTGCATATGATTTAGATCTACACCTTAAACATTAAGTTGAAGTCACTTTCCTATCTGTAACCATTAATTTGATCTGGACCAAGGAAAATAATCATTGTTGTCTTTTAGGTCTAGTTCTTGTTCAGGCTGACTTACTCCGAACAGACTAAGAGCTGTAAGCTTGAGTCATCAGCTTAGTCATATCAGACTGACAGCTGATTAATTGTAACAGTTTTGGTAACATTGTGCATCGTCAGTGCTACATGGAAATCAGATTGTTAAGACTGACAGCAACTCATGCTGCACTTGATGCACCTCATAGGTTTATCTATTGCCTCTGGTGTCACAAAGAGCTTATGAGGGAACCAAGTGAGACTGCTACTGGTAATTTAATATAGCATAGAGTCTCAGACATATGCTTTAGAAAGAGAGCAAAAGTGAGACATTTTTACAGCTTTGTCACACTAGATTCATTCATTTTTTTTAAATCGGGGGAAAAAAAGACATGGGGACAAACATATTGCACACCTGTTAATTCCACTGTCCCTGCACTTATGACTGTATGGTAACCATGGTTTTAACAGCTGACCAGATGGATTTAATATCAGTTTTGCTTTTCGAATTTATGCTAAAAACACCTATCTGCTATCACCACAAATGGACTTGGGGCTGCACTCAGTATGGATGTTGGTTTGAACAGTTTTAAGGAATCTGTTGACATTAACAAATATACTGAGTATTACCAGTTTTATCCTTTGAAGATGAAATTTAAGCTGGCAGGATAAATGGGTGAGTCACAGTTAGAATCTCTGAGGTACACTGGACTCAAGTGCTACAGTCCATTATGTTCAATTTAAAGATTGTGTCCTGTGTTTTCTCTGTAGCTCCGGCTGGCCTTGACAAGTGACGACTATATCAACAAAATTGTGATGTCCAGTGAGCTGGTGAACAGCAATGCTGATTGCATGCACATGGCCATAGAAGCCTTAGATATCATCCGTTGTCCCAGCCCAAACAGCTCCTTCATGTCTGAGTTCTGTCATGCTGTTGCATGTCCTCGCCTGCCTAATGCAGTCCTGTTGGCTATTGGAGGATGGAGTGGCGAAAATCCAACTAACAGCATTGAGGCGTACGATTTCTGTGCTGACCGCTGGATCAATGTGACAGACAATCTTGAGCATCCTCGTGCCCATCACGGTGCTGCCTTCCTCAATGGGTATGTCTACTGCGTTGGTGGCTTTGCCATGGTGGAGCATTTCAGCAACAGTATGTGCAAGTTTGACCTGAACACACACACCTGGCATGAGGCTGCGCCCATGTACTACCGCCGCTGCTATGTGAGTATTACTGTGCTGAACGGCTGCATCTATGTAATGGGAGGTCATGATGGGTATACAGAACTCAACACTGCAGAGCGCTACAGGCCTGAGACCAACCAGTGGAGTCTCATTGCACCCATGCATGAGCAGAGGAGCGATGCTAGCTGCACAACCCTCAGCAGCAAGGTGGGTGAAGCGAAAGAGCAGCTAAGAATAACCCAGTAATGGTTTGATTGTGACTGAAACATTGCTACTGTAATTTTTACTTTTCAAATGAACGTACAGTGACCAGATGTCTTGGTTTGTCCTAGTTTGAAGCCGGGTGTTCTCTGGGTTTGGGTTAACCACAATGAAATTTACAATTATATTATTTACAATTCTACAATTCTATTTCTATTTTATATTTATTTGTTTTTGGCACTTACCATGTTCTGTCTGACTTATTATTACCTAACCCAATATAAAAACATAAATAATGTCTTGTCCATTATGTTCCTAACCTATGAATCTGAGGCTCTGACAGAATCTGACACCAAGAAGCCCAGAAAAGAGCTAAGTTACCTAATGGTGTTCCTGTTTTCCCCAGATTTACATTTGTGGTGGTTTCAATGGCAACGAGTGCCTGCAAACTTGTGAATATTACACCCCAGAGACCAACCAGTGGACAATGATCACCCCCATGAGCAACCGGCGCTCTAGAATTGGCGTCATTGCATATGCAGACCATGTCTATGCTGTATGTTCATGAAACTCTGCATTCAGCCTCCCATTCAGCACACAAAGTCTGTGATGTTTCAGTTTTGGTCATCAGTACATTATATTCTTGGCCCTTTATTTTACTTTGCCTTTCATAGGTTGGTGGTTTTGATGGTAACGCCTTTCTGAGTAGCGTTGAGGCCTACAATCCTGGGACTAACACCTGGCACACAGTGTCCTCCATGATGACCACCTGCAGCAACTTTGGCATTGAAGTGATCAATGATCAGCTCTTTGTTGTTGGGGGCAACAATGGTTTTGGCACCCCCTGTAACATTGAGTACTATGACGTAATAACTGGCATGTGGTCTAGGGCCTGTGACATGGGGATCTTTCGCAGTGCCCTTAGCTGCTGCGTGGTGTCTGGACTCCCCAACGTAGCCGAGTACATTTTTCCCCGTCATGCACTGCCACTTTTACATCTGGAAGATGAGTCGGTGGAGTCCAACTAACACTCCTGAACAGTTTTCTGCCTTAACCACCATCCAATCTGGCAAGATGTTAACACAATGAAATAAACTTCTTTGAGCATTAAGCTGCAGTAACTTCAAGGATTTCTATATTCAGTTTTTGTAAGAATGTGTTTTCTGCTTCATGAGAAGCGTGCTGTGTTCAACCTGTAGACGCAAAGTTTGTCCAAAGTACATCACTGCAGCAATGACCCCTGGAAAAAATAAAATGCTCTGCACCCTCCATGCACGCAGGGTAGGATCAAAGTTTTTAGGAGGCTTCTAATTTTTACATTTTTAAGCTGCAGTACTTCATTTTGTGAAATAACCACAAATTAAAATGTTGCTGTTGTCTGGGGAATGTGTATGTAATTCTATCTGTCTATCTGTACTCTTACAGTATATAAGATGGATGACACGACAGCTCCCAGTGCCAAAGATAGTTTCCATCATTTTAGGCAGTCCTTACCACCCTTGTTGAAGTGAAGTGTTCAGCTCCAGGCTCAATCACCACTCTGGCTCTAAATTTTGATTTCATTTTGAAAAGTGGGAGAAAGTGGAGACATGTCATCCATCTTTATTTCGTTTTGATATTTTAAAAGTTAAAGGTTTGTTTTTAGACTAAAAGACTGACCACTGGTCAATGAACAAATCTAACATCAGCCTGTGCACATTATTTTCAAGCCCAGTATGTTGTAGGTACACAGTAGTTGAGCACTGATCCACATCTAATGCTATAGGTAAAGTTTGCTTTATTTTAACTTTGCATCTAGAGGAGATCCTGACAACTATGAGCAGGATAAATTTAGATAATATCTTCAGCTTTAATTGTTAGATGTGACTCACCAGCAGTTTCTTATGAACTTTTCCATAACATGGCTCAGGAGGTAGAGTCAGTCGTCCACTAATCAGGTGATCACTGGTTTGATCCCCGGCTCCTCCAGTCTGCATGTTGAAGTGTCCTTGGGCAAGATACTGAACCCCAAATTGCTCCTAAAGGCTTAGAGTTACAGTAGTCCAGCCTAGAATGCATGGACTAGTTTTTCTGCATCTGTTTGAGACACGATGCGTCTGATTTGGGCGAGTTACGTAAGTGGAAGAATGCAGTCCTTGAAATTTGTTTTATGTGGACATTAAAGAACAAATCCTGATCAAAAACAACTTCAAGATTCTTTACAGTGGAGCTGGAGGCCAGGGTGATCCAGTTTAAAGTAAATAAGTCTCTAGAAAGAGAGTTTGGGTCCAATTCAGTTTTTTCTGAATTTAACATCAGAAAATTGTAGGTCATCCAACTTTTTTAAGACATGCTTGGAGTTTAATTAACTGATTTGTTTCATCAGGCTTGATCGATGAATGTAATTGGTCATTGGCATAACAATGAAAATTAATGGAGTGATTCCTAATAATGTTCCCTAGAGGAAGCATATATAAACTGAATAGAAGTGGTCCTAGTACAGAACCTTGTGGGACTGGGTGAAAAACTTTGGTTATGCAAGGAGGATTCATCATTGACGTGAACAACTTAAATCAGCTTAGGGCGGTTCCTTGGATGCCAATCGGATGTTCCAGTCAAGATGTTCCAGTAAAAGAATTTGATGGTCTATGGTGTCAAATACGGCACTAAGATCTAACAGGACAAGTACAGAGATGAGTCCTTTGTCTGATGCCATTAGGAGGTCATTTGTGACTTTGACTAGTGCGGTCTTTGTGCTATGATGCACTCTAAATCCTGACTGAAAATCCTCGAATAAACTGTTCTTATGGAGAAAGTGACACAGCTGATTGGCTACAGATTTATTTCAGAATTTATCCAGGGGGGTCCAACAATATTTAGGGATAGCAAAGATGATATGGCGGAGCAGAGAGCCACGATTGGGAGTGCATATCAGGTTTTTTTGAGAAAATCCACGCTCACATTCAGCACTTGCAATGGGAATGCTGTTGGCAGCAACAAATAACTCGATCAGTTTGTTGTTTCCACCCGAGTCCCTGTACTTCCTGTAGGCCCGTATGACTGCACGTGGGTTGGAAATGTTGAAGCACTGACAGAACGACTCAACCTCAGTCTCTCCATATAGCTATACAGATATATATCTCGCTCTTTGGGGGGCTATGGGCAGTTTAGAAACCTGCCTATTGACTCAGTGACCCCTGTAGAATGATTCATTTGAATGTATCAGGGGCACAACAGCAAAGTTATCATGATATGGCAGTCTGATGTACCTTTGTACACTTTCCTATTTGGACAGGTTAGAAACATTGTATATTCCTAACTCTCTGGACTTAAATTGATATACAAAGAATGGTTGCTTGCATTTGAATTCTTTGCCGGCAATGTATGTATGTATTCTATCCCCAAGCATACCAGTCATAGGCAACTTAATGATTTCAGACCAGTCACACTTACATCACCAATAAATTGTTAAAACTCTCAGGTGAGTGTATACCTGACAAATGGTGGACACATCTGATGACTGGAGAAATGAAACATCTCCCAGTGTTAATTGTGAGGATCACTGGTGATCTCAGTGCTTCTCTTGGTAATTTCAGTTAGAGAAAGTAGGACAAGGCCAACAGCTGCACTGAAAATCCTCTGAGGGGGTACATGTTTTCTCTCCATTCATTCTTAATATGATCGGCATACAATCTGAGTATTTCTGAAAATCTTTTGATTCTTATAATGTCATTAGGATAATTACCAAGTGGAGCTGAGTGTTTGATGTTAATTTACCACTATCAATCATTAAAGGAGTGTGTTTCAAGCCTAAGATTGAGTTACATAAAACTGAACTGTGTCAGTCCTTCATGCTATTTGAAAGGCAAGGATTGTGTATTTTCTGCA
Source organism: Nibea albiflora (assembly GCA_014281875.1). Lineage (NCBI taxonomy): Eukaryota > Metazoa > Chordata > Actinopteri > Sciaenidae > Nibea > Nibea albiflora. The sequence continues at coordinate 469,516 of CM024805.1, read as the reverse complement.
ACAATTATCTGTTTGGTTGGTAAAAGTGAGAATCATCATATGTCTGCTTCCAGCTCAAGGCACAGAGCTTTTGGTTTTTCATTTTAGAGACAATATACACTGAGACAGAGAGCGTGTTGCTATGGTAACCTAGTGGAAGAAAGATGGAAATGGTTATATAGATGGAGAAGTATGGCTAATTAAAATACAGAATGAAAAGGGAATAAATGAGAGAGAATGTGTGTTACTAGGCTTTCGACTTACACTTCTGTCTGATTCTATGACACTTGTTAAACAGTTTCAAATGTCTAGGTTAAAAACATGACAAACAATTCTGCAAATAACTTTGACTTGATGGATAGTGGACTGTGACTGGAAGCATGGTCAGGCAGCTTCTATATGCCTGACCATCTCTTTGTGTCAGTTTTAATCAGGCACATTTGTTGGACCCGAAGGCCAGCAGTACCCTTTTCTTATCATCTCTCTTTAGGATTTTGTTCCACACTCACGTGATACAGGGTTAAGCAATATACCAGCAGGCACATGACCATCAGTGCACTTCAAAACTGTACTTTGAGAACAGTTGAATAGTTCAGGAACATTTTACACATGTGAAAAGACCTTTTGATGGCTTCATGTTGTTCACAATCACAAATAATCACAAAAGCACAGGGTCAGGTGGTCATGTGGCACTGTCCATAATAGAAAACCAAAAGAAACAGGTAGAGTCAACTCAAGTCAAGCTGTACGATGCAGTGGAAAAGTAAGGTGTAAGTGTAAGAGGAAGGACCGACCTTTCCAGGGACGATTCAGGTATCTGAGCAGGGAGAGAAGCACTTAGTCCATCAATAAGTCATGAGGCATAAGGGGATACAGTGGAGTTCCTTGGCATGGTGGGAAGCCTGATAGATGAGTGAATCCAGGAAGTGCCAAACAATTCAAGAATTAAAAGTTCTCTCTGGGGAGCAACCGTATATTGGGAGTAAGGATGATGGTGAATCCAGAAGGTGAATGATGTATAGAAGCTTGTGGTTGAGAATGTAGAGAATACATGGGTGGTCTATTTTTGACAGATGCTGAGTCAAACAGCACCAAGTATTTCCAGTTCCAGACTGACCCTTGAATTGATTCAAATGTTTCATATCACGATGTTGTTTCTGTTTCATAAGCATAGTCAACATGAAGCTGCAGCTGGTTGTAAGGCAGATTTAAATGTCTGCCTCAGGCAGATTTACTTCATATAGCAATCAATGTAGGAGGATGCAATCAGGATTAGCACAGGGACCATATACAGTAATGTTGGCTAAATACACATAAAGATGATCTCAGTCCCGCTTTGTCGGTGTGAAATGAATGCAAGATGTTTGTAATTAAATAGTACCTTGGGTGGCATGATGGTACAGTGGTTAGTACTGTTGCCTCACAGCAAGAAGGTTCCTGGTTTGAACCTTGACTGGGGTTTTTCTGCATGCAATTTGCACGTTTTCGTTTGGCTTCCTCACACCAGTCCAAAGACAGGTTAACAGGTTAAATTGTGACTCTACATTGCCTGTGAATGGCTGTGAACCTCTGTGTGTGCTGTGGTAAGGGATGGGATAGGCTCCAGCCCCCCATGAGGCTGGCTGACCTATATTTTATTTGAACCTGCCTGTCAGGTAGCTGTGTATTGTATCTACATGACAGTGTACCTAGAAAGTCACGCATGACTTGGTTTTGGTTTTGTGACGTGGTTGTGACAGATATAAGATGAGGACACTTTCCATGGTCAGCAACATAAATGCTGCCAACATTTGTTACACGGACAGACCTGAGTGCAGCGATCTTCTGTTGCATCCTTGTAATTCACCACCTTTGACTGGGTCCATTGAGCATAGACACTTTGAATATGTTGGAGAACAAATTGAGGCGTAACCTTTGGCTGGTGACAGCCGGGCTTGGGCTGCTTTGAAGAATGTTGCCTATTATCACATGTATCCTATTACAGCAAGTCATCTTGAGTCAGTGGCTATGTGACTCATCACTGAGATGAGTCATAGCGTCTGGTCCAGCTATATACTATGACTAGAAGGTCAGTGAACAAACCACTGTGGCAAATGGCATAAATAATACACTTTGTTCTGATACCTTGCCGAGCTAGCAAACTGTACACAAGCACATGAGAAAAAAGCCACTGTAAATTTTACATTGTGTTCCACAAAGATGATCTGGACATTTGAATCTGCTAGATTTGACTGAAAATGAGACACATCTGATTGGACATGTTCAGGAGCTTTCAGCTCCATTAGAGCTTACTCTGTTTTCATTGAAATGGTTCTGTTCAGTGAGCAAGCTTCATACTGTATGCTAGAAAGTGGTCTTGGCACATACGTTTATGCAGTATATATATCACTAATGTCACTATCTGCTATCTCATGAATTTGTTGTGGTCAGCAGCACTCCGGTTAATTCTGCCATGTTTCTGCCGTAGCCCAGAACAGACTTCATGGAGCTAAGCTCATATTTGAGTAAGCGTTGCAAACAGTAATACTTGGAAACACTTTAAAATTAGAGAGATTTCAAAATATATATAATGATCCCGATACCCTGAATCTGTCCCTGGTATGGATTAACAGTGGTGACCAAAATTATTATAACACCTGGCAAAGAAAATTGACCTTTTTTTGCCTCCAAAACATGATTTCATTTCACAATGTTCATGAAACACGCAGATGTTACTCTGAGCACAACAAATATCAGATGAAGTCAGTTCTACTGATTTCATTCACTTTTAACTTTAATTTTACTACGTCCACCTTTTGCAGCAATTAAAGCAGCACATCTCTCTGGCATAGTGTTAATATATTTCCTGAGAACTTCAACACTAATGTTATCCCACACCTCCTGCAACTCAAGCCAATGGCTTTCCTTTGTATGTACCATACATCTATTCAGTTTAAAGACAGACTGCTAAAAATGTCAATATAATGTCATTATGATACAATTTCCATCAATGTTTTGTTTAAATTTTTGTACACATATGAAGTGACACTAGTCACATTTGTTCATATAAAAACTACAAACTACTCAAAATCCCACTAGATCAGACTAGTTTTCGATTAATTAAGGTCCAGTTATTTTTGTCCATCCACAATGATGCCACAGTATAACACAATATAACACTGGATATCAGAAGGTGTGATTTTCCTTCAGTGTTATTCAGTATGAGGGTCTCAACCCTCACTTGAAGTGGAGTTAAAGTGTGTGCAAGAAAAAAAAGGTCTATGTCTCAGAGTTAAATTCATTTCTGTGATTATTACAGATTATTTGAAGGAAATAGTCATTATTAAAGTATATGCTTTATAAGTAGTCAGTATTAAAGTATATACTTTGTGCTGAATTTCTGTTTTTCATTCCAACCAAGTCCTCTTCACTAACCACCTAATCGCTAACTTGTAGGCAGCTGCATACACTTGAATTGTTGGAGCTGTTTTTAGAAAACTTGTGTTGCTCTACCTGGACACTGTTTTTATTTGGACGAATGCTAATGAGAGAGATCCTAAAGAGTAAAAACCAAAGTTTAGAAACCAAAACAATCAGCTGAAAGACACGATGTCTGGATAACACAACGAGCAAGGTGATAATTATCTGTGGGTTCATTAATACAAGCAACACACACACACAATGTTATTTCATACATTGTTCATGTAAAACTGAACTGCATGCAACTGTCCATGTGCACTTTTTTGTTTTAACTTTCATCACTTGAAACAACTAAAATAAGATTCAAGAAATTAAATAATAACAGCACAGCCCATTGTCACCCCAACACACCACAGACAGACACCATGTGACACATTATTGGTGAAGAATAAAGCTAAGTTAAAGTTAGTTAAAATGGTCCTAGATGGAAAATGGGACACTGTTGAGACACAAACTGTAATTTCCAGTTAAAGAAGAGGTTAAAGAAGACACGTCACTTCACTTTGACGTCTTTAAATCATGTCCTCTTATCATCCAATAATAATATGATAAAAATGTTAGCTCACCGGAGTCATCCTCACTTATCACTGCAGTGAGATCTTCATGGTCTGTTCTTTTGGCTTTCGCCTCTCAGGCTTTATGCAGGCTGCCGTAATGTTCTGATTGGTGGAGCTTGTTTGGTGTATACCAAACATGAGAGAAAGATCTGCAGCCACTACTCATGGCTGAACATATGAGAGTCAGTAAAAAGCAGTGAAGGACATATCTCTCTGCAGCTGAAATACATGTATGCAAATGCAGGAAGTCTTTAAAGCTGTAGTAAACTATTTTTGACCATGACAGAATGGTGCTAAAAGAAATTCATCCATTGCACACCATCACCTTAGTTATAATAGTCCAAAGTAATTTCCTAATTACAACCACCACACATGATCCAAGATTCTCTTTGCACTCTGGTTAGAGCTTTACTCACATCCAAAAATATATCAGCTTCCTCAGCTGATCATCTATTTTTCCATCTTGCATGACAGTGACAGCAACAAAGACACTGGCAGGAGAGAAGCTTATTCACTTGAAAGCAGACTGCCTATGAATTGAATGATAAGAGTGCTATGAGGCTTACTGTCAAAAATATTATGCATTACAGATTTAACAGTTGTGATGAGGGACCTCAAGACCGACAAATCTGACACTGAGTAGAAAATCTAGATTTTCTTAAAAAAGTCTTGTCATCTACTGATGAAGCTGAACGGTGTCCTCTTTCTTTCAGCTGCAGCAGAAACAAATCTCTACAGACTTAATGTAGCTCACAGTGCAATGCACCTTTAAATAATTTGTCAGGCTCTTCATCCTCTTCAATGAGACAACTTCAGAATTTCCAGTGTGTATTTTTGAATTATTTATCACAGTTTGAATTATTCACTATTAACTTGACGTGGCTGTACAGTTTGACAGCAGAACGTTAATGCTTTATTTTCATTTTTTGAAATGAATGTATCAACACTCCTCACGTTTCACTTGAGACACTTCATCTATACCCTCCCCAAGTCAAGAGAGTTAAAACTGTAATACAGAAACAACTGAACATTCCAAACTGGGAGTACGAAAGCTGGAAAACACACATTTCACTTCATTCATAATAAATATTCTCTTGAAATAGTCTCAGTCAGTATTTATGAAGAGCCCCAAATGTCCCCAGTCCCGGTGCAGCAGGGCGCTGGGCCCTGGTGACTTTTCTATAAATGGAAGCACACAGTGTTCACTGGACTCATCCGGCCAGTGTGGGTTTCAGGTTGTAATGAAACATAAGCTGTGAAAGGCAGCCCATTGACCCACAGTGCACACACACAGACTTGGCTCATGCCTCTATAAAAGTAAATTCCAGTGTCATCATGCCTTGATAGTGTGAGTGTGTCTGTGTGTATTTGTCTCCACAGATGGCCTAAGCTCTGCTGTTGCAGCTCTGCCTTGCAGATTCCAGGAGACTCAACTCTTTATTTAGGTATGACAATGACCTACTTCAAAACAAATGATGATAATTACACATGGTAATCCTAACAAGTTTTGTTACACTTCCACAGAGACAATGGAACAGAGCGCTCAGTGGAGGCAGAGAGAAAAAAAGGGTGACTAAATGTGTGTGAAACGAATACTGAATTATTCAGCTTTCACCTAGAAGGACGCTTCATGGAGTTTTGCCCAGTAAAGAATAAAGAGCAGTATATTTTCTATACGGAGCAGATGAATTTAATGAGGCTGAGAAGATAAATGATTAAATAAATAAATAAATAAATAATGAGTTCAAGAGTTCAGCCTGTAATGAAACAAACTCCAATAATCTGCCTTCATTGGACAGCTGAGAATAAGATAATCTAAAATAAGACAATCTATGATCTTGTCATTTCCAACGCAAGCTGATTCTGTGTCCTTCTGCAAGTATCATCTATTTATTTCATTAAAAAAATCCAGCTGAGACCCTGCTTGACCTGCTCACTCCCTGGATGCTGAGGTCTGTGGCAGCATCACCTCCATCACACTTTTGCCATTCCTGAAGTGGTACACGCAGGAGGGTCTCCACCCTCTGACCGTCACCATCAACAGGACGAGGACAGTCTGTGAGATCAGATGATGGTTGGATCAGAGCAGCAGCAGCCCTCAGTGCAATACACTTTCAATACACGTTCATTCACTTAAACTAAAATCCTTTTAACGTGTTTTTCATGTATTTGTAGCACAGTAGAGGAAATACATATAAACAGCTTCAACAAGCTTCATGTATTCACTTAATTTCTTTGTTGGATTTGTTTTATTTAAATCAAATGTAACTTTTTGATCCAAAAATTAAGTTTTATTTTATCAGAGGGTGAAAACAATGCCAGAAAACATGACAGAAATCTAGAAATGTTGGCATTTTAAAGAGTTTCTTGATATAAAAAATGCCCAATTGTTAACCTTTTCTGTTGACGTCTTCAGTTGAGAACTGAGAGTTTGGCTTTTGTTTCAGAGATTCTGTGGTGCAATTATGAGCAAAGTAGAAAAACAAAGTGTGAATATGACAACAGCCACATTGATGAGAGGACATGATTCAATAGCAAACATTTATTCCAATCATTTAGACAATGCACAATTGGTCATGTACCCTGATCAACGTGCTCTGTATACTCAGTGTGATTGCTAGATCCAACCGTCTTTAACAATCCACACTTTGCTATTTTACTGTTACACAAAAACGTAACTATTGAGCCTTTTTTTCTTTTTGAACAGACCTGATGGAAAGTTCATTTACAGTTTCTTTTTTTTTCTTGCTGTATAGAATTTACACAGCTGATCACAGTATCAGAAGACATTAATAATTCATCCAGAGACAACACAAGAGGCTACACATGCAGCGAGAGCATCCATTCACAGTTCTATCCATTGGATCTACATTTCTACTCATGTGTCATATTACACTCTTTGATTTCATAGGCCTTCATCGGGACAGACTAAATCAGACAAATCATTTCAAACATTAGAAGTATACACTCACGTCTTTTCTCTTTTTACTCAATTGATACGTTAGATATGTTAGCCTGGGGGGTTCTGTTACCGTGTGACATCCTAAAGGGAGTTTGGACAATGTTAAGGCTGTTTTTTTGTTTTGTTTTTTGCACCCTCACGTCATGCAAGTTCAACTTTGATGATCACGTGATGTCACACAGAATGGTTTCATATATATCATGTGCTGTGTAAAGAGAGTAAAAAGGCAGTTTTCTTTGTTATATCCACTGTGAAGAGGAGGATATGAAATATTATTCTTGAATGAATGAATACTGTCTGTCATTTTGAAGGGTCTCAGAATGTAGGTTAGAAGGTTTTCTTAACACTAGCCAAAAAGCTGTCAGTATAGTGTTAGTGATTTGCATCAATCTGCAGGTTCAGTCTGCTGATATTTCTCTTAATGTCGTCACATCTCACAAAGAACCAAACCAACAATGAATGTATAACAAGTGTACTGTGTGTATCTGGTCTTCACATCAATGAGCTCCGCTGGCTGAATTGTTCCTTCATTAACACACACTACACACACACTAGTTTATTTTTACTCTATCCCCCCATACACCATCTTCTTCTTTTTTTTTTAAATGAAGCTATATGTTCGTGAGACGCTTTTCAAGATGTTTGTCTTCAGTAGGAGGAGATTGTTGGTCTTTTCACAGGAGGTTGGATGTTGACTGTAAAAAGTTTAAGATAGTACCACTGAATCGTTTTCTCTTCCATTTGGTCATTCCTCCTAAAGAAACACTAACTCTTACTCAGCTTTGTTGTACTTTTACATTTATGACTGTGGTCGTATCATGCTGTGCAAATATAAATTCAACAGAAAACATTTGAATAAAATATGTCACTCTCGAGGACGAGCCACTGAAACACATTATCTTTCTAAGGCTTGCATCAAACATTATACAGGACAGTGAAGACCATAACTATTGGCTAATCTAGCAAGCATGTCTGAAGTCAAAGGAAAAACAAATGAAATATTCCTGTAATGAAATCACAACGTTTCTCTCATGTTTCACATTTTGACACTTGGAGAGCCGACTGAACCATAACTCAATTATTGTACAAAAAACAAATCAGTGATTTTAGCGCTGGGAGCACCGACACACTGGACAGTTTAAATAAACTAAAAAAAAAAAAGATTTAGATGTATTTAAAATATTCAATCCATTTGGATTACTTTAAAAATAAATATTTTCTTTTTAAGAGTTTGATTCACCTGAATCAAAAGCTCAGCTATCTTCTTTACATGTTTGTTAAATTATGTACACAGTCCAGATGAATATGATGCTGCAGACTGTAGTGATGACATGAAGAGTACAGATTCAAAAGATTGTCATATAACTTTCACTATGAAACACTGAATAAAACAACATACTGGTCAAATAAAAGTATATTTATGATCAAATATTTTGTGATATGCACTATATAAAAGTGGCCATGCAAATGTTACTGGGCTATAGATTAACTCATGTACAATATAATGCAGGCTTGCTATACAAATACAAAAAAATTACATCAGATGATTCCTGTTCTTTTCCAATGAAAAATTCAAGCTTTGGCAAATTTTCTCACAGTCACCCTGGCAAAATATAGTCATGGGACAATTAATGCCAATTCTGAAGTGCTTGTATCAAACTGAATTTATATACAGTGGGTGCTTATATAACCACTGAGATACTAATTAATGATATGCATCATCATGGAAATACTGTAAACAACATTTTCTTTTTTTTTAAATTTCTCAACTGACAAACAGTCATGATCCTCTATGGATTAATGCAAAAAAAACAAACACAATTATGATCAGCATAAACAAACCAGATTTTCTTTTAGAGATCTGGCAGCCTCTACTGGCCTCACACTCACATTTTACACACTGGATTGGTTTTGGTAGAAAATCTGCTGGTTGCTTTATGGCACAAATGGAAATTACAGCACATCGCTGGAAGAAGGTGCTGTTCTTCCAGTGCATATAGCAGATGATGAAGGAGGAGTGCTAAAACCAAAATCCTTTGTTACATTTCTCTGTTCAGCAAAGCCAAAGATGTCAAAGTTTTCATCTTATGATGATAATTATACTGAGGTATTAATGCTACAAGTAGCACCTGTAGATGTGTGCTACGACAAATCAAGTTTAATTTTTGCTACGATGGTGAGCACAGTGCTTTAAAGAGCATCTAAAAGAATGAGCTAAGTCTTATCTGAAGAAAAGATGATTAAAGAAACACTGCAATGTTTTTGTTTCCAACAACTTGTGAATCATGACAATGCAACTTTTGGAACTTGTGCTAAGCTAGGCTAAACACATCGTTCTGTGGTTGCAAAGAGTTGCAAAGTAGTGTTTTCTTCCACTGTAAACTGCAGCAATGCCAGCAGTTTCAGCATCCTGCCACAATGTTACAAGTGCATGTTTTGGTGATTGGTCTCAACAATTTTAATTTTGTTTCTGAGAAATAATTTTTCTTAAGGTTTGTTGTGGCATCTTTAGTGATATAAGCAGGATTGTTTAATGCCCATCCAAGCCCATCCTCAACGCTGTCAAAAAAACACCACTTAATGACTGTGTAAAAGTTAGGATTGAGCTGTGGATTTGATATCTTGCAAAATGTTCATCTGAAAGCTATAAAGAGACTTCACACAGAATGAAACCTGGCAAATTGCACTGAGTTTGGGAAATGTACTATTTCTCCTATGATATAAAGAAGCATAATATTACAGTTTGCTTTACTGCTCTTTGTGCTGTAGATATGGAACTGACATGGACATCAAAATGTAAGTACAGGATATAAAGATAAGGTCAGGGTTTACAGTATGCAAGGTACAGTAAACTCATATTTCAGTGCAAGTAACAGCATATTTGACTTCATAGCTACAGAAGGAATGCTAAGCACACTTATGGTAAAAACAGTATTCTGTTGAGTATGTGGTATCTGTACAGTAAGAGACAAAATATAAAACATATTACGTCACATATTAATGTTGTTCACTCTTTGTAAAATAATTAATTCTTTATCTATTCAAATTGTACAGTATGTTGTATAGTAAATAGTATTTTCTGGTGTAGCACCCTTTTCAAACATACACAGCATTTACAATGCAGGGAAGTAAACACTGGTTTCACAGCTATGATACAATTATTTTTGCTGTATTTGCTGCTTTTGCTACAGTTCGAATGTTACTGTGCAAGTGGCTTTTTTCTTTTTTCTATTGATTTATATCCAAAACATACGGAACTGTTTAAAAAAGGTTCTCCTATTCCCAAAGCACTGGCACGGCATCAATGTTACAATAGGTGTTATTAGGAGTGACCACAAAAGTACACAGTGATTATTTCTACAACACTTAAAAGGTTGTGATTTAGTGTAAACACGTACAAAAATCTCATGCTGAATAAAACTGTTTCTTTTCAAGTTATTATGATATATACAATGGCAGGTTCGTCATCACAGATATGGGGTTCTCTGAAAGTCTTATGTTATTAGCTACATCTTCTCAGAAGTCTCTGTTCATTTCCAGAGTTAGTCCTTGAAAACAGGAGTGATCGACGTTCCCTTGTAGAAAATGTTCCGGGCATTATCAGGACTGTTGGCTCTCTCCGGAATCAGGATGATATTATTGCCTTTTCTCCGCAGCGTAGACTCTCGACTGGAAGCAACCGAGGGGGTTTCTGAGGCAGTGTCTCCAACTCCCCCTCCACCACCACCTCCAGAACCACTACCATCCCCTGGAGTGACCCTTATAGTAGAGAGGCCCTGTGGGTGGAGCCGTTGCTCTGACTGACTGGTGTTCTGGGTATGAACAGTAACTATGGGTGGGGTGCTAACAGTGGTAGTGGTGGTGGTGACGATGTGATTGGCACGCTTCCTGTCAATGGACCCCTCACGTAAAGAGTCTGAGCTTTCTGAGTCTCTGTTTAAATCATTAAGCTCAAAGGACTGCTTCAAACTCACCCCACCTCCTCCTGATCCTCCTCCCCCTGCTCCATTAGTCCCTGTACCTCCACCAACTCCAGTGCCATGATCCAGAGAGCGCCATCTCCATGATCCACTTCCATCTGTGGACGGAGCTTGAATCACCGGCCTGTTGTGTTCAGGGTGGGCTTCTACTCTGACAATTGCACCAGTACTCCCTGAAATACTGCCTGTGGTACTACCAAGTGAACTTGGCCCTGTGGTGCCAGTGGGGTCTTGATCGGTTAGCCCTCTGTAGCGAGCAGAGCCCTGGCAACTCCCACTGGTGCTGCAGCCAATGCTGCTCTCATCTAAGCTCTTGGAATGTGTCTGTAGTAGGCCCTGCTGCTTGGACATAGCAATCACTTGCATGATTCTTGGCTGGGTGTTCTGCCCGCTATCATTAGTCCTGCAGGCTGTTGTCTTCTCTGCTGCCCTTTGCCAGTTAGCCTGAGATGTGCTATTTAATGTTGACATCCCGTCAATTCCTCCTCCCACCCCCATCCTTGGAGAGGCAGTGTTGTAATTTTCATGAGCTTCCTCTGGTATGTGGACGAGCTGTGAGGACCCAGGCCTAGATTGCATGGATATTCTGGCTCCTCCAGTGATGCCACTACAGTTACTGGGCAGGGTGGTACTAGCACCTGTAGCCAGTTTGGACATGTATGCATGACTGTCAAAGCTTCCATTCAGGCCCATAGCTGATGGCTCAGAGCTGGATCGTAGCTCCATGCTGCCATGGTGGTGTGGATGCTGGGAGGACTGGCCAGATGACGAGTCTACAGAGGAGGAGAAGGAGTCTGGGACCTGCAGGGAGCATTTATGGTTATTGTTCTTACTTTTCCATTGAGACAGAAGCTGCTTTGAGCGGCTGGAGTCCATAGAGGCGTGGTGCAGAGTGGCTGCATGACGTCTGGCTGCTTCCTCATACGCTGCCATGGCTTGGGGGGTGTGGACTCTAGGAAGGGTGTGGCTAAAGGTCACCATGGCATCTTTATTGTGAGGGCTGCGGGGAGACATCACATCCACATCTGCACTGGAACGCTTGAGACTGTCATCAGGCCTCTGCTGTTGAAGGCCTCGGTGGAGAAGGCCCTCAGAGTGAGAGGTGGGTATACCGGGCTCCCCGGCCATGCTGGCTTTCATTTGCAGGTGGTGGAGTACAGCCTCCTGGCTTATGTGGGGTAATGAGCAAGGGGGGCGATGGAGCAGTGGAGGAGGGCTGGCACTGGCCTCCTCGCTGGGCTGAAAATTTCCGACTGCATACAACCCCTGACAAGAGAAGAAACAGAGAACGATTCTGGAGAGTGCATTTCACTTTTCAAACAGACTTACAGAAAAGCAGAGCTTAATCATTTGTGGTGTTGGGATTCACTTTGATTGAATTTGAAGAAAATAACACAAAGGTGACAATTAAACTTGATCTGTGATCTTGGTGATCCCCTCACTTTTACTGTAGCAGACTGGTATTCCTGGTTTACAGTGAAATGTGTGGACATTCTTGGATGAATCACCATGATGTTTGGTGCCTAGTAATCAGCTCATCAATCAGTTGTGTTTAGCAACCATAAACCAATGTAGGTATGCTAACGTGCTAAGCTGCTATGTTGACCACTACTTAACCTAACATTGCAATAGTGAACATTTTAGCAATCAACATTTGACTGAAAGCACTGCCATGTGAACAGCTGTGGACTCATGGACTTGCTTCTTCGATGAACAAAGGTTTGAAGGACATGTTCCACATAACTTCCACATAAAAAAATTCCTAGTGCTTCCTGCTAAAGCAGGGACACAGCTGTGTTCTGTATCTTGTTAAATGAAGCCAAATGTGCCCAATTCTTCATCATCTGCACTTAGCTTTTCTCAAAGTCATTTTCTAAATCCCAGTTAGCCTAGACAGACTAACCCAGTAGGGGTTAATCCATTGAACTTTCAGGTGGACAATTCAGCTGTTTTGTTATGAATGAAGATCCACACACCAACTGTCAGTGAGTTTCTGTTGCTGTGGCTTAGGTTTGATTAAATGTTGTACTTTGCAAGGGGAGGCAACAGCCTGTCTGAAGGAGTTCATTTCATTCAACAAAACACTGTTGTTGATTGGACTTGCCCCTACCAGGTAGACAGCGATAGCACCTCCTAGCAAGAAGCCCAGGTAGACGTCGATGGCGTGGTTCTTATACTGAATGATCCGGGTCAGACCACAAATGATGGCACAAATAATGAAGGAGAAGACCAGCAGGGGCTTGAGCAGCTTAGATGAGTCTGTCAGAGTGCTGTTGAAGTACATCTGTGGACACATCACACATTTATTTTCCATTATGCTTGATTTGTGTTACAGCTGTGTTGCTCCATCTCCTTCCCAGGCAGCATTATCCTCAGCCACAGTGTCTTTAAAATAAATGAGTACTTATTTGTCAGATGGTGAACAAATCTGAGAATGTGTTGCACATAAAAAGCACAGAAATATATCTATTGGTCTTTATTACTTATTCTACTTCACATCTGTAACTAGAACCTGAACAAAAAACACAAGAGGAGTATGCCTTCAGCCACTGGCGCCCAGTGGTCTCTGGAACAACAAGTTACATCTTTATAGCCTGACTTTTATTTAAGGTGCCTCATCATTTACAGCCCACCTGTAAACCCCAGCCATGTTTTATTCAGTTCATGGACTTTTAATCACTTTAAAGATTTTATTGCAGTATTTAGGTCTAGTAGAATTTGTCCTTGGTTTCTATGCTTCTTAAATTTTTTGTTTTTTATCTAACATCGATATATGAGATGCATGATTTCTACATGCTGAAGCAGCGTAGAGGAGAGAGCCGTGCAGAAAAAAGTCATCTTGGCTAATTCCATCATCCACCGCCCAACATGTCGCTTTGTTAACTTCTACTACATAATTAGGCTCTTCATGGGAGGGTGAACCGGGTTAAGTGTCGGCGTGGGCTCTGAGCATTACTCACCGAAACATAGACAGCGGCGAAGGATGCGAGGGTAGCGTGCTGCGACGGGAAGGATTTTCTGCAAGAGATGAAAGGACAGAAATAGACTGAGCCAGCGTGCACACATCTGTATGTGTGAGTCAACAGAGGGTGGAGAGAGGGTTTAAGAACATCCAACAACACAAGCATAATGAGATTCCTTAGACACACACACTCGGCTATTAGGGGTTGAACAACTAAACCAAATTAGATGCATCATTTCGTGTTCTTCTACCTTGTGTCCACATTAGAAAACACATTATGATTTAACAGGCAGTTGAATGAAGCAGAATTTGACATTGCAGTGAAATCTGAATCTACTATGCTAATTGCTAGGTACCACTGAAACACGCAGTGTGGATGTCTCATTTACAGTCATGGAGCAGCAGGAGCTGACTGTGTGCTACATAATGAAAGTGAACCTGTGGCCCAGTTTCTCACCAAGCTCCAACCCAATGACCTACTTCTGACAACTCCTGGTACTCACTCCTCCAACCAGCCTCATCTCTAGTCCTCAACCTGCATGTGTAAATGTGTGTGTGTGTGTGTGTTACAGTTTTGTGTTCTATTCCTTAAACTAGCATTTACAACATCTGTGCAGTCATAAAAATTTCATATGTAAACTAATAACACTGCTTCTAAATGAACTGACCCACTTTTAGCACTGAAATAGCCAATACAAATAGAGCTGTACATTACTATGCATCTTATTACGCATCTCTGAATGTATATTGTTACAAACACAATAAAACTAAGAAATATGAGGAATCTATCAGATTATTTTTCAGGAAAAGGGACAGCTGACGTTTCACTGAACATCTCCTCAAATGTAGCCCATGCTCCGCGTGATGCAGCAAACACACAAATTGGCTCCAGGTTCTCGGGTCTTGGTGCAAAATGACGCGGAGACAGAACACAAAAACTATGAACACACTGTTTTAAACAAGACTTCAAAAATGTGAATTTGTCCTTTATGCATGATATAATATAATCTACAGCATCTACTCTAGCCATTATGAACCATACTGTAAATCCAACTGTATAGCCAACAATCCAGCTCAGTATATATACAGTACAGCAGCCTGGTCACTGCAGGTCCACTTGGATTTAATGAACAGGTCAGTGTCCAAGTAAAGAGACCAACATTATACTGACTGAACTCACTTATGCACATGTAACAGTTGTACCTTTAACTGTAAGACTAGTGTTGATATTATTTAGCCCCATTTGACCAACTAGTTCCAGGAACTAACAGGCCTAAGGTAATTCACTTGACAGTACTGCTAATCTGTTGCAAAATACATTTACTTCACTCCCATGACATGAATTATCCATTTCTTAATACCAGTGGTGCACAACCACTGCAGCAAAACAGCTTTCCATCCTGCCTTGGAAACGAGACTGAAGCTAAAGCTGCCACAGAGAGTGGAAGGCAGTGTTTATGCCAGGAGCAGAAGGTTATATTTAGACCCCTTAGTCTGCACTTAAATCTACATGTACTGGTTAAACCTGACCTCATCCTCCTCATCAACAGCCCTATCTGTCCACTGACACACACGTACATAAATTCAGATGGAGAAACTAATCTCCATTGAAGTACCTGGTTTAATGAGACATTCAGGTTTAGTATGGAGTGCAGTGTAAACAGACACATCCAGTGTTAATGACTTAAGCTTGTATCAATCCAGAAATGCCAGAGACAACCTGTTCTGGCTTCTCCGTTGGTTTTCCTGGTGAATTCATGTGATGTAGAACCATGTGGATATCTAAACGGCTACATTTATATGGTTCTTTTATCCAAAGAGCCTTTCATTTAGTCTTTCATTGACACGCAACGAGCTACTGTACCATGCAGGGTCCCCCACTAGGAGCAGATTTGGGTTTAGAGTCTTGCTCAAGGACACTTTGACACGTGAACAAATTGAGCCACAAACCACAGCAACCTGCTGTTGTATAGCATGAGGGCTATTCCCTATGCTGACAACTGACAGCATTCAGCACATTTCTCTCACTGACTCAGCCTTGTGAACTAGTTTGGCTCTAATGACATAATTCAGAGGCTATATTTTATATTATTTAGGACAAAAAAGTAAGAGCTCAGTATATGTGTAAACAGTGACTGATTTGTTAGCCATAAGTAGCTGGGGTTGAACATTCCATGTTTGTAGGATGACACGGGGGCACAAGGTTCTCAGTCTCCCATTGTAACCCTGAAATATACATCCTGTCAGCTTGTATTCATATCCACTCATCAGGATGCTTGAGTGACAGAATCTCCCACAGCCTCTGCAGATTGAAAAGACCCATTCTAAGGTAACAAAAATGCATACACTATACATAAGAATAAAGATATGAGTAATATATTTTTGCCATATTCTGTAAATAGAGCTCATGAATATGACACAATGTGATGTTTTAATTATGCTCATCACTCAATTACTAAACTAAAGAAGCATCAACATATAGAAGAAAGCACCTTAATGACCTGGTTTTCTTCAAAATCCATGTACAATCTGTCAGTGTTTGTGTTTGTTACCTCATTAAGGAGGCCATCAAAAGGCCACTATTCTCTCTCTGTGACCAAAATAACTTTTCTGGCTCACACAGCAACAAACAAACAAACCACAGTGTAGTCATATGCTATCATGAGTGCATGCTAACTATTATAATGAGGACACATCAGTGTAAGATCAGGTCCAGATGCTAACTCTAGATTTATGCAGACCTTGCAATAGCAGATACACCAGAAACTCATCTCACCAAGATGTGACTCATGAGGAATGCCTATGACTTCAAGTCTCTTATAGATGCTCTTGACTAGTCATACTAACCAAAAAAACTCTTATTGATTATCATTATAAAGTTTCAGGGCGTTCCTGTAACCATGGTAACTCATGGTGCCAGAGGGTAGGGAGAGACGCTGAACGAAGCCGTACACACAGATACACTCCATACACACAACAGGAGGCTCAGACGAGTTCTCACAGACGAGTTGGCTAAACTTTACAAACCGAGTTTCAAAATGACGTCACAGCTCTGTGACAATCTGCCAATAGAAATTAACCAACACTTTTTTTTCTCCTCGGCTCTACATTGATGTCATAACTGGCTTCTGTGAACTCTGAATGACGGAAATCTGTGAGACCTTTATGATATAGTATGATATGATATCTGCAACCTAGCTGGACACAACCATACAAGTAGATAAAGAAAAAGACTGCAGCTGCAGTTTTCTTATTTTGTTGTCACCAGCATGACATAGAGTTCATATCACTTTGATTCTTTCTTTTAATTCTGTTGTGTGTAGATGAGAGGTGGTGAATCATACTAGGACAGGATAATTAATAACTGTAAATGCAAATGCATTGAAATTGCAGTTTGAATGGGCAACAGTTCCCCGGCTGGTCCAGTGTCTGTGTACTGATGAATGAGTGCTATGACAAAGTAAGTCAGGTCACTAGCATTAATTTATCAGCATTAATTTACATGTATTCATTCAACACATTTTGATTCTCTCAACTTGTGTGGCTCCTTTCAGGTAAGTCCTTCTGCAGGAGGGTCTAAGGACAGAGGGTGTCACTCCCTGTACATATTGTAAAGCCCTCTGAGGCAAAATGTGTTTTGTGACTTTGGGCTATACAAATAAAATTTGATTTGATTTGATTTGATTTTGCAGGCATAAACCTCAAACACCTCCTCACCTGCCCTGGTTGATGGCTGTGGGGTCGGCCCCTGAGCAGATGTCCTCCATGACGTAGGGGTTCTGCTCGCAGCTGACGTTAAGTGTGGTATAGTTGGGTTTACACACGGTGAGGAAGTAGGGTGTTGGGTAGCCTGTCATTAGCTGGAGGATGTCGGTGATGAGGGCCGTGGCACAAAGACCGAATGCATGAACACCTGAGGACAGAGCAGGACGCGAGGTAAAGGTTGGTAAACAGCGTTAACATGTAAAAGAGCTGATTGTACAGACAGAGGAATAAACTCTACTGGCTGTACAGATGTCGTCTATACAGGTAATGTAATTACTGACAAATAAGTTAAATAAGTAAGTTTAGAACAAATGCCCCTAAATTCCCCTGGGCACGACTCAGTGATGCCGCAGCCACAGGACTGTTTTGCCTGTAGACTTTGTTAAGTTGTTCATATTTGGTCATTTTAATCTTGGTTTTATGTGATTCTGCCATGAGTGTGTGGGTTATGTCATTAGATTGATCCCCTTTAGTCTGTTTTTAGTCTGCACAGGGTGTTTTATTTTGAAACCTGACCACATATTTTCCACAGAGCAGAGCGAAGACCAATTTTTAGGATCCTTCCCGAAACCTGCAGTGCTTCCAGTGGAATCATAAATATTGTCTAGAACCAGTGAGATCTGCTCTTCCAGTCGTGGTGCAGCCGGAATGTGTCAATGACATGCCTGGTGGCCTTTTGGAACAATTTGGCTACAAACGGTCCGTTTGGGTTGAGAAATCTCAGCATAACAATAGTAAAAGTTGGTTCTTGCTCACTGGAGAAGATGTTGCTAACCGAGTCATGAGAAAAAGCAGGAAACAGTCAGTTACCATAATTTAAAGCCAGTAAGAAAGAAAGAAAAATCAGTGTACCAATGAAGCGGACAGCTCTGCGTATGAAGGAGTTGAAGTTGCAGCCAGCAGCATTGATGTTAGCCTCAGCACCGACACCACTCTTCTTCCGAGACAGACAGCAGAACAGGATAGCCTCTCCAATCATCATCTGTTAACATGACACAACGGCACAGCTGTCATATGGAGAAGTGGGTGAACATCTGGGATATTGTGTCCCATCAGGAATTTTTACATTTTTACATCCAAGATTCAAGATCCCTTTATTGTCATTTCCCAGCACTAAAACAAAATTACGAGCAAAAACTCACAGATTAAAAACACCACAGAATAAATTCAATAAGAAGATAAATAAAAAAGTCAGATGAATCTAATTTGAGAATTAGTGGGTTTAGTTTGATTCAGTCAGTCAAGTTCAGTCACCTGATGGCAGTGGGGTAGAAGTTATTTTGCATGCATCTTCTGTGGGCCAGCTCCTGAACAGTAGGAAGAGTTGTACCAATAGTCCATCCAGCTAACCTCACCACCCTCCTCAGAGCATTTCTCTCCACAGCTCTACAGTTTTCAAACCAGAGAGAGATGTTACTGGTCAGAACACTCTCTGTGGTGCCCCTGTAGAAAGTGGTGAGGATGGATGGACTGAGGTGGGAAGTGCAGACGCTGTTGTGGAGTGACTTTCCTCGCTGGTGTGGTGCCTGTCCAGTGTCAGAGGTTGTTAAGGAAATCCATGCTGTATACAGGACTGAGGAACAGTCTTATAGTCTATGACAGTCTGGATTCCCTGCCACAGCCTCCTGCTGTCTCTATGGTCCTGAAAGAGCCCCTGGATTTTTTTGTCCACGGGCTCTCTTTGCCGATCTGATTGCTTTGTTCAGATTGGCTCTTGCAGACCTCAGGGCAGTTCCATCACCTGATTTGAAGGTAGTTCCGGGCTTTAACCTCTGTCATCATCCATGGCTTCTGGTTTGCATGGACTGTGATGTTTTTTGTGACACAGACATCATCCATACACTTGTGAATGTATGCTGATACAACATCAGCGTGCTCCTCGATGTCTGTGGTATATTCTGTGGTGGCAGCATCTCTGAACACAGACCAGTCGATGCATTCAAAACAGTCCTGCAGAGCTGACATGGCTCCCTCTGGCCAGACTGTCACCTGCTTAGAGGAGAGCTTTGTCCTGATGACTCTGTATGCTGGAATTAGCATGACAGAGACATGGTCAGATGAGACAAGGCGGGGGCGGGGTTATGCCTTAATGTTTGTATAAACATGGTCCAGTGTGCTGGTTCCCCTTGTAGCAAAGTCCACATGTTGGCAAAAGTGAGGCAGGACTTTCTTCACGTTTGCCTGCTTGAAGTCCCCAAAAACAATGAGCACTATGGAAGATGCTGGCATCTTAAAGCGTCTGCTAAATGACTAAATGTCAATAGGTGACAATTCAAACAGCTGGCTAATATGGTAAATTGGTGTATTTAAAGGGAGAAGCAGTTTTACAAACAGACCATATACCCGCTCCTACAGAGTGCTCAAAAAGGGAGAAGATTGGGCCGCACTCTAGCTGTCTCCCTATTGGCTGGTGAAACACACTAATATTAGCGCAGGGAGGGGCATCTTTCAGTTTGAGCAGACGCCTCAACCTGAGAGGACGTGTTGTTCCGAGTGCGAGCACACTTTGAGAGGTTTGAGAGCACAGACTTTAGATCTGAGCGCGCACAGGACATATTTGAGTGCGAGCGAAATGTTTGTGTCCAAGAAGAAGAAATGTGAGCACAAGCATGTGAGTCCACACATTTTGAAAGAAAGCAGCAGAAATCTGAGTGTGAACACAAAATGTGAACGCAAGGAGAATAAATCTGAGCACTCAAAATGAAAATCTACGCTCCTGAATAAAGATAGGATAATTCTTCCATACTTTTCCTGGTCTTTTTGCTGTGAGCTATTGCAGCTGCTGCCTTCATTGTTTCCATACCATTCCATATCTCAAGGGGCAGCTCGCTGCACTGGGTAAGTGACCAGTCTCTTGTTTTTTTCTGATTATTTGTTATTATTGTTATTTTCATATTCATATTTATACAGTTTAATATCTTGACATTGTGCTTGGACACAGATGTAAACAGTCTTATCTCAGTCTCAGAACCTGCTGGGATTGGCCGTTTGATGCAGGTGGTGTCCCACAGCTCAATCTATCTAAGGCCCTCTAAACTCAATTTTTAAGCCAAGAGTGCAAGCCAAGAGCTCTCCTTCCTGTGTGATACTCTCATACACACAAATACACGCTCCATATGTGACACGTGGCGTCGCAGTGGGATACCTGGCTGTCTGCAGAGCAACTGTCTGAGATCAGGGCAGTGTTTGGTGGAGGAGGCAGAAGAGAAGAAAAGAGAGAGGGATTACTAATACTTATGCCTAATATATAATGATGAAACTGATACTCATACACATTATACTTTTCTTTTCCAAACACGACAGTCTCGTCTCTTTTCTTTCTCTGGAATTTAGATTATTGACCAGGTTGACCATTTTCAGACAACTGGGACAAAAGTAGCTATGCTGAGACCTGTCTCCTATAAAAGTTCATTAGCATGTTTATCAGTCTGATTGTGCTGTACAACTTCTAATCTGGACCTTACCAGTTCTTTGACCTAATGGAACTAAGCAGCTCAACTATAGTAACCCTTATAAAGCTTATGCAGAGGTTTGCAGAGGTGAATACCATAAATACAGTATATACATATTATATATACTATATGCTCATTATATCCATACTTGTATGAGACAGTGTCAGACATGTCACTGATGACTCAGTCATTTTGTCACACTGAAGGCTGTTAAAGTGTCTGCAGAATGGGCAGGATGGGGAGACAATGCAACAAGGCACCATGGTCTTTTTTGCTTCAACAGCTTTAACAAATTCACAGCAGAAGCTCTCCCAAACACAGCCTCCATCTTTGTATTCGTCACAAGTTCAGCAAATATCTTCCCCAGAACCAGCCAACTGGGCACAATCTTATAATTTCACCAGAGGAACACAAACTGAATGACAATAACTTCAACTTAATTGAAGCCACTAATTTTCCCATAAGTCACTCAAACACAGAGTGATTGTTGGGCAGCTCAATCGAGGAAAGCCTCAGGTTTTCTGCTGAAGTTGCAGGGAGATGGATCACTGAGGAGGAACATGTAATCAGCTGATACAAGCAGTATACACACAAACGAAGTTTTGGAATTCAGGAGCACTATCTGACATTATACACACATAAATGTGGGCATTCCACTGACTTCACCAAGTAACACTAATGTCCCATGTTTGATTCCTGTTCAGGACCTCTAGTGTTCTGAGGATTCTACTCACTTTTTCAATATGTAGTTTTGACCTGCCACTTTTGCAGCTTCAGCATGTTTTAGCAGTAAAATCCCTTTAAACCAGGGTGTCAATCACAGATGACTGTGGAATTGGAAGTGTTGCAGAGCATTGCAGTTTTTCAAAACAAAAAAATATTGATTCCTGATTTTCCAACTCTGGTCGCACTGCCCTAATAAAAGTAGCAGGTCCTATGCTGAATAACTGTTATAGACCCCACATGCTTATGTACAGGATACCTGACAGGACACTGTCAAGGACACAAATGTCACAGGATATATCATTCATATAATATCACTGTTTGAAATCCTCTTAAAATAGTGTCATAGTTTTCTTACCGTTATGGCAGGTCCAGCGAAGGCTAGGCTGAGAAGCATCAGCAGGGGGATGACTTCATGGTTGGGGTCGATGTAGGGCAGGCTCAGGCTGCGGTCATGGCAGGTGAAGCCGGACTTCACTGGCTTGAACACATCTGTCCACTCCAGGAAGTAGAGACTGACCACAGAGGATACCAGGATCGGCAGCTATTGATAGGCAGAAAGAAAAAAATATGAAGGAGTTCAAAGTCATAAAAGCTGAAGCAGGAAGTCGTGAATACTGCAAATGTCTCCATAACTCTATGGTTCAATGACCATGCTAATTTGATCTGATAATGAGAACGAAGGCTTGGAAAACAGTTTTCATGACCTGAGGGGGGTGAGGGTGGTGCTGAGGGTGATGGAAGATGGCATGTGGAATGAATTGCTTTTATGAACATGAAGTGCTCCCACTGAGATCAGCATTCACTACTGTATGAGTACTCCTGACAAACCAAATGAGAAACAGCTAGTCGTGTTTATTACAACCAGAACAAGGTTTTAAAATCAGAGTGACCAATCTCAATGCAGCACGTCAATCCCAACCATGAAAAGTGAAAGTAATGAAGCTGCTGTCGATCACTAAGCTGTAATCAAACTGCTTCAGTGGTCTGTTGCAGATCCACTGATCAACTCTTGGCTGGCTAGACAAATTTCTGCTTTGGACATGCTGAATGGCTAGCCGCAGCAGTTTAACCACTGACCTGTCAGTGTCACCGTGCTGAGCACTATGAGTTGGTGGTGTTTTACCAGTGGTTATCCAGCCCTGTCAAGAGCAGAACTGTAGAGCTGAGAAGACAGAGTTCAGACAAAGTACACCCAGTGTCCTATCCTGAGTATCAGTCCTTTCCTCAGAGTTTCCACGAGGCCATAAAAATAATGTCACATAGGAGGAAAACTAGAGTCAAGAGCCATGTCAAACCAGAATGGACAAACTAAACAGTGGCTATGAATAGGACCTTTCATAATCTTTGTAAATTTCACAGCCACTGTAGTTTCTCTTACATACTTGAAAGGTGTGATGAGATTTGCTTTATTATTCAGTTGGTCACAGTCTGAATCCTATCTTCTCTCACAATTAATCATTGCTGCTTTTAGACTGCATATTACAACTTTGTTGTTTTCTTTTCTGATGATGCACTGTGAAAATATCGTGAATCACTGGCCTTAATTCCTAGACTTTATATTGGGATGAAGGGTCTCAAAAGATACAAAACTTCCATCCATCCATCCATCCATCCATCCATCCATCCATCCATCCATCCATCCATCCATCCATTTTCTACTGCTTATCTGGGGTGAGGTCGTGGTGGCAGCAGGTTTAGCAGGACACTCCAGATGTCCCCAGCAACCCATTCCAGCTCCGCCTGGTGGGTCCAGAGGTGTTCCCACATTAGATGGGCTATATAGTCCCCCCAACGGGTTCTGGGTCTGTCCTATGGTCTCCTCCCAGTTGGATATGCCTCCAAATGAAGGTCAGCCACTAGTGTCCACAATCTCATTCTTTCAGTGACTACCCAAAGCACATGACCATGGGTGAGGGTTAAAATGTAGATGGAATGAAAAATCAAGAGCCTAGCCTTCTGTACCACACCAGCACACCCACAAGTACAAAACTTCTTGGATCATATCTAATCTAATCTCCTGGTTGATATCCAATCTAATCAATATTTAGTGAGCAGCAGTGTATGTTTGTTTGGCTTTTTTAATGGCCACTGGGATGAACTGGCAGCATGGCTGCTCTCAGCAGCTCTCACATGTTTCTGCATTGCAAAAATAAGACTGCAGTTTTAACCTTTCATGAAAAACCTTGATCATATAATAAGCAGAGAGATGGACTGAAATGATACAGCTGAGCCAAATAAACAAGACCTACAACTCAATAAAAGTCTGGTAATAACCCTGCAGATCTCTTGGGGGTAATGTGAGCAGGTGAGAGAGAGACTTAACAAGAAAGAAATGAAAACTCAAGTACGCACATTATGCTGTGTCGGAAATTCCTTCCCAAATGTTTCCTAACCACCCCCCTGACTCTGTGCAGCACAGAGAGGAGATGTGCATGTGTGTGCTGATGTGTAATTGAAGGCAGTAAAGTGTCCACAAAGGCCTGCAGTGAGACGCGTCACTGGGAGCTGCTCTGTGGCCCACAGCATCATGGGCTTTATCATGCAGTTTAATACCCTGATCCAGTGGTACACGGCAGCAGGCATGCTGCTCACTCGGCTCATGTTAAGTAGAGCACCGTGATGGAGGAAGGCCCCACAAGGAGCCCAACACAGGGGCATCTCTTCAAGTCAACATACTCCTGCTGGGAGCTGAGCCACTTATACACACACACCACCACCACACAGGGGGCCTCTGTTTGCAGAGTTCCTTCCTTCCTTTTTTCTGTTCTGTTCTACCATTCCCTTCTTAGTTTCCTCTCATCCTTTCTGACAGATAGAGAGGTTTTATCAATCAGTTGATTCAACACTAGTAGCAACCGCAGGGCACTCAGAGATGGAGATAAAAGACAGGTCAACAGTACATCCTCCATGAGCTTTTAGACCATATTCACAACCTGAGAGTTCAGAGTCAAAAAGGCCGTGGCTGATTCCATCAACATGAAACATCAGCTTGTGTGCAGTTCTTTTTAGTCAACTTTATACAAGTTTATACATTGAAGACTAGTTGAATCAACTTTAAAAAATCCTTCTGTATTAATAATCTGGATAATTAGAATGCTACATGGTCACCAATCTTAACATCTGTGTCCTGAAAACTGAGAGCACTGATTATATTTTTTCCTGGAATGACCAATCCATTTATTGTTTAATGGTCTCAGCTCTATTTGTGTATGTTATGAATTAAAGATGCTACAAAGAAACAAAAATGTTGACACCCAAAAATTGGGTGTGAAATAAGTTGTAAGAATGATAACGTTGGCACACAAACCACACATTTCAGTGCAAAACAAAAACAAAACTATGTTTGTAACACTTGTTACAATCTTGATCACGACAACTTCACTGATTATGATGGATTAAAGAGCATCACCTGAAGACTGAATGCTGAGAACAGAGAGTTATTTTACAGCTGATGCTTGTTGGGCACACTAATCCTTTCCACAACAATGGAAAACAATGTACAAAGGACAGGAGAGTAAAGAAAGATCTAAAAATCTGCTTTAAGATGAAATGCCTGTATTGTTCCGTTCATAAATTCTAGTGAGTTGTGTGTTGGGTCTTGAATGGATAAATAAATGCATGCATGAAGAAATGTGCAGGCAAGAAACATCCTGCTTGCGTTCCATATTGAAACCAGCTCATGCGGCCTCCCCCACTGAGTTCCCATCATCCCCCTCTCAGGTCTGTTTTCTTGGCTCACTGTCAGCCTTCCTCACCTCGTCCAGCTTTAAGCTTGTGGAAAACGAGAAATGTAGGTCAGTGACGTCGACACTCGCACTGCTCATGCTCTGCAGAGGAAGCTGCTCAAGGAGGAATACTGTATTCTGCAGACATCAAAGTAGATTTCTGCGGGATATTTTATGTCACATCCTGTTACTTTGGAAGAGCAGCGTGATTTGCTCAGGCCAACAGCAGCTAATCATATTTGATACGCTTTAGTGTCTCCACACATTCCTTTCACAACCTTTTCATCCCATCATTTTTGCTTGTGCTGTTCAGATCAATGTAAACAGAGTTACCTAGCTATCTTACTTATATGGTACCAATAAATATGTCTTATGACCCTTATTTCAAAATATCACAGATGATATGAATGTTATGGGTTAGAGTGGGATCCAGTGGAGGCCATAGCAAGGCTACCTGTGATGTAGCCTGACATTTGCTGATTGGCTGGAGAAAGTCACATGATTCTGCTCCTTCATTGAAAGACGTGGGGCATTTTAAAAGCCCATGGAAGTGACCATATATGGTTCCTCCCCTGATAAAGGGTTAAGGTTGTGATGTCACACCTTACCACTCCCCTCCCTCATTGTCATCATGCTCATAAACAGCAATTAGCCAATCAGAAGAGAGTGAGGAGATGGAAAATTATATTAAAATGGTTTAAAAAATGGATTTCATAACTTAATAACTGGAAAAGTGAAGAATAAGTACTGATTACACAGAATCAAGTGTCAATTCTTGAGTGGGATATATTTAGTATGTCCTGTTGTTGGCAGTGTTAGAGAGGACGTACTCTCTGAAGCGCTGGGTCTGTTTCAGCCTTCTGCCATATGTCACTCCTCTCAAAGTTTTCCTGAGAACTGTCCCTCTGTTGGCTTCCATGTGCTCCTGGCTGGGCCTCAGTGATTACAGAGATGAGAGAACAGGAAGGAGACAATGCAGTCTGAATAATACTGTAAAAATGGAAAACAGCCTCCAGTGGGTTTTGGCTTGCAGTTATGTTTGGGCCAACAGAACCAACAGTCATGGAACGTTCTCCGTGAAGTGATTCAAGTCTCTTCACTACGTGTTCATAGTGGGTCACTATGAGCTGAGGATAACAAGATGATTATGAAAATGCTATAAAAAAATCATACTTACTTACATACAAAGCTGATTTTGTCTGTTCTCCATGAGACTTGGCCTTCTCAGATTTCCTCATTTTCCTTGGCATGTATGTAAATATGATAAATAATTAAATTGTTTCCCTTTTGGCTGTTTCTATAATGAAAGTTTGCACAAGGTGTTTTATTTTGAAAAATCGTCAGGGTTCTTAATGTTGTTGTCTCTGACGTCCATCCAGCTCGAGCTGTTCTGTGTAGACCAATCTAAAATAGAACAGCCCAGTATTCTGCATCTGGGACGCTTCTGAACTGAACAGCAGTACTTCACGTGGGGTTTGAAATGCACTGCATCCATGTCTGCTGGAATTTAGCATTTAAACTCAAAATGAGTGGAGAGAGGTGGAGAGAGAGAGTCTGTAACTTTAAATGTACAAATGTGAAAAAAAAACAGTTCTTCTGAGTGTGAACCACAAGACGCAAGTGATTCAAGTAGTATGTGTTAAACAGGATAGGTTCAGTTACTATGACATAACTGCACCAGTATTATCGGTGCATCAACACTAACCAGCACTGGTGGAACTGATGCTCTGCCTCGTGCAGCTATACTACTGACACTGTATCTATCTTTATTTTTTGCAAATTAGGTGCTTCTGTGTAACTAATGTTACTATTAGTACTATAAGTTAGTGACTGGCTTCATTAACTGAATGGCTGTTGAGCAGGGTGCCGTATAAACTAACTGGCTGATTGTATTGACAGTGATGAGTGAATGTGCTGCAGGCTCAAAGAGCAAACAGTACGGATAGCAGAGATAAAGCTCCGAGCAGAGCATCCCAGTATCCCTTACGCTCTCTCTGAAAAGCCTCAGCTCCTCTGGGAGGGTTCAGCTCAGCAGAGATGCTCCATTGCCCTACATCTGCTAACACGCACTGCCAGCCAACTCTCTGTGTCTCCATTCTCTTTGTCTCCCTCAGATTCTTTCATACACAAAGACTATCTTTTCTCTTTCCCCCTGTTTGTCTGCCAGCCCTGATGTGGGTTTTCCAAGTCTGATAAGAGGCTAAAGGTTCTGGATCCAAGCTCAAAATAAAAAGCATTACACAAGCAGATTTCAAACCGGTCGGACATGTACGTGACCAATCACACTATGAAGAGAGTTAATATGATGACAACGTTTGATGTTTTCAGTGTGTTTAGTCTGAAATCAACAGTTTTTCACATTTTTTCTTCCCAAACAAGTTACGAGTTACTGAAAATACACTATTTTTGGTTTAACCTTTAGATTCCCCTTGAATAATCCAAATGCACAATGTAACTAATCAGTATATACAGTATGACAACAGCAAGGTCACCATCTCCAACATGTTTTCACTCTCAGCTCATCAAATATGGCAGCTTTGATAGTGTCCCTATGCTTCAGAGTACAATGCTGTACGTAGCATCAGTTCGGCATGTGAAAGGCTCTGCAGTCAAGTTAACAAACACTAATGTGCAACATATAGTTAGACTTTCAAAATAAAACCTGTAGAAATATTTCAAATTTTATGAGTTTAAACTGTCGAGCAAACTACCTGGTTTGTGTTTAAATAAGTGACATAATTAGTGTAAGAGTGAATATGTTTGTTTGACCAAACTGGTTATTCTTTATATGGCTACGTACCTGTACCCCTCTAGCAATGCTCAATACTTTGGGTGCCAGTTGTCTATAGAAACATCATAACCAATAAATAACTCAAACAGATATTTAAAACTGTCAGTGTGATGCGTTTCATTTCAGCAACATGTGACACAACCAAACCTAAGGCACACATGTTGCATTAGTTTGACAGTCATATACATCAGATAATACTATAACAAGCCATTGATCAGAGAAATGTGATGTACAGACATCTGACATTTTACTGTGCTTTGACTCTTTTACTTTGTGTTAAAGAGGAAGACACATCTGCATCTTTACTGCCATGACCCGATTATTCACTGTAGTCTTCCCTAACGACAGCAGATAATTACCTACTGGACGGAGCTGGGATGCTGAGGATGTGTTTGGTCTTGGTTACTTAATGTCATGAGATTAAGCAGTCGATGCTAGAATAACCATTGTTATGTGAACACTGATCCTGGAACTGCCTGCTGGGTTATTCTTGTTCTGGAGGAGTCATTACGCTTCCTGCACCGCGTGATTCTCTTCTACAGAATATTACTATAGTACATATTATATAGTATATATATATATATAGTATATATTAATATTATAGCTCAGTATGAACAAAGCTCGTCTGTCAGGTCCAGCCCTGACATTCGGGTCAGGAACTCACGTTTTTGTTCATACAGGGTAAAAAAAGCATTTTTATTACTTTATAAGGATTTAGTGTGTAGTTTCTGAATGCAACCCCCTCACCACACCCTCTTCTTCCTAGTATGAAGGAGAAACCACAGTGGCTGTGAAACATCTGAAAAAGGCAAGAAACGTTATATAGAGCAAGTGTTTAGTTTGTCCATTCTGGGCTACTGTAGAAACATGGCAGATTAACTTAGATAAAGGCTCATTGTAAGGTAATATTTGTATTTTCAGCTGATTATACACTAGTGACAGAGTTATGAATATTAAATTCAAAAAGAGACATTGATACAGTAATCACAATAAATGACATCTTCACTGATTCAGTCGATTCAGGGAGTAATCAGAACATCTTCTTTGCTGTTCAAACTGACAGACCTACTGAGTGCTGGAGCAGCCACAAATATTGATATGCAAACAGATTAAGTGACTTCCTATGTCCATAATGATAAACTGGGGGAGTGGAAGTGAGGCAGTTCCTCAATGAATGAGATTAACACACAGTCAGCAGGACACAGCATATAAATGTATCGGACACAACCAGTACTAAAGCTCCTGATCCACCTGACCTGAATCAAAGTTAACTGAGAGATTCTTAAACTTGTAGTTGTGGTGTTGGTAGTGATGCTGCAGCAAACATTGTGCTTTCTTGCCACTTGCACCACAGCTGTGGTATAACCTGTAATCCACCTGAAGACAGAGCTTTGGGAATGGGAATGACATCAGACACAACAGTTTGTCCAATACACCTCACAAGACACAAAACCAAAAGGCTAACATGTCAAGGTTTTGCCTTTTCTCACTTGGTTCGACCACTAATCTAAAACGTGACATGTGACAGAGCAGAGCTGTTGACATTACAGATCTGTCTGAAGTCTGTCTGAGGGCCATTCTGCGCCAGTCACCTTCATACATCAACGTGTAGTGTGACATGACGCTCCTGTATCCGACAGACAGACCATGTTGTGTGTGAGAAACTAAGTTAGAATACCTTCAACACAAGCGTTTAGTGAGGAAGGGGTCTTGACTCTGTCCTTTATCTAGGCTAATGGCCATGTCCCTCCCTACAATTATACGAGTGATTTAATCTTTTGTTTCTCCTCTGTTTTAGATAACAGTTGTTCAGCCTCCTCATGCTTCCATTTGTTCCACTTTAGAGGAGAAGCAGCCTGAGGCTTCACAGTGGAGCCCCGCTGCACTTTGCTCAGTCCAAACTAAAGCAGAGCAGCCAGCTGGGAACAGAGACACACAGATCATATCTGCAGCTGCTCCTCAACGCTGCATATGGAATTTCAGTCTAACAAAACCAGCTCATAATTGATCACCAGTAATGGGATTAGAGTAATTATATTACAGTGTCTTATATTAGTTCACTTTGTTCGTACGTGTTGATTCCAGCGGGCATGAGTTTATGATGTGGTTTTGTTCTATCCTCTGCACAAATTTATACCTCACCAATTATATATTGTGACTTTTTTTATAATCATATGAGTTCAGTGAGAGGGTATTAAGACCAAGCCTTTAACTTATTTCTGACTAGGTGGAGCTTGAAGAGGACGGACTGGAGAAAGACTCATCCTTCAGTTTGAATGTGATGTCTGGCTGCTCAACAGCCCCACAAAACCATAAATGTTATTTTTCTAAAAACTCTATTGTCTCAGTTTTGGCGTGTCAAAGTATAGATGACAACCAAACAGACATAAATGTCAAAGTTAGCTAAAGATTTCACTTTGATGGACAGTATTTTAACCCTCACATGACCAAATCTGCACCATTCAACCTTCTTGGGGTGTCTGGTGATGTACATGGGAATCTTTCCTGTCTCTTTCATCCATTGTACATGAAGTGAGTGCAGCACTGACACAACAAGAGACCCATTTTTATCTTTGAACAACATATCAGATGCAAACTGTCATCCAGGTCTTCCTTCTCAAACAAATGAAAGAAGGTGAACTGCTTGATTCAAGAAATCACACCGGGTGTACAACTGGCAATGGATGTGGAATGTGAATGGAGAAAAGAGAGCTAACTTTTGGAACAGTCATTTTTAAATCAAGGTCTGATGTGAGATTAGCTTTGCTGTTAAATGGAAATGGTAAATGGACTGTACTTACATAACACCTTTCTAGTCTTCCGACCACTCAAAGCTCTTTGCAGTACATATCTCATTCACACATTCACACACATTCATACACTGATGGCATTGGCTGCCATGCAAGGTGCCAACTGCTCATCAGTTTGAGGAGCTAACCAACAAGCTTCCCAAGGACACTTCGACATGCAGACTGGAGGGGATCGAACCAGCGATAATCTGATTGGTGGACGACCCGCTCTACCTGCAAGCCACAGCAGCCCCTGTTGCAGATGTTTATACAGTATCCAACAGCACTGTGAGTGTGATTTTCCCCACAGCTATACATTACAGGTAGCGCTACGAGCTAGTGTCTGCCTCGACCTTCCAGTAAAGACAGGTGGACCCAGAAGAGAACACAACCTCTGAAACCAGCAGTGTCCAGTCTAACAGTGAATACAGCAGCCTACCAAGGTGGTTTTCTTGCAGAGTTTGGCCCCTAACATCCCAGGGCTGAGTCAGTTCAGTTAGCTACTGTACATGGCTGAATGAGGTATTCCCTGTTGGTCTCAGAGGCTGTCTTCGAACCCCGTCTGTTTTGGCTGCTGAGCCCGGTTCTGTCACCTAATGGCAGATTCAGTTAGCAGTAAATAACAGTTACTGCTTTTGGAAAAAGTTAGGCTAAAGCTATGCTAAATGGACTGTACTTATATAACACCTTTCTCGTCTTCTGACCACTCAAAGTTCTTTTCAGTACATATCTCATTCACCCATTCACACACATGCATATACTGATAGCATTGGCTGCCATGCTGATTAGTGGATGTCTATCTCAAGCTACCTGTCCATCAGGAAATTGTGTATGTCAGACAGTTTGGATGGAGGACAGATGGCAGAAAAAACATTCAAAGATCTATTTTGACTTCATGGGTACTTTAAGAATTCATGAGGCTGCGAGTGAGTTCTGATTGCAGAGGTAAATGTCTTCAGAGAAGGGGGACACATCTTGACTGGCATGCTCTGATCTCCTCTGCACGTCTACCGTGGGACGTAGCAGTCACGGCTGACAGGAGATCAGGATGGCATTGAGCTTAACGGACCACCACCTCAGCTCTCTGCAAACCAGCCCCTGACACACACACTCAGGGAATGAGCTTGAGTGGGCTTCAGTATATGCAAGCACTAAATTAACTTTCAGCATTGACCTACTTTAAATGCTTCCTGTGATTTGTAAAAATAGACAGCAGGAAATCCTTCAGTGAACTGCAGTTTTATTTGATTTGAAAAGCTCCAGGCGAACATTTCTTGTTCATTATCATTTCGGGTGAGAGTGAATGTAAATGTAAATGAAAGATTCCAAACAACTAAATCAGGGGAAGGGAATCCCCTGTCCGAGTCACCGCTGTGAAAGAAATCCATGGGAACGATGTCGTCATCCCAACAGCGTCCATCACACAGTGTTAGCTGCATCTCTACAACACGATGCCAGTTTGATAGGAGAACCACAGGCCAGTAGTGAAGTAGAGCATGCATAAAGTGCACAGTGGGGGGTGGGGGATTAAAATCATCTATTTTAATGTCTGAGGAACCTTTAAACCTGATTATTAAAAACACAATGCAATGAGGAGCCTGCTCCACTGGCCCCACATTAAAATACACTCAGGAATCCCTTCACCCACATGCAGCTGCACGACCCGTCACCACACACACAGAGGACACATTTAAAACGACTTGACGCTATAATGCTGCCATTCTCATTGCCTTGTTTGTTTGCATTACGCCTTACACTGCACACAATGTCTGCTAATGTGTAAATTCATCTGTTGATGCTGCAGCCATTTTCAGTGTGTAGAGTGCTGTGCTGTAAATATGATGTAAGTGATCGAAATACATGTGTTTGATTGGAAAGTGAATGAAGAGAAGACAATAACACACAGTGTCATTCATTGTGTTCATGTTCAAGTATACGTGAGTACATGTCACATGTTGGTCCGAACACGCAGTATACTACTGCAGGACAGATCATCTCAGGTGTCAAATTTTAGTTGTAAAGCCAAATTCACAAAACACATTTAGCCTCAGAGGGCTGTACAATCTGTACAGGGAGTGACACCCTCTGTCCTTAGACCCTCGGTTTGTGTGAGGAAAAACTTGCCCACAAAAACCCTTTAACAGGGAAAAAAATAAAGATGGCAATAAAAGCAGCATAATGCAAACGAACGCAAATGCAAGGCAATTTTTTATAATATTATAAATCCATGAATGTCTTCACATTGTGAGTATGACTGAACATGTAACAGAGGGATGATGTGATCTATAACTCAGGCTCCTATTGGACGAAAATCAAGACGCTCTATATGTTCATTTCATTTGCTGAGTAGCGTGTTGCGTTTGAATGTTTCTGACCTACATATTAGAAATGATCAGTCTTGTGAAGCTGATCGTCATGAGAACATGATCTTCAGTATACTGGACCACATCAGACCACATCCTCACTGTGAGGTGTAGTGATACAGAGCGGCTCTGAATGAGAAGCATCACCCACCTCTACAAAATAGAAACAGGGCAGCAGGCTGACACTGTCTTTGGTCAGGGTCCCCTTCTCTCTCGCAGACATGGTCAGGCCTCCAGATATCCAAACAGATCCGAGATGTGACGACAGAAGAATGGCTGTGCTCTCCGGGCGTCCTGTCGGGATCAGGAGCGCTCCATGCCGCGGTTTGCAGCGGGATGCTCAGGACAACACAGCCGGTCTGTATCCAGCCCAGACCCCCGATCCTCAGACCTGCACGGCCCCTTTATGTCTGCTCGTGAGAAGCACCGGGCTTGGTTCTGTGCATGTCTTGTGATGAGCTGTCAGGTAGAGAACGGAGCAACACCGACGGAGGGAGGGAGTGGAGAGCGATAGGAGCGCAGGCGCACTGAGGAGGAGGGGAGTTGACAGCATACGGTTTGACTGCTGGATCTGAAAATAGATGGATCAGACTGACTCTGTAAGCCCAAGTGTCTGTTTCACACCTTTTTAAAAAGAAGTTTTGCAGGTCACGGTGACAGCGTGACGTTCAGAGCATCTGATTTGTGTTCTACACCAATCACTGTGCGGCAGAGATTCATACAGGATCATCTGACATAAAGGTTTCCCTCCTGCATCCTCCTGGTACAAACACTAACACTCCCCCAGTGCTCTGAGTTTACATTCCCTGCTGCCCGGCTAACAAACTGAGCTAACATTAGCTAACAGCAGCTAACAAACTGAGCTATCATTAGTTAACAGCAGCTGACAAACTGAGCTAACATTAGCTAACAGCAGCTAACAAACTGAGCTATCATTAGTTAACAGCAGCTGACAAACTGAGCTAACATTAGCTAACAGCAGCTGACAAACTGAGCTAACATTAGCTAACAGCAGCTAACAAACTGAGCTAACATTAGCTAACAGCAGCTAACAAACTGAGCTAAATATTAGCTAACAGCAGCTAACAAACTGAGCTAACATTAGCTAACAGCAGCTACAGTTAACAGCAGTTTTAACAGAGAGTTGGTGCAAAGCAGCCAGAGGACATCAGAGAGAAAACCAGAAAACATTTTCTCCATAAGATATGATCCAGTTTCACCAAAATCATCAAATAGTTGGTGATGTGTGACTTAGTGCCATAATGTACTTCTCCGGACCCGGAGCCCAAAGTTACATAGTGTGAGACACCGTTCACCTGATTACAAGTCAGTGTTGTCATGACCTGGCTCAGTGAGTCATGGCAAAAAAGGGAGAACACCATATGCATTGGTTTAAATGATTGTTTATTAAATCAAATTAAAGCAAATTAGACCAAATTAAACCATCACAAAGGATTTAAGGTTATGGAGTGTGTAGAGGCAGTGGTATCAGTAGTGTAGGGTGTGCATGAGTGAAGAGTGTAAGTGTGCAAGTGTTGATAGTGTGAAACAAAAGCAAAGGGCAACCTAAAGCATCGGTCTAAGCTAAAGCAAAGCAAAGGAAAGGAAAGGAAAGGAAAGGAAAGGAAACCAAACCATACCAAACCAAACCAAACCAAACCAACCCTGACTGGGGACAGGGAAGCCCAGAACAGGGGAAGGATCAGGAAAGAGAAAGAGCACCGGACTGCAGTGGCATAAATACTCTCATGCTAAGTGATGATAGAGAACACCTGCATACAAACCACACCCAGGAGAGGAGGAGGAAGAGAAACCACACCCAGGAGAGAAGGAAGAGAAACCACACCCAGGATGCCACATAGGGCATCACAGTGTATATCAACAGGATTTAAAAGACGTTTATGAGAGAAAGGTTACACAATGTTACACAATCAGCAGTGTTATCATGCAGCCACATTTACTTATAAAAGACAGTACAGTTCTACATACAGTAGATATAAAATGTAGTTTTTCCCCCCCTCATCTGTGCATGTTTATAGACACCTGTTTGTTTTCCATTTCCACACATTTCCTTCAGATTCACACTCTGACCACTGAAACTGAATTACTAATTTACTTGAATTAGAGTATATTTATATTACTTTAATAAAGGATCTGAATACTTCATCCATAACTGACCAGCTCTAAACACAGACAGTAGTTCATTTGAAATACATTGCAAAAACAGTTCTAAAGGTACAATAGAATCCTCCACACTGCTTGCTATAGTTATTATAAGATGACATTATATTAAATGACCATAGCTCAGTGGACTGAAATGAGTTTCAGCAGGTCAACTAACTCTAAACTGGGCAAATACATTTGAAACATCTGTAACTTTTCTTGTTGTGAGGCATCCTGTTCTTTACAGCTTCCATAAATCCAAATAATTCCTCTAAGTTCATTCTTGGTCTGTACCGTTTAGACATCAATTATGAGCTGAGGACATGTGATGATTTTTGATGTCATTTGGGTCATAAAAATCTGTTTATCTTTTAATGAGCACATAACATGATTACATGTTCATAGTAGCAGTTAGATGCTGAAAGATGGTCACCAATAATACAGATCAGAACTCTAATTAGATATATTTTTTTAAATTTTCATTATTGTAATTATTTTTATTTTCAGTTGTCCTTTTATAATTACTGTAGTAAATCAAATCACATTTTAGTTGTATAACCCAAAGTCACAAAACACATTTAGCCTCAGAGGGCTTTACAATGTGTACAGGGAGCGACACCCTCTGTCCTTAGACCCTCGGTTCAAGTGAGGAAAAACTTGCCCACAAAAACCCTTTAACAGGGAAAAAAGGTGGAAGAAACCTCAGGAAGAGCCACAGAGGAGGGATCCTCTCCCAGGACGGACAGACGTGCAATGGATGTCACATGTACAGAACAATCAACACAAACATATTAAACAATTACAATGAATGATAAAATGACTATGAATTACAATGAATGGTAGAATGATTACAGTAGCAGTGGAACCTGTGATAGAGATAGAAAGACACAGATGCACAGCAGCAGTAAATCATTAACTAACTATAATCCACTGTAATGGAGATATGGTAACAATAATGACAGTAATAATATATGTAGTGGATGTCATGCAGGACCACAGCAGCAGCCACAATCCATGAGAACCTGCTGGACGAGAGAGCACAGAAAGAAGTTTAGTTAGTAACATGCATTAACATGCATTAATGAGACATGTATGTTTACAGATGGTGGTGGTGATGAGAGAGAGAGAGAGAGAGAGAGAGAGAGAGAGAGAGAGAGAGAGAGAGACAGAGAGAGAGAGAGTGAGTGAGTGGTGGCTGCACACATGTCCACGTCTCTCCTCTCTCCGAGTGCTGCTGAGTGAGAGTCCCTGCTATGCAAGTTCCCATAGAAAGCAAAATAAATGGTAAAGTGCCTCATTTATCACCGGCCAAGCTGGTGAGCTAGTGAGTTTCTGTAAATACACAACAAAAATAAAATTTCATTCGCATTTGGCGGGTTTAGAGCCCTGTTTCAAACCTTTCAACAGGTGACACCATGGTGAAGAACTCACGAAAAGAAAATCTACAAATGGCAGACCACTGATACATACTACATCTGTGCATCAGAAACAAATGGCAACTGTATTTCTTTGAGACTGAGGAACTCAATACGTTACCAGAGGACCTCTGTAGGTCAGCTCTTCCCAGAACAGCAGGGAAAATGGACTTGACCAAGTTGTGAGTTGCAAAAAATATCCAGCAACAGAGGCAAGGAAACAAAGAAAAATAAGAAGAGGTGGAAGAAGGACAAGAAGTTTCCATCTCGTGTAAGAAATAACTCAGAGGGCTGGCATGTAATCAACACACTGAGGGCTGAGCAGGACGCCCTTCATCAAAAGATGGTGGAGGAGGTCAATAACATTCAACAAAATGCCTTCAGAAGGGACAGGACTTATGAGAGAGAGCTGGGGTCCAGGTAAAGTCCAGCTCAAGGATCAAATCTCACTTAACCTCAAGCTTTCCACCAAGCTCGAGGCTGAGAAAGGTGACTGTGGGGCTCCCCGAAAAAGATGCAGTCATGAGGAGGAACACAAGCGTAAGCCAATGAAGCAGCAGGCGACCATCAGCCCTGCACTGTCCCTCAGACCAAAAGAGAAGGATCTCCCAGAGGCAACAAGGACACCATCACTCTGGAAAAGCGGGCATCACTTTCTGGGCCTGTAGGTTTACATAAAAAAATGTAGTGGCTTCCCTCCGGGTGCTCCCACAGGTGCACTCACATACACTAAAAAA
The DNA here is from genome assembly GCA_014281875.1 of Nibea albiflora. NCBI lineage: Eukaryota > Metazoa > Chordata > Actinopteri > Sciaenidae > Nibea > Nibea albiflora. The sequence goes on along the minus strand of CM024805.1, from coordinate 431,691 downwards.
ACAAACAAACAAAAAAAACCCCAGCAAATCTATGTCACCTAGACATCACAAAGTTGATTCAATGGGTTTCCTCTGGGTGCTCTGGTTTCTCCAACAAGTGTTGATGCACTAAATACAACAATAACAATACTTTTTTTTTCTTTTTTTAAAAAGCCAAAATGTCTGCAGTGAAAAATGTTATGTGTTTAAACACATGGAAGCAGGTTAAAATCAGGTGTCTCCAAGGATACTAATAAAGGTTCTAAATCCAAGTTCTAAATGGTTCAAAATTGCTACTTTTTCACAGCTAACAAAATACAAGTGATACTAATTAAGGTTCCAACCTAACTTTCATGTCAGAATGTTTCAATATATCATATCTCCATCAGGTCTAAGAAGTGGTGGTGACATCTATAGCATCTCTGCATGGTCTTTCAACGTATCTCACGCTCAATGTATCAGTCCTCTCAGTATTCACATTGGTATAGTTGTATTTTTGATACGGTAGGCACACTAGAATTTCATAGAGCATTCTAGTGACAATATTGGAGACTGCTGTGACAGAATTGTACATTTGTAACTGGAGTGGAATATATTAAATCTTTTATGACTGCATAGGAGAAATATGTTCATTTAGTCTATAAATACAACACCTTATCCCACCGGTCACAATTGTGGTCAAATATAAAGCACACTTTTTTCATGTATAGGAAAAAGAAAAATCTGGATTAAACTGAACATGGTGATTTATAAGGAGAGCAATGTGGCAGTGATGTCTGATTTTCAATTGTTGTATATATATATATATATATATATATATATATATATATATATATATATATATATATATATAGAGAGAGAGAGAGAGAGAGAGAGAGAGAGAGAGAGAGAGAGAGAGATATGTTGGTAACATTGTAAGAATAAGACAGACAGACAAAACTCATGCACCCTGCAGTCAAGAGTCTGAACGGTAAAATCACATCACTTATCCCTGATCCTAACAACAGATTTAGCATAAAATGATGGACAGAGTGCCCTTACACCACCAGCTTCCTCTGTTAAAGCTGCATAGACAGAATTGGTGGTTTTTGACTGGAGACAGAAAACAAGATGTCGAACACATCGATTGACAAGTCATGGACATTTGGAATGCTAGAATACAAAAAGTATCTGTGGGATCTCTGGGTACCTGAATTGGTGGGATGCAGGCTTATAAAGTACCAGAAAATAACTTCATACTACCCCACACAAAGCAGACTTAACAACACATATACTCAAATTCATACCCATATCATATGCCAAATGATGTCTGAGTGATGCAATGGGGTTTACTAGTCTACTGAGAAGAATAGAAACGTCAGAATTCAGTCTTAACCTGAATTCATCAGATAATCAGATTACATATAATATTCATGAATATTTCACATCAATATAGAACTAGCAATAGTTATCATGTCATCATGATGAGAGAAACTGTCACCAGAGAGCCTGCAGTGGATTCACTGTGAGCTTTACATCTCAGCTTTGACACACTAGCTGCTTGCCAAGGTTTCTTCTCACTGCTGCTGGTAAATGGACACCGCACACATAGTAAGTCAGTGCATGCGTGTGTGTGTGTTTGTATGTGTGTGTGAATAAGACTCTTGTTACTGCTGCTGGAGTCAGAGATACAGGCAATGCTGCCTTCATGGTCCATTCTAATCTCTGACATCTATATCCTGTTCTATATAAAGTTTAGGCGTCTTGAAGCTATATGTACGTTCTGAACACATGTTGCCAAATGTGAGCTACACTGAGATGAAGGGAGTTAAAGATAAAGGATTTCTTTCCACTTTAACAGACTGTGTGTCAGTTGTGAATACAAAGCCAAAGGTAACAAACATTGGATGAACATGCTTATACAGTTTACTGGGTCATCTGACAGGTGACACCATTCTCTAGCCACGGCTTCATGTATCTTTAAATTGCCTTTAAATCAACTCTCAGCCAAGAAAGAAGAAGAAGAAGAATATTTACTTCTCTGAGGTGCTCTGCTTTGAAAACAGACCACTGGGGGTCAAGATGGATGTTCTGGTGAAAAAATGCAGAAAGTGGAATGAAGACAGCAGGTTCAAGTTTTTCATAAAGACATGGAAGAGTGTAGTAAGGTCATGTGAGCCCTAACCAATAACTGGTGTACCGTTGAGTTCAAACTGTGACACAGAGAAGGCCCAACAGGCAGCTAACAATATGTCAGACTGACTAGCCTGTTGTGTTGACCCACCAAGCAGTTATTCAGCAGTTGCTGATGTTCAAACACATCTTTAACACCCCACCAGAGCAATGCTGTGTCTGCTTCAAGACACCTCCACCATCAACCGCCTAAAAAGGTTTGAAATTGGTCTGTAATTACTAAAATCTGAGGAATCTAAGTTAAGTTTTTAGTGTTAAGTGTGGTTTAATTATTGCTGTCTTAAAGACCTGTAAACAATGAGTGCTTAATAATATTTCAAACAGTTTAAAGTTTATATGAGGCAGTTCTGTTGTCTACTTTTCAAACTCCATCTTCATTTGTAACAGTAACACTGGTGCACCTCTCTGACCTGCTGATCTTTTCACTCTTACATGTGGTTTTAGTTCATGGAGTCTGTTTTCACTCTGGCTCATTTCCGACACGACCTGAAGGCAGCATTCTCTTCAGCCCACCTCAAGACAGACCTGAGCCGCGCATGCGCCTTAACAGCGGAACCCCGTGCATGCACCAGCACTCAGGATCCGGTAATTAAAAAAACGAAGCTGCGGAAAAGTGTGGGGAGAGAAGCTGGAAGCTACCGGACCCGGTGCTTCCCGGAGCACGTGACAGCTGCAGGCGGCGGACATTGTTCTCGTCAGGACCGTGAAACTGGCGCGTTTTGTCGCTGTTTGTTCAACCGGCTGACACTCCGCAGAGGCTGCACAAACTCCTGGAACTGTCCAAGGTAGGTGCCCCCCCCCACCCGGTGTCCTTCAGCTGTGTAGCCGCTTGTCTCCACCGCGGAGCGGCTCACAGAGCAGGAAGTGCAGCGGTGTGACAGTGACAGTGGATCAGGTCAGAGAGCTGTGATGAGGCAGTCTGCGTCACAGTAGAGCGCAGGAACTGAACACAAACCGCGGGCACATGTCTGTCTGACACGGGGATGGAGTGCAGCAGCAGCACGCTCAGCTCTCTCCGCTCCTCCAGCAGCAGTGCAGCCGTCCAACTTCCACCTTCACTTCAGGAAGTTGCTTTGTCCTCTGGGTCGCTGTGAGGAGAGAGGAGTGCACATGCTGCTCCAGAGCTGCAACAGGAGACACAGAGCACCATGAACCTACCCCAGCTCACCACTTCCATTCACACTGTACATTATACATACATTACACACTGTACTATACATTCTTCAGTAATCATTTTAAGGTGCAGTGTGTCTGTAGGATTGGCAGAATATGGCAGAAATCTGATATTCATAACTCTGTTTAGGACTACTCTAATGTTGTTGAGTTGAGTTGAAGACATGCAGACAGAATATGAGCGTCTTCGTTTGGTCAAGTTCATAGAATAAAGTTGCTACAAGTAGAGTCCACCATGTTGAACTGTCATGTTTCTACTGTAATACAATGTTCTACTGTTCTTACTGGAGGCAGTTAGCATGTTGAAGAAGCAGGATGAACACTACAGCAGAATCTACTTTTGTACAGCAGTAACAGAAGGTGGGGGCAACAGAAAGTGCATTGAGTTTGCGGATGGCAGAGAGTTTTTGTTAGCAGCGTTTGTGGATGTCAGTGTTGATCAAAGCTCTGTTTATTGTCCAGGGTGAGTCCGAGGTATTTGATACATTCCACCATCTCAATGGTTCATTATTGATGCATGTGGGGCTGTGAACCGAGCTGTGAGGGCTGGAAGTATTGATGATCAGTTTCTCAACATTCAGTTTCAGATGATTGTCTTGATGAGTGTCAGCAGAGTATTTGATGTATGTAGTGACAGGTGAGTAGCTGGTACAGGCATTAGTCTAGAGCAGGGGTGTCAAACTGTTCCACTAAAGGGCCGGTGTGGCTGCAGGTTTTTGTTCCAACCAAACAAGAGCACACAGTTTGACCAATCAACTCTCTGAAGACTGAGATCAGTTGATTAAATGAGTCAAGTCTGGTGTGTTGCTGCTTGGTTGAAAAGAAAACCTGCAGCCACACCGGCCCTTTGTGGAACAGTTTGACACCCCTGGTCTAGAGGGTAAACAGGAAAGGGCTCAGGACACAACCTTGTGGGTTTCCCAGGTGGAGGATGTCACAGTGCCAGTCACTGAGGAAGCTCCTGCTGAGGAAGCTTATCGATCCTGCTATATATATCGATATTTTGTTTCCCCAGAAAGTCTCGATTTTTCAGCTGTGGGTATTCATACATTAAGTTCCATTCAAATCCTGTGTTACACCTTGCACTCTGCTCGCTGCCAATTTCCATGCAACCATGCAAACCACACCTGCGTGTTGCAAGCCGAGACGGCAATGTTAACATTGCTAATTAGCGTTAGCAATGTCTGCAGCACTGCTCTGCTAGCTGCGAGAGGTCAAAGGAGACTTTAATCACAGAGCTAATGAGTTAATGCTAGCTACAGATAACACTTTGTTCAGGTGTGTTCCAAAACACTGGTGTTATAGCTTAATGAGTGACCGTGTTAACTGGTGACCATTAGCCAAAATGCTCCTTGTGGTTGTTGTGGTTACAACAGTCAGATAAAGACATCGTGTTTCTCACAGTCTGTGTGTTTGCATGTGTGTGAAGACCTGATCCAGGTTTCTAGAATACTAACATGCGAGTAAACTAGGGCTGCAACTAATGATTATTTTAAAGATTTGTGTATGGTCATATTTATTTTAGTAGTCTTTTTGTATACTTAATTCAAAATATTTTATTTAGATCTAAATAAATCCATTTTAGTTGTGTCAGAACTTTAGAACTTTGGGAGAACTTTAGAACAGGAACACATGAAAGAACATATGCAATACATACAATTTTGACACCTACATGTACTTGATGTTGTATAAGACATACCATTTAGAAACATCTAGGACCTGAAACACACTGAATACAGGATAATTCAAATAGAAACAAAGCTGCAGATTGAAAAGCGCCTGGGGCCTGAAACACACTGAATACAAGACAATTCTAACAAATAAAACTGAACACTGAAAAAAACTGAAAATAGAAAATAAAAGAGCATCGTGTTAGCATACTTACTGTGTGGGACTGAATACAAAACAATTTGAAAAGAGACAAAACTAAAGGAAAAAACAGTAACAGTAGCATCATTTGAACCCGATGCAGAGAATGGAGCATCTTAGAACCTTGATCCATAAGAGAACAGCGTTGAACTCATGTCATGAACTTTCCATGCATGAATAACAAGCACTATTTTAATATTTTGATGAAGCGGTATTCCATCTTTTGTCACCAAAATGAGCAAGTACTCCCTGGCTCTTGACAAAAATGCTTTCTTCTCCATCCAGTTCAAAGCACCCAAAGAGGAGTCTGGTGAAGTTACCGGGTGATTCCAAATACTGTAGGAAGGAGTGAAGGGGGCCACAGCATCCTCTGCTCCCCTTTTGGCCTTATAGATTTCCAGAGAGTGGGTACTGAAGCAGTGGGAAGTGGGATTCCCAGAAGATGGCATGGGGGATTGGAAAGAGCTCTGTGGCGCAGTCTTTGAGCACCCTTGCCTGGAGGCCAATCTGCCCCCTGAGCCTTGGCTGGTTTATACCTGCTCAGCTCAGCTCAGCTCAGCTCAGCACATGTTCTCCACTGTAAAGGGAGTGTGGTGTGTTGGTGTGTGGTGTGTTCAGGTCATCAGCAAATGAGGTGGGATCATTTGGAGATAATGTGGGTTTCTGGTTTCATCCAGTGAATGTTCTTACTTTTTGAAAAGATTGTCTTTTGTTCATAATGCTGAATTCCTGTTTTGTCTTGATGATGATGAGATTTCCAGCCCAGATTCTGAGAAAAACGTAGATTTTGTAGATTTGTGTAAATATGCATGAGGCGCCATTTAATGTCAGTCTTTGGTACATTTAGTTCAAATCTAAAGACTCAAACAGACAAAGTGAAGTAAAATAAACACCTGCATGTGGATTTTGAGAGTAACAGAGAGAGTAACACTAAAGTCTGAAAAATGTTTCATGTAAGAAAAATTAGACCAAAGTGTTTAAAGTGAGCAGCTCATGACAAAAATCACATCCAGGTCAGCTGAGCTATTCAGTCTGTGGAAACTGTTGCGTGATATCGTCTGTGTTGTGGAGGAGCTTTGTCAAGTGTGAGAAAATAACCCTGATGATGTCATCAAGGTTAGCCTTGAGCTCGGAGACAACAACATTTTTGTGTATAAAGAGTGTTATGGAGTTTGGAAGATATCCAGCAGGGGAAATCTAATATAGTGGACACTATCAAGTGGTCTGATGGTAGGTGTAGGTGGTAGGTGGTAGGTGTGGTAGGTGATCCAGCTGTGATCAGTAAAGTTGCAGATCGCTGACTCGTCCCTCTCCTTCCTAGTGTGAATTAAAAACATACAAAAAACTGTGAAGGTCAGTGTTTAGTTTGTTTGTTCTGAGCTACTGTAGAAACATGGTAGTTTACAAGGACCTTCTGCGTCTGTACAGGCTTATTCTAAAAAAAGTAATGGTTCTTACTTTCGCATAATTATACACTAATGAAAACAGAGTTCTGAATATGATTCCATTTCTGTGAATAAAGACCCCTAAATCTGACACTATAACAGAAATTTACATGAGCTGGCCTCAGGTCCAATCTGTTCATACCAGTAAAGAACAATACAGAACAGTATGAAACAATACAGAACAGAACCATACAGAACAGTACAGAGCAATACAGAACAATACAGAGCAATACAGAACAGTACAAAACAATACAGAACAGTACAGAACAATAGAGAACCATACAGAGCAATACAGAACAGAACAGTGCAGAACATCACAGAACAATACAGAACTGTACAGAACAATACAGAACAGTACCGAACAGAACAGAACCATACAGAACAGAACAGTACAGTATAGGACAATATGGAGCAGAACAATAATGAACAATACAGAACAGTACAGAGCAATACCAAGCAGTACAGAACATTACAGAACAGATCAGAACAATACAGTACAATACAGAACCATACAGAGCAATATAGAACAGTACAGAAGTATACAGAACAGAACAATACAGAACCAAACAGAACTGTACAGAACCGTACAGAACCGTACAGGGCAGTACAGAGCAGTACTGAACAGAACAGTGCAGAACATGACAGAACATCACAGAACAGTACTGAACAATACAGAACAGTACCGAACAGAACCATACAGAACATTACAGAACAGAACAATACAGAACAGAACAGTACAGTATAGAACAATATGGACCAGAACAATAAAGAACAATACAGAACAGAAGAGTATGGACCGGAACAATAAAGAACAATACTCTCTTTTAATAATAATCACTCTCTTTTCTTAAATACAAACACAAAAATCTGACATTATATTCATGTAAAAACGTAAATCACAAACCCTCTTTGACTGGGTAAGTTTAAATGACTTTAGAGCCGAATCCATAAAACATAATACATATAGGGACAATGTTCAACTTATCTTTAAACACAAACCAAGCACAATGAAAAAGACTCGTTTAAATTATAAACAAACAATAAACGTTATAAACCTATTTTGCTTCAACATTAACCATCATTCATAACATGTCAGATATGCCAAAAACTGAAATACAAAACACGCCGGGGAGTGGGGGGACCTAGCACACAGCATTACACACACACACACACGCAGTCTACATATGCTAATTAGCCATTCGCGCCAAAAGTCCGCATCTTGCGCTCATACATACGCTCTTAAATCCAGTCGCACATATCGAAAACAAACTCATAACATTTTTTAAATCATTAATACACACTTAAAGGGGATTTGGTCTGATTTTCAACCGAGTACTAACCTGGAAAACAAAATTATAAAAACAGTGAGTCGGAGCGCAAACCACCATCACTTTGGTTCCGCACTTTGGTTCCGCTTTTTTCTTTTTTTTTTTTCTTTCCCCCAGTAAGATTGTCATTCACCACAGAGTGTTGAAATTACATTTCACATTGAGTTAGTTAATACAACATACATTATATACTTATGTAAATAGGGAAAAAAACAAAAAGTTACTGTGCTTGAAGTTACTGTGCTTTCCCATTAGGGTGTATCACACACAAATAAAAGTGGCTCCTGACACAAGATATTCTGAATGATTTCACACTGAACATTACATTGTCTCTCTTTTTTTCAAAAACACATTCAAACTTTCAATAAGTGTATCCCTTAAACCCCACAAGATGTTAAATGTATAATGTGTGTGTTTCAGATTTCAACAGTATGTAAATGGAATGTATGTGACAGTCTTTCATGGCGTCTCATCAACAATGGGCTGAATACAGGACAGGTAAGTATTGGTATGGGGTGATGGATGTGGGTTGGAAGGGGTGAAAGTATGGTGGACAGGGACACTGGTGAGCACACTGAACTAGCTGGACTCCAATTGTGCCCACAGTGGAACGTGGCTGATAAGCTGGTTGGCCCAGGGATGGGTAAGTGAAAACATAACCTGGCCGTCTTTCTCTGGTGGACTGTCTCAGAGGGATCTGATGTTCAGGTTGTAGTGTGGGGACATTGTTCTCTTGCGGGACAGTGTGCAGTTCCTCTTGAGCGGTCGTAAGTCGCTGCTGTCCCGTGTCTTGTTCATCCTCACTGGATATCACCTGTTCCTCACCTCTGACACTATCTCCTTCCTGTTCAGGCTCTGCATGAATTACTTCTCCCTGATAGGTCTCAGCCTGTTCGGATCTGTTTTGGAAGTCAAGAGTAACATCGGGACCAGGTAAGTGACTCTCAGCTCTTGATTTCTCCACTGGTATTCGCAACCAGTATCGAGGTGCACATTCCTCTTCCTCAGAGTCGCTTATGTTGGGGCTCTGTCCCTCCTGTGTGGGTTTTGGGACACCTGAGGCTCATTTAGTCCTCCTTCGTGATTCAACTGTGATGGGCAGGTCCTGAGGAGGCTCAACAGGTAGGTCGTTCACTTGTAACAAGAGGTTCCTGTGCAGAGTGCGAGCTGGTCGACCTCCCACCTCAGGGCTTACTTTGTAGACAGGATTATCTCCCACCTGTTCTCTCACGATGTAGATGCGTTGCTCCCAGTATGGTCTAAGCTTCCCAGGGCCGCCTCGTTCACCGAGATTGCGTACCAGGACTCTGTCCCCAGGCTGAAGAACCACTCCTCTGTTCCTTTTATCATAGTATGCCGTGCCTTTTGAGCTGGACTGTTGGCTGTTTGCGCTGGTTAGTCAATATGCTTCAGTCATTTTTCCTGCCCATTTCTCAGCATATCCCCTTGATTCATTGGTTTCAGTTCCCCCCTCTGTAATGAGGCCAAAGAGGAGGTTGACAGGAAGGCGAGGTTGTCGGCCATACAACAAATAGTATGGGGAGAAGCCTGTGGCCACATGCTTTGTACAATTGTATGCATGGAGTACATGTGGCAGGTGGTCCTTCCAATTCTCCTTCTCTTTCTCTCCCAGGGACCGGAGCATCTGCAGTAGCATGCGATTGAACCTCTCTGCAGGATTTCCCTGGGGATGGTATGGAGAGGTCCTCGAATGGGCAACACCAGCTAACTGTCTGAGAGTTTTAAAATAGTTTGTTCTCAAACTCTCGACCCTGGTCATGGTGGAGTTTGGCCGGGTACCCAAATCTGGGGATGAAATCATTGAAAAGCCGATCAGCAGCCGTTTTCCCAGCCTTGTTCCTGGTGGGGTAGGCCTGCGCGAATCTGGTGAAGTGGTCCAGCACTACCAGAATATACTCACATCCACCTCTACATGCCTCCAGGTGAAGGAAATCGATGCACACTAGCTCAAGGGGCGAGTTTGACGTGATGCTTCCCATTGGTGCTCTTTCATGCGTGGCTGGCTTCTTCTGTTTAATGCAAGGGCACTTTCTGGTTACATACTCTTCTATCTCTTTTTTCATGAAAGGCCAATAGAATCGTTCCCTTGCTAGGCTCAGAACCTTCTCAACACCGACGTGTCTCATGTTGTTATGTAGCTGGGTGAGTACTGTATGTTTGTAGGTGGCGGGCAGGACCAGTTGTCGTCGGCCTGCACTCTTCCTGTAGAGGAGGTTATTCTCTATGTGTAATCTACCCCACTCTCGTAACAGCCTCCTTGTGTGTGCGTCAATTTTCTCCCTGTCTTCTTCCATCAGTGGTGTGTCTCTTTCTTTCATTTCCATAACTTTCCCAATAGCGGGATCTTTTCTTTGTTCTCTCACCAGCTCATCATGGCTGATTGCCTGCAGAGGTTCAACTTGGGTGTGACCATGGGATGTTAGGTTGAGGGCTGCCACCCAGGCTACATCTCCCTGTTGTGCTCTCCGGCCTCCTTCCCATACAGCACCTACTGCCTCCTCTGATAGCGCTTCTGTGCACTCCGCCATGAAGGTGTTGATGTCTTGGGGGCAGCGTGATAACATGTCTGCATCAATGTTGGTTTTGCCTGGCCTGTATTTGATGTCTAAATGGAAATCAGCCAGCTGCCCAACCCACCAGTGACCCACAGCGTTTAGCTTGGCAGTACTCAGGACATATGTGAGGGGGTTGTTGTCTGTGAAGACTGTGAAATGAGGGGCGTAGAACAGATAATCGCGGAACTTATCACATATCGCCCACTTCAACGCCAGGAATTCAAGCTTTCCACTGAGTAGGTGATAATTCTGTTCCGCTGGTGTTAGTGTGCGTGACCCATATCCAATCACCCTCATCCTGCCATCCTGGTTCTGATAAAGGACTGCACCGAGACCTTTTTGGGAGGCATCTGTGTGGAGTGTGAAAGGGCGGTTGAAATCAGGATAGGCCAGCACTGGAGGTTTGGTCAGTCGGTCCACCAGCTGTTCAAGGACCTGCTGGTGTAGCAAAGTCCACTCTACTGGGGTTCGGGAGGACGGCTCACATTTCTCTGGCTTCAGCTTTACTCCGTGGCGTTGTAAGGCCTGGAGGACTCTGCGTAATACCTGCACATGCTCATCAAAGGACCTTGAGAAGCACAACACATCGTCGAGGTAAGGGATGCAGCACTCGTCCCTCAGCGTGTCGAGCATCCCCTCCATGCTCCTTTGAAAGGCTGCTGGTGCGTTAGACAGCCCGAAGGGGATTCGCACCCACTCGTAGAGCCCCTATGGGGTTGTGAATGCAGTCAGGTACCTCGATCCTTCGGCAATAAAGCCTTGATGGTACGCCTTTCCCTGATCCAAGATCGAGAACCATGAATACCCTCCCAGGGAGTCAGTGAGGTCCTGGATTTTAGGAAGAGGGTGACGATCTGGTACAGTTTTGTTGTTTAGGAGCCGGTAGTCAACACACAGGTGTAAGGACCCATCTTTCTTCCTTACACGGATGACAGGAGCGGCATAAGGTGACTGGGACTTCACAATCCATCCTTTAACCAACATCTCCTGGATGTATTCCTTTACTTCACGGTAGAGTGGTTTTGGGATGGACGCGTAGGCCCTCTGAACTGGGATGTCATCCTTGGTCCTGATCTCCATCTGTAGAGAGGGGATACATCCTATGTCATCGCTACTACGGGAGAATGCTCCACATTCCTCCTGGAGCACTTCCTTCACCATCTGTTGTTGTTCAGAGCTCAGGTGACTGATATCAACAGGAGGGAGCCAGGACTCAGGTGGAGAGGTGCTGGGAGAAGAGACACCATTAACCTCGACTGTTGTTATCTTTCCTGGTGTGGAATCAGCCTGTTGTGGCTCTGGTGCATTGGACATGGGACATGCTGGATGGTTCCCAGAGATGTTCTCTTTGGCACAGTGACTTCATGTTTTGAGTGATTGGATATGGGCACCTTAACATAAGAGAACTGTCGATCTCCTAGAGGCCTTCTCCTACACTCAACTGTCCTAAGGCGGTACTTTCATCAGCCGGTTCATATAAAACAAGGGGGTCAGAGGCATCAAAGTTCGGGGGCACCCTACATGACACATGAACTGTCCTGCCGGGGGGGATGATAGCGTGGTCTTTCCCCAATCTTATTGTAACTGGATCACAGCATGACTGAGGCGACACCTGGAGGAAATTCACCATGGCCTCCACCTGTTCTTCCTCTATTCAAAATGCTCTGCGGAGAAGGCTGACAACTGTAGTGACTGCCTCGCCAGAAGACTCCTTCCGTCTGATGATCTCCATCAGAACGTTGGCTCCAAGCAGGGGTTGGGCCAGTGGCAACTGACTGACAAGGAAAGGGGCTTGTATGGTGATATTGGGGTCGTCATTCCCTGCTAGATTGACAGTGAGCTCAACCCATCCCCTGTATGGGACAGCATGGCCAGTGACTGCATAAACATCAAGTTCTCCCTCAAAGAGCTCAGAAAGGGGTCTTACTGTATAATTGGGAATGTGAGTGTTAGCCCATTCTTGGTCGACTATGCTCACTTGCGAGCCTGAATCAAACAGGACTGTTACTGGGTAACCGCCAACCAAACATTTCAGTAAACTTTTCTTTCCAACCAGGGGTACTTTGCAGGTGATGCTACTCTGACAGGTAGGTGTGTGTGACTTTTGGTATTTGTTTTGCTTGGGATGTCTTGTTATTGGATTGGGGGTGTGGCCTACTGCTTGGGGCTGAAACTGCACACTGGTCTCTGGGTGTCCCTCCCCAGAGACCGAGTCCCGTTTCCCTGCACCTCGACTTGTTTCAAACATCCCACTGCCCTGTGTCCTGCCTCTCCACACCCGAAGCAGTGGTTGCACTCCTGTAGATTCTGCTCTGTGCATTTCATACAACGAGCTGCTCTACCTCTCGTCTGGACTGTGGGTTGTCTCAGTTGTGGTTGGATAGACCTGTTGAGGGATGGTTGAGAGGACGGGTGTGGCTGGATGTGGACTGGCATAGGGGCTGGCATAGTAAGAGGGGAAGACATCTGAGTGTTTGCTGTTCGCTGATCCATCAAAGAAGCCACCATGTGTGTCAGGGTCTCCACCTGGGCACTGAGCTGTTGTATGGTTGGGAGATTTTTACTGTACTACTGAAGAAATGCCCTACGTTCATGATACAAAAAGTTATTCAACTTTCAGGTGAAATTTATGTAAAATATCAAATGTTCATGTTACAGTGATATTATGAGTAGTCTGTGTTCTATGATCTCTTTAGAATCTGCTTAAGTAGAACTCTGAGTCTGATTTGATTTGTCCACTGCAGGCTTGTGTTGGTGTTGTTGCACTCAAAAGCCTGCCATCATAGGCACCTCCTGCCTCTCTCCAACAGTTGTGTATTTTATGTAAATGGAGACAATGACCCACACTTTCAGACAGTTTCTCCTTGAGACAAGTCATAGACTCATCAGAGATTATAATTTTTGAGGAAACTCAGGGAATTTGTCATTTGATGGTCAGCTGTGGACCACCAAAACTCCTATAGAGGGCCTGGATTCTTTTGACCATGCAGTCTACATGTGCTTTGTGGATTTGGAAAAGGCAATGACTGTGGGCTGCACTGAGGCATTATGGGGTACTGGGGCCATTGCTACTAGCCATCTGTTCCTTGTACGACCAAAGTAAACGTTCATATTCCAAGGCTGTCCCTTGTCCCTGATTCTGTTTGTGATATTCATAGATCTCATGGTGCAGCTGGCGTGAGGAGTTTGGTTTAGGAACTGTGGGATTACATCTGCTTTTTGCAGATGATGTGGTTCTGTTGCCTTCATCGGATTGTGACCTTCAGCACTCACTGAGGCAATTTGAAGCCGAATGTGAAGCGGCTGGGCTGACAGTCAGCACCTCCAAGTCTCAAGCCATGGATCTCTGCTGGAAAACAGGGGAATGCTCCTTGCAGGTTGGGAGTAAGTATCCCTCCCAGGGGGTGTGGTCCTCTCCTAACCACTTTTCCTTGACCTCATTGGAAAACGTCACAAGGTCAAGGAAAGATATGAAGGAGAGATCATAAGGAGTTAGGAGAAGACGACCGCAGTGTTCAGAAAATCCGACTTCTACTTCCTAGATACTCCCCATGCGCTCTTAGCATGTAGTTTAATACAGGAAATATAAACGTGGACAACCCGTGAAAAATGTGACATCATCATCAACGTCAGAATTCAAATAATAAATGAATATTGTCCACCTGTCACAGAAGTCAGATGAAGTGTTTGTTACCTGGTATGGTCGCTCACCCTCCTGTCCACTCATATAGAAACATATTAACAAGTTATGGCAAAGATATATGATTAATAATCAACGGTAACTTCATGATGATCTGCAGGACGCTGCATGTCACAGTTCCAAACAGTTTTTACTGTGTGTGTGAGCGCAGCTCCACAGTCAACAACAGAACACACTTCATGATCAAAGTTTGTACATCACATCAACACTTAAGTTCATATTCACACACACTCTGCTGCAGGCTGCATCACTGTTTAAATATACTGATGTTTGCTGGTTGTGAATGACTGAATGGTGTGTTGACTTTTTTTTTTGGTCGCTGCTGCAAGGAATTGTGGGGTGCAAGGATGGTCCGGTGTACCCTATTCTAAAGGAGATAACAAAGGAAGTATTGAAGCTCCTTTCCTTAGCAGTTACCCCCAAATTCCACCGGGCACAGACATGCAGCGCTGTGTCTGCGTCGCGGTTGCCACAGTGACACATTTAAACAGAAACGGGCCTCCGCTCATCTCTGTAGAGAATATGTAGCTGTTCTGTTTTTTTATATTTATATTTTATTATTTTGTTTTACAACACAAATAAAAACAACTTACAAACATAAAATAAATTAAAGAGGCTCTGGGCCAGATGACTGGACAGTACACCAACAACAACAAAACATGGGGCCCAAGGCAGCGTTGGTGTATCTGAAGTAAGATTCAGCATGGAAGTTTGTCCAGTGTCCACTGTACCATCATCACCATCTTCATCGTATCAAATAATAGAATAGTGGCCATAATATAATGTCTGTGTGACACCTTCATCCTATCTTTATAATGAAATCAAATATGTGACAGGTTTAAAAGAAAAATAGATTTAAAAAAATATACATACACACACACACATACACACACACATGTTGCAAGTACAGATAATTTGTTGAGACAGAGGTTGACACAGATAGATGGAATACAACTTAGGGTAGGAAACAAGTTTGGGAATTAGTCCATGAAGTCACATGTATGGCTGTTTTTGATGGTGGATTTTCAAAACAAAATGTTTCGTGCAAACTGTCGGTCGTAAAAACAAAAGAGAAACAAATCAAGTACGTAGCATATTTACACATGTAGAAGCATATTTAGAAGAACATAACAAGGAAAACGGCCAAATCTGAGCAAGTAAACAGGTCCAGTCCAGGGACCTGTCCAGGACCCAAGTCCAGGGAGATAAATGCTTCTGAAACGCTCCTGGTGGGGTTTGAAGTCACAAGCAGGACGGACCAAAACAGGGTCACAGTCGTGACATGACAGGCACGTGTCTGGTGAGGTTTTGGGGTAAGAGAATTCAAACCGTTCTTATCATGGCAGCTAAGCCTGCTGCCACCTCCACCCGGCCCCCAATAAGTGGAAGAAAATGGATAGATGGATTTTCCAAACTTCTCACGCTTTAAATGTCTAGTCGTGTGTCAGATGTAGGGGATTTATTTACAGAATATGTCAGGTATAGAATATAATATTCATAACTATGTTTCCAGTGTCAATCACGCCAAGGGTTCTCTTCTACGGAGTCCGCCATGTTTGTGCAGTGTTCCACACCTAAACATTGGCATTTCATATTTTCCATGCATTTTGTGGCCACCATAATACATGCCACTAAATTCTACCTGCTTGCCCATATGGGGTAAGACAGAGATGGCTGTTAACAATGCATCAGTGTTGGACTAGAACAGGGGTCGGCAACCTATGGCTCGCGAGCCAGATGTGGCTCTTTTGATGACTGCATGTGGCTCGCAGAGGGGTGAAAGTAAGCCGGTACAGTCCGGTACTGCGTACCACTAAAACAGGGGTGCCCAATACGTCGATCGCGAGCTACCGGTCGGTCGATTAAAATATGTGGCTTTCGCGGATCTCTCAGCCAAAAAGGTTGCCGACCCCTGGACTAGAATAACACACATTGTCCTGAAAGAGGCTGGCTCTCTGTGATCTGCTGTGATGCTGTGCTGGCAGACTGCTGCTCAGCTTGATAAAGGTCACAAGAGTTCAAGCTGGATGCACATGCTGTGCTGGGCTGTAACACACACTGTGTGTCTCCACTCAGGGTGATTGCAGGACTTTGTGTTCTCCTTGATAACCACAGTTATTTCTGATGTGTGAAATCATCTCAGATTACCTGCAGACCACAGGAGGCCTTTACAGACATCATAACCAGAGTCAGCACACGGACCACTGACTAAAATGTGTGTGAAACAATAAATAAGAGAGAAATTGTGAATCTTAAATTCTCAGTCAGCTCCTGTGGTATTCTGTCTGTCTCATGTCTGATTATCACATTTTTATATCTACAATTCAAATTGTTCTCATTCTCGTTGTTCTTTTTCTCAGCCGACAAAGAAAAAAATTGTGACACTGTGACATCGTCCCACACTTTGTAATGAATGATTGACTAGCGGCACCCAGTGGAAAACAGGGATACTGCAGGTTGTAGTTATTTTAGAGACGGGATCAGTTAAAGAGATTCTGTTCTTTGATGGAAACTGACATGTTCTGCACAGATATATTGATATTTATAGAATGCGAGACTCATCAAATCAAAAACCCATTTAGCCTCAGAGGGTTTACAATCTGTACAGGGAGTGACACCCTCTGTCTGTCCTTAGACCCTCGGTTCCAGTGAGGAAAAACTTGCCCACAAAAAAACCCTTTAACAGGGAACAAATGTGGAAGAAACCTGAGGAAGAGCCACAGAGGAGGGATCCCTCTCCCAGGACGGACAGACGTGCAATAGATGTCACATGTACAGAACAATCAACACAAACATATTGTACAATTACAATGAATGATAAAATGACAATGAATTACAATGAATGATAGAATGATTACAGTAGTATGGAAGAATTATTCCATCCCCATTCAAGAGCGCAGACCCCCAGTCCGAGAGCACAGGCTTTTCTTTCCATCATCCCTGTCTCTCACACATTCACACAGTCTTTCTGAACTTTATTTGGACTTTTCTTTTTCTCTCTGCAGTTGATGCTGATGAGCAGAGCGGGTCAAGATGCCTTTTAAACGACTCAGTAAAAAAGATAGGAAGCTCCTCAAATCACTGGCAGGAGAGGTAAGAGGTGTTTCATGCAGCATGCTCTTTGTTCTCTGCTCAGTCTAACCTACTCATCTAACAGTCTAACCTCTTTACTCAGCACACTAGACGTTTAATGTTTTAGGCATTCAGTAACAGGAGGACACACAAACAATGCCACTAGGCTCCCATCAAAATAATCATTCCTTCACGTGAAGCACTGACAAATGGAGGACCATGGTAGCTTGTGGCTTGATGAAAGATGTACAGTATAGTAACTGCTTCAGTGCAATGGAGTCTTGAGTGGATGGCCCAATACAAACACCTCTGCTGTGCAGAGTTAGGAAATGTCATTCCATTCGGTAAATCCTTTGAGAAAAATGCTGACATTGAGAAAATGAAGCAGAAAGCTGGTGGATTGAGGACAGCAAACATTGAAGGTGAACTGAAAAGTTAGTGACTCATGCTTTGTGATATTTCTTCACAGAAGTTACCTGCCTCTCTTTTAGTACAAGTGTTCATGAAAACTTTCTGTCACTTTATACCTTTGAATAAAACTCATTATTAAGGCATGACACATAAGAAGTGAAGTGCACAGTGTGTGAGGAAAGTCAGCTGTGAAGAAGAAGAGTTCGATAATAGAGAAAAGTACACCAAGTGAGACCAACCACATCAGATGAAGTACAGAACCAGTGAGTAAGAGCGGCGCCTGTTTCATCGGCTTCCAGGCCGAGCCGGTCAGGCTGCATTATGTCCATAAAAGACATCATTGCTCTAATCTTAATTATCCACAATTGTTCATAAAAGAGTGAAAATGTCAGTGCAGTGTAACTGCTCATTCTGAACCAAGCTATGACTGAACATAAAGGAATCTCAGAACACGGTGAAAAGTTTACAAGCAGGTGGTCTTCTTTTTATCTGTTCCTGTCAATACATTCAATATTTTTTCAGTTCAGTTTTATTTCTATAGCGCTAAACGGTAAGTTATCTGATGACTCCTGCACACTGTGTAACAATTCCCACCATGAGCAAACACTTAGCGACAGTGGCAAGGAAAAACTTCCCTTAAAAGGCAGCACCCAGCTCATGGCTCGTCTGTTGTAACAGATTATTATTATGGATTCACAGCAGCGACATTACTACTACCACCACTACTTCTACTAATAATAATGCTAATTATCCTAATCTCTCAGGCCTTTCTGATTTCCTCACCTCTGATCCTGTTGGTGTTTAAGATGTTTAACAAAAGCTCACATACGTATAGTTTCATCTCACCATGCTGCAGCTGTCTGGAAAACAGTCAGACTGTGGTTCGATCCCCAGCTCCTCCAGTCTGCATGTCCTTGTCCAGTGTCCTTGAGCAAGATACTGAACCCCAAACTGCTCCTGAAGGCAAATGACAGACAATGATCAGGGAGTGACTTTTCTTTTTCAGCAATCTTTATTGATTTTGTATTGATCGGTCATTATTTGATTCAGTTTGTTAATCTAATTTGAAAGCAAAGCTTTTAGATTTATCGTTGCTTCTAATTACCAAATTGAATCAATCAAAAAAATGATCGATCAAAATCAATACAAGATTGAAATTACACAGCCTGTTTCTATGAATTTTATAGTTTCATTAGATATTGGATGTCAACCAGAACCAAGTTTTCACTCAGGGTTTTGTTCCAACCACTTAAAAGTAATCCACAGATTGAGCAAATGCAAACACTGGCCTCAGACCACAATGACTTTAGACACTTTATTGGAAGAAGAGGTGATGTTGCAGTGCTCAGGAGCAGGATGATCCACAGTGGTCATGGCAGAGGACTTGTGGAGCAGGAGGCTGGAAAAACAAGGTTAGATATTTCAGAGGCTGGCTGTTCTTTTATAGTGTGTATATAGAGTATAGATTGTGGGAGGTTGAACTGGTCTTTCACTGAGAAACACAAGAAAACAGAAGGCAACAAAAACCTTCAGAACATCACAACATAAATACTTTAAAAAGACTCAGTGCAGCAGAACCAGACATATTGTATTTCATTTTGTTCTGCACATTATTCTTCCCAAAAACAGTGACTGCATGACTCACAGTCTCAAAGATGAGTGACAAACTAAGCTCTAGCAACTGTTAGCCAGAGTTTTTCTTTATGTATTTAGGTAAATACATTGATTTATGTTGTGATTAAAAAGTATTTAGTTCATTTTTCAACAGGGTTTGCTGATGTCTGTCCGCTGATTCATGAAAGCCTGTTAATGCAGTAAACACACAGTGGATTCCAGCAGCAGCTTTAATGCTTTAGTGAACATGATCGAGTCTCTTCAGATGATGTAGGAAACACTGAAGACACTTCAACTACTGCTGGGTCAGAAAGGGTGATGCGATTTTTCTTCTGTGTGTAGACACACACCATGTTGAATAGAGGGTGTTTGTGCTCCAGGTTCTGAGGGTTTATTATATTGTGCAGTTAGTTGCTGATTGTTGCATCACATATGATGTCATCCTTGAGAAGATGGTTGGCTCGAGTTTGTCTCAATATGAAAAGAAGGGTTTGCATGTTCTCCCTGTGTCTCCCTGTGTGGGCTCTCTCTGTTCTCCGGCTTCCTCCCACATGCAGGTTTACAGGTGACTTTAGGGAGGGAGGTTCAGGTTCAGGCATGCCCTCTAGTATCTTCAAGAGGTAGCAGCAGTATGATCTCTCTTTTGTTATTCATATCAGATATGTGAAATGGTTCATGGTGATCTCCCGCTAATTAAAGAAAGGATTTAATTTAAAGAATAATGCTGACCTCAGTGCTCTGAAGCAGAGATGTGTTTGGAGAGACAGTGATCTCAAATAGTCGTTTTTGTTGCTTTGGTTACTTCTCCTCATCCTGTGAAGCAGCCACACGTCAAGTCTGACAAAATACCCCTGATGATGTCAGAAGGGTCGGTCTTCTCGGTTTAGGTTGGCGTTTTGGATTTCCAAAAGCAGATCGTCTCCTCCCTAAACTGTGTGGATACAGATGTGGAGCTTCACATGTTCCATTCTGCTCATCATATCTGCTGTCAGTGTCCCAAAATCACATCAAAGAAGTAGAGCCTGTAAAAAGACATAGCCAGACCTCTTAATGTGATACAGTACAGTTTGTGTGCTATAGTACAGTTGGTGGGCAATGAACGTTTGTGGTCATCATCATCTGAGGCTTCTGTCTGGATTGTATATGACATGCAGTGAGGAAGAGGATGAGGGGGGTAACTGTGTTGTCTGTCATTTATTATGACAGACAGTTCTGTCCTTCTTTAATCTCTAACAAAAGTTCATTTAGCATACAGGTGTTGATGTGGGTCCCTTCATATTTTACAGAAACAACACACACAAACAATAGGGCAGAGTCTCTTGTTTAGTTTTTCACCACTGGAGGGCAGGGTTAGTCTGTACTCAGTAGAAGGTACACATTGAATGAAGGTTGCACACATACTGATGCTATTTCTAAATACTACTAGTAAGCAGAGCCTGGCAGAGATGTGGCCATGGTGCCCGTGAACATGTATGTGTCTCAGACTTCTCTTTGTAATTAATGGCAACACAAGTGTAGAAATTATACATATTTTGTGGAGTAAGAATGTTTTCTTTCTTTCTTTCTTTCTTTCTTTCTTTCTTTCTTTCTTTCTTTCTTTCTTTCTTTCTTTCTTTCTTTCTTTCTTTCTTTCTTTCTTTCTTTCTTTCTTTCTTTCTTTCTTTCTTTCTTTCTTTCTTTCTTGTTTGGCATTCTGTTTATAAGTGAGACTGTACATGCATGAGCAGATGGATGTAGGTGAGATCATTATTTTTTCATTTAATTTCTTTCTTTATTTATGAGGACAGCACACATTAATTGGCATTTCTGTAAATGTGCCAGTTGTAGCCAGCTGGCAATTTTTGCAGTGCAGATGTTTTGAAGCCTGTAGTGATGGAATTTACAGACGACAACAACGAGATGCCACAGAGACAGAAACTATAACAAAACAAGAAGTTCTTCAAAACAGAACTTAAGTCACACAGAGCAACAGAAGACACCAAACTTCAAATGGTATGGCTCATACAGTATATATCCATGCAGCAACATGAAGCAATAGGACAACAAACACAGCCGAGCAGAGTAGCTATAAACAGCGCTAATGAATGCAAAATACAATAGTCATATTGATCTTAATAAAATGTTAGGAGTTTGCAAAACAGTAAGATGTGCTTGAGTTATAAGACACAACTATAGAATGAAAATTCCAGATTGTTGATGGAACAAGCAGATAAGAAGTGTTTCAAAGAGCAGGCAGAAGATGGTGAGCGGCACAGTCAGTTGCTATAGAAAAGCATGACTGGCTGAAAGAGCTGGAGCTGAACAGGGTTACACAATCTGCTGATCTATATGAAACTTTCTGCTTAATAGAAACACTAAGTGCTGGAAGATCCTTGCCAGTTCGGATTTTAAACATCATGGAGGCGTCACTCTATTTCATTAGATCATATTTGCCAAGAAAATTGCAGTGGTGTTACTGATTGAGTTTTCTGTCCTGCACTAAAGAAAATCGACTGAAATTCTACCCTAAAACAATCGACTGGTTGATGGGGGAAAAAAAATCTAGATATTCTCTGCATTGACAGTATAAAGAATGGAAATCGTACTGTATCTGTGACGTCACATGCAGGTTTCTGAATAACTGTGCTCAAACAAGCCACCTGAAATGACACCCACCTGTCAAAGCAGCCATGCTCTCATGCATAACTTTAATTCTTAATGTAATTAACATAATATGAAGCTGTTTTTTGTACCAGGCTGTAAACATGTTTATTTCTGCTGTGAAGTTGGACATTTGAACATGGGGACTTATGGAGACTGACTCACTTCTGGAGCCAGCCTCAAGTGACATGACAAGAGGAACTGCAGTTTTTGGCACTTCCTGTGTTGGCTTCGCTTCACAGCCAAAGAGGCTGCCGCTTGGTTATCTCTGATAATTAGATCAGCTGCAGTGCACTCAAGCTGCTAGCTGATGGGAGCTAATCAAAGTCGCACAACGTTGCAAAGCTGTATCGTTGTATCATGTATGTATATGAAGTAAATTTACATACAGTAGCAACACACACACACACACACACACACACACACACACACACACACACACACACACACACACACACACATATACTGGTGAGGATTGCAGAGCACAACGGCTTAATTACAACAACAAAGCTCATGCAGAATAAAGCGCTGCAGCTCCAGAAAAAGCAACATAAAAAAAAACAAGCATACTAGCAAGCAAACCAGCCTACTACACGTTCTGTCAGAGAGGCTTGACTTTAATCCTGTTTCTCTTGATGATCCTTTAATATTACAACATTAATCCAATATCGCCCAAAACCTGGAATAGTAACAACATAGTCAACATGCTAACGCCAAGTTCAGCAGTTAAACAAGAAAACAAGTTTAAAATAAAATAAAACAGAACAAAACTTTCAAGTTCAAAGTCTGAAGTCGGCTCATGGACAGTCTGTGAAGTTATCAATCCATTATTAAGTTTGAAGTTTGACTTGTGGGTTTTTTGTGGGCAAGTTTTTCCTCACTTGAACCGAGGGTCTAAGGCAGTGGTTCTTAACCTGGGTTCGATCGAACCCTAGGGGTTCGGTGAGTCGGTCTCAGGGTGGAGCCTCCGCCGCAGAGGTCATGTCAATTCGTGATTCCACGCCCCGCTTGGCCAGATGATCACGTGACATTGCTTGGCAAATCAGTGCTGCGGGGAATTTAGCGCGCTCAGTAGTCAACGTGTGACTGTCGGTGTAGTACGACATGTGACGGTTCATTTTGTGCACCAGTAAAAAAAACATACCTATGACATATATAAAATATGATTTTTTACTAAAGAAGCGTTCAGTGAATGAGCATATGAAACCGGTGGGGTTCGGTACCTCCAACAAGGTTAAGAACCACTGGTCTAAGGGTGTCACTGCCTGTACAGATTGTAAAGCCCTCTGAGGCAGAGGTTTTGTCACCCTGACATTCATCCATTCATTCGTCCTGCAGTTTTGCACTTTATTGAGGATCACAGATTTGTATGGGAGGATTAAACTTGGTTATAGTACAACACACAGCAAAGACAGCAGGAAGTTTGTTGACTTTCTAAATCTCTGCTGCTGTGATATTTCAGCACAGATTCATCATCTGTCTTTCTGTCTGTTTGTTTATGTCTTTATGTGGTTGTCTCTTCCCATACTCAAACTTTAAAAAGATCCATCTTTAGAGGAGTGATGCAGAGTGGCAGAGCATTTATCTAAATGCCTTTTCAACTTCACTGAGTAGAAATGACAAGATCATTTATCTTCATTTCTTTACAAATCATGTATGCATCACCTATTCTTCCCAATACTGCCTCAGGATTTGTTAGTGTTTTCTCTTTCATAGCTTGGGCAGCTCCAATTTAAATGATAAATACAAGTAAAATGAAAGTAAAATATGTATATAACCTGCTGCATGCCTAACTGGAGCTGGGTGAATGGGCAGTGGAGCTGAGATCAGCAGCACAGCTAACTAACCAAACTAGCTAGTGGCAGCTACAGTTATCACAGACTGTTTGTGTCCTCAAAATGCAAATAAAAGAATTTGATTCCTGACAGATTTCTACACTTAGACCTTTACCCAGCACTGTGCTCATACACGTAATGCAGTCCTGTCCTGTAGAGCGGAGGGAATTAAACATACTTCATGTTATATTTTACTGCAGTCAAGAAATGTAATTACTTACAAGAACTGTATAATTATGTTTAATTAAAAAAAGGTCTAACACTGGGAGGCTCTGTTGTTTAGTCACATGACACTCATATTTCAACAGTCAGCTGTGTGTCAGATGGTTTCATGACAATTTTGACTACTGTTACTTGTCTCTTTAACTTGAAGTAGTCTGTGGTTTAATGAGTTTACAGGAAATCATGAAACATTTGAAACATGAAACTTTTTTCTTGAAAATGAAATTCAGAGTTCAACAGGTTGGAGTGCATTTTGAAAAACACCACAGGTTGTTTTCTTTGGGTTTTTTTTTTACCTGTTCAAGGCTTGCAGATGCTGTGACAGCAGTGGAATGAAACAGACCTCATGATAAATTTTACTGCAGTCCACAGTGACAATGCTCATTATCCCTTAGAGCAACAAAGGGAGACAGTATGATTAATTAAAAATATGATCATTAATCACAAATGTGCAGGGCTGGGATGTCTTCAGCCACTCCAAGTACAGCTCTTTGTATTTGTGCAGGTACATATGGACAGATTGGCGGGAGCAAGACAGTGACAGGTGACACACAACACATAGTAAATACACCACCTCCATCCTACATCTCTGTCCTGCATTTCTGCTGGGAGGAGATTCAAAGAGTTTAGACTTCCTTACATATACAGCGTGGTGTATTTGCAGAAAACCAGGGCCTTAAAAGGCTGGTTGTCTCTCGGATTGTCAGCAGTGCGGATGAAAATGTGTCCTACATAACCAGCATACATTCAATTCAGTTCAGTTTGATTTACATAGCACCAAATCATAGAAACCATAGAGCAGGTCTAGACCGTACTTACTTTATATTATTCCCCAACAATTTCCAAAAGTGGCAAGAAAAACCTTTCATGCAAAAAAACCAAAACAAAAAAAAAGTACTTTCTTGAACTTGTTCCAGTGTTTGCAAACAGACATTCATGTACCGGACTAAATGAAATACATTTCATTGTGATTTCATTCTGTAACATGTCTTGCAGTGTCATCAGGCATGGCTGTTTATGTTGTATCCTTCTCTTGCTTCAAAGAATTCTTAGAGATCAATGCATATCTCTGATTCTCTTTCAGGGTGTTCTATTCTCAAGGACTGAAATCAGTCAGTGTAGGTATCATGAAATTTCCTGAGGCACCCAGCCTGTGTTGAAGGTCCTGTCTGAGCAGATCAGCTGACAGTTTGGATATTGATATTGATTGGCTAATCTGCCAGACTTCCATAAAGCTCTGATCCCTATCATCAATCAAAGCAGTCTGAGCTGCAGCCACGATCAAAACATGGAGCTGAGTCTGGGCAGTGTGGGTTCTTTCACAAGTTATTTCTATGAACCTTTATACAGAATTCACATTTAGTCACAGAGACTAGGACAGACCACAGTCATGGCATGTGAGAGGCCAGTGAGGACGCACAAGTGGAGTGGCTCTTGGGATGGCAGGGTCAGCCAATCTGAAATGCCCTTTGGAAACGGTAACCTTGTATGTCTGTTTTCAGTGTCAGCATCAAATACTGAGCATTCATTAAAACACTAACACCAGGCCTTGGTACAGCAGCCATTACAGGCTGAGCAGCATAAGCATGTCTGACAAACAGACGGCAGACAGACTGACTGACTCCTCAGCCCGGGTGCAGCAAAACATCCAAAACAAAACACTAGAACTGACTGCTCCTTGTATTCAGTGCAGAAGGCAGAGCATCTCAGATAGTGTGATGAGGTAAACAGCTTAGTGAGCCCAGGAAACATGAAGGCTTTATTGGGATGTATCATTAATTGAAACACTAACAACCCTAGAGAGAGTCCTGATCCACTTTGTAATTATCTGCCCACCAGTCGCCAGGAAAGAGGCTCCTCCAGAGAGACACTTCAGTTTAGAGTACTGTGCACTGTATATGTGTATTCATACATACCCAATCAATATTGCACTGTATAATGAAGCTTTAAACCTTGATGATAAAGCAGTACTTTCATCCTCTAAATATGCAGACTTTATTTTGTGCAGCGTTAACCGTGTAACCACTGTAATCCGCTTTTACTAATATAGCATCATATAGTGTCTGGGGCAGAAAGTTTCTGATACCGTACATTTCTGGAAACTTTCCATGTGATGTTAACCTTGGGAATTTTGGAAATATTCCAAATCAGACGCTCCATGAGAAATGTATGGAAATTAATTGGAAATTATGGGTAATTTAAACAAGCTCAAATGTGTGTCTTCAATAGTCTCTGTTTGCTCTGGGCTCTAAAGTCTGGTCCAGGTACAGAAATCACCTGTGCAGGTAGGGGGCGTGGCCTCAATAGCCCTGCAGTAAGCAGTGTGCTATGTGCATGTGATTAAGGAATAGTAGATATTCATGTGTACCTGCATGAAATCTGGTTGTTTTAGTCAAGATTTATCAAGATAGTCAAAATATATTTTCACCAACTGTATTTAAGTGTATTAAATACATTTCTGTTAATTCCCATGGAAAATTTCCAACTTTGAAAATTTATGGAATTTTGCAACCCTAAACTGGAGTCAGAGCAGTTAAACAGTGACCATGAAACAGTGACCACAGTGACCCCAAAAAGCATAAAATAAATTTGAAAAGAACATTTGAAAGGACTCTGACCTCCACAGGACAAAAAGCTGACACACCTTTGTATCAGCGGATGCAGCGACATTACAGTCTTGTAAAGGCTCAGCTGCACAGTGTTTCTGTCACTTACAATCAATGAAGTAGTGATGAGTTATGAGTTCATCTTTCATTCCAGTGTAAACAAACGGCATCAAAGTTCACCTGCAGAACAGGGGTCCGTTTCACAAAGCAGGTTTATGGAAAACCCTGGAATCACAGAAACTCAGAGTTTTCCGTTTCACAAAGGAGGGTCAGTCAAACCAGAGAGAGAGGGGTAACTCTAACCTGTTTCACAAAGAGAGGTAACGTAACCTCGCGGTTAGTTGCCGTAGTAACAGACTCCGTGAATCTAACCTGGTCTGGAGCAGGGTTTCTCTCTGTCTCTGCCCACTTTCAGAGCCACACGCTCCTTTTCATTTCCTCATTCCTGCGCTATCAGAACTCGCCGGCTGACAGATTTAAGTCATCCTCCAATTCGAGTAGGCAACGTTTGGTGTCAACTTTTTTCCATGAACACGGCGCGCCCTTTTGACCGCGATCCCGTGGATGAATGTGTAGCAATCCCGCGCAGGGAATTAAATATCTGTCGGGAGAGAGCCCTCCCAGACAATTTTTTTTTTTAGCGGTACCGTTTTACTTCGTAGTCCATCATTTACGTACACAACCTCATCCGTCCGCACATTTCAAACATCACCAGTCACAGTCATGCCCTCACATCGCAGCAGATGTTATGTGTGGCGCTGCGTTTTTTTTGCCAATGCCAGTTTTTGTATAATGTTGGAGATGCTGAGCACTTGAGCAAGGCAACTGTATGCAGGGCGATCAGAAGAGTCCGCCTCGCCCTGAAAACACATTTGTCATCTTCCCTGGACACAAACCTGTCAGGGCCATCAAGGAAAAGTTCCACAGGATCGCTTAGGATCCTTTAATATCAGGCTGTATTATGACATTGTGCTGCCACCTCAGACTTGGATTAGTAATTTTTATTTGTTTTAGGATTTCCCAGTGTGATTGGCTGCATAGATGGCACGCACATCCCCATCACGGCTCCCTCACATAATGAGGCTGATTATGTGAAAGTCCATTCACAGCATTAATGTGCAGGTACATGTAGACCAAGAAGTTTCACAGTGTTAAGCACTTCCTCATAGTTTAACTAATATCTGTCATTCTCTGCACTGTCAAGATCATATGTGATGCTGCACACATCATCTCTAATGTGGAGGCCAAGTGGCCTGGGTGTGTTCATGACTCAAGGATATACCACAAGTCAAACCTGAGTGTCAGACTGCAGCGTGGTGAGAAACCTGAAGGTTTGCAGTAGAATTCCCTTGTCTCCCTCCTTTACAACACCCCACTCTACATTACAGGAGAGTTTGACGGCCTTCTGCTGGGTGACAGGGGTTACCCATGCCAACCAAGGCTGCTGACCCGTTACCCTGACCCTGAGCCAGGCCCCCAACAAAACTTTAACCGCGCTCACAGCGGGACGAGAGCCCGGGTGGAGATGACCATAGGCCTGCTGAAAGCCCGCTTTCAGTGCCTACGTCACCTCAGGGTGACCCCTGAGAGGGCCTGCGATATTATTGTGGCATGTGTTGTTCTTCATAATATCGCCACTATTAGCGGAGAGCAACACCCCGTCCTACAAATTGATGACCCTGATGAAGACCCCGTCCACCTGCCAGCTATGCAGGACGGCCGAGCAGTCAGAGACACTATTTGCATGAATCACTTTTGAGTTTAAAGCACCACCACGAGTAAAAACATGAGGCACATTTCAGTTAGTTTATTAGGCTTCATTGTTTAACACAATATAAAATAGAAGACATTTTTGAGCGTTAAAAGAGCATTATGTTAGGGATCAAAGAAGTTCAGAGTCAAGCAGCCACATAATTTACTTTACAATGTAAAAGGTGATCAAACTGAGGCGCCCCCATGAGATTATGCAGATGTCTCACCTGTTTGAACAATTTTTTTATATTTCATCTTAAATTGCCGCCAAGTGCGCTTCTCCCCCGCTGGATTGCACCTACATGAAATAAATTAATAGGCTCCATTCATGCACTTTGCCCTTCAATAGTCATTGTGATTGCAAAATATTACATTTAAACTTACGCATTGACCCAAGCAGCAATGCTCTCCCACACCCTCTCCCTCTCTTTAGCAGCTGTTACAGTGTTGCACTTCTTTCTTAAGACATGCTCAAAATCTCCATATGCAGTCATCAATATGTCCAACTCCATTGGGGTGAAAAATGCTGCCCTCTTCCTGTCAGTTCCCATGTTCAATCATCGAATCTGGGCTCCATTGATGTTGGCTTTATATGTCTGTGGTGCACATGTTTAACTCCAGGGCCCGGTATTTCAAAACTGATCTGACAGGATTATCCTGGTCGGATTGGATTAAATCTAGATCTGATCTGAAAACTGTGTATTTCAACGCAGATTCAGATAATCCTGAAGATCAGAATCCTGATCTGGTAATCCAATCCTCCCTTGAATCCAGATAAAAGGCTGGATTTGGGTATTTCAAAAGTTAAGGCAGATACCTGGATCAACTTGATACCAAAATTTCAGGATTATTTGAATCCTACCTCAGAGGTGGATTTCACTTAGACTGACAAAGTCTCAGCTCCACTTCTCCTATATATTGTTACTCAAGGTGTCCATTACAGTTAATCTAAAGTGTTAGTGTTTTATTTTTAAACAATTAAAGTAGCTTAAATGTAAGAAATTTAAAGCAGAGCAAAATATTTTTGACCACTTTCTCCAACTGTTGAAAATACGAGTAACAAGTACAGTGTTTAGCATTTTACAAGCATTTAAGACTTACATCCTTCTGATTAAATGAAGACAAATTTGCCTTCAGTCAGCTTAAAATGCACTTTTAAAATGTATGGAAATAGCTTGAATGTGATTTTGAAACATGCAGCAATGTATTTCAGTGTTTGTGTACAAACTGATTATTTGACTTCATCAAATCAGATGCTGTTTTGCCATAATTATGTTCAGTGAGAGCTTTCTATATATACGGCAGAATCGTGTCACTGACCAAGCTATATACCATGAAAGTAATGCAGTTCCAATTTCAAGCAGTTTCAAGCACTTTATTCAAAATCCAATAACTTAATCTTAAATGTACAATTAAAGCGTTTCCAAGGATTTCCAGGGGTGAGCGGTCCATGGCTGTGAGTGGACTCTGAAAGCAGAAGACAGAGAAGGTGTATGAGTATATCTTTGTTTATGACATCAGCAGCAGCATCACTGTAGCATCCTGAATGAACCGTATAGTTAATACTCGTACTGTGTAACGTTACGTTACCAAAGTACTGCAGCCTGCAGGCCTGTACACATGGAGCCTATGACTTAACGCTAATAAACTCTGAACAGGTTGGTGTTAGTTTAAAGAGTTAACGTATGATGTACGTCAGATTAGTTCCCTTTAGGTTAAACCAGAGACTAATTCATCAACAAAGCTACCTCGCTAGCTGCTTACCACACAAGTCAATGGAGCCGAGTTAGCTACTGTTAGCACGCCGCGGCTCACTTAGAGATCACTACAGCCTGGTTTGAATTAGGTGACAGTTCAACAAGTTGGTTTGCATGATATGTTGGTTTGCGTTCGTATGGTCCTAAAACCGCTGCACATTAGACGACGGTGAACTTACACTTTTGACGTGAAGTTTTGCTCCCAGCTGCTCCTTTTGTGAGGTATCCGCCATGTTTTCGGTCCGCGGAGGCGGAGTGAGAGATTTGGAAATCCGTATCCGCCCACATCGGGATCACGGCGATCCAATCCGCCAGTGTTTTGAAATACTCAGATAAAGTCAGCGGGATCACCGTGATCCATGACTGAGAAAAGGAGGATTTCATTATCCGGATTATCCTGATCCAGATTACAAGTTTTGAAATACCGGGCCCAGGTGAAACTACTCTGAGTTGATCACAACTCAACAGCTGTTGTGAAACCGAAAACTCAGAATTTCCTATCTCAGAGTAGATCAACTCAGAGTTAAGGATTTGACTCAGAGTTTGTTGAACCTTCTTTGTGAAACGGACCGCTGATGTCCTCCTTTCATTTTTACTGAAACTGCAAAAAAAAGTAAATGAATGCACTATAGATGTGAAATCTTGATTAACTGTACTTTGCAGAGCATACATCACAGAGTGATTGTGTGGTTTCTGGTGTACAGAACCGTTGCGCTCTTGACTCTCTGATGACGCTCAGGAATGAACCTCGAACGCAGTCTCACATGAATGTGGTCAAATGTGAGATGAATCCTGTTTAGTGGAGCGTGTCATAAGCTCATTAGTCCATCTCTCACTGCTTCCTGGCTGCTCTTCACTGTCTGTTGCTCTCAGACTCAGAGCTCATTGGATTCTTTTGAAGATTGAAGTTTTTAAAAATGTATCACGAATAAATTGTTTCGTTCAGTAGGTAAGTCATTTCCCAGAGCAGCTGGTCAGTGTAGTTTGACTCTGCATTTGTTGGGAATTATTTTGACTGGTGGAATAATACTCATTTGTCGCATTTTAATCAGGCTTAAATGCCAGAGCTAACGCCCCTAATGCTCTGCTGAGTCTCTGTTGTGTCATGGTGAACATCAGTGTTAGCATTAGCATTGTGGGCATGTTAACAGGATGATGTTAGCATTTAGTTCAAAGAAACAGTCTAATTAGTTAGTTTAGTTTTTATTTGATTTATTTTTCATTTTATTTTTATTTTATTTAGTTGATGTTGGTTTCTTGATGGTTTGCATTTGAATTTATTTTTTATTATCGTAAGAGATGGAGAGAGATCCAATACAAACAGACAGCAGTCATGTAGACATCCCGGTCTTAATAAACCAACGACACAGACTGAGAGGTTTTGCTCTTTGTGGTCCACATTGTGAATTCTGAATTGTCTTGGTCATGAGAAGTGGACTGCCGTTTAAAATGCTGATGCTCTTACAGTCATCCCCTGTAGCCTCGACACAGTCCAGTGTGTGTGTGTGTGTGCTCTATTCCTTGGTGTGACCTTGTGACTCCCATGTATGTAGAGATCACAGTGCTGCCCTGCTGCCTCTGTACGAGCTGCCTAGCCTTCCAGTCTCCACTTCCTCTCATGCCTGCCACAATTATTTTCATTCAAGAACATGGGCCTGCAGATACTGCCTTCACATCAGCGGGTCGCGAGAAAGACACTGCATGAATTTCTTATGAAGTGTGACATGCCTGATAAGCCTGGGCCGCTTGAAGCATGTTACTTTGAAGTTTTCTCCTCTGCCACTCTGCCTTTTAATAAGAGCTGTTTATTCACACGTGATGATGAAATCATATCTCACGTGCTGCACTTGACTGGCCTGTAGAAATCAGAAAGCCATCTATTTTGACCAATGTTAGTGATAATCAACTCTAATTAAGCAAATCACACTACTCTCCTAACTGTTGCTCGATTCTGTGTGAAAATGATTGGACTGAGTCGGAGATTGATATGCATTTCTAAGTGATGTGTGCGCTTGTTAGCCAAGGTATTTTTGCATGGCTCGTTCTGTGATGTATTGACTGCATCTGGGTCACACTGCTGCCTTTGGCATAATGGTGTAATAAAACACAATGTAAGCATTTCTCATATCTCAAGCACAACACGCCTATTTATAGATTCTCAGTCAGTCGGAGTGATGTTGTCTTGGAAGCATACCACTTCATTATGAATGCTTTCGTGTCTTTTGAACATTTCACAGATTTCACTCAACAGTTCCAATTTGTCTCTTCTGTATGTTAAGAGTTTCATGACCAAGTGAAGGAGCCAATTAATATGCTAAAACTAAAGTCAGGGTGTTAGATCCAGCACTGATGAGATACCAGTGCACTCTCTGTATGGAGGTTATCAGGATAATTATTGTATGAGTTCTGACACCATATTCAGATAGGCTACTATATCTGAATGGACAGAGGAGAGCAACATTGTGTAGACTGTGTAATATCACTGTGGGAAATATGGTATATGAATAAAATATAAATAAACATACATATTTGCTATTATTACATTACTGATCAAAAACTAGCGAGTCAACAACTTTGTTAACAGCCAAACATCAACAGGTCAACAACACGAGACATAGCAGCCAGCTAATGTTGTAAACATGTTTTCAGCCTGGTGCAAAAAACTGTTTGGGTCTCTATAGCTAATTTCCCTGTTCATGACAACTGTACTGAGGGTGAATTTATATACAACTCACCTGTTCACAATGATCCACGTCTTTGATGATTTTTAGATTAGTGGGAGCAGGAAGAAGCAATGCAGACGACATGGCACCAGCCAGCACCATATGTTTTTAGCATTAAAACATCACTCATGCTCTGTCCATACATTATACTGTCATTAATGCCCAGCTCCGGTTCTTGCATGATACTGGCTCTGCCCCCCTTCAGCATTCCCTGCCCTGTAAACCTCCTCTTCTTCTCTGTGGTCCAAAATAGATAGAGCGATAGATGGATAGATAGATGACCTTATTTATCCCCGAAATTACGTCATCATAGCAGTCCGGCGGTTTAAAAAACAAACAAAAAACTGACACACCAATTCTCTGAGCTCACACTCCGGGCAGCCTCACAGTCCGGGCAGCCTAGCTTACAGTCTAAGCTAACAGCTTACAAGTGACGAAAACACAAAGCTCAGGTGAAGCCCGACAGTTTCTGCTTAACAGTGAGTGAGTAATGAGTCATGTTATGTATGTTACTTGCATTTAATTAGATATATCTACGTCGCTTTCCAATAGTCTGTACATAAACACACTACAGGGTAGTACCATTAGCCTAGGGCTAGCCGTTAGTTAAAGTTCTAACATATATAAAGATATAAAAACACATTACATAAACTTACCATTCATAAATTTCCTGTTGTCTCCTCAGTTCTCTGACGTGTTCTGGGGCCTCTTCATTTTTAGGGTCTGACTCTGGCTCAAACAATCGTACGTGTTTATCGGCAGCCATGCCCAGTGCTTGTGCTCATCTGTTGTCATGGCAGCCTGATGCTGAACTCACATCAGCATGGCGGGCGGAAGCAGGGCTGAAGAGGAGGGCGGAATGAACAGCAGCTGGCAGCAGCTCATTTGCATTTTAAGGGACAGACACGAAAATCAAACACCTGAGCACATAGCACTTAAAACAGGGAACAGAGAGGGCTGCTGCGCTTCATCCGTGAGGAAGCGCCAAAGGATTTCACAGGCATGTCATTAAGGTGCCTGGGACCTGTGTCTCCTTATATGTCTCCTTTAAGTTATTAATGATGTTCGTGTCTTGTTCATAGGTAAGTCTGCAGTTAAAACTAAACACGTGTCCTGGTCAATTACGAGTTGACTCCATCATGTTCAAGGCCATTCATACAAAATCAAACCAGTACGAAGAAATAAAAACCTTCTCTGTGATCACTCATCAGCAGGATGTGTGGTTTTTTTGGACTTGTTAAAATCTCATTTGCATGGAGGGAAATATGGCAAGATGTTAACACTCTGACAGACACGCTGATATCATCACTTGCTCCGCTGTTACTGTGAGATGACACCATTGTCACACTTTACCTGGGTACTGTGGTAATATTTCCTTGGGCTGATGTTCGAAAGTGGCACATTTATCACACCCTGTGATGCGGTAATAATGAAGTCATATTTATTCACGCAGGTGGAGACACTTTAGTGAAGAAAATGAACAGCTCTTTGTCATTTAGCTTAAAACAAATCCTCCACTTTCATTTTGTTGCATTAGAGATCAAAATGTTACTTGCTTTAGTCTGACTTGAACTACTTGTTGCCTAAGTCTAAACGCTTGTTGATTGTGCTTTCATGTTTCTTCTGTCTTTTCATGCTTTAATGCTGCTGCTGTGCACTGAGACACCTGAATGCACCAGACAACATGGCTCATTAGTCACTCCTCAGGGAGAAGAGTGAACACTCTTCAGCTCCCTACGAGAGGAAGAAGAAAAAAGACAATGTGCCTGTC
Organism: Nibea albiflora; assembly: GCA_014281875.1. Taxonomy (NCBI): domain Eukaryota; kingdom Metazoa; phylum Chordata; class Actinopteri; family Sciaenidae; genus Nibea; species Nibea albiflora. The sequence goes on along the minus strand of CM024805.1, from coordinate 397,046 downwards.
ACACTCTGCTCTGATGTCATATTTACTGTGGCAACTCTTTGTAGGCGAGGATGACATCTTTAGCACATGACACAATAGTAAAAGCCACAGTGAGTTGTCACAAACAGGCTGAAACTTTGCTGCAGTGGCTTCTGGCTACCTCCCATTCTGCTCGTCACTATATCCCACAAGTTTAAATATTTCTATACATACATATACTGTATGTATGTACATGTACATGATGATGCAGCTGCAGTACTGTTAATTGATCTGTCTGCTGATGAAGAGGTGTGAATCTGAACTTAGCTCTCGTACCATTTCCTTCGCTGCAGTTTCTGCAGTTGCCATGGTCACCTGGCAAAGCACAGCAGCAAACTGACGAAGTTGAACCATCATGACCTCCATCTCCTCACCGGCATGTCTGCTGCTGTTCACATTAAAACAATGCTCTCATAGGTTCATAGAAACTGATCATATCTGATCCGATCATAAAAACATAAAATATATCTATATAATATTTTTTACTGAAACTGAAATTATTCACAATATTCAACATGTCGAGTTATATTTAAGCTATAGAAATGCTTTCTCCCCTCTTCTCCTGCATTTCTTCTCCTTTTCCATCATCATTCATCTGTGCTGCATCGAAATGAGACGAATGCTCCAGAAAGTTGTTGTCTGCATTTTATTTTAGGCAGGGACGGCAGTAAAGTTGGGGCAGCTGCGGGTCTTCCACTGATCAGAAGATCGGTGGTTCGATCCCTGACTCCCCTCCGGTCTGCATGTTGAAGTGTCCTTGGGCAAGATACTGAACCCCAAACTGCTCCTGAAGGCTGTGCCATCAGTGTGTGAATGTGTATGAATGGTTAGCTCCTCAAACTGATGAGCAGTTGGCACCTTGCATGGCAGCCAATACCATCAGTGTATACGATATAACATTGTGCTGTGTGTGTGTGTGTGTGTGTGTGTGTGTGTGTGTGTGTGTGTGTGTGTGTAGCATAATCAGTGCCTCAGCAGTAGAGCAGTGACTGTGGGACTCCTCACAGGACAGTGACAGATGGACATGTAGGTCTATAGAGGACTCAACTGTGTTCACACACTTACTGCTGCTTTCATGAACTTCTCTCTGATTGGCTGGATTTGGTGCCTCCTTTCTGCATGATTGATCCTGTGTGTGCATGTATGTGTGTGTAACAAATAGCACACGCTGCATGTGTGCAAAATGTGTGTGCGTGTGCAGTGTGTGGGGTTTCTGCTATTCACCTTGTCAGTAAATTCCAAATATCAACATTCAAATCAAAATATGATAATAATTACCATATTTATCGTCTCATCTCATTTTCTTTTGCATGTGATACATGTTTAATACGTGGCATGTGAAAACATGAATGTCACATGTTGTCAGTGTTACCACACGTCCACAGTGAGCCGCCCTGGAAGCTTTCGTGTTAAATGTGCACCAGGCTGATGTATGAAGTGGCAAAGGTGTCACAGGCTGCAAATGTCTTTCTGGCCGACGTCCCTGAAACAAGCAGCCAGATTTAAAGCTCTGCAGCGACACTGACACTGGAATTCACATGATTATGTCCAATTTTGACACATGTGACAAGATTCTCCTCTCCCTGAAAAGTAGAAATGTTCACGCTCTATCACACTGTAATTACTAAAAATCTATTTTTTCCCAGCTCTGTGTGTCAGACATGTCATCCTTCACACATCTTCTCTGTGATAAATGTTTCTAGGCATGCTGCTTTATTGACTCTAATGACAAGGTGACAGTTTCATGGATTTATTACTTGTGCGTTTACATAGTTGTCGTGACCTTGTTTGCAAGATGACGGTGGCATTTAGCTCCGCTGCAGCCTCACAGAGCTGCTAATGATGATCCCAGTCATCCAGCCAGTCTAGAAACCGTTCAGTGATACATGGAGAAATGTGCTTATATTGAACAACGTATCATCTGTTTTCACTCAAATCCCCCAAAACCACATTGTGACAAAGTGGGTGAGGACACACAGTTTTAGCATCAATAGCACACTGTTTTGTTTAACTGTGCTGTTAATGTTTGTTCAACCAGAGTCTAGTCCTATGGCAGCATAACTAAGGGAAGGCCTGAGCCAGCCCTAACTATAAGCTGTATCAAAAAGGAAAGTCTTAAGTCTACTCTTGAAGGTGGTGACCGTGTCTGCCTCCTGAACCCAGAAAAGTAGTTTGTTCCACAGAAGAGGAGCTTGATAGCCGAAAGCTCTGGCTCCCTGTCTACTTTTGGAAACTATAGGAACCACAAGGAACCCAGCATTCTGAGAGCGCAGTGTTCTAGAGGGGTAGTAAAGTACTATGAGCTCTTTTAGATATGATGGTGCCTGACCACGAAGAGCTTTGTATGTAAGGAGAATAATTTTAAATTCTATTCTAGATTTAACAGGTAGCCAATGCAAGGAAGCCAAAATGGGAGAGATGTGATCACTGATCTTGGTTCCTGTCAGAACACGTGCAGCCGCATTCTGAATTAGCTGCAAAGTCCTAAGAGACTTATTGGGGCAGCCTGATAACAAAGAGTTATCCAGCCTAGAAGTAACAAATGCATGGACTAGTTTTTCTGCATCCGCTTGGAACACGATGCGTCTGATTTTGGTGATGTTGCGTAAGTGGAAGAATGCAGTCCTTGAAATTTGTTTTATATAGACATTAAAGGACAAATCCTGATCAAAAATGACTCCAAGATTCTTTACGGTGGAGCCGTAAAGAATAAACGGTGTCTAAGGTAACCAAGTCTCTGGAAAGAGAGTTTCTGAGGTGTTTGGGTCCAATTACAAGAACTTCAGTTTTATTTGAGTTCAACATCAGAAAATTGTAGGTCCTTATGGCATGCTTGGAGTTTATTTACCTTTCATCAGGCTTGATCGATAAATATAATTGGGTGTCGTCAGCATAACAATGAAAATTAATGGAGTGATTCCTCATGTTCCCTAGAGGAAGCATATATAGACTGAATAGAAGTGGTCCTAGTACAGAACCTTGTGGGACTCGTGACAGACTTTGGTATGCATGGAGGATTCATCATTGACATGAACAAACTGAGATCGATCTGAAATACGACTTAAACCAGCTTAGGGCGGTTCCTTTGATGCCAATCTAATGTCCCAGTCTCTGTAAAAGAATTTGATGGTCAATGGTGTCAAATGCAGCACTAAGATCTAACAGGACGAGTACAGAGATGAGTCCTTTGTCTGATGTCATTAGGAGATCGTTTGTGATTTTGACTAGTGTGGTCTCTGTGCTATGATGGACTCTAAATCCTGACTGAAAATCCTCGAATAAACTGTTCTTATGAAGAAATTCACACAACTGATTAGCTACAGCTAACTTAACTAACTAAGTAACTAAGTAACTTAGAAAGAAAGGGAAGGTTTGATATCGGTCTCATGACATGACATGACAGGATTGCAGATGATGCAGGACTTCCAACATGGCTGCAGCCCTTATCACCACACTGAGCACCAGAATGGTTCTTCACAAACCTGTGGGTGACATCATAGATATGCTGTCTATTCTTCACTGTCATTGGTTACCAAAGTATGTTGGTTCATTTGCGACCTGTTTGTGTCGCTGTCAATGTATATTTTAAACAATGTCGTTTCAATGTTTATACTGTGAGTTTAGCAAGAATAGAAGTTTGAGAAGAAGCAGTGGAGTTACTGTACCTTTACGAGTGGTACAGTGGACATTAATGCCTGCTGACCACGATCTATCTGAACAGTTGCTCTTTGGCTGTTGCAGACATCATGTGTAGCTACTGTGTCATTATAATTTTGTATTGTACATTATTCTGGTTCCACGTGTAGCACATTGTCACTCCTTTGAAAGTAGCTTCATGTGTTTCTGCATACACATGAGGAAACATATCATCCTGGAAATATTTCATCATGAGGTATTCCTGCTTCTCCTACTCGTCTTGAATGGATAATTACACAACACTGGACTCGTAATGTATGCATACAGTAATTAAGCACTTTTTGATGATCTTAGTATGAACACATCATAATGATGTCTCTGCAGCATGAAGCCAGCAGCGCATGCTGTACATTTGGCCTAGTTAGTATTAAAATGGGGAGTGATGACAGAGTGACACAGTAATGGCAGCCATTACTCAGAGCTGTCAGCGTGTACCCACCTGACTCCACAAACCCTCTGCATCTCCATCCCTGTCTGCTCTCTGTCTCCACCCGTCTCCTGTCTCCTCTGACAGGCCTCACTTATGGATTTCAGCGTGTCACTGCACCAGATAAATGTGTTTCCGGTGCTGGAGAAAGAGATGGAGTGTGGAGTGTGAAATAAGATGAGGCTTCAATGATCCATGTGGGGAAATGGGGTCGCTGCAGCAATGGAAAGAAAAGAAATAAAGAAAAGAAAAATATAAATAAGTACAGAGCCAGCCATCCCACCATGTCAGGAAGTGGAAATGTATGAAGAGGTATGACAGAATTATGAAAAGGTGCAAACACCAAGAGAATACAGAGAGACAAAAGCACCTTTGGAAAGTATGGCAAGGAAGTATCATAGAAACGGAGTGTAGGTGACTCTGAATGATAGAACTGTGAATAAGACGGTTTCATTTGAAATTCTTGAGGCGTGCAGCGTATGAAGGTAACGTCTGGCGGCTTCAGTTACACACAGCACTGTGAATTAGCAGAAGGCATGAGGAGATGGAAGAAAGTTCACACATGTAATTTACATGTTTGTGTTTTGATGTGACTTTACACACAGGCATGAGCCTTATTTCCATCAATGTACTTTAATGCATTTATAAGTATCACGGTAGAGAAGTGAGGTGACATTCAATGAGACGCCCAGGTCCAAAGCACCCAGCCACCGGCTGTGCCTGTCCACCGACTGACTTTTGATGACATCATGTCGTTGTGCTAGATGGCCGTGTCTAGATGGTAACTCTAGACTGGCTTTGTACATCTGCAGTCTATGAGGAGAAACCAAGACTAAACCCGTTATTACAATGGGTGTGAGAAATACTATTTTTTTTAGTGACAGTTCAGTGGGATAGGCAGCTGACTTGGTGAGGTTTAAGAAGCGATCATGACTTTGGTCAAGTTAATAGGTCATTGTTGACTTTTAGAATTTCATCACTTAAAGTGTGGTCATATGTCATATGTTAATGTGACTTGGTGCTGAGCCTCAGTTGCAGTGGCTGCCAGACTTGAGTCTCCCTGGCTAAGCCGGCAGTGAATTCCAAATCCCAAAAAAGAAAAGTCTCAGAGTAAAACAGAATCTAATGAAGCAAGATCAGAACATTAATCCGTGCAGCAAGAAATTAGCATCATGACACTATATAAGAATATTTTGCCAGATAGATTATTTGTGTTTTGACCATAAATGTCTCTTTTGATAGTAAAGGTGTCTGACTCCTGGGCGAGTTTCTTTCTTTCGTTCTCTCTCTTTCTCTTTTCAAGCCCGCGGTTACAGTGGTTAGATCCCGTCCTAATATTCCTTTACAGCTCTTGCTCCATAATTGTTAGTGTTCGAGGCTTCAGCGGTGTATGTTAATCATAGCTGTGCCGGAGCTGACAGTGACTCAGAGAGGTTTCATTTTAAAAAGTCACTTTGGAAGATTCCCAGTAGATTTGGTGAAGTCACAGTGATGAAAGTCAGATAAATGTCGTCATTCAGGATTCCACCAATGGAAACAAAATAACAAACAGCAATGCATGCAGCTCATCTCTCTCTGATGAAATACGGGCTGAATGAAGAGCCAGAGCTTCAGCCTCTGCCAGTGGTCGAGACACATATGACGTGTGTGTCTCTCTCCCTCCCCCTCTCCCCCGCTCTTTCCATTCTTTCTCTTTCCTCTCTTTTATTCTCCTTTTCTGCTTTTCTCCTGTCTGCACTGGTTAAAAATATCATCCATGTCTTGGTTCTGTGTCCAGTTTTCACACACACGCACACATTTAGAGATGGAGCTCCTCCTATTTGCTCACACACCCCTCTAATCTGTCTCTCTCGCTCACACACACACACACACACACACACACACACACACACACACACACACACACACACACACACACAGGGTTAGCCGAGCCTCCTCATCTCTTACATGCTTGCACATCCTCACATACCCACTGTCTCTCCCTCCCTCTCTCCCTCTCTCTCTCGCCTGCTCGCTCTCTCACTCACTTAAACACACACACACACAACCCTGCAGCAGCGAGCAGAGGAAGCCAGGGCGGTCGAGCCTCCACCACGATCAGAGAGCGGCTCATTACCGAGCCATCATGAGCCGGTCACCGGGTGTCGGTAGCGCCGGGGAGGAGGAGGAGGCTGGGTAGGAGAGAGGGTGTGTGTGTGAGGGAGAGAGAGAAAAGGCTTTGTTCTAATTAAATGCCTCTCGCTCTCCGTCTGCATCATGCTGTACTTCCAGCTGGTGATCATGGCCGGGACCGTCATGCTGGCCTACTACTTCGAGTACACCGACACCTTCCCCGTGCACGTGCAGGGCTTTTTCTGCTACGACACCGCCTACGCCAAACCCTACCTGGGACCGGAGGACCACAGCAACGTTCCGCCTGTGCTGCTCTACGCCTTGGTGGCCGGGCTGCCCACGCTGCTGGTGAGTACACACTTCATCAGCAAACTTCAGTCACCACACCTGCAGGCTGAAACAGTCTGTGGATCAATACACAGTCAGAGCAGAGCTGTCCTTTCTGTTTGTGATGCTGTGCTGCCTTCTCTTCATCATGTGTGACTGCAACGTGAAAAGCAGGCTGTCAGAACATTTTCTGATCCTTATTGACAGAATAACTGATAATGTTAGTCACTGCCCCACAGTATTCTAAACACACACACACAATCAGTGTTTGTTTTTACATTTGCTTGATCTTTGCTCCCTGAATGCTGATTCAGAGTGTTTAATCTGATGAATTATGAGCTCCAGCACAGATTCCTGCTGACTGTGGTCTCGTCTCGAGGATCCAAAGTGAAAAGAGATGAAGAGATGAAATGATATTTAAAAGCTGACTGTACTGACCTGATTGAAGTAATTATCAGAAGAATGATTGCTGCTCACTCAGAGTGAATATTGATCTTCAGAGATTCCTGCTGTGTTCTTTTTAAGATGCATTAATTGGTCAACAGGGGGCAGCAGAACAAGCTGCACACACAGCATTAATGTGTGATCACCTCACAGATTACTGTAAGTCAAAGCCTTCATTTAGGGTTGTGCTTTTTGAGGATTTTGGTTTGGTCTCCACCATCTCCTGAGAAAAATGTCTGAGTCTGCAGCTTGAGTCTGTGTTCACCAGAGACTCTCTCACTGTGTCTGCGAGCCACTGTGGGTTTATCAGGACTAAAATCAGCTGCTGCTGGACACCAGTTTGATGAGAGTGCAGCTTTAACACACAGCTTCCTCGTCGAGCTCATGTTCGTGATGTGATGCTCGAAATGACAGGATCACCTTTAAGATATGATTAAGCCTGTCTGTCAAAGTGATCACATGTGAAACCTGTCTGTGGTTCTGTGCTGCGTCCATCTGTTTTTTATGTGATCAGTGCGATGAGTTATTAGTCACAGAGCTGTCACCTCGGGGAGTGTGTGCCCTGAGTGCCTGATGTGACTCTTTAAATACAGTGTCTGAATATGTTCCTGTGGTTTTCACCTGATCCGTGTTTTTCATGATAATCACTGAATAACAGGATCACATTTAACTTGGACTGTAGAGGTCTCAGCATGATTACCCCCCGGCCCCTGAATGAATGATGCTTGTGTTATGTTTCGCTGCTGTTTCATTAGCCCTTCCGATTCCAGCAATGAACTAAAATGAACTCATGAACTAAAATTTAGCCAAACAGGAGTGCAGTGCACCTTGAATGTTAAGTGATTATGCTGCAGTCAGTGAAGTTTACACACACCGACCCAGTACGCCTGTCTGTCTGTCTGTCTCTGTCTGTCTGTCTGTAAGCCTCTGTGTCTGTTTCAGCTACCGCCTGCCTGTGTACAACTCCCCTTGCACCCGCAGTTGAAATCACTGTGAATAACTGAACACAGCCCAGCCACCCTGGCACGTCGCGCAGCACACAGTCTCAAAGCAGCCATATTACATTTAATCAGATTGAGCAGCATACGTTTGCCTCTATCTCCTCTGCTGCCCTGAGACTTTCTCTTTGATGGCATGTCTTCATTACACCATGTACTGCTTTTGATGTAATTAAGTCGGGATGTTTTCACTGAGACTGACGGGGTATTGAAAATGTGGTGTTGATGAATGCGGCTTCGGTGAAACACAAGCATGGATGTGGAACAGACGTGAGAGGCAGTGATGCTGGAGAACAGACAGGTTGACATTGGTATCTGTTCTTTTGAAAATTGGAGCAGTGCAAAAGTTTGTTCACATTTCCACATATTCTCAGCTCCTTTCAGTGAAAGCCACGTCGACAGGTGACACACAGTCGCTCTCTGTCATATTCACGCTGTCTTATGTTTGCATGCAGTTTTATCTGTTTGGCACGTTTCAGCACCATGGACAGAGGGAGCTGTAGTTATCATTGATGATTTCTTAAATCTACAGAGAAGAGGAAAATGTCTTGAATTGTGTTTGTGAGTCACAGGTAGGGCTGGGTGATATGGACCAAAAGTCATGCTGCAGTATTTCTTAGCTGAATGGCGATTCTTGATATATATCGATATTTTTTCCGTGGCTGGATAATTTCAGACGTCTCTTATTAATGGACCATCGGTAAATTGCACTCCCACCACTCATATACGAATCCCACAATGCACTGCAACAGCTGACACACAGTGCACTGTGCGCCCCGCTGCTTCGCTTGTTTACACACTAATCAGTGGTCCAGTGTTGACAACTTAGCGACTTTATTGCTATATTTAGCGACTTTTCAGACCCTCTAACCATTTGTTTTTTTCCCGAAAAAACAACTTGCAACAAATCTAGTGACTTTTCCTGGAGTTATTGGAGACTGATGAGACAACGTCAGCGAGCAGCGGGAGACCTGGACAGAGGGAGAGGAGAAATAAAAGTGAACTGGCGGCTCGAGGGAAGAAATGTATAATCATGTTAACGCAAAATAAATTAGATCGATATTGACGACATGGCCTCGTGCTATATGCCTTTGAAAATATATCGATATAGATTACAATATTGATATTTGGCCCAGCCCTAGTCAAAGTCATTCTGTGTACAGGCACTTATCTAAAGCAGCTGATCTAAAATAATAGAGGAAGAATCCGTCAAGTAATCAAGAATTATCAAGTTTACTGAGATCTATTATCTCATCATTGACAAACAGTCGATGACCATATATTGTGCATCCAGTAAACTGTCATAATACATGCATGCTAGGACCACACAGTTTCAGTAAGTGGTACCTGAAGTCCAAACTGCCTCTCCAAATGGTCTCTTCTTCGCCGTCACTCAGTTAAAAGATCACATATTTCATCAATGCTCAGGTCCTGTTCAGACCAGATCCGGTGTTGTGGTGAATCGCTGCATGGTGAATTGTGCGGTGTGAGCAGTGAGGTGGGGCTGTGTTTAAACCCACTGTCATAGACTGCAAGCCAGACACAGAACGCAGACAAGAGGTGGAGTATCAGAGTTCTGTCCATGAACTCAGAGACATTTCATGCTGACATGTGGTGGAGCATTCTGACCCATCTGATCATTGGACTTGGTCACTGCAGCATGACGTTGGGTTGTGTTCCTCCACCACAGGTTGGGCCAAAACACACACCGTTCAAATGAAGGAAAACTGTTTTAACCACAGTGCTGGATTTGGTCTGAATCTGGCCCAAACCAACAATCCAACACATTAAATGACGTCTGATCACTTGATTGCTCTGTCAAAGCTGGCAAATAACAACAGGCTGTTGCTGGTGATTATTTGCTCTTTGCACAGCAGAAAATGTCCCTTCCAAACGGCCCTTCCAGACATGATGTGAGATTTGGGTCGCTGGAAATAATGAGTTTCAGAGTTTAAGGCTGCTGTTGTTGCATTGTGTCTGAAAAGGCCATAAGTCAGCAGATTAGAAGATTCCAGTCTTCTTCCCCTCTGGTGCTAGAGGCTGCTTTCTGTTTACTTCAGAAGATGGTAGCATCTGGGCCTGAACTGCACAAACTCTGTCACCAAGTTATCTGTGTTGAAGCTTTAGCAGTGTAGATTCTACAGCTAAGCAAGAGGTGGGTCAATCTTTCATCACTGGGTGAAGCACCTCCAACATTCAAGTGAAACAATATCATAATTGATGCTGAGATCTGTGTGTTATATCTTTATTAACCCAAGAAGATTTGTTGATCACAAATGGTCAATTTTTAGGCAACACAAGTGAATTAAAAAATATGATTCCAGCACAGTTTACTCATGATTCTCAGAAAACATTCAACCTTTTTCTGAAAAACAAATTGGAAAGAGGCAATGACACACAGAGCTCCAACATCTCCTGCACAAACAGCTGATGTGTGTGGAGGTGTTGTTGTTGTTGTACGTGATTTAATGAAGATAAACACAGTGGGCATCTGTGTGCAGTGACACTGAGCTCTGACACCGCAAATCCAATCAAAGGCTGCAGATTTATCAAAGTGTGTCGTGCTGCCTTCAGATGGAGAAACTTTTCATACAGTCGAAAGCAGCTGTGGCTAGCACATACTGTAAGAATCACACAGTCTATAAATAAAGACAGAATGTTTTACCAGTGTCAAGGGGACGGGGCCTTCATTTTCTATGGAGGGCAGGTGGTCCAACCACACAGTGCCTGATGAATACACCACGGCTCAACTCAGCTCAACTCAACTTATATAGTGCCAAATTATAACCAAAGTTATCTCATGACTTTCCATACATATTATTATATATACATATTATTAACAGAGACCAACAGTTCCACCATGAGCAAGCACTTGGCGATGATGGCAAGGAAAAACTTCCTTTTAACAGGCAGAAACCTCGAGCAGACCCAAGCTCATTGTCCACTGCGACCTGTTGGAGGTACAGATGGAGACTGACAGACAGACAGACAAAGTCCCCCGGCAGTCTAGTATATATAGCAGCATAACTAAGGATGACCTGAGTCAAGAAACATCTTACCCCCTGTGTGGCTGCAACTAGAAGAACTATCTTCTCCTGCTTCATCATCAAGTAGCTTGAATTTATATTCAAGCTACTTGATGAAAAGATGAAAAAAAGGTTTGACCAAAATATGAAAATTGAATTACTAACTGTGTGTTTGAAACCATGTATTGAGACCACAAATGGTCAAATGTGCTGGTGGGCCGCAGTTTTGAAGTAGGCTCTAGTCTGTATATTGTAGATTGTAATAATACTAGTCAGGAAATCAAATCCAGAAGAGCTGAGGCAACTTTGACAAAAATGAAGAAATGAAATCTGTTTTTATGTTTCAAATATCTGCAGGTTAGTCCTCAAACTGTACTGAAGGGAAATCAGGCTAATTCACTGTCCACCGGGGTATGAGAAAGATGTCATGTAATAGAATCATAAAGAGTGTGAAAGAGAGGGCTACAGCCTTCTCTAGCATGCATGTGTCCAGCAAGGACTTGTGGGAGTTGTATTATTTGTTAATGAACAGGAAAGCCTCCTCCGGCTGCAGCTGATGAGTGAATGTAATGAGCTTTGGTTCAAGCGTCACCAGTCCTGTACTGAAGAGGAAAAATGAAATGGTTTATTCAGTAATACAGCATTTTTTTCAAAGTCTGCCTTGCTCACATTAACATGGCTCTTTGTCTTTACAGATATGTAAAAGGTTGGTCTGTAATACAGGTTGTGTTCATAAAGGGAGGGCTGAATTACCTTTAAACCTCTCTGTGGGCTGTGTATTACTGTAAGCCATGCCATTCTGTGGCTCTCTAACAGAAACAGAACTGTTTTCATTTGCTAATTTGTGCATTCGCTTTTACTCTGCTGTGTTTTTGTGAGTGCTGTTAAGTTCTCGTGAATAAAGCTCAACACTTCTTCTTGCCAACTAGGAGCACAGAGGATTATGCCCTTGGAGCTATTGGAAAGCTTTATTGTTGAGTTTAAACCCAACAGAAGAGAAGGAAAGAGAAAGTGAGAGCCAGAGAAGTGTACAAAAGTCTGTGAAATGCATAAAGAAGAGATAATTACTGTATAAAACAGGGGGAATTAAAAATAAAAGCCCTGTTCTTTCGGTACTCGAAGTAAATAAAGGCCCGGCCATTATTTGAAGATTAATGATATATCGTTTAGAGTTCAGTGGTCGTGTTCCACAGCTTGTTTTTTTCATATGAAATTCCCCCTTTGTATTTTATACAGCTCAATAAAAAAAACAGTTTGAACTAAAAGCATGAATACTGGAAGATGCCCACTTGATTTGTCTAATTCAGACTGCTGAAAATTCATATCAACTTCACCAGCTCAACGTCAGGGTGCATTTTACGTTTATACGCTGGAAATAATCAACGTCTTGGATCGGCATGAAACTCCTCACCATCTGTACAAAGGTTGATTCAGAAGATGTTTGATTCTTAAAAAGGTACATTTCATCAAGAAATGTCCAACTTAACTTAAAATCAGTCAGTTCACTTAGATAGCGCCGTGGTCTTTGAACCTGCCGGCCTGTCTGTGTGCTTCTCTCTGCTTTCTCCAGCTTCCTCCCACAGTCCAAAGACATGCAGGGTTATAGGTGACTCTAAACTGTGTGTGGGTGTGAATGTTTGTTTGTCTCTATGTGTCAGCTCTGTGACCTCTCCAGGTTGTACCTCACCTCTCACCCAGTATCACCTGGCACTGGCTCTAGCTCCCCTCCACCCTACAAAGGAAGTGTTTCTAATAACAGTTGGATGGGTTCATTTTCACTCCTGCTCTGATCATGCCTCTGACTGGCCTCGTGTCCATTTACTTTTACATTTAGCTGACACTTTTATCCAAAGCGACTTACAAAATTGCCCCTGATCTGGTGGGAAGTGGTAGTGAATTCCACCAACAGGGAGCGACAGATGAGAAGAGCCAGCACCAGGCACATTCTAAGGCATTCTAAATCACCTGAAGCGGCTTCACTGTGCATGCTGGCAGGCCCATCAGGAGGGTGTTACAGTCATCGATGTGAATGGCGGCTGAAGCACTATTGTAGTGATAGGACTCATGGATCACTGGTGGCCGTAGCACAAACAGAGAAACACTGCAGTGTCTTGGAGAACCTTGTGTGTATCACTGAGAAAAAAGCCATGTGTCTGTGCACAGAAGGACAGAAGGACCTTGAATAGTGTGAAGGCGCTTGTTGCTCAGTCATTCACAGTAAGACGTCGCTCTGATAAGAATGGGATTTGTTGAATTAGCACTGTTGGCCACTTGGACGGCTCAGTGCCTCTCTCAAGGTCAGACAGCACAGAGAGTTGCATTAATCTAGTTTAGTCATGCAGACAGCTGCAGGTTGTAGTGTCATCCTCCTGACCTTCTGGTAGTAATCTCTGCTGATTAAGCAGTTCACCCCTTTATGACCATTCTCTGGCCCAGTAGTCCTAGAAACCACATCAATATTGGACAGTTCTGTACCATTTATGTTCATGATCGGTACCAGTGTAGAGCTTTATAGATAAAGTGTGTCTTACGTAGTGAGGTGGAGTAAGGGCGTGGAGGTTTGGGAGGTGGATGGACATAGTGAATCTGATTTTCATGGCTCAGTGTGTCAAGTTCTTTTTATTAACCATGATCTGTCCGACGCTTGTTCCGTATGCTGTTCATAGATAATGTACTAAGTGTGAATTTTAACAATGTTGTTGGGTTTTTTAGGATTTTCTGGCAACTCTCAAACTTGTCACTGATTTCATTCAGCATTGTTTACAGCTGGAAAAGCAGCCAGCGACATCTCTGTGGGCAGAATTGGGAACAGGGACATTATTATTGTAGGCCAGCGCCAGAAATATGACAAATCACAACTCTTAATGACCCTAATGACAAACATGAACCTCTTCCAGTAACCATCAAGATAACTGAATTGATGTCGACTGATGTCAGGATTTAACAGATCTAACAAGATGTTTGACTGAAAATGAAAAATGTGGAAAGTTAAATTATGCCTAGCAGTTATGTCTCCAATATGTCTGTGTCACACTAAGCTCCAATTTTATTCAACTTCCAGCACTCAATCTTTGTGCTGAACTAATGATGAGAAGAGCAGCAGCAGCAGCAGCAAGGCTGCTGGATGGAGTGTGTTTACTTTTCTTGTACATGTATTATAAGGTGAATATAAAGTTTGGTGCAGCAGTACCACATCATTGTTGTATGTGTTGTATGTAAGCAGAAGCTGCACTGTCAAACTAAATTATGAGCTGCACAGTTGGTGAGGTCCACTATGACTGAGGTCCTGGCTGTCTAACTCCACAGCAGCAGCTCACATACACAACTATAGTTTTCTGTCATCACTGCCTGTCAGCTCAGCACTTCCATACGGGGGGTGGGTGATATGGCCTTTTATTAATACTGCAATATTTTTAGGCCATGTCACGATACACGATATATATATCAATATTTTGCCTTAGCCTTGAATTAACACTTTGATGCATACAATCACACCAGTATGATGATTCTATATGCCTGCATGAGAACGTTCTTGTTCATACTGCATTCATATATGCTCATTTTAAACTGTCATGCAAAAAAAGGGGAAGTCACAGCTAAGTCAAAGTTAACAAAGCTGGATTTATTAAACACAAACATTTCAAAACAGAAAGTGCACATTCTGTACATAATGCCACTACAATATTTTCATATACATAATGTGCCTTTTTGTGCTGTTTTTCCTCAGAATTATTTTGTCCTCCTCCATGTGTTACCGTTAGCACCTGCTGCCGCTACCTTTCTGCTGGGCGAGGGCGTATGCCGTTGACAGACTGACATATGTAACCACTGTAGGTACGCTTGTTTTGTCTCTCTGCGAGAGGGAGAGACGAGAAAGAGTGCGAGAGGCCTGGAGTTAAACGTCCGCAGCTAAAAGCAAATGTGTGACAACGTATACTCGAGTTACACGATACAGTCATTTTCTACATCGCAAGAAGCCGCAATATATCAAGTATATTCAATATCGCCCAGCCCTACTTACATATAAACTGAATTCATCCACCCAGTGAGTTATTTTCCATTCTGCATGTGCAGATTTAGTTTCATTCCAACTTTACGATCAACATAGGTCTCACCGCTTTCAACGTGATTTGTTTTTTCTTTACTTGCTTTAATACTCAACACATCTTATATGTTCTCCTCAGCTCAGAAAGTATTTGTTTGAGTGTGAGTGATACGTGGATTTGGCAGCTTGCAGCCAGCTGAAGTTGGGCATACAGGAGAAGACACATCATGCAGACTGGACAGGAAACTCAGTTGACTTGTTAGAAGTCACTTGTCTGTTGTCCTGGCACTGAGTGATTAAATGTCTGTGGTTTGAAGCAACGCCTGTCTGTTTGCATGGAAGAGCGACACAGAGGATGTTTTTCACCGAGAGAACAGAAGCTTGATGTTTATCTGTGGTCTGCTTAACGCTGCTGCGTGTGCTGTTGCTTTGAGACAGATTGTTTGGATGACTGATAGACTCAATCAGACGTATTGACATAAGAGCCCTGCTCAGGGATGCGGTGTTCTAGGTACACGCTTCCCTCTTACAGTTTTCCTTTTAAAATCAGAAAGTGGGAGAACAGATGGAACAGTCAGAGCTTCAGTGCCCAATTCTTTTAAAGTCTGACATTGCTCACAAAACTGAATGGCCTCGTGCGAGAAGAGAGAAAAGATCTGATGTCTGACAAGATGCTGTGGGAAAATCCCTCATCAAGCTGAACATCATTTATGACATGTCCACTTTTCTTTATTAACCAGTGTTTTGGATCAAGTCAGATATGCTGACCATTCTGTGTTACCTCTTAAACTGGTCTGATATTAACAAGTTGCATCGGTCAGTAGCTTCAGCTGGCACTGGAGCTGAAACAATTGTGATATAAGATATGTTATGTTGGTAAAACATGTCCTAGTTTCATTATCTGTCTTTCAAAACATATTTGCTAAAGCAGATTAGTTATATGTGAACATAATTAGTGGCAGACAAACCGATGGTAATAAGGAGAGAGTGAGAGCTGCTCAGATGTAACCTGCTGGACTGGAGGCTTGAAGTAAACATATGATTAGAACAGTGAAGCTACAGCACAACTCACCTCCAGTGCGCTTCATATCATTTCCCCGGCATTTATAACCGCTTCAGCAAAGAAACAATCCCACAAATTCCTAATTACCCACATCGTGCTGCATGTGAGTGATGACCAAGACAACAGGGTGTACATATTGTTTTTCAGTTCCACTCACTACAACACACGCACGCACGCACACACACACACACACACACACACACACACACACACACACACACACACACACACACACACACACACACACACACACACACACACACACTCACACACCCATTGTTCTCAGCAAACTATTTTCTTTCCACGAATAAAAGTGCCATAAAGATGGATCATGCATCTGCACAGCAGCGTTTGGCAGAAAGCATCAGCCTGCAGCACCGAGCCAGTGAGAGGGAAATCCATCGGAGAACTGTGACACAACTCATCACAGTGTGCTCAGCATTCCTGCTCATGTTTCCCGATGATTCTTTTCTTTCCCTACTCTATGAATAGTATACTGCAAAAAGACAGTGGGGCTCATACAAGAACTGTTTTTATGAACAGATTTGTTCTTATAAGGCATGTGTGAGTGATTTAAAGGAGCAGTGTGTAGGATTTTGTTGGATCTAGCAGGCAATGTTTCTGGGCCAAGCAGCCTCTATGGACAAAAGACCAAGGGGACATTGACAGAAGAAACTAGCAGGCTCTGTCTTTAGTTTTATTTTTCCTTTTTTAAACTGAATTGATCTGGGAAACATCAGAACTAGTACATGTACATGTTTATTGTGAAACATATGTGGTGAATCAAGTGATGAGTTATAGTGAGCAGAGCCAGTGGCCCACTGTGACTGGATGAATGTAACTGATGGAAACATAACATTCTATAATAAGACTGACAGAAAACTCATTTTAAATCTAATAAGGCTCTGTGGGATGTTGTTATCGTTAGAGTATAAATGTGAAATAAAATCCTCTGAAACATCCTGGAATATAATCGAGCATGAATACATAAAAAGGCGCTCATCAGGAGCTGATTTGTTTCCTCTGCTGACATTCAGAGTGCTGATATCTGAAAGTTTGTTGGATGCAGCACAGACTGAGTGGGTGTACTTATCTGAACACTCCATCCTCAGGAAGGAGTTCAGTGTTCACTGGAAAAGTCTCAGTTCGTTTGCCTGTAAGGATAGTTCTGGTTAATTACTCATGACTAAATGAGACAAGAGTCAGTGAGAAAATGTTGCAGCATTCTAAAACATTAGTAATAAACCAGTGTACTTGGTGTCAGTCCTTCAAAATAAAAGAAGCTGACATGAGAGTAGACAGGAGCCACTTTTAGTAGAAGCATATATACTCCTTCTCCACCCACATGCAGCACCATAGACACGAATCGAATGCAGCTGTGAGACAGTTCTTTTTTTTTGTGACTAAGTGTTTAAGGCCACTGGTGAACATGAAGGGAATCAACTGCAGTAAAAATAGACAGCAGGGTGAGGGAAATGATGAAGCAGAGTATAGCCAACACTCATTGCATTGGAATGCTCTGAAATCTAAAGCAGTCTAACAAATCTCTGAGCACACTCCTTCTAAACCGGAGATATAATAGCTGTCAGCTAATAGATTGAAGATACGCTCCACAGTGCTATTAAAGAAACAGACTTAATTGAATTGGGACTGCGCTCTCCATAATGAGTCTGCTGAATTGATTTGAAGTGTTTACAAAATGTCCTTAATAAACAGATCATTGTTAAAGCACATCATTCTCCCTGTCCTGATTATGCTGTCACTGAGGGACGCTGGAGCCATATTAAATCTTCAGAAATAATCAGAAAAATATGCCAACTTGTTTTGAGTTAATTATGGTATTTTCATTTATAAAACTAATTATAATGCAGGGAATGATCCAGAACTGGTGAAATCTTAGTTTAAAAGTCGCTAAAGTTTTCCAAATATGCAGATCGACCACACACACGCGTATGGATCTCACATGTTATATTTTGTTTTGTAATTTTGGAAAGTCAACAGGAGATTTCAGTTCAGTAAACCACATCATAACACTTGGATGAGCGTCTCCATGTGCTTATTAAACAGTAACTCCTCAAGTTAACCTCAGCAGACCAAATGGAAAGGAAGAAAAGATGATGAATGAATGAAAAAGTTTATTGTTATAAAAAGATAACATCCCATATTATTATGACATACAAACTTGTCACGATAGAACAAAAAAAATCGTTTCGATTAAGTACTCCTGTGCGGTCTGGTGACAGTCACAGAGTGAGAGATGTTGTCTGGTGTTACTCATGCCCACAGCACAGTTTTTATTTTACTAGCACAGACTGTAACAATATACACACATTGGTATCACATGGCTTTATGCAGCCTCTACAGCCTCCACCAATCAGAGCAGTTGGTCTGAGGGGAACGCTGCGTTTTGATATCCATGTTAAAGCCTGTTCATCCTGCAGATTTCCTCTGTTAAAATGTTGATACACAGGCTGCTTTAAGCTCAGATTACCAGATCACCAAACCTAGACTCAGGCAGCCTGATCTGCCATGACGATCATCAGTTATATTGGGTATTCCCCTTGTGATCAGGCCAGAGGTGTAGCTTGTGGTTAAGTCCACTGACCCTTCATTTTCAGCCAACTTTATTAATATATGACCTCACATATGCAAATGAAGCCATCTCTGATCAGCACTGTGATTAGCATTCCAGCCCACACATCAGCTATAGGGGTTTCTAAAGTATTACTGCATGGAGCTGTGCTTGAAAAGTAATAAGGGGAAGAGAGGGAGGGAGGGGGCAGCCAAGAGAGACACGCCACTCAAACTTCTGCATTCTGCATTATAAATCACACACTAAAGGATTACTCATTTGTCATAGTCCAGTTCACCTCTCTGAAGAATCAGGACATAGATATCACACCAAAGACAGTTTAAAGACAACACCATCCCGTCTCCACCTGCTGCTCTCAGAGCTTCTGGACTTCTTGCTCTTTGTCGACATGTTGACATGCTTGTGTGATTTGATGCTCTGTTTGATGTGAAATTAAGTTGAAAACATAGAGAATACCATAATTAGTGAAAAGACTAGCTGTGGACAATGAAAAAAATCTTTCTGTGCTATCAGAAAGATAATATATTCATTTGTGATCAGAGCCCTAAATCTGACACATTGGACCTTTAAATGATGAGAAGTTAGGTCAAGTGTGCACCAGTGTCCCCAATATCAGCTCAACAATGTCCATCTTCTATGGACATGGTGACTGTGACACTGTCCCTTCTTTTCTCTCTAAAGTTGTGAGTGGCCACCTTGGCCTCATCCCTCAGTGATGCTTGCTGCTCATTTTGGGGTGCAGTTTTATTTAAAATGACTGCCATGTATCACTGTGGACGACAGAGGCTGGAGGCCTCGTTCATGCCTCAGTGGCTGAAAATGAAATAGTCTGCGCCCCCTCTGTCCCCGGAGTCTCTTTGTATTAGCGTGTTCAAAATGCCTCTTCACTCGTTCAGATGTCAGGCAGTGTCTCACTTTCCTGTTAAAACTTGTTGCCACTGCAAGCCCAATTAACTTGTAAATGGAGACATATTGAGACATTGAGCTTTATTGTGAAAAGCGTGTCTGGAGGCAGGCATCGACCAGCAAAGCCTTGCCCAAATATTGGTTCAATGTCAATGCCTTTTCCTGTTGGCTACACTCTGACTCGCAGTGCTGATGAAGATAGATTAGTATGCTGACATAGATTGGTGTGAGATTAAATGAGTGAGAGATAAAGAAGACGTATCGAGGAAGACAATGAGAGGAGTGAACGAGTTCAGCCCTGACCACAGGAACAGTTGAGTAAATAAGCAGCACGGGTCACCCTGGCTCTGTCATCATGACTTAGCCAGCAGAGGATAGCTCTACAGTGAGGGAGATAGATAGAGAGAGCGAGGGCAGAGAGGTAGTTAAGGGACTAAACAAGCAGCACATTGCCACCGTGGCCCTGTCAGCTTGTGTTACAGCCGATGAGAAAGTAGGACAAATGGCCTGTGGCTGTCACAGTGCTGCTCGGGCTTTTTGGCAATCAGACAGTCTTTCAGCCACTTCTTGCCATTGTCAGTGAAATCTCAGGCAATAAGCTATGACTTGTAAAGTGCATGACCACCGCTAGTATGTAATACCAATGATGATATAAATAGCATTTTATAAAAATAGTTTAAAAGTAAGTTGATAATAATAATGCAGTTCCATGGATTTAAGTGAGACTGCACTGCTGAACAGCAACCACCGTGGCCACGAGCGACATTTGATTTGATAATGGCGCATTGAACTGTCCTTCATTTGCCAAGAATGAACTTCATTATCAGGCAGCCTGAATCAGACTGAGTGGAAGGAACCGCAAGCAATATATGCATGTGTGTCTTGGTGAGGTGCATGCTGTTATTTGTTTGTTTAATTGTGTTTTATTTTTGTGATAATACCTTTAGAATGGTTATCTGTGACACAGTGCCTGGAGCCAACCCTGTCTCCTAGAAAGTATTTTTATATACAGCTATAACAGCAGGGTTTTGTTTTGTTTTTTGAGAAAAATGAAATGACGACTAACATTTTCTATGAACAGTCAGGAAATGTTCATTAACGTACAAGACAAGCCACTAAAATATATCAGTAAATGTGCAGTAATCTTACAGTGCAGAGTTATTCTTAAATCAGCAGAAACTACAAGCTTTGCCAAAACTTAAAGTGACATTACAGTGCAAGGTCAACAACAGCAGCAGCTAATATTACTGACTAGTCCAACAGCAGTCAGCCCAGCTCTGTGTCTGTCTTTCAGCCTTTTATTTCACCAAGCTCTCACCAACCACTAAAAGTCAGTCACACATTTACTCTTGTCCGGTGGCTGTGGTACAAACACTAACACTCCCCCCGGTGCTCTGAACAGTCTGGGCAGCCCGGCTAACAAACTGAGCTAACATTAGCTAACAGCAGCTACAGTTGTCAGCAGTTTACTTCACTGTCAATCAGGAAACTCTGTAAATCACAGAGTTGATGCAGAGCAGCCGGAGGACATCAGTGGGAAAAGCAGAAAACATTTTCTCCATGAAATATGATCCAGTTTCACCAAAATCAGTCAAATAGTTGGTGGTGTGTGACTTGGCGTGTGCCATACAGAGACATGTACTTCTCACAGGTAATTGTACCTGGAACTCCAAGTTATGTAGCGCCAGAACACACGTACAAGTTATTATGACAATTTAGTAATTTATAAATGGAATTTCTAGGAGACAGGGTTGCAGTAGCACAAGAAGAATCATAGGGTGATTCTGTTTGCATCTGGTAGAGACTTCTTGAAACTTCTGCTTTCACACCACAAACAAGCAGCATGAAGTGGACCAACCAGGAAACAGGATGATTATAGATACATAATTTTAGCATTATTCAAAAATAATAATCGTGAAAATGTAACAACGCAACATTCTTAGTGATCTGCATGAATGATCTGCTTCTATTTATGCAAGATTATTTAGTAGCCATGACAACACGTATGTAGATGATCAGGGATTTCCCCTGATGCATCTCAAAGTCAGAAGCAGTAAAAACAGAGATGCGTTGAGCTTGTCTCTTCCTCCATGTGTTTTATCAGTTCCTCATTAAAAAGTGAGCGTAACCATAGCAACCACACAGAAGAAGATGTTTCCTTTGTCCTTTTCCTACCTGTTTGTTACTTTGCATTTAATCCAGTCATAGTCTTAACTTAATAATCAGTTGATCATTCACAAACAATCTTCCTAATCTTCTTGATTTGTTTTCTAATATGCCAAGGTTAATGACAATGAACTGAACTGCAGGGAAACACCCATGAAGTCAATAAACTGAATCAATATAGCTACAGAGATAAACTGTTCATTAATTCATTTATTCATTTTCCACAAACCGCCTATTCTCATCAGGCTTGCAAGGAGATGGAGCCGCTCCTAGCTGCCAAACAACAGTCACCAGTTAACCTGCGTGTCTTTGACTGTGGGAGGAAGGCGGAGCACCCGGAGAGAACATGCAAATGAGCATGAGAACATGCAAATATAAAATATATATTTTTGAAAAATCTATCAGCAGCTTGTGAAAGACCAGAGGACACTCTTCTTCCTTCAAATAATTAATCTCCAACTCAGTGCTGCTTTCCAGCAGTACTCCCTCTTATGCACTGGCTGCCAGTTTCACAAAGATATTTCAGACTGCTCTGTAGTGGGCTAATCTTCATTTTGCTCTTCGATTAGCCCAATGCAAGTCATAGACATAAAGACCATAAAAATGTAGAAAGGCTCCTCATGTCAGGGGATCCCTGCTCTGTGAGTCTCTGTATGTCCAGTCACTTCTGTCAGTTTGATTAAGTACATGACGTTACATTTTCCAGAGAATACAGCATACAAGCTGTGTGTACTGTCATTCCACCAGATACTTCTGTTCGTTCATATGGGTATGTTTTGTCCAAAGACGCTTTCTACTTGTCTGTTGTGTGTTGCCAGGTTACCAAATATATAGCAGTCTAAAACTGTGTTCATTTATGATCAACAGAGAGAGCGCAAGAATGAAAGAAGCATGAGGAATCACTTCAATGTGGTGGAGGGGTTTGTGTGTCGCTGTGAGCCTGGAGCTCTGCTGTCTGGGACAATAGCTTCTGGAAGGGTAAATTGGTCCTGGGGGAGGACACTTGTCACCATTTCTGTTTGTGATTTTCATGGACAGGGTCTCATGGTGCACTTTGGGGGAGGTCACTGTCTGGTTTGAGGGCCTCACATCTGCTTTTCTGCTCTTTGCAGATGATGTGGTTCTGCAGGATTCATCAGACTGTGACCTTCAGCACGCACTGTGGTGATTTGTAGTGGAAGGTAGACTGAACTGAATAAGAGTCAGCAATGCAGGTGCCATAGTTTTAGATTGACAGGCAGATTGATGCAGAATTAGCAGTGATGTGGGCGTTGTAATGGACCACGGTATTTACTTGTTATTGTTTATTCTAGCCCTCACCTGTTCAAGTGAACTTTGAGCAGGCTGAAAATAAGTCTCTCCTTTTGGAACTGGGGTTGACCTTAAAGGCCAGAAATCTCCTCAGGTTCAAGAGCTTGGAGTAGAGTGTGTCAGCCTGCAGTATTGAAATGAGCCATCTGATCAGGATGTGTCCTGGGTGCCTTCACATGGAAATTTTCTGTAAACGTTAGAATGAGAATGCCCTGGAGACTATATGTGTCATCTGGTTTGGGAGTACCTCAGGATCCCCCAGGAGCAGTTGGAACACGTGCTCAGGAGAGGGACATCTGGACTACTATGTTTAGCTTTGATGGCATCTTGACCCGGATGAATGGAGCAAAAAGAACATCAACAATTAGACAAGAATGCAATTGCAACAGTAATGGATCTTCACTTAAAACAAATATGCTGTCGCGTCAAAGGAACTGAAAATGAAATCCAACAGTGCTGTTATTATAAAGTTGTAGTTTTTGTGTTCTTTGCTTTATTCTATCTGTTGTGGTCATCCATTGGCCGCTCTTCTCTTAAATCCTTTGCTCTCCACAGTGTTTATGTCACCACCTTTAGTCACTTTTTCAAGTTACTTTGCTCCCAAAACTCTCCGTTGGGTTCAAACTCTAATGAAGGATGCAGAATTGTTTTTGAACCATAAAAAGCACAAACTGTAATAAGAACTGTG
This sequence comes from Nibea albiflora, assembly GCA_014281875.1. NCBI lineage: Eukaryota > Metazoa > Chordata > Actinopteri > Sciaenidae > Nibea > Nibea albiflora. Next base: position 373,226 of record CM024805.1, on the reverse strand, counting down.
GACGAAAATTTCAATATCCCAAGACCCGAATCCTGTGATCTGGTCAGAGCTGTGGATGTTTTATGATCAGTTCTCATTTGATCAGTTTGATATTTGTTTTCATGTGTGCCAGCTGATGGACGGGCATACTGATTATTATAGTTATGTTATTTAGATGAATAATACATCATGTTGTTGCACTATTTTGCAGATTGATACTCGCACACAGGTGTTTTGACTCATCATCATGTCTGGACCTCAGACTCTGCTTGGTTCACATCTGCTCACTTCCCTATAAGGCCCTGTCCACACGAATATGCAGCCTCACCCAGTGCGCCATTGTTCCGAAAAAATCTCCATAAACACAGCGTTGTTTCTAGAAATATCTGTGTTCACATGGATTCATGGAAACGACCCACAACGTAGTACATATACCAGCCCTGTATGTGGCGCTGTGACACCTCCACACCAATACACTAAAACTGGAAGAACTGTTCACAAACATGTTCTTTTGTTGCTCCTCGCAGTAGTTTCTATAGTACGAGCCTGTCGTCCGCCATTATTGTTGTTATGATGTGTCTAGCTGTGGTGGCTGAGGTTAAAGGTTAGACATTGTTTCTGAAAAAACACCTCGAAAAAGCTGGATCTGTCTGGACGTGAGGCTGAAACAAGAAAGTATTTATGCAGATTTGACAAAAACATACTCGTGTGGACAGGCTCTTAGTTTTGTAGGATTTGTTCAGGTAGCTAGTGAGAGCAGACAGGTGTCTATCATTGTTTGGTGTGTGGTTAACACATTTTGGAAATGTTACCTTTATTTTTTACTGGTTTCCAACAAGTGGCTTCATCTTCATCGTGTCATTGAGTGTTTTCCGCCTCCCTGCTGACACTGACCTCCACAGCATCATCCTGTAGACACTATAAAGGAAAGAGAACACATTTGCAGTACGTTGTTGACTCTGGAGAAGAGCACTTTATTGTGTCTGTATTTAACTGAACTGATGTCAGAGACTGTTTTTTAATTAAACGGAGGTAGTTTATCTTTAATCAGCAGGAAAGTTATGAATGAAAGCCTGCTGTGTTATTTGCTTCTGGCTTTGAAATGTAATCGGAATATATTAGTACACTATTCACCCTGGTTTTAACATAATATAATACATATACAAATAATTCTAAAATATTTGATATGGAGTGAAATCTGATGGTGTGAAGTGGTTTCAGACTAATTCTAGTCAGAGTAGAAGTAGGCTCTGTTTGGTCTGTCTGCACTGACAGCGGATCCTCTGTGTTTCTCTCTATATTATTACACAATATAACACCTTCCGTGTTAGCTCCAGGGATTTCAACACATACAGAAGACAAACATGTCACTGAATCATTTATCTGATCTCTGACCACAACAACCATTTAATGATCAGTGTGGGTGAAAGATGACAAACCTTCAATTAGCAGAAAGAGCCAGACACACCAGCTCAGATCTTGGACCCCATGTCTCAGGTTTGCTGGGGACATATGGAACAGACTTCGATCTATTTGGAATTTGTAAGGATCGAGATTTTTTTTTTTTTCAGTGACAGAATTTTAAACTTCAGCACAATAGATACTTGATATTTCCTTTGATATCAAGACAAACAGGCCAAGGCACACAAAATAAGCTCTTTTTTCTGTTTTGAAAGTGAACAACCTGCACATGGTGCAGAAAGAGCCACTGAACACATCAACATGGATTTTCCTCTGCATTGCTTTAATTGTGTAGCTTTGAGGAAAATCTGATTAGAGATCTGTTTTTTCTCTTTTATATTTATTGTCAATATTGAATGACAATATTAAATAATTCTATAATAATTGTATAATTTCAAACACGTATTGCTACCTTACAGACTACTGCTTCCAAGGTCCAGAATAAACTTCCAGTGTTACATGACTTTTCCAAAAAATGAATTATGGATATGTTTTCAGTTCTAAACTGAAGTGGAACTTCCGTCATTAACTGTTGACAGCAGACAGGATGTGAATTAACATCAGCTGCTCACATCTCAGAAAGGCTTGATCACCAACTGGGCAAAGCGGACCTCAAGAGCCCAGAAGACCCAGGTCCATGTGGCAGTTAGTTTAGAGGATATTTGAATGATATGGAAATGAATTGATATTATAGACACTAGAGAAGCACAATAGAAAGTGAAGTGACAGTGATATGATATAGATCAAGTATTTTATATGATCCACTTTATTGTTTCAGTACACATTGTGCATTTCACCAAATATGAGTGTGCTTAATTGGGTTATTGAAACTGTTAAACAGTTAAATCAGTGCTCACCACTCATTTTTGCAGAGGTTTCCTGATGGGTTAATCTGACCTTGCATGCTGGGTTAACCACTTTAATCTAGGTGCCTCAGCAGGCAATTTCATTGCCACATGATGGTCTGCAAGCTCTTGACTCATGCTCATGTCTTTACTTTGCTCATGTCTTGACATTATTATTCATTTTAGTCCAGGTGTCTTGGCTTCTTCACCAGTTGACCTGAAAAAGTCAGTGTGTGTGTGTGTGGCAGCTCTGGGTCCCCATCATTACCACACACTGACCTGCACAGTTGCTTGTGTGCTTGGATGCACCGTGCTGTACTCGCTGGCAGGACTTTATGTGTCTGGAAACATTCAGACCAGACAAGGCCAGGAGGTTGTCGGTACAAATCCCAATGGGGGGATCTTGTAAATTAAAGATTAATCCCTCAGTGGCACTGAGTGTGAAATCAGCTGGAAGCACATAGATGTGGGGGCATTGGGCGCAAGCAGCCACATGGAGACAAGCAGCCACAATAGTGTTTATCATGTTCTATTGTGAACCTCTGGTCACGGCCCGCTTACTGAGAGCACAATGAGCTTCAGCCAGCGGTGCCAACCCGGCCCTGCAGTCATTGCTGCTTTATCATTGTGAAAAAAGACCTGTGTGGCTCTGTTAGAAAATGGTCTGCTGACACAACTGGACAGGGGTTATCAACTCCTTCCATGTGCTGCAGATCTGGCTCTGAGGTAGAGCAGGTCGTCCACAAATCAGAAGATCGGCGGTTTGATCCCCTCCAGTCTGCATGTCGAAGTGTTGTGCAAGATACTGAACCCCAAGTTGCTCCTGAAGGCTGTGCCATTGGTGTGTGAATGTGTATGAATGGATAGCTCCTCAAACTGATGAGCAGTTGGCACCTTGCATGGCAGCCAAAGCCATCAGTGTATGAATGTGTGCGAATGGGTGAATGAGATATTTACTGTAAAGAGTACAGTCCATTATAGTGTCCAGCCCTTTATTTTAAAGGCTCTGTAATTCTACCATAGCTGCCATTTGTCGAGTAAAAGCAGTTTTAAAAAAGCAGAGCTGTTTTCACCCCCTCATGCACACTCTTCATACAGGTTTCCATTGGCAACTTGAAATGAGATTCTGGTTATGGCACCTAGCACGCCTTTCTTTTTTAGACACAGCCACTTAACACGTCATGTCTCACAAAGCAAACAACGGTGCTTCCATTCTTTTCACTGCTCTTATATGACGAGGCCTTTGTGTATGTTCCAGCTTTCCACCAGGAAACAATCCTGATACATGAAACAATGTGACTATCTTTAGACTGATGTACCAGCTTGTCAACCTGTTTTTTTCCATTGCACATCAGAGTTGGTATGATGTAATGGTGTAATGGTGTATATTTATTGTAGAACTAATCAGTACTGATTCTAATCACTCACCTAATATGTGACTCAGGAGGTAGAGTGGGTTATACCAGAGGATCAGTGGTTAGATTCCGGGCTCCTCCATCCTGGATGTTGTAGTGTCCTTGGGCAAGATACTGAACCCCAAATGTGTCCAGATGTGTGTGTGAGGGCGATTAGTTCCTGTCTGATGAGCTTTTGGCAGCTTTCACTTCTACCCTCAGTGTATGTAATGTGCAAGTGGTCAGACTTAAAATATATAAGTTGCGCTTTTAAGAGCTTATGAACATACATACACACATACAGTGTATACATCCATGCATACATACGTACAAACATACATACACATGGTTTCATGTCCATGTTTCTTTAGTTTGTCTGATTGAGAAAAGGGACAGAACAAGAATATGCAGCTCATCTGCACACTGTACCTGTTCTGCCCTCACCACGCACACACACACACACACACACACACACCCACACACACACACACACACAAATGCATTTTAACTAAATAAATATCTGTTTGTGTACAGTTGTCCTTGTTGAGTCTTTGACGGTCCCACTGGGCCCTCGTTGTGCACGGATCTGAAACAGTGAGTTATGTTGCAACTTTTAGCATCATATTTTTGTAGAAGGTAAGAGTCTGGCGAGAAAATTGGAAAAGTTTTAGTACAGATAGTTTGATCTTGATACAGTAGGTGAATGTGAGCAGATAGAGAACAGTTTCTGGCTGGCTTGAATTAGTTCTCAGGCTAAAACAGGCTTCAGTCAGGCTTGAATCGTGCAGACATACCATATGAACCATGTGTATGTTCATGTGTGTGCTATGTTAGAGATATTTTGCTTAGTACTTAATTATATGCCTACATTTCAGTCTCTCGGTCATTTGCATGGACGTGAAAGTGTTCTGCCTCTGGTTTAATTCACCTTGCAAGAAAAAAAATCTTCAATTCTTTGAGTCAATATTTCCTCCCGCCAGGGAGGATTGGACTCCGATTACCATCGAGGCAAAATAAATCAGGACAGAGAAGTGACAGAATTTGTGGTGAATGTCCCAACAGCAGCACCGTAAAGTCTCCATGGTTTCAATATGAAAGAGAAACTAGATTTTTTAAACTGAGAGATGGTTTATTCCCAGCCAAAGAGACCTAAGAAGAGCTGATGAGGGATTTAAAAGGGTTCGGCATTGAAAAATACATTTGGATCTGATCAAACCTGTCCCTAGATAGAAACCTTTCTCTGTGTTTAAATGAGCTTCACAGAAATATAGCTGAACTGAAGATAATAATAGTCATGTCAAGGTTATGCCACTTTCCTCTGACTAACCTGCTCAAGCCTTTTTAGTACTTCACAATCAAAGTCCACAATTCAAAACAAATGTTATATTTTAAGAAACTATACTATATTATAATATATGCAACAAATATTTGAACTTTTGCCTCTTCTATTTATTACCATGTTCCCTTAGCATGTCTGTTTACCCTCGTTGTTCTTTTCCTCTTATGTAACTGTGCTCCGATTTACCTGAGGCACACCAAAGTGTTACATAAATAAAGATGTTTTTATCAGGTTCTATTATTGCATTACTGTAGAAATGGAAGCTCCGGCTGCAGTATGAATGCTCACAGAATGAACTCAGACCTTTTTCATTAGTGTTTGTTTATTCAGAGCTGCTGTACTCGTTTGCTTTAACCTCAGAGGAGAAAGACAGAAAAACACACTTTCACTCTTTTTGTTCTCCATCAGTTTGTAGATTTTCATTTAGTTTGAAAGAAGCTTGTCTGCAGTGGCCATCAGTCTGGCTGTAACAGTCCACGTGTGTCTTCATAGTCTGCCTGCGCCTAATGATGACAGTCCACTGAGGAGTTCCTGATTAGCCTGGAGGGAAACAAACAGTTTTCTGTTCGTGTCAGGGGTCGCTTTTTGTTTCAGTTGCATTTTTTGTTCCACATGTGAAATAAGCAGGTCACTCTGAGTCTCTGTGACATCATCATGCAGGTGACAAGCCTGTTGTTGGCTGCCTTGTGATGGTCCTGGTTGTAAGGTATTACCTTTCATCCTTTTCATCCCCTCTGAATGTCTGGCCCTTTCTCACATTAGAGGATGTTTAGAAGAGTGCTGACGTCACATGGCTGATGTCATTCTGCTTCATGAGTTGGGCCCTTGTGAAACAGGCTCCGTTGTCTGACACCAACATTTTTGCTGAACTTAGACCAGGGGTGTCAAACTCAAACATACAGAGAGCCAAAAAGCTCTGCACAAAGTCGCGGGCCAACATTGATATTTATTGAAAAAAATGGACCTAAACAAGTTCAAACAATATGGAACAAGCAAAGTTTGATATAACTTAATATTGCAGGCATGCAAAATAAACTTTCAAATCAAAACTTTTCCTCTCTCTCTGTCTAATCACTGGACACAAATCAAATCAAAATTCTTTGACATAAATTGTGAGTCATTTAGAAGCTGGTACATGACATAAACAAAGTGAGAACACACACAGGTCTGTGTCTGCCTGTGGAGGTTTGGCTGATCTGAGTGTCTGATTGGCTTATGGAGTGGTGATGGTGGGGAGCGGTGAGCCGGTGATACGCTGGACAGTTTTCACCACCTTCTGCAGCACCTTCCGGTCCAAGATGGAGCAGTTACCGTACCAGACTGTGATGCAGCTGGTGAGGACGCTCTCAATGGTACGACAAGGGTAGATGTTTCCACAGGACAGTCATGTTGGGAGAGCGCTCTCTTAAAGGGGATGAAAGTAAAAGCATTGTAAGGTGATTTTCTTGATAATAGCACCATTTTCAAGTTATTTCAGAGTAAAATTTAAAATGAAGATGTGAAGGTGCGTGTGTGTGTGTGTGTGTGTGTGCGCGCTCTGGCCCACATTCAATGCAGCAGCGGATGTACATCCATCAGCATTCTATGTCTATTTATTACTTACTGCAATGTGATCAGATTCTGGATTCTGTGCTCTCCACATCTGATCACATCTATCTTCACAGCCTCATCTCTTCCTCTCTTCTTCCTTCGGTGTCTCTCTCTCTTGTATTATGAATGGGTTGAACACTGATGAGTTGGATTCTACAAAGTCAAAGGAAGGTCATCGCTCTTTCTCTCTGTGCTTAGCCCATTATCACACTGGGTGCAGGCTAGTTAGACCAGCGGTTCATAAACTGTGCTGCTGCACACTGGTGTGCCTTGGAATCAATCTTATTTATCATGATTTATAGCTATAATTATATGAAAAAGTGTGCCTTGGAAATACTTGTTTTTATAGATGGTGTGCCTTGTGAAAAAATGAGAACCACAGAGCTACACTAAAGAGCCCTCTCCTTCACCAACCTGGATGAGGCAGTGGACCCCACATTGCACACGTCAGCTGCACTCGCGATCCGCGATCACTTCGGCTAGCCTCGCCTGAATGACACAAACATCTTCGCATTTCCTGTAAGTGCGACAAGCACAATGTACATGCGTTGGTAACACACCAACTACATCAGCAGGAAAATGCTGCACCATCGAGTTCAGATATATTGTATGTACCTGACCACAGACAATGTGGGTGCTGGGCCTTAAAAAGACAGCTGCATTGGTTAGAAAGTAGCAGTTGTATGATAGTGCCCCATACATACACTGTTTGTATGACTGACCCACTCATCTAACATGAAGACGTGGTCTGCTGGATGTAAATATTACTGGTAGTTACTCTGTTGTGGCAAATATATGTAAGGACTGGTGGCTGTCAGCCCAAAGGGCTGGTGTGCCATGGTTGGACTGCCGTCGGGACTTTAGTTCTGGTAATTCTGAGCAATTTTGATCTCGAAGCCCCTGGCATTGTAGTAAATGTACTAGTGGCTGTCATTATGTCTGAGGTCGCTGGTGGTTGAACTCTGATGGAGAGCAGGAGCTGGTGTAATGTAGCTGGCAAGCTGTGGAGCTGTTGGCAGCAAAATGCAGCAGCTGTCACATATTGACATTGCTTTGATTTTGGTAACACAGATACATGTAAATAGATACCAGATGATGGTTTTAAAGCTCAGAGTAATCTTTTGGCACTTCAGTATCCAATAGATGACCATTTTTGTACAAGATGTTGTAAATACGGAATATGTAACACTGCAAAGTACTGATAGCGGTCACCCCCCACGCTCCCCTCCCCAGACTGCAGCTAACACAGGTTGCCAGATATCTGATTGCCAGCTAACGGTTTATTTCATGAGTCTGACTATAGTTTGTGCTGCAAAATAATGACAATAACAAGTTTCATTTGGTTTGTGTCCATTTGATTGAGAGAGAGAGAGATACGGCGGTACTTTCTCTTGCAGCGGTAAAGTTCAGCATAAACTCCTGTAGAAATCTTCTAGTAAAATAAATGTCCCACACAACTTTGAGGTGAAACAGCCGGGTAGGTCAGTAACTTTTACAATGTCTTTGTCACTTCCCATGATGCACTGTCGGTCAGGATCTCTGTCACAACACAATCTTACAGTGTCCATGAGATCAGAAAGAGAGGGACGATGATGGTGGAGATGTTTTGCGATTCAGAGGACATCTTACTGAAAACAGGCACTCTGGGTCCTTCTGGGCCCTAAACGTCTCCATCTTTCAAATCATCTCCAGTATTTACTGTGTTACCACGTGTCTGCTCGTGGAGCTTCTTAGGTCAGGCAAAATTTGACGTTCACTTCATTCAGTAGAGCATGTTTTCTTAAGCTCTGATGACTAGCCCCTGCATGAGTCTATGAATATTATGTATTATATTTACATTTTACTGGTAGTGTGAAATGTGTATTAATCCACCATTTAAACTAGTCCTCAATAGGCGCACTCTGTCCTTCTTTCAGTGTCTAGAAATTGCCACCAAATGTGTGTGTTGCAGTCACCGTAGTGATACACAGCTGTCAAACCCCATCAGCTGGTCTGGTTCAGTAGCGCCCCAGAAGCGGGCCTCCACTCGCCACCGTGTGAAATACGTGGCTGATTCGTGGTTATACGTGGTTTTATTTTTTTTTAAATTAATAACTCATGTATTTAAAAACAAAAAGCAGACCTTTAGGTTTCAGACTTTTTTTTGTATTCTTGGACAAAAAATTATTTAGTTATTAGTTAGTATTATTAAAAGTTTAGTTTTGATGCATGGGTTAAAAGTTATTATTTGTGTCAAAATTTTACTAGAAAGTGTAGAAAATGACTAAAAACTAGGAAGGCACTCAGAGAACGCAGATTAGATGAACTTTAATGATCCCACACCAGGAAGTCCATTCATCACAGCAGCTCATATAGACAGAGGAGATGAGAAATCAAGAAGCTGCGCTTTTCTGAACCAACTTTCTGCTTAAGGCTCTTTGAGAGGCCATTTTTCATGCTTGACATATATTCTTATGGACTTTTTCCTGCCTTTGTTCTCCACAAATTACAACATGCAGCTGGCAGTGATGGACACAGTGATGAAATATGACGCTTAAAATATCGCTCTCGCCTAGTGGCTTTCTGCCATACAGGTAGTATGATTGCTAACACTGACGGAGGCTAAAAAATAACATACGTCTAAGGAAAATAAATATATCAAATTTTACGAGAGCATATGGCCCTCACGGTGTCTGCCAGGAAAAATTCTGGCCCTTGTAGTTGATGACCTCTGCTTTAAATGATGGATGGACAAGTGTTACAACTGATCTGTCTTTAATTGTCAATTAACATTGTCAAGTAAAAAATGATTTGTTTATTTGTCCTGTAATTTGGATCAATGACAGTACAAAGAATGGACAGAGCATGAGTGACAGTCTGTCTCAAGTGGCCCCTCAAGGAATTACAGTTTTGGGCACTTCCGCGTTGGCTTCTTTTCCCAGCGCTGGAGGTTCTTCATTGACCTATGGTACACCTCTCACCAAGTTAGGTTCAAATCATGCAGGATGTCTGTAATCTGCTCTAAATCAGGCTGCATTAAAAAATCAGCAATAGACAGAATTGTGGAGCAGATCCCATACACACACACACACACACACACACACACACACACACACACACACACACACACACCTCTGCTCCTTCTCTCACAGTACCTTGAGCTAACTTCCTCCCTCCCATATGTTCCTGTGTATTCCACAGCTGTGTCTGTACAGATGGAGCCCACTGAGAAAACAGTCACACAAGCTCCGGGCTGTGTGACAGAAATGGCACTGCCAAAGACGGCGACTCTGATTGACAAACACACTGCGACTCACTTCATCTGAATTCTCTTTCTGTGTCTCTCATTTCCGTCAGATCACGATAACGGAGACTGTGCTGTTCCTGGTCCAGTACACGTCCAAAGAGTTCGACCGGTCCGAGAAGACGGTGGCCACCGGGGACTGCTGTTACCTGAACCCGCTGGTGCGCAGGACCTTCCGCTTCCTCGGTAAGTCTTAGGCCGGCTACTTTAGCTTTTGATTACTGCAGACCCTCTCAACGCTGCTCTGCATTTTTATATGCACAGTTGAGTCTCAGTGAAGCATCTTTGTGAATGGCTTCGGTCAGAGATGCATCCTCCTCTCAAGAACTGAATGGGATGTGGAGCATCTTTCAGACAGCTTTCCTCCCACAGTCTACAGCGTGGGAGAAAATTGGTCCTCTAAATTGGCTGCAGGTGTGATTTGCTGTCTACCTGCGGGTGTGTTTGTGTGTGTGTGCGTGTGTGATGCCTATCCTTATAATGGACAACATTTCCGGGGTATTGACCTTTTCTGCCTCAGCAACAAGGAAGTGCTCCAACTCCATTATTTTGTCTTTCGTGTCTACTTCCTGTGATCACAAAGAGCTGTGTGTTTGTGAGACAGAGCTTCTTCTGCTGCAGTCTGACAAGCATCAGGCACTGTTTACATAGCATCGCTAATTCGATCAGTTATCCCAACACATTAATAATCAGTGACTGCTATTTGTGTTTAAAATATGACAGAATCAGAAACAGAAATCTGAGGGGCTGTTTAACTGTGTCTGTACAATATATCTTCATCCAAAAGTCAGTGGCATGACATAAGATAAGATAAGATAGGCTTTAATTATTGCACACCAAGGAAATTCACTTGTCACAGTAGCTCATATACACAAGGTTGATAATAAATGATTCACAAATGAGAAATATCTAGAAAAAGTCATGAAGTCATGCTGGTGCTGAAGAGGCTAACAGCTGCTGGAATGAAGGACCTGTGGTAGATCTCCTTCCTACATGGTGTGAGTAGCAGTCTGTTGCTGAAGGAGCTGCCCACCCCCACCGCAGTCTCATGCATAGACGCCAGCCCTGCCAGCATCCTCCTCTGTCCCACCTCCTCTATGCCCAGAGGCCACCGACAGCCTTCGCTCTCCTGTCCTCTCTCAAATCCACAGCGATGCTCTCATACTCTGTTAGCTCCTCCATCTTATTGGGGAGAGATCCTCCCATGAACCGACGGTACGGATGATTTGTAGCATCTCTTCTGCTCCTTGCTGTGAAGGGTTACCATGCTAACTCCCATCACTGGTAGTTAGCTTTGCTGTCGCCTCGCAAATTTTAAACACACGCAGGTTTCTTTCACGGTAGTAAAAAAGAACTCTTCCTCCCATTCACTGTGAAAATCATAACTTTTCCGTCTTTTTTCTGCCATGTTTTTGGGGTAAGAAACCGCATTCAGCCCCCAGCTACTGTCACTGTCACAGTGCACCGCAGTGCAGGAGTGATGGTCACAGATACGTCAGATGTTCACACTGACAAAGTGTGTGTGAACTGTGCACTGTAAGTTTTGTTTTTTAACATTTGCAAACTTTAAATTGGTCAGCATCAAGATTCCAATGAGTAGAAGCATTGTGCGGCAGTATTTGTTGTTGCCAGGCAGCATAGTTATCTATAAACCCAGCAGCTGATGAAGAATAATAGCTAACTTAGCTAGCATTAGCATCCACGTTTGTAAAATGTACCACTTTATGGCAAAGCTGACCCTGTTAAATTGAATTAGACTGCACAGATCTACATACAGTCATAAAGGGAGTGTATAATGTTGCATAATTATCTTAGCTGGGTCACTTTCCGTTCATTTATGACCAAAAATGGTCAAACATGAGCGCCACTGCTCAGTCCTGCACAGAGTGATGTGTTTCTGTGCACCAACCTGATGTCTCACATACGCCAGAGGATGAAACAATGATGAGGAACAAGAGCCACTGCAGGAAATCTCACCCTGACTTCAAGTAAGACTTTTAATTTTAGATTATGTGTCACCAAATTGTGTCATAGTCAGAACTAATCAGTGTTTGTCTTTCTTCAGTGGTGACTGTCTGCCAGACCCAGATGATCCTTGATGAGGCCCCTGCCTGTCGTGATAACATGGAGCAGCAGCATTCTACTGGTAGAAAGATGAAGTTGTAACATCACCTGCATGTATTCACTTTGTATGCACTTTGTTCTTTCTAGTTGTGCTGGTAAATTTGATTTCATGGACGTGATGAAATGAGTGGCAGGAATCATCAGAGATGGTGGATAGACTAATCCTGTCTGATGACTATAGGTTGGACACTTACGTGTTTATGTAGAATCTGTGGTAACAGATGGGAGGGTGAAGGTTTGTGTGCAGTGGATGTGTGCAGCTCTGCTTAGACCTTCTGGGTTCTCCTTCGTTGGGATGTGCAGCAGCTAAATAAACACAGCTGAACCAAACGCAGTGTGCAGCAGTCTAAATCTCACTGATATGAGCGGAGTGGACAAAATAAAAGAAACACCTCTCAGTGTTACACAATACAATTCAAGAGCAGCGCGAACTGCAGACTGAAAACAACCATGAAGTGGAATCAACTTTTACGCATTTATTCACATGTACGCAGCTGCTGACCGCCACAATCTGCCTCTGTTGGCAGCCTTGCATTTCAAGCATAATAACAGCTTAGATGTTATTTGAAGGACGTGTTTCACCATCACTGAGAGAACTCGAGAGAGCAGTCATGTTCTCCAATGCAACCTATACCCTGTTTCTACAATCTGCCCAATAAGATTATAAATCAAGTCTTTGTGGTAGGGCTAACTTTTTTCTTAGCGGTATGGGCTTCTTTGTCTATAGGGAAGTCTTAGGCTGCTGCATCCAGGCCTAACCATTAACATGTTTGTTTAATGTACAATGTATCTGATCTTAAATGAATAAAATGTTTTTATAAAAGACAATCTTAGTGATTTATTTTTTTGGATTGTTGTCCTAAACCTTCTGGCTACATCAAGTCTTTGAGCAATGACAAAGCAAAAGCAATGACTCCTGAGGGGTTTCATCCAAAACACCTCTGGACACATCCCTGTCACGTCGTGGGTGCGATGCTGTTTTGGTCCTGCGTGTGACTGCAAACTGCACCGGGAGCGTTTCAGAAGGGGTTTGCCCACCAGGCATTGTTGACTTGCTTAGGTTTGGTTGTTTTCCTTGGTTTAGGTGCTTCTACATGTATATATGTCTCTTTTTATGAGCGACATTTTGCACAGGGTGTTTTTATTTTGAAAATCAACTAGATTCTTATTGGCATTGACAAGAACAGAACAGCCATATAGATCCATAAGCCGTGATGCACACAGAATGCCCGGTGGAATTTGGGGGTTAGATACCTGCTGAATATTAATGAGTATGCACCTTATTTAGATTGTACTGAAGATCAGACAATTAAAGGAACTTAATAGAGTCATAGATTTTTATCAGCCCCACATACTGTACACTCTACTGGCCTGGACAGGGCCTGGTGTTCATGTTCATGCTTCAGAGTCTGGGTGCAGTGTCCGGTCTAAAGGTCAGGTTCTGCTCTAGGGCCCAGACTGATGCTTTCTTGATTTGCATATCCATTTTTTTGTTAAATTTGAAGTCCATCTAATTTTTTTTTTTAGGTGGACATATTAAAAATGACTCAAGATGTCATCAGGGTGGGTGCCCCAGTAGCTCACCATGTGCTAAAGCTAAGTCCTTAACTGAGTGGCCCGGATCCCATTCCAATGACATGCCATATCTCTGTCTTCCCAGCTGTTTTATTTATCTATGCACTGCTACACGACCCTCCGACAAGCAAAAACCACATAGCACAGTGTACAATGAGTACAATGTGTTGTTGAAAATGATTTTAAAATAGCTCAGAGTCCCAGAGGCAACACAGCATAGAAACTTTTCATATTTGACATTAACATAAATTGATGTGTATCCATGACCCACTTAATTCAGTAGCAGTTAAAATAGCAGACCCTTCCAAACTCCGCATAACCAACTGTATTATGTATTATCTCATATTCAAACTCAATAAACTTACAGTAAAGCAGGCACGCAACCATGTGCTACTAAAACAAAGTGTGGCTGGTAGAAAATCCTGCTGTGGCATGATATGCCATGTTTGTGTGTCATGTTTGTGTCCTATGTATGGCTGTGACTGTGGACCTGAATCTCGAATCTTAAGGAGGTGTAGAATAGATGGCTGTTCAGATATGACCAGTCTGAGTTCTTTTATAATGCTCACTCACAGGACTCACGGAATCTGCATTGGCACTATTAGCATTTCTACCATACATTGTATTGCTTAATTAGCATTGTGCTATAGCTTATTCATGACATAGAAACACTTGATACAAACAGCAAACGAAAAGAAATTCAAGCATAGTTTCCTATGCTATATGCCTTTTCTGGCGCTCTCAACTGCATCTCTTTGTCAGTAGTGTATTTCTTCTGACCACTCAAAGCTCTTTACAGTACATATCTCATTCACCCATTCACACACATTCATACACTGATGGCACTGGCTGCCATGCAAGGTGCCAACTGCTCATCAGTTTGAGGAGCTAACCATTCATACACATTCACACACTGATAGCACAGCCTTCAGGAGCAACTTGGGGCTCAGTATCTTGTTCTTGACACTTCAACATGCAGACTGGAGGGGATCTAACTGCCGATCTTCTGATTAGTTTTTTGATCTGATTAGTGGATGACCCGCTCTACCTCCAAGCCACAGCTGCCTGGTAGAAGAAGTAGTATAAGTAGCCGATTGTTATGGAGTAAGATAGCAATCATAAAGATGTGTGCATGGTTCTAACCATTCATATTCTTAATGTTAATTTGTATCCAATACTTATTTATATACTATACAATTACCAGACTTATACGATGGACAGATTTATATGTTGTGGAGAAATTGCTGAAGTCAAAGGTCAGTGGTGAGGTCAGGAAGAAGAAAGTGTTCAGGAGCCCCTGATGCCTTATGCTGTATTATTTATTGACACTTGGCCAAGGAGAATTAGAGACACTCTCATAATGATCAGAAGTGCCTGAGTTGGTCTCACATTCTGCCCAACTCGTGCTGGTAGATAGACTTTAAACCCCAAGATAACACCACAAATACTATACTCCCAGAATTAGGTAAAAAGAGAATGCTTTTACCAAGGATGGTGTCATTGCCAACATATTTTAGTCTGGAGACACAGATTGGAATGTCAGTGGCAAGCTATCTATTATGTGTCTAAACATGCAGCACCAGATTTCTTCGACCCTGGCCCCCACAGTGTTGAGATAGGATGGCACCTACTGTTGCCAGTCAAAGACAAACAACTAATACTGCTGAGGACCTCAAGGCCCACACGTGACTTCATGTAACCTTGTGTAATCTGTCTGTATGTTTGTGCTTTTAATAAATTCCATTTAAAAGTATATATGTGTCACTCAGAACACTACAAGAATAGAAAATTCCATAACATTATACGCCGATTGACACAATTTATAAATCGATAAGTCGTATTTTGATCAACATTATGTCTCAAATGAATTATTTCATATTTTGCAGGTCAGCACTAATTAACAAGCTCAAGCCAACTTCTATGTACTTCTAACTTATTGTAATCAGTATATCGTTAACTTGCAAGCTAAAGCAGTAAATCTGTAAGTCCATGAACTGCTGTCAGCCATCTTGGCGCATGCGCGTTTGGAGGAATCACGGTTCGATTAGTTTCCCATGTGACCTGCCTGTGACCTACGTGATGTCATTTTAACACTCTTCTACTCGTACCCACAAACTTGAATTCGTGTTCACAGTGAAGACTTCGAAGACTTTGCACTTTTAGATTCATACTGACATAAAAACAATCCTAATATTTATTGACATACAAATGTTTAACTTTACAAATATGAATGGTTAGAATCATGCACACATCTTTATGATAGCTATCTTACTCCATAGATTGTTCACTTAAGAATATTTAATATTTAATATAAAAGGATTCTCCAATGCACAATTATTTGTTACATTTACCTCTGATTTATTTATTGTTTCTTTTTAAATGTATTTTTTAGTTGCTGCTTCATTGCAGTGTGCAGCACAACAAGCCTTCTAACTCAACCATGTGAGATTGTGAGAGGTTTAACTTTTAAGATTCATCAGTTTTGTCTTATTTAAATGATTCTCTCTGGACTGAAGCAAAAGGACTGTTTTGCTTTAACAAGATGTTTTCATCATCTAACTTCATGTCAGACCATCTCTGTCATAGTTCAGCTGTGGAACGAGAGAGCGCTGACAGCTGTAGTAATATTTTAACATTTTGTCAGATCCCCTAATGTCCCAGCTGACACTGCTGCATGAGCAGAAAGAGAAATATGAAAATGTTCTTATGTGAAGCACAGTAATGTGCTGGAATGTCCTTGGGCGTCTTTTAGTCTAAAATCACAAAAATTATTCTGCTACACACGCGTACAACATAAATACAGACTTGTAAACATGTATGCATTCTCACAGGTAGAACGGCAAAATAATCCCTTGGATTGCTTTCTAACGAGACACACACAGTCTGAGTTTGTCAAATACACACACATTGCAGCATCGTTGGCCTCTCTTCATCCTCTCATGCTTAAGTGAGAGCAGGAGATAAGGCTGCAGAATAGGATTATTACCTAGATCCCTGAGGAGGAATCCACTTGGTGGCCTGGGTTTACCCTCACATTTACACATTCAGCATGCCATTCATGCCGCTCGTTAATGTTAACAGGACTCTCATTCCAGGCTAAAGCTCCCTTTATCCCTAAGAGACTCATTGGTTATCATGTATTATACACTGGTCTACTCTTGTACCTGAGTCAAGCTTATGTCTTGGTGTTAATTGATGTCACATTTAAAGAGCGCCGTGCATGAATTTTTGTTCACTTCTGATCATCCTTTCCTTTTCTAAGCAGACGGAAGAGGATAAATCGATTCAGCTGCCGAGCTTCTTTTGTATCTTGTGCTTCTATATTAGTAATAGAACGCCACTGTAAGAATCTGTCATCTGTGCCTGTTCAAAGAAACATTCATTAAAAAATATGTGCTTATCTAATTTCAGTGCTATACTTGCCTGCTTTATGCTAACAGAAACAGAACAAGTTCAATATGAATAATAATCATAGCTGTATTTTAGTACAAAAAAAAGCAAACAACTAGCATGATATAAGAAAAGTGAAATTTGTTATTTAAGACGTTTCTCTAATTATCCTGGAGGTTCAGTTCCAGGTAAGGCATGTTTCTGACCATGTGAATTGTTATGAAACGGCCTTATAAAGTTTATGTAGGGTCTACCTGGTAATGAGCTTTGGGTAACAGTAGACTGCATGAGTTTGAAATAGCTTGCAATAAACTAGTTAGTCACAAAAAGGAATGAAATATGACAATTGTTCAAATGGAGAAAGTGCACACAATTAGAAATCCTCTCCTTGAAGGAATTCATACTACTGCACTTGGTTGGCCACAATTCTGACATCAGAAAAGTGTGGTGGATGGGTGTTTCAGAAGCCATTTGACGCTCTGGTGAGCACTTCACCTGGTTCATACTGAGAGTTTTAGAGACAGGGTATGAAGCTCCGAGTACCTGGATGGTTAGGACATGTGATTTGGATGTCTCCTGGACACCTCATACCAGACATGTCCATTTGAAAGGAGACCTGGAGGAGAACCAGACCATGCTTGAGGGATTATATACCATACATAGGAATAAACTCCTGGGGCTACCTTATTAAATGCCTGGACAAACATAACGAGCACAAAATCCTTATGAAATAGATGGTGCTAGAAGCTTGGTAATGGGGTGCTAGTTGGTGACCTACAGTAGCTTGTGACCTAATTTCATGCATTTTAAAGCTGGTGTTCAGTCACAGTGTATGACTGAGCTGTTTGCCTTCCTTATTCAGGAGGCAATTGACTCACAACTGCCCACCTTTTTTGGTGGAGCTGTTTATCCTTAGGCAAAGGAAAGCTCAGTGAAGAAGGAATAGTTGAAAACAGTTGATGCTAAAGCTTAGCAATTACAAGATTTGTATAGCTATCGTGATGCCCCAACCTTTACCATACCACGCATGCACATGTGTACATGGTTTTGTGCAATGATGGATTATTAGCAACATTCCAAGGACACTCACTTTCAGTTTGACAAATGATGTGGTTTAGATTATACAGATGAACAACTGCTTTGATTAGAACTGGCCTGACCATCAGTCTCCTATGTTTCTCGACCTCTTGAATTATGTTGATCTTGTTGTTGTTGAGAAATTACTTTGTGAGTAAAATGTTGAGAACTGACCTGCATCGTGTACAAAACTGCTAAAATAAGTTTTAAATCTGAATTGAAGTATTTTTAGAGGAAGTTGCTGATAGCACACAGCACCTTTCCCATGTGTGGCACTTATTTCACTCAGAGAGCTCGTACTGTACACAGAGATGGAGGCAGTTCTCTTTGGGTGCAGAGAAGTGCCTGTGCCCTTTTAACTAAATGCTTACAGCTCACTGAGGCAAACTGCATAAGAGGTACAGCATTTGCTTCTCTTTAATGTACCAACATCAGCTAATGGGTTTGTGGTGTGCTGTCAGTGCCTCTTTACAGCAGCATTAGCAACAGCAGTTATCCCAAATTACAAAGCACTATTTAACATACACAATCTGGAAATCCCATTACATACAGTGTTTCTGCCTGTGTGTTTTATGGTGCATTTGATCCGTGGCTATTGATAACTACTTTTGGCAGGCTTGCTGGAACAGTGAGAGAGACAGAGAGAGCCCAGTGAATTGAATGGGGAAACTCTGCTGGACTGCTGAGCTGCCTTTTGCTGAGCGCTATGCTTGCCTGCTTCCTTCTGAGCCTTGAAGCCAAAGGCTTCATGACTTGATTTGACTTATATGTGGACGGATTTGTGTGTAAGAGATCAGAGGGCATTAGGTTTTAGAGTTGGAGGATGGTATGTGGGGTTCAAACTGCACCTGCTGGCAGCACTGGAGCTGAGTGCCTCCCTTGCACAGCAGAGGATTGCTAGGCTGAGGCTGTGATATGACAAGAACTAGATTAATTCACTGAGAACCTGTTTGTGTCTTGAAGCTAGAGCAGTGTGATGTGTAATGAGTAAGTATTTAACAATCATGTAGAACAAAATGATCATAACACAACAGTGTATTATGTCAGGATATGCAATCAATCAGTTTTCAGGTAGTCTAGAGTGTAGTGTGGCCTGTCACACAGGATTAACTGTTACATTCCAAAACCAAACATGCACTCTAATTATTAAAGTCTTATGCTGTGACACCCTGCACAATTTCAGTCATGTCATTTTGTCAAAGACAAAAAATATACATCAGGTTTCCTCACAATCCACTTATTTATTTTTGAGCAATGAGCAATATAATATGACATCTGCAAGCTTTATCTTGTGTAGTGAGCCATAGTTGAAGTTTCAACCACACTGTAAAAAAAAACCCGTCATTTTTACGGTAAAACACTGGCAGCTGCAGTTGCCAGAACTTTACCGTGAAAATTACAGCAAGACATTTTTTACAATTACGGTAGTGTTGCTGATTCTACGGTAATAAATGATGTTTGATTTCACATTTTACTGTTAAAATGACTGTTTTTACCATTGAAAACCATGATGTTTTACCCATAAAGTTACATTCAAATGATATATAAAATACGGTTTTTGACATGAAATATGAAAATAGTTTACTGCAAAATGAATTGTCTAAATTATAAAATACTGTAGAAATACAGGTTTTGTCTGTATATTTAAACGGTAAAAAACTGGCAGCTGCAGTTGCCAGAACTTTACCGTAAAAATGATGGGTATATATTCTATACTATAACGGTAAAAGAGAACCCACATTGCTGATTTTTACGGTTAATTATTGTGTTTGAATCCATAATGTTCTGTAAAACTACAGGTTTTTACCCCGGGAAAAAAAACTTGTTTTGCTTAAAAATTAACATTAAAGCATTTTTTAAAAAGTACACTGTGCCATGAAATATGAAAGGATTAACTGTAAATTTAAAAGTGCAAATTTACTTGGTAAAACTGTCCATCGATTAGATTGAAAACAATAAGTTACCATTTTTGTCTAATGATGAAAACATGGAAAACCATAAGTACGTTGTACATAAAACATCCAAAAACCAAACGTCTTCATTGTAACTTTTCATTTAATGAACACTGTGCAAACTTCTCACAACATTGTGTACACTGAATACACAGAATTCGGGACACATGCCACATGACATTGAGATTAATGCACATTAATAAGAACTTTCTAACGGATGTGGACACCACTGTATCTTTTCTGAAATAGCAAGTAAAAGCTAAAATGCTACATGACTGTTCTTGCTGTTCCGATAATTTGACTTGTAACAGTAAAATCACCACAGGTTCCTTAAGCCGTGACAGTGGCGCAGCATAAAACCAGACCCCTGCTTTTTATTTGTGTTATTAGTGTTATCTGCTATTTATATATACATTCAAAAAAGTCTCCAACATAAACAACTCACCTCATTTGCAAGGCTGTACATGAAGATGGAAAAAAATACACATCTTACACTGTGTAAACTCAAAACACAATAAATGCAGTTTTTAAAAATACTGCAACATCATCATCACATGACTCACAAAGTATGGTCCACTCATGGTCTGCAAGGTCGGCGATGAGTGTGAGGACTCTTGCGTTGACATCAAAGACCTTCCTCCTCTTACTGTGCTCAACTTCCGTTCCTCTCTCCGGATTTATTGAAAAGAAACACCTTGAAGAAAAGAAGAAAGGATAAATATTACGTTGTCTAATATGTTATGTTTTTAAATATCTTAACAGGAAGATACCACATTCTGATTCTGTGGCAGAGAGAACGACTTTTTACAGAACGTTCACCAGACAGAGGAGTGTGTTCAGTGACGATGATGATGTATGTATGTATCTAAGAATTACCTCTGGAGGAACTCCAG
Organism: Nibea albiflora; assembly: GCA_014281875.1. Taxonomy (NCBI): domain Eukaryota; kingdom Metazoa; phylum Chordata; class Actinopteri; family Sciaenidae; genus Nibea; species Nibea albiflora. The sequence goes on along the minus strand of CM024805.1, from coordinate 352,324 downwards.
TGTTGATTGAAGTCCCACTGGGTAGTGTATATTGAAGCAATAGTAACTGCCAAACACCAGGCAGAGGGCACAGGGGAAGGCAGTGATGTGGTCGTTGACAATCTTCTGATCAATGCTCAACATGAAGCAGTCAGCAGAGAAGCAAGAGGACCCTGAGAATAAACATGAACAAATATATATTACAGATCTGTGCATCTCTGTCAACCATTCAACTACATTGTAAACTTGATTCAGACATACCACACACAATAAGGCAGGGTGTTGCTGGCACAGCCTCCATCTCAACCTCTTCAGCAAGGCTTGTCTTCTCAACGTAGTGGAACATATTCTCTTCTGTCTCACCAAAATAAGCAAGTAGAAGAAGTACCATCAACCAACAACCACCAAATTTGTATCTTGAGGAGAGACTCCAGAAACAGTTTTGAGGAAGTTTAAGAGGCGCTCACCCTTTTTGTCCTGATTGAGAGGACTGAGCAGACTGTGGGGAGGAAGATGCCATGGCTGAAGTTGAAGCCGTTGAGTCTGGAAAAGGTACAACAAAAGTAGTTTATCAAAACAAGACATTATAATAAATCTGAATACTGCAATTATCTTGAAAGATTTAATCATACTGATTGGCCATATCAACTTAATCAAGTTCTTACTGTACATATACATGCAGGTATATTTTATAGTACTTTTTAACTGCTACAATTTTTATTTTGTGAATTGTGTTACTGATATCAAATTTACCTGTGTAGAGTAATTATGTAATGTTAGGTAAAGTTAATGTAGAGTTTCCTTTTCTAACAGAGTCTGCTGTCCCCTGCCCAGGAACTACCAGGTGTAAATGTGATGCTGTACATCATCCTTGTCAAATATATAATATTTTTATGCAAAAGTTACACAAGAGTTTATTTCAAAGTACTTACTATTGTGGGCCCACGCAGCAACCAGTCTTCTGGCCTGTATGGGCTTCAGCACAGGCAATAAGTCTCCTTCAGTGATAAATCTGTGGTTGTAGTACCGAGTTTCTCCAAAGCCTCCTCTAGAGCAGCCACAACTTCATGTGAAAGACCTGGAAGTGCTGCTCCTATGGCATCACGGATGTCCTTTTGTGTATCCATCATATCTGCTGAAATACAGAAAACTCAAACAGGTTGATCTCTGAGCCATTAATACCTGTTTCACAAATCACATTTTCCAAACAATTTTTATGTTTTCTGGACATGTGAGAGGTAAAAGAAGATTTTACACTGAACACACGGGTGCACCCTCTCACAGGGCAAGTTATTTGGCGCCCCTCTACTATGTGCTCCTTAAAGTGAACAACCAAAGCTTTTATCCCCTCACACTGCTGTTCACAAATAGAAACTGTGCATTTTAATCTCGTTAAAGTTGTGTCCAGAGTAACTGTTGGCACGCTATTATGATGCCGATAGAAGTGCGCTTTTAATGCTGCAAAACCAGTACACACCTGCTTGCAACTAGCTGCAACACACTTGAACATACACCTCGGTTCGTTGCTATGCAGTTTGCAATGGAGAACAAATGCTTTAACAGATTTAACTGTTTCTGCACATACATTACATGAATACATCTTAAATAGCCTACCGCGACGGTTAGCATACAGCAATAGTGACGTGAAACAGCTAGCTGTGCGCTTTTAATGCTGCATAAGCTAGCTGTAGGCTACAGCTAGTGCTGAAAGGCAAACTTTATACTCCTTTCAACTAACGGAGTGCAATATACTATTAGCTTTCTGAAATGTTCTGTAGTATTTCCATACCTGAAAAAGAGAGCAGCTCTGACGGAGAAGTGTGGATGAGAAGTCTCTCTGCACAAACTCCGAGTCGGACGGGTCCTCGGATACTGCGTGCTGATTGGCCCGTTCAAATCTGCCGCCTCCAAATTACCGCCAGATCTCCAAGTACGAGCGGACTAGAAGCAGGGACCCCCTTGATGGGCCATTAATTAAGACTGGCTGCTGGGTGTGCGTGTGGGGGGCACAACAGTATGCAATTCTCAAACTTGCATACAGGCAGGAAACTTGAATGTGACTGACGTGACTTTTATTTAACCAAATAAATTATATTACAGTAGGTTAAAAACATCTCTCTATATCTATATATGTCTCTATATATCATCTCTATAACGCTTTTCAGTAGCTGAGTGCATATTAATCTTATTTTATTTTATTTGTTATTTAATGCAAAATCCATAACCATGTGTATAGTTAAAGACATTTTTTAAGAGAAAGCATGCTAGAATTGCAATATCAATATCATGAGCATATTTCTTCAATTGCCACAACACTATGCACATTTAACATCGGCAAACTGTATTCTTTAGGATAAATAAATGCAAAAATTACTGTATGTACTGCTAGAAAAATTACAGTATATTTCTGTAGTTGCCACAACAGTATGCAAATTTAACATTTACCAACTGTATTCTTGAGGAGAATTAAATGCAAAAATTACAGTATGCACTGCTAGAAAGATTACGGTACATTTTTGTATTTCCCACAATAATATGCACATTTAACAGTTACAAACTGTATTCTTTAGGGAAAATAAGTGCAAAAATTACAGTATGTGCTGCTAGAAAGATTACGGTACATTTTTGTATTTCCCACAATAGTATGCACATTTAACAGTTACAAACTGTATTCTTTAGGGAAAATAAGTGCAAAAATTACAGTATGTGCTGCTTGAATAAATACAGTATTTTACTGTTAAAAGTAGTACAAGATTTTTATTACAGCAGGGCATTGTATATTTTCTGGAGAAAACCAGTAAAAACTACAATTTTTTCTAATTAAATTATTTACGGTAATTACTTGTTGAAGAAACTGTTTAAAACTGATTTACAATTTACGGTTTTTAACTGTTATGGTTTACATTCTTTAACTGTAAAATCTACTGATATTTTTTACAGTGCAACACATAAGGCAACACTATTACTTGTGAATATCTTTCTCACCTAGTTTGACGATTTTCGCAGCATGTTCGAGTAAGAGCACAGCAAGCACACACTGAAGTGAAAGATAAATTATTGTTTCGGGAAGCTGGAACACTTAGGCTGATCCACAAATCACCATCATCACGCAAGCTAAGAAAGATGGCAAGCTATGATTGGTGGGGCTCCAACTTTTAGTCACAAATATTTACAGTACAAGGACTCCTTGTCATAGACTCACCATGTGTGGTCTTAGTCTTAGTCTTAGAAGAATACTGTTCACCCAACAATAAGACAGCATAGCACACACCCTCACTCTATGTGGTAATGTTTATTGGCTATATTTAAGCATTTGATGCTGTGATTGCTGTGCCAGACTGGCCTATGCTCAAAGACCTGCGATTAACATCTTGCTGTGCGTGTAGACCTTTGACTTCCTGAGACCCAGATGGTAGAAGTGGGTTAGGGTTAGGGTTAGAACATACATCATCCACCCTCAGCATTAACACCAATGTACCCTGGCACGATATGTTGAGTCTCTGTACATACAACAGTGTAGACACCTTTGAGTCCAACACCATTGTCAAGTTTGCTGGTGGCACAGCTGTGATAGGTCTGATCACTGAAAACAATAAAAAGGCCTATCTGAAGGAAGTAGAGGGCCTGACCCACTGGTGAGAAGATGTGGAGAACACAATCTCCTCCCTAGCAGACTTTGCAAAGAACGGATTGTTCAGCTGAATACACAATGGTGGTGGTGTTCTTCCCTGCCTAAAAGACATTTACACCAGAGGCTCCAAGAATAACAGAGCAGAATCATTACAGATCCCAGTTGTCCTCATGGCCTCCCTTTTCTTGAAGAAGGTACTGTACTAGATTCATCAGACCATCAGTGAGAGGATCAGAAAGAGCGTCTGTCCTTAGGCCACTAAAATCCTAAATGAAGACACTGTCTGAGACTGTCCCAGAACAGAATATCATGCAAATCATACGCCAATACTGCGTCAGCATCTGCCTGCAGGGGTATACACACAGTGGAGATGTTGACAAAGTGACCTACTGGGAAAGGCAGAATGGATGACACAAGACTGTTAAATGCTTAAAGCCAGGGAAGCAGGTGAGGCAGAGGTCTTTAGTGTCTCTGGGATTACAGGAATGGAAACTCATGACCGACTGACTGCTTGTTTGGATGGACCATCCAGTTAGACAGAGGATGCCTAGTCTCCCTTGCCCTGAGATCATCCATCCTGGTCTCCCAAGATTGGGTCCCTGCATGTGGAATACAGGGCTAGAATGGTTGGTAGGCTGGTGGGATGCAAGGATGCAACATTTCTATGCTGTTTACTATGCAGAACCTTACATTACATTATAGATGTGTCTACAGCATTACAGTCATATCCTTTCCAAGGAACTGTCCCAATGTAAAAGGACAAGCCAAACACAATTTTTTAATTTTAATGTAAACTCTTAATCCCATGTTGTTTTTGAAATGTAGTTGAGTAGAAGCATAAAGTAGCATCAGGACCAGTGACAAGCTGTTGCTTCTTTACCCGGAATGCTCTGCTGTGTCCTGCATCTGTCATGCAGAAGCTGAGTTCTTTCAGCTTAGCTGCTCCCAGATCATCTCCTTTGTGTTTTTATTGCCTGTCTTTGCTGAAGTCAAGAGTGTGTCTGTGTTAACACATGACACCCTGTGCGTGCTTGGACAGTTCATATGTATTTCTGTGTGCATTAACTTAACTTAACTTAACTTAGCGTTAAGTATGTATTCATGTGCATGTATGCATGCTTGCACATGCTAGAATTTACATCTGCCGGGCAGCAGCGCTGCATCATGTGAGCCAAGCCGTCTCGCAGCTCCCCTTTCACGCTGCCGTTGCTTTGCATAATGACTCACAGGGCCGTGCTATTTGGAAAAGATTAAATTTAGAACACAGCCGAGGGTCGCCGTGCTCTCTCACACTCATCTTCAACAGTGTGTTGTTTGTTTGTTGAACTTTAATTTGAGGAAGTTCATGCACAGCCCTCTATTTCCACAGAACATACATGTTTAAAAAGATGTGAGGCTAGCCCATTGGGTACCCAAAGCACTATTATTGTATGCAATTTTCAAGTGCATCAGTCGTATTGGTAAAGCCATTCTTTTTCCAGTCCCTCTGAATGCACAATAACCAAAGTCATTCCCAAACTTTGAGAAACTACACATTTAGATAATACCAGCGTAAAAATGACTCAGATTATGCAATATGTGTGTCAATTAGGATGATTAGATGTGATCATAAGCGATAAGATTTAATGTAGACTACACTTTGGATTCTAACCAAGAACAACTTCCCATCTTTCAGATGTCGGTACAGTATTCACACTCAAGCCATATTGGACAATTCTGTACCACACAAACTATGGTGTCATTTACGTAGCAAGTCAGAGAGTATGGACGTGGAGGTTGGTGTGGAAATTAATTTTTGATGATCCTTCCCTAACTGTAGTTTTTTATTGTGTTTTCTAGCAGAAGAAATAGAACAGAGGCAGATTTGCTGCAGAGTGGGGAGTGGAACTGCTCCTGAGACAAGGATGACAGTCACATGGCCATGTTTGCAGGATGAAATGAATGTTGCCTGCTGTCCTCCTAATTAACAGATGTGTGTAGAAGAGCATTCTTTAGTGCTGTTGGTCAACAGAGGCTGACAAGCAGGGTGAGAGAATGTCAAAAAAAATGTTGTGTTTTTGTTGGGACATAATGATGCTGTGTTGTTGTGTATGATGACACATAACGTGGGTCAAAATGTGTTTGCGGCACCTCACGTCTCTCAGATCGGGCTCCTATAAGACTGATACTGAACAGTCTAAATTTGTCTTCAATTGAGACTCCTCCAAGACTCCATGTTTAACATTGCACATTCACTCCTGGTAAATCGCCGTCGTCATCGTGTTCTGCTGAACCTGAATGGCTGTGGTGGGAAGGCTTGGTGTTCTTGTATAAGACCACAACACCTGAAGTTACTCCAAAAAAAAAAAATAACACTGCTGTTTGTTAAGTGGATTTAAAATACAGTTGTGATGCAAGGCTTCACAATGTGAAGGCTGATAATGGAGTCAGGTCTCACGAGTGTGCCAAAGCATGCCACTGCCATCTCAATTGATTTATATATCATTCAGCAGATGCCCCACAACTGTCTGTGCATCCAGCGGAACGGCTTACAGCAGCTCATTTCACCAAGAGCTGTCCTCCATAATCAACACTTAACAGTACCACACACCTCCTGTCTGCCTCTCTCTTAACGTTTTGTAATCTGTCACACTCCTCTGTCATTAAGCATAGCGTCTCCACAGACCGCAGTGTTGCTGATGTTAAAGTGTTTGTGCCTGCTAAACACAGCTCTGCTCTGACATTCAGATTTCACTCAGCATAGAAACATTCCTCTGTCTTCCCCAGGTTGCTTTCAACCTCCCTCCCAAGGCTGCTCTGCACCATGAGCACTCTTTGAATGTATTTGATTCGCATTTGCAAAACATATTCATATATTTGAAAATGGAAAATGGGGGTGCAGTGTGATGATCCCTTCAGGCCACAAACTGTGGATTTGAAAAACTGTTTTTATGAACCTTAACCGTAACCTGTATTGTTGAGTAATGAACTAACATTATCCAAACTGTAATAAGTAGTTACAGATTGTTAACCTGTCACCAGCACCACACTGACTATTATAATATTCATGTATCATGAGTTTCAAATCTCAGTGTGAAAGCTTTACTTGTTAATGCAGTTGTTTTTAATCATGATGATGATGATGATTAAAAATGTATTGTTATCAAAAAGGAATTTAGACTACTGCTAAACTTTAAAAAAAACTTGAATATCTGTACTATTCCTCAATGACATGCATGTTTGGATATGATACAGTTTGTTTAAATGACCCCCAATTTCCAGTCCTCCTGTCAATTATGTTTCTCCAACATGTACAGTGATGAAGGATGGAAGGAGTTTAGTTCAAACAGTTTTGCAGATAGTGAGGCTGAGATCCTGACATTCAGTAGCAGGCCAAGCTCTAAAACTATAACTGGATGGTGTCTTTCACACTCCACACCTCACTAAGCTGACCTGTAAATCCAGTAAAGTTCTGCTTTAAAACAGCAGTTGGTTGTTGATTTAAAGAAACATGAATTCTTTTTGCATCACTGATGATCATCACTTGATTGTTGTTTTTCATGGTTTTTATGGTGACTGAGACGTCTTCATCGTGCTGATGGTGGATGGTGTGTTCAGTAGGTGGTGTTTGAGTCTGCGTTGCCTTATTATTGCCAGTGTAAAAGAATCCTGTTCCGATTCATTCGTATCACCACTGGAAGGCTAATTGCTGTAATGATGCCCATTGGCAAGGCTTATCAGCAGTTTGAATTGTAAAGGGGAAAATGGCTGTTCTCACAATGGTGCAGCTGTAAGGCATGCACTCGCACATTACAAAAGAGAGCAGCGATGAAAATAAAAAAGAGCCTCAGTTCTCAGAGAGATGGCAGACTGTGTGTGATTTCATTAGCATTTGCAAAGCATATTCATATATTTGAAAAGATTTGAATCCAACTAAAATGTGTGTGCAGTCTGATGATCCCTGCAGGTCGCAAACTGTGGATTTAAAAAAAAATGTTTTTATTATCCTAATGAGACGTTCTTTTACATACCTGACTCCAAGTCTGCGCTGTGGTGGTTAGTGTAGTTTATTGAGTTCAGGAACATGACACATGCATAATAATAATAATGCAGGTGTTAAATGCAAGTGTTGTTGTTAGTTTAGTATGTGATGCTAGCCAAATTATGTTTTCATTAAAATGTTGACAAGGTATTTCATTTGTTTCCCACCAAAACAGGCAACCTCAATGAGAGAGACTTCAGCTTTGTACAACTTCTTCATGCTTTGTGTTTGTTGAAATATTCCAGTTTGTTTTACTCCAGAAAAATGCACTGTCACCATGAGATTATGTTTTGTTTGTATTATTCTATCTTTTAAAAACCCCTTCTATTACCTTTTCTTACACCACCATGTCACAGATTTCTTCAACTGTATTTTTGCATGATATGTTTGACATCGTTATAGGTTCCACACAGTTATATGGTACGTTTTCTAAAAGTCTTAGAAGTTTTACATTGCTACAAGTTTTCACACAGTTATATTGTAAGTTTCACACTTTAACACAGACCATGCTCTAAGTCTTACTACTACAAGTGCAGGCGCCCAACACCTCCCATTCTGGGTGCTCGCCAGGTCAAGCTGACCTCGAGCAAACAGGTGCTCATCTTATCTCATCTTGAGTGTTCACCACTTTTAACAGACCACATTTCTAAGCTCTACTGCTATAAGTGTAGCCGCCCAACACCTCTCCCATCCTGGGTGCTCAAACGTGCTCTCCAAAGGGCCAGTGAATCATACATAAACTTAATTGGTCCCTCTGTAAATCTGATGCAGATTGCCGACTTGATCTTGCTTTCCTGGACGATGTAACTGAGAAAATGAACCACCTGAACCTACAGTTACAAGGAAAATTGTCAGTACAAAACTGTCATTGTACATTTAGCAAGTGAAAAACAAAAGATTTCAGCACTTCCCCTCTGTCTCAAAGATGCTGGACAGTCACACAGGTGCAGTCAGTGTTTAAAAGTATTGTGACCTCTTATCAAGGCTTGGACAGCAGTTTGCTGACAGATTCAGTGACTTTGAGAAACGTGAGCCCTGTGTGACATTTATGGCCAACCCTTCCATGGATGTGGACAAGTGAGGTTTCAGGACAGATGGCTGAACTTTTCTGTGTGGAAATGGAAATGGAGGTTATAAACCATCAAAATAATGTGAAGTCTCAGCAGCATGGTAGAGCAAGATAACTATGAAAATCTTCACCAATCAGCTCTGAAAGTTTCTGCTTTGTTTGGGTCTACATACTCTGTGAGTCAGCTTTTTCTGACATGAACATTCTGAAATCAAAGACTGACAGATGAACAGCGTCAGACACACACACACACACACACACACACACAAACACAAACACAAACACACACACACACACACACACACACACACACACACACCCCTTCTCTGCTTAATATTTAACTGAACTGAACTGAACTGAACTGAACTGAACTGAATGACTTTTATTGTGATTGCAGTTTTTGTTCTTTATGTGGACTTCACTATTTAGAATACATTTAGAATACACTGATATACTGATGATTTAAAATGATGTGTTGGGTAAAGTTTGTGATTCTTGGATTGCAGAAATGGACATGGACATATATAATAATGATAAGTGAATAAGTAGCAATAGCTGTATTTGCTACAATGATAATATTAATAATTTTGTGATGTTTTAATACAGAGTGTGAGATGTGGACAGTAACATATTCATATCAATAGTAACAGCTTAATGAGCAATGAGAATAAATGTTACAAAACATGGGTCGGACATTTTTATTTTAATACTAATACTGTGCAATGTCAAAACAAAATGGTACCAAATCTGACACACTCACTGAAGCAACAAGACTTAGTGACTCAGTTACTGCATCCCTGCTTCCACTCTTTATGCTAAGCTAGGCTAACCACATCCTGAACCCCTTTCTGTATCCTCCTACATGAATAAGAGAGCAGAGAAGTTTGAGTTGATCATGGTCTGAAACGTCACCTCCTCTTGTAGAGGAAGTATTCAATCAGTTGTGGGAGAAAATAACATGAACACTGTGGCTCTGTTGGAGCGCCACAGTTTGGATATGAAGGTGTTGTGTACAGTGTTAAACTCTGTGATCCCTTGCCTTGTAATCAGAAGATAGTTTGCAGAGGGTGCCAACAGGATGATTATGTGTGTCTGTCAGAGAAACCAAGACAGCAAAACAAAGACACAGAAACACGTTAAAAATATGAACCTAACAGGATCGGGTCAGCAGCTCATTTCACCGAAGTGATCACACAATGATCATAATTATTACTGTGTCTAGTTCTGACACAGAGCTTGGTCACATCTTCATATTCTTGGGCCGGCCCAGTGTTCTGAGGTCTCTACCTGTGACTTGTGTGTGTGTCAGTGTGTTTTGTGAGCACACAGGGAGTCTGGGAAAGTGTGATAACTTTGAGACTGTCTGGATTGTGCATCACACTGCAGCATTGTGGAGATGCTGGCACCAGATCAAAGAAGAGGTGCAATGCTTCAACTCAGCTCACCCAACACAAACACACACACACAAGGAGAGGAGATTCACATACACCCAACATAGAGAGCACATACACATGCATGGCTACACAGTGACTCTGCTGTGACTTATAATGGGATTGTGTGAAGCATGCTAACTGAATTAGATGCCCTAATAAGCAAGTTTTGCTGTCCCTCTCTGTGCTCAGGCAGGCTGAGAGAGGGGGGTACTAAGTGCAAGTCGTCCATAAAACACAGAGCACCCACATTTCCCCATTCGTGTCAGAGAAAGTGGGACAGAGGGGGCCAATGAGCCGTGTGTCAAGTTAGTCAGACGACACTACACAAAACCTATTTGATGCTTAAGGAATGGACCTGTCAGCAACTGGGGCCTCACAGTGCTGCTCTGCTTGGCTGATGGAGAATGAGAAAGGCAACGGGTTAGACGGAAACATTTTCAACTAAAAACCTGTGAAAGAAGAAGAAGAAGAAGAAGAAAAGCCTTGTGACATCTCGCCTTGTGACATCTCGCCTTTTCACCAAAGTCTTCCAGCTAAATTTGAATTCTTTGCAGTAACACAAACACTTGACAGTGACTGGAAAAGCTGCTGTTGTTACCCCACCAAATTATGCATTCTGGAAGCGTGTGTGTGTTTGTGTTGGCCTCTTGGTGTGTGTGAGAGAGAGTTGTCTGACTAAGCGCCTGTTTGGTAATTTAGTGTGACAGAGAACTCGGCTTTTGTAGGTGGGAAGCAATTATTTCTGTTAAAGCCCCTCCATCACTGAGACGTAAAGCCTGGCTGGTTTGGTTAAGAGCAGTATGAATGGACAGTGGCACCTGGGTGACTCTAACACTGTGTGTGTGTGTGTGTGTGTGTGTGTGTGTTAATGCAGCGGGGGATTGTGTTCATGGCACTGAGGGTGTCCCCGGAGAGTGCGGACCTGTTTTCTCTGCAGTGTCACCGTGTGTGAGGAGCAGCAGGTCTCTGCTGTGCAGTGAAGGTTCGTCTGGTGTTTTAGAGAATCATTCACACTAAAAAAAAGAAAAAAAAAGGTGTTTGAATGATTTATGTCCCGTCCTTGTTGTTTTATGGAGCACTCTGCTAGTGTCTCAACATGATGCATCTTTTTTAGGAGATTAGGGAGAGGAAAGACAGCTGAGCTACCGACAGAATAGGATAAAGGATACATCAACTCTGGAGGCTCTGTAGTATAGAGTAGTATAGAATGGAAACTTTGCTGCTTCTGCATCTTCATAATCAGACATATAGGAGAATGCAACATTATGTGTAATTAACTTAACGTCTATTATGAACGCTTTATCTCCTCAACAAAGAGTCAGCTGTCAACTGCCTCCAGAGGAGCGGACACTGTCCTGCTGAGAGTGAATGGCAGCAACGCAGCTGGACCTGACTTTAACAGATCACTGTCACAGGAGAGGAGAGTTTCTCCACCTGCTTCCAGACAGCCACCATTGTGCCTGTACACCATCTCCCCTGACCTCCAGTCAGTCCTCACACACCTTGAAACACCTCCAGCAGAATGTTTGTTGTTTTCAGCTCAGCATGCCATACTATCTCTCCAATGATATCGATTGTTGCACTCTACTACACTTCAGACTCACAAACAGACCACACACAGTTCCCACTGGTCACTATAGTGCTTAATGCTGGAGGCCCCTCTGGGCTGTGTGCTCAGTCCAATCTTCCTCACACCCACAACTGCAATACCCAACATGGAAAAAACTCTGCTGTGAAGTTTGTAGACAACACCGCCACTGGCCGCTTTACAAACAGCGATGAGCGTTCATATCAGGAGGAAATCAATTAGAGAGTAAGAGTGGTGCTCAGGAAACAACTCAACATCAGCAAAATGAAGGAGATGGTTGTTGATTTTAGGAAAAAGGAAGACACCCACAGCTGTTTACAGCAGTCTCAGTGAACAGCTTTAGGTTCATGGGTGTTCTGAGTCAGACCAAAGAAGAAAGTGTTATCAACCACCCAGTCAAATATGAATGATTAAAAATATAGACTAGAATATTGATAAGTCAAAATTGTGTAAAAATGAATTCTCAGCTCCAGGACTGTGGGGGTGTGTCCTCTGAATGTGCTGAAGCCACACCCACTCGTGGGAGCAGTCAAGCAGCCATTTTGAAGCAGCTGAAACGTGTCAGATGAGTTCAGAAAATGACATGACTAACTTTGAAACACTCTGAGAGAGATGACTCCATCTCTATCTCTGTGCTAGGGGTGCAGGGGTATGCTCAGGGTGCCCTCAGCGTTTCATCGAGCCACCCTTTAAGGACCGCCCACAAAATCCTGGACTGAAAACTGGTGAAAAACTGTTTGAACCTCTGACTCCACATTTCACAAATATATCGTTCAAAGTCTTTTCAGCGACTATTTTACAACATATTTAATGGAATTTCAAAAGAAATACACTGACTTTAAGAAAATGTAAGAAAACAATATTCCCATTGCAAGATATATTACTTCTACAGCAGAGCAATAGAAAGCATCCTGACTGAAAACATTACAAACTGCCATGGTGTGTGTACAGCCCTGGACAGGAAGGCTCTGCAGCAGGTGATTAAAACTGCCCAGAACATGTTACCCACCAACCAAGCATCAGTGATTTCAGTGAGGTGAGGTCCCTGTGCAGAGCCCAAAGAACACTGAAAAACAATAACCACGTCAGCCACAGCCTGTTCACCATGCTGCTGTCTGGCAAGCAGTTAACAAGTGCCAGAGCCCTGAGCCCTCAACTGAACCCTCCACACTACACCATAAATACATGATAAATCACTGTATGTGCATGTACATTGTATTGTATATGTGTTTTTTTATTTGAATATTTGTAAAGACTTTTCAATCCATGGATGTGTAGCATGACCAGCCTGAAACTTAAGTACATTTTTTAAAAGTGTGCAATAAAATGACAACCAGTCACGTCCCCTGTCAGACACTTAAATGCAGTCAAAATGATTTCCCCCATAGTTACAATTCTTTACATTGTCTTTGTCTTTTTGAGCTCTGCATCATCTGTTTTCTGCAAAAAAAAGATGTTGCAAGAAGAAGAATTCTATGAGTCGTCAGAAATTCCTAGGTTAAACACAGCTAACAAGACTAATTCATATAGTTATAAATGGAACCCTCTCTGTAAAAGTTATGAACACTACTGTCCAGTCCTAGAATACAATACATGTAAAATGCATGCTAGAGCGCTTTCACACCCGTGCTGTTTGGTCTGCTTTCAATGGACCAGAGTTTGTTTCCTCAGATAGTCAGCTTCGTTTGGGCAGATGTGAAAGCTCACCTGAACTCTGGTCCGCCCGAAAACATGTGTCTCAGTCCCTCTGTAAGTGCGGTTCACTTACAGTGGGAAAGCAAACGGACTATCCAGCGAACCAAAGCTCAGAAAGCCAATCGATGAGCCTGGTTTTCTTCTTCCTGGTGTTTTTAATTTTCATAGTCAGGGCCTGTTTTGGGCAACACCGCCTCCACATGAGGAGCTGTTGTAACTGTATGATGTTGTCCAGGCGGTTTGAAAGGCTGTTTTCAAAGGTGCAGTGTGAAAGTGAACCAAACCAAATGAAGGTGTGACATTTTTTGGCATTCCCCCGCCCAATCAAATCGAGTCCCCTGGACTATGGTGTAAAAGCAACATTAAACTGTGATGAAGTTCATATTATTGCTGCTTGAGAGAGATATGTGTGCTCCCTCTTACCATCTTCTTTTCCTTTCACAGGCGTCTACACCTTTGGCCTCTTCACAGTTGACATCTTTGTCAACGCTGGCCAAGTAGTGACAGGGAACCTTGCACCCTACTTCCTGACCGTCTGTAAGCCAAACTTCACGGCCCTGGGCTGCCAGCAGGCCCTGCGCTACATCAGCCACCAGGACGCATGCACAGGAAACCAGGATGATATCCTGCGTGCCCGTAAGACCTTCCCGTCCAAGGAGGCGGCACTCAGTGTCTACGCTGCACTCTACCTGGCTGTGAGTTATTCTGCTCCTCCATTTACTGCTTTCATTGTGTAGACTATAGGTCCGATGAATAGTACACTGACTCATGGTGGCCTGTTTGCTACTTTTTAAAGTTTGAATTTCCCAACATTTATATTTAGTGAGGCTCTGCTGCAGCTCACAGGTGTAGGCAGAACATTTACATAACTTTAGTAAAGGATAATTCTGGTTTGTTCCAACTTGATCCAATTTTCATAGTTTTGCCCATCATTTCTATATTATAAAAATGACATTGTACTCACCAAGTCAGTAACAGAGACTGATATGACACAAACACAAGCAGTCCTGTGATCGCGCAAAGTTGGGCAAACTTATCAGGTGGAGAAACAAAGGCGGACAGCTAATGTGATGAGCTGGCAACTCGACTAGACAGTCTGGCTCTGTCCATAGTTAAAAAAAACACATTGTAACAGTAAGGCCACCAACTAACCAGCAGATGCTTCACAGCTCTGAGGCTGTTGGTTTGTAAGAAACAGTCCAGCATGTGACTCCGCTTTTTATTTTTAGATCAATTTTTTGTATGGATTCAACAAATAAGGCTCAGCATGTTCCTGTGTGACCTTGGTGGTGGCTAACTGTCTCCACATGCTACAAGCTACCTGCCCTCTGGGTTCAGCTCCGTATTTAAATGAGTCATATCAATCTTCTCATATTACAGTTAGAATGAGGGAGAATACACTTATTTCACAGCGTTCTTTAAAACTACATTTAGAAATGTGACAGGTATTTTCGAGTGTGACTAAGTGGAAATTGTTTGAAAAATGATTGGGTGAATGAGAGCAGGAGTGTGTCAGTTTTAACTGCTGGATGTCACTCAGGTAATGGCATAAGAGCTGAGTAAAATAATCCCATGTTTAAGGAAATATTCTATTTTCTAGTTATTGCATGGCTGCCAAGTCAGATTATACAAATCAGACCGCGTTAGCATTTTCCAATCCCAGTTGTCTCTCCCAAATGTTTTATCTTCTCTGTGTGTTTGAGAATGGGAGTGATATTTATGCAAATCATATTCAGCTCAAACTGCTCACTGCACACACTGAATGCTGCAACATTAGTTTAAAAGCAGCTGGTTCAGCTGTTGACCCATCAGTCACAGATCCGGTCAGAGCATCATCTGTCAGTTATATTCAGTTTATACTTTATTATCAGTTCATATAAACATATGGAGCTGAAAGAACTTGTCTGTGTGTGACGTGATTCATGGATACAAACACACCCTGATCATGACCTTGAAAACTATCTAAGTGATTTGACTCTTAGTAGAAGCTGTGAACAACAAAAAGGAGGTGATGGATATGTTGATATATGTAAAGATAATCCCCCACGCCTCTGTGCATGTATTTAGGATTTGGCTCGCTGTGCACCAACGTGGGAGGAATATATTCAGGCAGTGGAAAACCAGGTACCACAGCCAGCATGCAGCACAGTCTTTCCAAGCCAGGACGCACCACCAGAAAGTTTTGTGGATAACATGCTACATGCTGTGACTTTGATTCATCTGTCTACAGCCTAATATAATTGCACTTAGTTCTTTATTCCTATTTGTAAACTAAACATTTTTATTTCTACTTTTATTTCTTACTCTTTCTATATTTTTCTATTTGTAGAGATGTTAGCACAGGTTAACTTCTCAACACAGATATATATTTCATTTCTATGCAAATGTTTAATTTCTCTGCACATTTTTAATTTCTGTGCAAACCTATCTGCAAATGTTCAATATTTTAGCATAGGTTTTTAATTTAAATTTAGATTTATCTCAGATTATGGCTTAATTTATGGCTATGTCTCTGCCCCTGTACTACACCTACATTCTAGTTCTACATATTACCTTATTCTTTCACTCTAATGAGTTTCTGTTGAAATTCATGGAAGCAAATAAAGGCTATGAAGATTTAAACCTCAAAGCAACTGAATGTGAAATTCAGTCACTCATGAATCTATGCCACTATGAATCTGACACTGAACATCCTTTTGTAGCATTTCCATGTCATCCGTTACCTTTGCTCAGCAGTCCGCCATGCTTTAAAGTTTGAATCCACAGAGGGCAGTGCAGCAGCAGACTTCTGCCCTGTGATTCACTGTGGATTTAAGCAAAACACAAATCAAACATTTCCACAAAGCCTCTGATTCTTGCTGATGGTCTGATTGCTTTGATTTTCTGTGTCAGAGAGCCAGCGTCTGCCCAAGTGCCCATGAGCGATAGATGTGCAGCTCTGGACCACAGAGCAGATTGCCTCCGTTATCTAGGTCATTTAGCGAAGGCCATTATGTGTGTACAGCTCAGTGTTTAGGACATGCATGCAGTTTGCACACACAGACACCTAAACAGTACAGCACAAGGGCACACACAGAAGCCTGCAGCTCGGAGGAGATAATGATTACTCCTCTTCAAACTCTCATTGTCTCTGTCATTACAGCGATGCCAGGGCCAAACACAGCCTTCCAGCATGCGCTGACTAGAGGATTTATCGAAATGAGGCTGTAATTACCCCATTCAAATGGTAATGTAACAGTAATGTGGAGACTCAGAACTGCTTATTGGCTACACTGTAAGCTTGTGTCATGTTTAGCTGTAACCAGAGGCAAGTGTGAATCATCTGGTCCAGTGGCCCTGCATGACAGTTGCTCTTATTTAACAGCCTAGGTCTTCTTTTTTCTGAGTGACTCATTCCTGTCAGATGACAACATTTCACTCACTCGTGTGATTTCAGAAGTACATGACATTACATGTCTTTGAAACGAGTCCAGCTTAAAGCAATTATCCAAACCACTGATTTGAAATTAAAAAGGAACCCAAACATGATTAACCAAATTGCTCACTGTAAATAATACTCACCGCAGTTCTGATGCTGTTCAAACGAATGATAAATGCTAAATGGACTGTACTTATATAACACCTTTCTAGTCTTCTGACCCCTCGAAGCACTTTACAGTACATATCTCATTCACCCATTCATACACTGATGGCATTGGCTGCCATGCAAGGTGCCAACTGCTCATCAGTTTGAGGAGCTAACCATTCAAACACCTTCACACACTGATGGCACAGACGGGATCACCCTGGCCTCCAGCTCCACCGTAAAGAATCCTGGAGTTGTTTTTGTCCACATAAAACAAACTTTGACAACTGCATTCTTCCACTTACGTTACCTCAGGTTTCTTCCACATTTTTTCCCTGTTAAAGGGTTTTTTGTGGGCAAGTTTTTCCTCACTGGAACCGAGGGTCTAAGGACAGAGGGTGTCACTCCCTGTACAGATTGTAAAGCCCTCTGAGGCTAAATGTGTTTTGTGACTTTGGGCTATACAAATAAAATTTGTTTACTTCTAGGCTTGACTATAAGTCTCTTAGGACTTTGCAGCTAATTCAGAATGCTGCTGTACGTGTTCTGACAGGAAGCAAACTACCATTTTGGTTTTGGGAGGCAGACACAGTCTGCTATAGGACTAAACTGCTGGGGGATCCCCCACCACCCTTGTTCTGATTAACATTCATAAAATATGAGGGTTAATCTTATATACTAGACTGTGATGCATTACTTGCTTCATGTCCTGCTGCCACAGGCCTCCACCCTACCAAACAGAAAGAATAAAAGGAGGATGTATCATCCAGGTCCAGACCACCCAGATAGGCTTCAAATTGTCCCACAAAGTGGTTCACATTAAAGCTCTAATAAGCATCATTAATATTATTTGACAAGATTTTTTTTAAATGCTACAGCTCTGCAGATCTGTGTGAGTCCTTCTGCTCCTCCATCTCATACCAGTGTATGAGAGTCTGGGGCTCTAACAGGCACATCATGCAGCAAGTGGCACAATGCTGTACACACATATGTGCATGTGTGTATTTCTGTATTACAGGACTGTGTGTGTGTGTGTGTGTGTGTGTGTGTGTGTGTGTGTGTGTGTGTGTTATCAACAAACTTGATTCCACACAGGGTGCTGGTCTGACCTTTGGGAGCAAATTGGGGTCTTGCATCTCGTGTCACTTTGACATGTGAACAGTCTGAGGTGGGGATTGAACCGCCAGTCCTGTGATCAGTGGCTCCGCAGCACTGTCTGTGCATCTCACAGGACACCATTTGAACTCAGCAAGACAGAGAGATTGATGTCTGAAAGAGCGCAGAGCGGAGGGCAAGCTCAGTCTCATCTCCCTGGGTTGAATTTTTCATGTCACACTCTCCATTTAGCTGACAAGCCTCTGATATAGTGAGCATGCCAACAGCTGCTAATGTCTCACATTAAATGGGTGATATAGGTTAGAGCACCCAGCTATGAAGCACCTGCAAAGGCTGTTAAGACAAATCAATTTGACCTGAGAAGTCTGAGGTCAAATGAGGTCCAAGCAAGAACCATTCAAATATACTATATACAACCTGTGTATGTGTGTGTGTGTATGTGTGTGTGTGTGTGTGTGTGTGTGTGTGTGTGTGTGTGTGTGTGTGTGTGTGTGTGTGTGTGTGTGTGTGTGTGTGCGCACCTGTGCGCTATGAGGGGCATTTTATGCCAGCACACTGTACTAAAAACCAATGCACATGTACATTCCATTCACTTTCAATGGACAGACGGGCGTCACGTAGGCATCACGCAGACGGGCGTCATGTAGGCATGACGTGTTGTTGCGTATACGCCTACGTGACGGGTGAATTACGCCTCAGATGACATGAGGACCACCCGTGACTGTTAAGTACAATTCTACATGAGCGTACAGGCACACACTGTGTAGTGTTTGTGGAAATCAAATAGTGAGGGGTCACTCTTGCCGTGCCACGTCTTAACGCAGCGGACGCCTGTGCGCATGCTCGTCTCAATGTAGACATAATTACTTACTTTATGATGACGAATTTTGAGTTTAACAGCTGCTTCGCTTCACAATTCAAACAGTCCATGTATTACCAAGAGAGACCGATGTGACAGTCTCTCGCTGTTTCAGTCACACATACACATGTTAAGGCGTCTGAAGTGTTGGCTTTAGTACAATAGTGACAGGCGTTAACACCTATAGTATGTGAATGCCTACAGTGTAACTCATAACTAGAAAATGTCATTTTCCCTGCTGTGCCACCGGCCCCATGACCTGCTGCTGCTGCTGCTTTGGTGCACTGGTTCTTAGGTTATGCCCCGTGCACACCGGCACAGCTACGCTTGCTTTGGAGGCGACTTTGCCAAAATGTTTCCCTTTTTGTGCTAGTGTCTTGTTTTTTCCCCCGTTGCTTTATGTCTTTTGTTCAAGTTCTGTTAAGAAGTCCTGTCCATTCAAATTCCACTTTATGTAATATTGGTGTTGAGAGCTTGATCTACCAGCCATCCAAAGATGAAAAGAGGCATTTACAGAAACCAAAATCGTGCCGTTATTTGAATTTGGTTTTCTCGGTTTTTCAATTTCGATCCATTCACTTAAAAATAAAAAATGTCTTGACAGCTCTTCTAAACAACCCCGTGTGAACCTGAGATGTGTAACAGCTGATCTGTGTAGATGGGCTGCAGAAGATAGAAAATGAATGCAATGAATACATGAATGCACACAGCCTCTTCTTCAGTTTCACGTCTGAGCAATGGTACAGACCCTGATACACCATCCCGTTACAAGAGCGTGTCACTATTGTACTAAAGCCAACGCTTCAGACGCCTTAACGTGCATGTGTGACTGAAACAGCCTAGACTGTCACATCAGTCTCTCTCGGTAATACATGGACTGCTTGAATTGTGAAGCAAAGCAGCTGTTAAACTCAAAATTCATGATCATAAAGTAAATAATTATTTGTACATTGAGATGAGTGTGCGCACAGGCGTCCGCTGAGTTGACATGGCATGACACTTATCACCCGTCACCCTTCACATGCCTGTACGCATGTGTACTGCACACATATTTTTCAGCCTTCAGTCTTTATGCAGGTGTAGACGACGCGGTTAAGGCATTTTAGTATAGTGTGCTGGCATAAAATGCCCCTTATAGTGTGCGTGTGCATGTATAGGTGTGTGTGTGTGTTTTGGACAGGACGACTAACAGGTGTTTCTGTGCATCTGAGATTAAATTGATAGTATGTGACAGAACATGCAACACACAGGGACAAATCACCTTGACCCAGTGAAGGACGGCCATACACACACACATACACACCCACACAACACAACACCAGCGATCCAACCTAATGTTGTCAAAGTAACACAGATCACAACTGCAGAGCAGGGACGTGATGCACCGCATATGGGACAGAGGCTCTGTTCAAAAGTCTGCTTTAATGAAGCGATTAATCAGGATGAAGGAGGACAAAGCCTGCAGTGAGAAGTTTATCCGACCGCTGCAGAGAGAGTCACGGACACGCCGACAAAGGTCAACTGGCATTACGCGCACACACACTGTGACGGAGACATTTAGAGCAGAGCTTGTCTTCAGCTCACTCACTGGAACAAACGAATGCTGACAGTGCCGATGACATCATCATGTACTGAGGCTTGGCCGACTTTCTCATCATGATGTTATGAGGAAAACTGTAAAAGCAGCAACAATAGCAGAGACCAGTGATCACTGTAGTGCTAAATCTTTATCCGGCAGTGTGTTTAGAAGATGTTTGGCTGCAGTTGAAGCTGGTACTTTCTTGATGCACACTGAGGTCACTTACCTGCATGCACTGGTTTGATGCGGCACACTTGAGGTCGTGACACTGCCAATCCAGCAGCATACTTAGAGCGTCTGCTGCCTCAGCTTTGCTCTGATTCACAGCCATCTGAAGGCAGCAGGTATCTGTTCCACGGGTTACATCCAGTAACTGTGGCAACTGTGTGTTTATTGTAGTGTCACAAACGGTATTATATAATAATTGTCTAACTGTGACTGAATTAAAATTTAAGAATACTTTCAGAATTAAAAATGAAATACAATAAACTAGACCACATGTAAATTCTACTTGTTTTCCAGTGGTGGTAGTTACCTGCAGATGCTTATTTTGTGTCACACTTGTGCAAACAAGGCTCAAAATTAAGGGCACAAAACACAAGACTTCCAAGCTGGTGGGCAGGCAAAGGTCAGAAAAGTTAAGATCCAAAAACACAAGGGCCACGCACAGCTGAACACTCGACACAGTACAATGATGAACTGACACTGCGAGCGCAGAACACACAGACTCAACACACAAGTAAAGGTTAACGGATAACAAGACACAGATGGAAACTAATAAGACAGTGAAAAGTAAAGGTACCATGTGTTGATCACTGTGATACAGTTCTAATGAAAACCCTGGTGACTGATATTTATCCTGGGCAGGGCATTTGAGAACCTCTGTACTCCATCCACTGATTCATGAAAATAGAACTCATTGTGTCTCCAGTGAGGTATTCCAGTATACAAGGACAGGGAGTCAAGGCCTTGCAGGGCGTCGTGTGTCAGGGGCCCACTTAAAGAAATTTGGGTCACCACAGCACCTGAGCCTTTTCAGCAGGATGTGCTGATTAATTAAGAGTTCTGAAAATGTAAACACTACAGAAACACACACATCCTTGTAGAATGCTCTCTAAAACCACTCAGCTGTGTAGCTGTTTCCCTGCTGTGGGTAGACAAACAGGATATTTCTGTCCCGAATAACCAAATGAGATGAAGAATAAATGAATTGCAGAGAGAAATGGAAGCATTTGATCTGGCCTTGGAGGACATTGCACACTCTAATGAAAAATACAATTAGGCCCTCAGAGGCTGTCTGTTGCCTCAACACAACAGATTAGTGTTAAGAAGCAAACATAGACATTCTTCCTCTGCTCTATATTTGTCTCTTTCTCTCTCTCTCTGCTCCACCTTCATCCATCTTCTCCAAGTTTGATATCATAACTCTAAATGAGGCCAACTTGGATAATAATGTATCACATGGTTCTTGTAGCTGCTAAAACACATTGTCTGCTTGTGTTAAATCTACTTCCATTAGTCCTTCTTGCAGTTTGATGAGTGAAAGTGTATGTGGTCAGAAATCTGACTCAGACACAAAATACACTTATTCATAAGAAATGACTTCAAGTTCAACAGGCAGACAGAACACAGCAATACAGGCTACTGTCCTCTGCAATGTTCAGGTCTGATCAAAGGTCCTCAGGGGTTATAACAAGACTTCATATTAACTGATGCTAAAGATGGCAGAAACAGTCCTCTTCACACTCTAAACAGGTCTCCTGTTGTTGAGGGTGTGACGGACTGATGAAGATCACTTCAAGTTTTATTTGTTATTTTCACCATGAATATAATAAAACTATATCTGTATTAAATATTGAGATTAGCATGTAGAAAACAACAAATGAGTGTGCACATGGCAAAAGGAATAAAAAGAGCAATGTGAGCAGATGTTGAAAAGCACAGGTTTGAATTATAACATTAGCAATGGCTCAGTTCTATTTCCGTTCACTAAGCCACGACAGTGTCACAGCAAGCCAGCATGAAGAATACATATACTCATATATAAATACATATACATATACTCATTCATTCAAATTCAAAGTGTCTGATGGTCAGCATGGCAGCAACAAAAGTGATTTTGGCTAAAAATCTAATATACGCTATACATTGAATATATTTATCTTCAGACAGCCACTTGATAGGAAACAGAAACAATAGTAATGAGGTGATATTACAGTGTGATATAACCTCAGACATTAGCGAGCAGGCTTTATGATAATGATGTTTTATTTACTGCAGTTCATCTGAAAACCCAGATGGTCAGGAGAGGAGAAGGGAATGGAGAGGAGAGGAGAAGAGAGGAGGAGGATGCTGCAGGCTCTAATTCTCCTCTTGACTCTCTATGCTACTTCTTTTTTCTTAGTTGTAGATGGAGCCAGGATGTGCTGAACATGTCTAATCATCAAACATAGAGATTTATGTATCACATTTATTTGACTGGTAATCCTTAAAAATTAGATTTTTTTATTATTTGAGCTTGATTTATTGTCATTAACTTATATATATAGTTGTTTATTTGTCTTGGTGACTTGGCTGCACAGTGTGTGTATACTTCAGTAGTAGTGTAGTTAGCAAATTCAATATGTGTGATGCAGAGTTGGTTTGAATACCCTAAAGAGCACCATAAAAAGATGAATAATGTTGATGTTTATAATTAAGCATTAAGTCCTGGGTTGGGTAGATATGATGTAAGCAAATGAAATATGTTGTTAGTGAAC
Organism: Nibea albiflora; assembly: GCA_014281875.1. Classification (NCBI taxonomy): domain Eukaryota; kingdom Metazoa; phylum Chordata; class Actinopteri; family Sciaenidae; genus Nibea; species Nibea albiflora. The sequence continues at coordinate 329,030 of CM024805.1, read as the reverse complement.
ATTTTGCAGATAGATTCAGTATGAACAGTTTTAATGAAGTGTTGCCTTCTTATGCTGATCACAGACTCAGTGAAATTCATTCTCTGCTGAATAACAGCAGAATCATAATATTATTATATTAATCAGTTTTTCTTCTGTTGTGTCTTCTCGCCTCTCTTTTGCCCATCTATCCTCCTACCACCTCTCTCCTCGTCTCCTGTCCTTCCTGTGCTTGTCACCTTCTTCTCTCCTCTTATCGCCACCTTATTTTTTTATTATGTCTTTCTCCCTCTGGGTATCATCATTTCCTCTACTTTCTTTCTTTCTTTCTTTCTTTTCTGTCATTCCTCTTCTCGTATATCTATCTGTTTCTCTCCATCTGCTTCTTCGTCCTTATTTCTTTCACACCCTCTTCTTTTTTTCATCCTGTAGTTCCAGTGGCAGAAGCCAACATTTCTCTATATACAGGGAGGAAATAGAAAAGATGCCCTGAGGAGAGACTTAACTTATCGGCTCATATTTACACACAGTCACAGCTGTCTGGTGGCATTTCTCCACATTTTAATAAAACATTAGACGCACAGAGAGAAAATTTCAGAGTATTTTTAGAAGTCAAACTGCAATAATGTACATTTCCAGCAGTTTCATGTCAGGAGAACATTTTGAATGTGGAAAAGTTTTTATCCTGATAAACATCCCTGAGCTACGAGTCTCGTTTCCTGACATCACATGACAGCTTCTACTTCCTGCAGTCATTTACACTCTGACGCAGCTTTAATAAGTAAAACAGACATATTCACATAAGCTGTCAAACCAATAACCTCTATACACCATAACTACTTCAGCACTAACTTTAACACAAAGTTCAACCTTTAACCTGCTCATAAAGCACAGATTTTGAAATCGTGTTTGTCATTAGGGTCTGAATTGGTTCAACAAAGAACACTTAACGTGTCCACTGTTAACATATGACAAAAATATTTTTTTTATTACCTTAATATGCCTGTCATATCCACAACACAGCAGGTCCTCCTCAACAGGCTGCTCAATTGAACCACCATCTTTATACAGTAGAGGAACAAAACACTAAACTCTGGCTCTACATACTGCACATTTTGTTTTCCCCTCATCAGGAAGAGGTGAGGCACTGCTAGATACCAGATTGAATCCTACACACTGCACCTTTAATAAAGTCCAAGCTTTACATGCAGACTTTATTTAAAGTGGCATTATTTGATTTTTTTTTAGTCACTTTGGGGGCAGCAGAAAGGCTGAAAACACACCTGGCATATTCACCTTACAAAAGTAATAATGGCAAACTTAGTTACGCAGAGATCCAATGGAAACAGACAGCATTCATACACTGTGCTTTCGTACGTTTGATTTGATATTCACTCTCTTATTCTATGTTGAAACTTTTTTTTCTTTGAGTAAGACGAGACAATGATGAGAAGCTGCATATAGATCTTTGACAATAAAAAAATCAGATCAGTTCAAGTTCTTTAATGGAGGGTTAGGCTACTTGTTTTGCTGCTATTCAACAATACAAAACATGTTGAACGTGAACGTCCGTTAACCTAGATCTTCTCCTACTGTAGTACTGTGGGCGGAGGAGAAAGTAAAAGACGGCACTCTGAATAATCTGCTTCTGATGTTTCTCAACATGAAAAACTGATGGAACAAGTGATTTTCCAAAAGTTCAGGTGATCTAATTCTTGTGTCTCTCTGTCCCTCGCCAGATGTATGTGACGTGCACGGTGCAGGCAAAGGGCACGCGTCTTGCCAAGCCCGTGCTGTCTCTCGGCCTCATGTGTCTGGCATTTCTCACCGGTCTGAATCGTGTGGCTGAATACCGCAACCACTGGTCGGACGTCATCGCCGGTTTTGTCATCGGCACAGCCATCGCCACTTTCCTGGTAGGATTCACACCCACAAAGGTCACATGTGGTGCTGTATGTTTCTGTAGGACAGCTGTATGTGTGATAATCACTTACATGATGGTACTGTGTGCTTTCACTTGAAAGTACACACAGGTCATGTAAATTCTCAGTTGGTGCCCAAGAAAATGGTCCAAGAACATGGTTGTTGTAAGTTAAGTTAAGTTAACAACATATCAAATGATCTATAGAATAAATGATGCTTAAACCTTAAAAAAAATCATGCTTGAATGCTTGTCATGCTCACCATCTTAATTTAGCATGCTAGGATTTGCTAATTAGCACTGAACACAGAGTACAGCTGAGGATGATGGGCATCTCAGTGCTTTTGCAGGTATTATGGTACTAAAGCATTTTACTGCAGGGGCTTGGCTTTGATTCCAGCCTGTGGCCTTTCATTGCCGCCTCTCTCTCTCTCCTTGATTTCCTGTCTATCAAACAAAGACATAAATGAGAAAAAATCATTGAATCTTGTTGTGGAAGTAATCAGTGAATAAAAACAGTATTTGTGGGAGCAGTGGAGTGGTGAGTGTGAAATGACTCTGTTGTTGCACTGAGGAACACTAATTAGCTCTGTAGAAATTACCTTACCTTATGCTGCATATTTTAACTGCATGCTATCAACTATTACAGTGCAGCTAAAAGCATCCAGTAGTGTCTCAGAGTATAGCTGTACAGTGGTTACATGGTGCATGCACATGATTTTATGTAGCCCCTGTTCTTTCATGAAAAACTATATATCAGGACTTGTCTTCCTCTCACAGCTGTGCTTTCATGAAATGCACAGAGATAATGAGTGGCCTCCAGATATAGCATGTTTCCTAGCAGCAGCTGAAAGAAAGTAGCAGAAGATCATCTCTCCCCTTTTTTCCCCCTTTCACATGCTCTTTCTTCCCCTTGTGTTTGACACAGAAAGGCCAGCACATTCTTTGCTTGGGGAGACAGAGGCTCTGTGATGAGGCCTCTTCACACTGGGCTCCATTAATGTTGGCCTGGTTAAAAGAACTACAGTGCCATTAGTGATGGACGGAGGAAGATCTGTCGTCTTTCTGTTTTTCCTCTTCCAGTACCAAAAAAAACTGACTAGCTCTTCTTCCTCGCCTTCACTCCTTCACTTCTCCTTTCTCCCTTTTTCCTCTCCTTGTCTCATCTTCTCTTCTCTTCTCTTCTCTTCTCTTCTCTTCTCTTCTCTTCTCTTCTCTTCTCTTCTCTTCTCTTCTCTTCTCTTCCCTTCTCTTCTCCTCTTCTAATCACATAGAACAGTGAATCAAAGAGCAGACTGTTCCATTCATGGCTTGGCAGGGATGCTATTTTATATGTGCAAATGATCTCCACCAGAGACAGCCGATACACTGGGAGCAATAAAGCTTTTAAAGGACCTGCAGAGGGCTTGTGGTGCATAACAATGTGGTTTTAGCTCTTGGAAATGAAACTCATAAACAGACATTTCTAATAGTGAAAAAAAAGACAGAAACACGTTGCTGCTACCTGGATCTTTATAACTGAGTGTGCCTGAAAGTGGTCATCATCATCTTCATCATGATCTACACTGTAATCTTTGAGCTGATGAGGGCCACTCTCCGTCTGTCAGTGCTTGTTGTTCTGGTTCAGTTTGGTGTCAAATGTTCCTATTTTAGTGATCGAAGTTTGTGCAAACTGTCTTTGTCATTTTGTCATTCTTCTCAATAGTTTGTCCTCAAAATAGATGTGAATGTTTAACAGGCACCTCATAAGAAGCCTGCAAAGGTTACACCTGTGGTTTTATATACCTTCCTCTCCGACCTGTACTGTATATGAATGTCACACCTCATGAATTAGTAATGACCTGACCGTTCATATTGATGAATGAAAAGATATCCAGCAACACTTCAGTCACTACATTCAGTATGTGAGCTCAGAGAAATGAAAGAGAGAGTTGTGACTTAACATCCTGACATTGGACATGTATGTTGGGTTATAAAACAAGCAGCACAAATCGCTTTCTGATCACGTTTAATTATGAACTCTATGTGAGGATTTACCGTTGGCTCCGCTTAGTGATGATGCAGCCTGTGAAACAAGACCAAACACTCTTCATCCTTTATTATAACGACATTTTAAACTACTGCTGCTCTCTGAATGACAAACAGACATTACTTAAAGTGGCAATAACAATGCATCAAATGACAATGTGAAAATAATGTGACAACGTCTCGAAGTGATGACCTGACTCTGCATTGCAGAGCTGCACTGTGAGTTTCAGCTCAGTCTTTTTGTTTTCTGACCTCATTGGATCACAGCAAGCAGCTGAAAGCTTGAAGAAGTCAGGTTCAAAGTTCCCAGCCTGCACTGCTCCGTAGGCTATAACGGCCTGCACAGGACTCGGCTCTCAGAGCTTCTGTATCTCTGCTCAGCCAACTTGAAATTGGTTATTTCATTTTTGAACCTCAAAGCCACATTTTGCTCCTTATTAGAGGAGCTCATGCAACACCCACATCCATCATAGCTACAGTAGTACCCCCAGGAAAAAGTCAATACACACATATGTGACCTACATACTTGGGTTAGTCTCTTAATCCAACCAACCGCACAGGAATCTCTATCAGCCACTGAAATTCACTTACACACACATATGTGTCCTCTGCTGGAAGACTTGTGTCTATCAAACATATGTGTGTGTGTTTGTTGTAGGTGGTGTGTGTGGTCCATAACTTCAAAGGCAAGTTACTGCTGGGCGAGGAGTCACCGGCAGAGCAGCGGCCTAACACAGCCATGCTGAACATGGGCCGGATGGAGAGTCCTCTGGAGAAGTATATCGCTTCACAGGTCGGTGCAGCACACGACACACACACGCACACACACTCAGAACACACACCTTTCCATGCCATGAATCAAGTCTCTGTGTACAGTACTGTATGTCTGCATGAAGTAACTCATACTTTTCACCAAAATGGTTCTTTAAACATCATAATATTACTATCGTTGTTTTACCAATATGGCAGCTACCATCTTCAGTGATCTGATTGGACACTTGAGCCGATCTTTTTAAACAAAGTTAAAACATGGATGATCTGGACAGTTCTTTCACTCCACATGTGTTTTATAGCCAGATTAGATAAAACAACGGACACAAAGTCATGTCATTTAATATATATTTTTTCCATTCATTGTAAACAGTCCAAGATCACCACTGCAATAAGTTGTCATGTGTGTTTAATCGTCATGCCATCCTACCCAGAAGGTCTTCATCTGATGTTTACTGTCTGAATGCATGTGAGCATTCAGCTAACCACTCCTCAAACACTACCACAGCTTCTATGTCAACTGTACATGACATAGATCAGGCAGACACAATGTATTCATGTTAAGGCAAAGTAACCCCACGCCCCAGCTAACACGTGAATGATGTCAGACTGAAAGCAAAAAGGAAGTGGACTGATGGCACAGTAGACATTTTGATATGTCACTGCAGGAAACTCACAGGTGCTTTAATGAGCCAAAACAGCCTCTGTGCAACCTTTCAGTCCATTCAGCCTATGAAACATCTAAACTGTGTCCATGATGAGATAGTTAGATAGGATAAGTGTGGATAAAATCTTTCTTTGCTCTCACTCCATCACTGACCACAGCACACAGTTCTTCTGTTCTGACACAATACCACCATCAGAAGCAGTGTCTACATTTTAATGACACACCTACACACACTCACTCACGCTGCTGCTGCAGGAGACGGATGATGAAGATGAAGAGAGTTGGTGGATTTACATCAAGGAGCGCCTCCAGGCCTTCCTGCGCTTCCTGCGGCAGGGTCTGGAGTGGATCCAATGTCTCAGGAAAAAAAGGCAACAAGCTATGAAGTGGTTTAAAGTCAGAGCTCTGCAAAATCTCTGGACAACACATCTGCCCTACCTTTCCTTTTATATCAGACACAACTGGCTGCTCCTGCCTCATTAAGACCACAGACATTTCACATTCAACAATATGCTTGTGTTCTTTTTGTATTTTTTGTATTTTTTTTGGTCCGGATCTTAGATCATATTATGATGGAGAGATTACTGCAGTTAGGAGTAATAGTAGCAACATCATCAGATGGACCGTTGTTGGACACAAGTTTTTACGTCATGCATAAACTGAGACAGACACGTGGACCCTCTTACATCGCTCGTGTGCGGGTTGCTACATTCAGGCAGACAGTGTAGGGTGTCATCCCTCCAAACCAACCAGCTTATAAACGATTAACTTCTACTAGTTTGGCACAAACTGTGAAATAAAACTAAGTGAGCCTCTGTGAGGGCCAATGCTGTACCTTAGAACATGTAGAGCACATTAGTGGTGTGTGGTTAACAGGTCTATAATAATGGTGAGATGTTCTATTGTTGATGTCTGTTGTCATCTCATCTGTGTCTTTTATATCAGTAGTATCATACTATAGTTAATTTACTGTATGTTAAACTAGCAGAAATTAAACTCTTCTGCTATACTGACAGTGATCTTGAGAGTGTTAGACATGTCATGTTTTAGATTCAAGGTTGTTTTTGTTTTTTTTCCATCGTTCTTCCCTGTCCCTCCATCTTCTACATCACGTTATGTTTTTGTTGTAATGCTGAATTAATTTTGCTGATAGACTTGCAGCATCAGAGCACTCTAAGGTCCTCTCATTTATTATTCTATGATACCAGTACAGATACTGATGGAGTAGAGAAGCTCGTAGTCTTAGTATTGAATATGTGTGTTTCTCTGAGGTCACATGATTGGAAGATTCACTTTCTGCATACTGCATTCTGTATAGTTCTGCATATTGGTCTGGTATTGGACAGCTCCTTGGTCAGATCTAAGAATGACCTTTCCTTTTTTGTTTCAATCCCCTGTGCATCATTCAGTTATGATACCATCGTAGTCACTAAGTTAATTGGTGATATGTGGGAACATGCTGACATTGCTAAAAAGGAGTCAAGAAGAAATGAGATGATCAGACAGATGGAGACAGACACAGTGAAACATATCTGAATGAGACGAGCAAGGTGACATTTTATGACAGCATCCATCACAGTTTACGCAGCCAACCTGCTTCAACTCTGACCTGCTGTACTTTTACATTCTCCACTCAACCTTTATTTGTACAGAGTATAAACATAAAGACAGACTTAATAAACTATGAAGAAAAGACACAAAGGCAGAAGGACACAAACAGTATGTGTGGTCCTTTAAAAAACAACAACAATGAAAAAGATCATTTTGATTTTCATTTTAAAATGCATTTGAATCAAAAAACAATTTTACATAAACTGGACATGGATTCATGTCTATTTACACTAAAGTATAGCAAAGGTCAGCATAGCCGCAAAAATATCACACAATATATTACAAAAGATTCAGTGAAGTCCCCAAATAAGTACTCAGTTAATATAGAAACAACATTCTAACATTCAAAATCTTTTTTTTTCTTTAACAGCTTTGCTTACATCTTCGGTGGAGTCCTGTTAACGATAATCCAGACTATGAAGGGGAATTTTACCTTCTACTGTTCAGTTTATCAGAAAATGTTAAATTGCAGATGAAGTTTGAGTTAAACTAAAACTTGAATGTGAACTTTGAAAAACCTTGGCTGAAGCATTAGTGGCACACTGGCAGTCATACATTCAGTGCTTCTTTTTTCACCCTTTTTTCTATTGATTATATTCTTATATATGAAATAGAAGACTAAAAGTAAAAGCAAAGACATGAAAAGAAAAAAGCATTGTATCAGAATTATAGTGTTGTATTTTATATGCCCCTTGTGAAAATAAAATGCCCCAAAAAAATAAAAAATAAAAGATGAAGGTCTTGTTAGAGGTCTGCGTTGTTTAGCTCACCGCTACAGTCAGGTGAATTGTCAGTGATGGAAAATAAATTTGTTTGTATAGTATTTTAGTGATGTCATCATTAGTGATGTCATCATGTTCCCAGATTACAGAGAACAGACAGAAAGAAAGAAAGGTCAAGGTATAATTAAGTGTAATTCACATGAGCAAATCTGTGTATATTGGTCAAACACTGGTATTTTGGCCCACTGGCTACCCATCCGTTTGGCTGGCAGCCATCTTGGTCCACAATGACCAAACCGGTTTGTATCCACTGAAGCCAGAGAGAGGATGAGGCAGCCAAATGTAACGCTGTCCAGAGTATTTGGCATATCTGTGCTTGAAGTGCTTTCCCTCCTTTCTCTTTGAATCTGAGTGAAATCTCTCTTTTCAGAATATCAGATGAAACAGCAGCATGTTTGTGTTTACTCCAGCCTGCTGTGTTTTCCCTCAGCTTCCTCTTACATGATACACATTTAGCCTTGAACCACTGAACAGACACAGCTCCTATCTGGTGATTTGATTCAAGACTTCCTGCTGAGAGAGCCTGCGCTCAGTTGTCTGACAAAGAGCAGAGAATCTCACACTCTCACCTCGACTACGACAGGCTTGGCGGAAAATTGCCTGCTCTAAAAATAGCCCAGCCTAAAGATGCCTGGAAGCTAAACAAGCCACAGTGAACAAAATGCCAGGGCAGAAAGGAACCTTTGAGGAGCAACGAAATTCAATCTAATGCCTTTATTGTGTTATTTCTTCTTCTTTGGTGAGGTGGAATGTTATCACTCATCTCTAACACATACTGAACCTGGCTGGATACCCATACATTTATCATTTATTTGTCGCTTTGAAGGGTGAATTATCACTTGTTATCACAGACTCATTTTCTCCAATATAAACGCCTTTAATTGAATGAAACTCTACAAGATAAAAAGGGAGTCATTGGCTCGAAATGGAAACCTGTACCGTCTGCTGGATGGGATAATGTTAACACAGCCATCAACCACTGTATACTAAGACAACATCAGTGTCTTTAAGAATTATTATAGAGGGTCACTTATTTTTATTTCCCCATGGACGCTGTGTGACACCTCATGGTCGTGTTACCTCTACGTCATAGTTCAATTGTTAATATTCAGACCAGTGTGGTATGTCATTTGTGTTCCACTCATGTTATATGTCACTGTTGACTGTCATAGTGTATGCCACGCCTGTCTTAGTGTCATATGTTCATTGTTTGCCGCACACTACTTTGACTAGTGTATGTTGCTGCTGCTTTGTTTGTTGGTTGCTGCACTCATGACAAGAGATGTGCTCTTTGCTCACCGTGAGGTCAGGTGCATAGTGTTTGCAGAGGCAGTGTGGTCAGCAAAAATACATTGTTCAACAAAAACAAATCAGAATTTAATATAACATATTGGTATTTACTGTTGCTAAGCTAACCTCACCATAACTGTGGTTGTGATACAAAGCATAAGCCCCGGTGTACAGCCTAGCTAACAGGCGAGCTAAGTAATGGGTTTAGCAAGCTAAGTTTGGAAACCAGATGCCCGTTCACAAACCTGATAGTTGACCCATCTGACTAATTTGAACTTGCCAGCACAGAGCAGTTTTACTGCTGATCATGTGTGAGCCTTTACACACTGGACCTTTAAATCTAGGGTAGGTAGTGTTACCCTGAAACCCCACTGGACACGTCTCTGTCATGTAGCGTCTCCAAAGCTGTTTTGGTCCATCCATTCGTTCCAGAAGGTTTATGTGCTTCTAATTTAGTAATAGTTCATTTGTTTGTCTGTTTTTATGACTGGCAGTTTCTTTCTTGGATTCTCTCTGCTGTGTCTGTGTCTGACTTCCTGTCAGCCTGAGGTGCTCTGTGGAAATTGTGGTGTCCATCAAAAATAGACCACTTCTGAACTGATCCGCGACAGAGCCGGCGGGGTTTAAAACATTGACTAGAACGGCCGCATATCACTGCACACGCAACACTGCGTGTCCACGCCCGGTGGAATTTAGTGGTTAGAAACTATCCTGAGACAGCTACTGAAGTATCCAACTGAAAAAATCCCACCCACTCATTTCAGGCCCTTACCAAAGCCACCCCCCCCCAAAACAAATATGTATTATTTAGGCACAGGGTGTCATTGTAAGTATGTGGCAGCCCATCACTCCACCATCTCTCCATTTTTTGCAAGTCCATACACCCTGGGTGTGTTTCTGAGAAACAAAGAGGCATCCTCTTGGACATGACAGTGAGAGGTGGTATCTGTCAGTGGAACATTAGTGACATACCATTTATGACCGTGATGTGTGTTGATAGAATGGCAGTGACATACCATTCTGAGCCAATTAAAACAACAATGTGAGTCCCACAATCAGCCACTGTCCCACCTCCACATCACTCCAAAAATAGACCTACTGTGTAGATAGTGTGCCGGAAAAACAGCCATGTGTGAGCCAGTGTTTGCTGGATGTCAGCATGCTCGCTGAAAACCAGTAGATCGTTCCAGACAGCTTTGACTGAGAGAAATATTTAGCTGCAGTCCAGAGACACACTCATATCTTTTGTTTGTTTGTAGCAGTACAATTAACTTGTTGTTAAGTGCTGTGACCCTTCCTGCCAGTTATTAAATCTATAGATGCAGGTTGGTGCGCCAAGAATTCAGTTCCTCTGCAGACACACAAGTTCACACAAACCCAATGTGTTTAGTGCCCTACTGTACTCATTCACCATTCATTCTATTCCTACCTCCAAAATGACCCATATGAATGATCAGCCAGTTGGAGAATGATCCAATTCATGGTGAATCCAACATTGACTGTGGGGAGGAGAGAGATGTTTGGCTCAGAAGGTAGAGTGGGTTGTCTTGTAACCAGAGGGTCACTGATTTGATTCCTAGCTCCTCCAGTCCAGTTGAAGTGTCCTGGAGCAGATACTGAAGCTTCCAAAAGCGCTTTGAGTGGTCCATTTACCATGTGAACATCCAGCCATCCACCACTGCTCTCTGTGAGAACAGCACACTCAAAAAAAACTAGATCAGAAAACTAAATCTTCTACTGTCCATGAACAAACATCTCCTGGAGGTCTCTTTCTAATGCATGTACTGTATGTTTAGACTATCAGTAGAAAGATTGCAGTGCTGTGATGTTTTTTTTTAAGCTATAAAGGTAGCTTAAAGGAAAATTCATAAATCAGGCTATTGTTCTAACTTGTCACTCACCACCTCCGTCATAGAGATTTCAGGAATAAAGGACTCGAAGTGCAACAATGTATTTGGGGGCAAACTGCACATACCTCCAGCAGCTTTCCAAATGAACTTTACATGATTCATTTTAAACACTGGAGTCTCATTCAGAGTAACCACAGAAAGAAGTCACCTGACTGTGTAGGAAGTCTGGTTGAAATTGTGCTATGTCCCTGAATCTCTACACCACAGGTGGTTAGTGCAAAGTTGGCATGACACCTACTGTAGAGTCATGATGGCCACATTTATGGGAAAAACACAGGGTTGATGAATACGGTTGAATATACCTTAATTGTTCTGCTGTGAAAACCTGCTTCAATTCTTCAATTTGGAGGCTTTCCTCAAAGATGGCTGGTATATTCATAAAAACTAACAAAGTATACAACTCTAATAAAAAGAACCAGTAACCAGGTTAAAACCACTTTTGAGCAATTCGTCCAAACAAAAGTGTTTTTTGATGAACTGTCCTTTCCATCTTCCTGATTTTGCTTCTGTGTTTTCCTTCTTCTCTGCAGAATCACATCGCCTTCGCAGAGGTCACATGACGTGGAGTCGGCCGTGTGGCAGACTCATTGGACATCCACGCTCTTCACTGTCCAATCACATTATTCGGAGCGCTAAACCCATTCTATGTGTGTGTGTGTGTGTGTGTGTGTGTCTGGTCTGCGGTATGTTGTTCTATGTTGTCTCTATCAGGCCCCTGTCATTTGCAGCTTCTTGTATTCAAGAAAAAAAAGTCAGTCAGTCAGTCAGTCAGTCAGTGGGACAGGTCGCTTCTGCTTTCTCCACCTATGCACTTATTCTAAATCCTTGTTCGCTTCTCAGTTGAAGCTTGTTGTTAGACAAACCCTGGAGCGGACTTGTTTGCACACTGTGGGACACGAGAAGACCAAGCGAAGGACTGGATTGCACCATCTCAATTCTGCCTAGGTCAAATATTTTCACATGGTTTGGTCACATTGTGTGTGAAAAAGGATTGTTCCAATATGACGGCTGTGAGGGAATCTGTCCTGCAGACAGTGTCCAAACAGAGAGAAAGATGAAAAACCCTCTCGCTGTGTTGCTCACAGTGTGTTGTTGCTGAGATCACATCACCTGGATATGAGAATGTGACACAGATTACTGGGCCCGTATTTATCAAACTAATTCATAAAATGAAAGATGAATGAAAAATTCAATTGCTGCCTTGAGCAAGATGTATCGCATAAGCTTCTGGTTACAACATGGGAAGTGGTGCACATGAATTTGTGAACTCCAGTGGTATTAAAACCTGAATTGATTTTATTTACAGTTTTTCCACACTTTTTTTGTCTTTGGTCTGTTTTTATAGATTCATCGTTTATATGTGATTGTGATTATCCAAAGCGACTTAGTGCAGCAATAAGTACTTTGACAGCACTAGAGGCAGATAGATTTATCGTGTCAAGTTGTTGGTAGTGTTGTAGAGGAGGTCCTCTCTGAAGAGCTGGAGGTCTTCATGAGGTGTTTAAAGGTAGAGAGGGACGCCCCTGATCTGGTAGGAACTGGTGCATTCCACCAAGTAGGGAACAACAGACGAGAAGAGTCTGGATTGTGTTGAGCAAATGGGCAGAGCCATGCATCATTCATTGGAGGAACGCAACACAATGATCTTGAAGTAACATATTCCTTAAGATGTTTCACTGTGCAGGCTGGCCCGTCAGGAGGGTCTTATAGTAATCTAGTCCTGCGTCAGGAGTTGTGTGGCAGCAGAATTTCAAGTATCATGAATCAATGCTATTGGCCAGTCATGAGAAACATACAAGGAACTTCACACTGCTCTCACTGTAATACACAGATGTAAGTTAAATAATGGAGCAATGGTGCAAATTATGCTGAAATAAATCTGATTTATGTAACAGTTTGTTTTATGTACATGAGGTAGGTGGATAGGATGGATAGGAGGTGACAGTATATACAGTATAACCAGCATGAGTAGATAGTGTATGACTGATGTTTACATATTTAAAGAACAAAATCTGAATGAACAAATTGATCATTTAGAGGTAAAGTGGACGTTTGAGACACAGACTGTTGCTCACAGTGTTTGTCTGCTGTTAACTGTACATCAGATTGATTGCCTGTGGAAAGAAAAGTTTGGTTCTTATTTGTTTTTATTAGGAACTGTAATTTTATCTTGTCTTATCTTATCTAATTGTTTGTAGGAAGATGTGCGTTGTTACTGACTTACTTGCTGTTTCTGTTACTTGTTTCTCCAGGCCACATGTGAGAAAACATGCACAAGATATGTTCTCATGAGATGTTCTTTGTTTTGCTGCCTTTGGACAGCAGTTAGTTGACAGGAGTGCAGCTCATCTCATTCTTCTTCAGATTTCAGATGTATGTTGCAAATCAACATTTTGAAACAGCAAATATCGCCCAAAACTAGGAATGAGTGAGTACAGCATTATTTGTATCTGTATCTGTTAACCATATGAATTATCTGTATCTGTTAACCATATGAATTGTCTGTATCTGTTAACCATATGAATTATCTGTATCTGTACTTGCAGTATGCAGGGCCTAACTCAGAAGTGGGCAGGATTTAATCCAGAAGTGGGTCGAGTTGTCTTGAAATGGGCGGGGCTTTAACCAGTATGTTATTTTAAGCATCCAATTGATATGGGTTGATCAGAAACTATTTAAAGGACAGCCTCAGCATTGAGCTTCAGATCAATGATTTTGATCACGATAGCACACAAGAGAGAGTGAGCAGAGGGACACAGCAACACAATACATCTGTATGTGTGTAGGGGAGGGGCGCTGTGACTAGCCTATCACAGAACACAGACACAGTCAGCTACCCAATGAGGATTTTCATTCAGTCCGAGCACAGATATTGACTTGTATTGCTCGTATAATACTCATACTCTGCAAAAGTGCTTTACCCGTACCAGACACTCGTTTCAGCCGAGTATCTGGCTCAACTCTACCCAAAACTATAAACTGAGGACTTATTTAGGACGTAATTCTTGGATCTTTGATAAATATGGGCTCACGTCGAAGTAGCAAATTGGGAAAGCTGCAAAGCCTTCTGTTTGTCTTTATGTATCCATGTACCATTAAGTTCTTATGACATATCTAGGAGGGTTCAGGGTGTGTGTAGAAGAGTGTATGTGTGTACAGTATACATTCAACTGCAACCAATGAAAACACAATACATTCTTTATTCTAACGAAAACGTCAAGGGTTTCTTAGCCGCACCAGACAATCACCACCTCCTTTTTTAAAATCCCTCTTCCTAGATTAGTTAGATTCAAATAGTTACCTGGTAACAGTAAGAGTCCAACACACAGAACACAGTCTCTGCAGCCCGTGGTCAGAAGAATGCAACTTGCTTTTTTTCATGTGAAAGCTAAAATATACAAAGGTCAGTCTGACTCACAGGCCAAAGCCGAGATTTTTATTGTCTGCAGTCAGATATAATGAGTTCTCTTCGTGTTCTCCCATCTGATGTTTTTTTGCTTTGTCAAATCAGGTTACATATTTCCTCCCTTTTTCTCAGATAAAGTATTTATTCATGATCTGTGTCTTCAGTACCAAAGAGACATGGAGACACACTGGGCTGCCTTCACACTGGGCGAGAGCAGTCTCTGTAGTTCATCTCACAATCAGGACATCTTTGATCATCAGCTAGCAGTGCTGTTGTACTTGTTTTTGTTTCTAAAATTTCTGTCATGTAGCTCAGTGTGACTCACTGGTTGGCATTGTAGTTCAGTTTATACATTGATTACTGTCCCTCATAATGAAGATAATGCAGCTTCTTTTAACATATAAATGTTTTGTATAAATAAAAAGTCAGTCATATTTCTATTATACTACTCGTCTATTAGAAGGCCTGAACCTCCAGAGAGACTTTTTCAACTTCACACACACTGTTTGGGTTGAAATGGAACATTCCAGCATTTTCGGAAATCTTGTTAAGTTTGTTTTTTCCCCAGATTGAAGTTTTATCTCTGTGTGTGCAGTCCTGAAATTGGTTTAGGATGTTTTAAGCCTGTCTTATTACAAAGACTGGATGCAGTGGAACTGAAGCTCAGTGTGGCGGCTCTGGCCGTCACCATCTTTGGCATTCCTCTTTGACTTCCTCTGTTGACTTCTAATCCAAAAATGGCCATAGAGGTGGACCTTGAGTGAAGCTTGGTTGCTCAAAGAAGCCGCCTGTGATGTCACCCACCTGTCGATCAAAGTGTCCACACCCTTAATTCTGCATAAGTTTAAGCCTTAATATAATTTGAACAGGTGAGTTGTATATAAATTCACCCTCAGTACAGTTGTCATGAACGGGGAAATTAGCTATAGAGACCAAAACTGTTTTTTGTACCAGGCTGTAAACATGTTTATTTCTGCTGTGAAGTTGGACATTTGAACATGGGGACTTATGGAGAGTGACTCACTTCTGGAGCCTCAAGTGACCATTTGAGGAACTGCAGCTCTTTGCACTTCCATGTTCCATGTGCTTCACAGCTTGTAACTGTGCTATCTCTATACTGTGCACACAGGCATGATATCTATATCATCATGTTACTCTGGGTAACAGCAAACCAACATATTTCCCCAAATGCAGGAGCTCATTACAGTAATATAAAAAAGCAACAAACATTCACGATGGAATGCTGAAACAGTGAATGTTTGGCCTATAAACTTACATACAATGCAGACTTAATTCTGCATTATTCATATTTTTGGGTAGCAGCCACATCTTTTAGTGCCAGCCTGAGGACAGAGACACAGTTAGAGACGAACTGTTGAACACAGTGGACCATTTCGCAGCTAAAGAGCCAGTCTTGCTCTGTATCTGCTGAGTGTGATGTGGGTTAACCATAATTAACAGTTTAGCAATCATAGGTCGTGGCTGTGTCCGTTTTAGGTTGATGTTTTTTCTGCCCCCTGTTGTCAAAAATAGATAATGCAGCTTTAAGTTGTTTTATCAAATGATTAATTATTGCGATCAACTGATTGTTTGAAGCAGGAGCCAACATCAATGTTAGCGATGAATTTGAGATATGTTGTATATTTGCATTGTTTCAAAGCGTCACCTTTTGTTTGAAGCAAATCATTCTCCTTTGTAGCAATAACATGTCAGGCTTTCGTTCCCATCAAAAGAGAGGACATGAACGCATTGAAGGTCTAATTCTGTTGCCCCTTCAAATCTCTATTTTTGTAACAATCACTGAAGCACTTATGAATAAGGACTCCAGGTAGGAACATGCAAAAAGCAGCACTTTAAATCAATCTGCAAATCCTCTCATTGCTAATGAAATGGCCACCCATGTTGCTGCTGCTTGAAAAGACATCACACAGAACATTCAGGACTGAAAAAAACAAATCTGCTAAAGTGTGCATTGCAAGAGCTACACTATCCTAGTATATGTAAAGGAAAAGAGAACTGATATATATAAATAAATAAATATATATATATATATACTGTATATCCTTTTGGTCATATTCTACATTACTGCTGTCTATTTTCTTATGACTGTGCACTGTGTGAGTGTTCACGATAAATGTTTCTTTTATTCCTCAGAACTGTTTCTTCATGTCATTTGACTAAAATGAGGTATATTTCATGTTATTGTTCAGAATTACAGTTACATTTTTATACTCTGTTTTGTGAATAGTGGCATTCATGTTCTTCGTGTTAATGTTTAAGTTCCTTATGGTTGTGTACTACACACCTTCCCTCAATTGAGACATGAGTTATAAATCTTTCTAAACTTGCGATTTTTATCTTTTCCCCTACAGTCATGTGATTTATTTGCTTCTGGTGGACTATTTTGTATGGATGTTGTTGTTCTTCTTCTATCCCAGTTCTTTTTATATCACGCATAGTTTTTCCCTTCTTTTCAACTTCAGTTCAAATTGTGACCTTTTACACTGTAGAAAATAAGAAATTTACAGCCTTTGAATAAAAAAACATTGAAAGGGTTCAAACAGTTGTCTCTCTCATTCTTCTGTTTTAAAAACAGTGTGCTTCATTGTTATCGTGCACTTCTTTATTAACTAGAAATTAATTAGAAACCTGCATCCTGGACATAAGCAGTTAAAGCAGTGAAACTTATGACTGAACATTAACTGATGTCACTTCTTGACTTATGTCACTCTTTGTCAATTATGAGATTGTAGGGTAAGTTTTACATGATAATTGTATAATGACAGTTGATTGGACGAACCAGAATGGACAGAATTCAGTTTGAATTGAGCGGCGTCCAGACACATCTGTGAAAGCAAACAAAAAATGAGCTGTATCTGGTTCCCAAAAATATCTGAATAAAAACAGAATCTAAGTGTAGATCTTTCAACTAAATTATAAAATATGTGATTTCAAGAGCAGTAGGAAATACAGTAGGTCAATGATAATACTCAAAGTGAAAAGGAATCTTTAATCTACTTAGTTAATGCACAAATATATGAATGCAATGTATTCAAGGACACAAATATCCAACCACACTCTGTTTTACCAGTGTACAATTTAGAGCAGGGTCACTCAGTGGCACAAACAACCCCGCATAGAGGTGCATGTTTTCAGGATGAATAGTAGGATTTCATGGACAAGTAGTCCTCCAAATTCAGACAAAATGCATCATCTGTCATGCTATCTCTTCATGCACTCAGTGGTACACATGAAAAGTGGAGAAATTGTTGTGTAATTTGTGTTGTGTGTTCTAAGTTGATTAACAGAATTCTTAAAGAACTGGTTTTCATAACTGTATCCACTAGTGACCACTGCTCACCTCAAGGTTGTTAATGGCCTGATTTGAAACTTGTGTTTCTAATCACGTGAGCAAAAATGCAATGAACTGTCCTGAGAGGAGGCGTACTCAGACAAAATTAGAAAAGAAAAATACCTTTGACTGTGCACTGGGCTTTAAATGTCCCATAGGTTCCCATGAGGAAGCAACGACATGAAGAACTCTTTGAAATACATACATTTACTTACAGTACCACTAACGGTAGGTTCATTTGTCAGCATTGTATTCATCGGGCGATGACATACAGAGAGAGCATCAACCATCAACTATCAACCATCAACTGTTGCAGCCGCCGTGGTTCAAAATGACACACCCTCGCATGAGTGCCAAGGTGTCGTTGACAGGTGCCAGGTACACCATGGAATGATGGGAATGACGTGAAGTGACGGTGCCTTTCACTGGCGTATCCTGAATTAGTTTTGTGTCAAATCAATCCAAACAAAACTTCTCCAATGTCAAACAAAAATAAGAACTTGAGAATGAATAAAATTAATTTAAGAGAGAAAAAATGTAATCTCAAACATAAAATTATGAATTGAAAAAAAAATAAAATAAAATAAAATCTTTGGATAAATGTTTTTTGTTTGCAGTTCACTTTGTTTCTTTTACAGTAAACAGGGTTTTGCTCTCACTGTCTTTGCGGTCTTGTTGTTTGTGGTTTCACTGCCACCTTTTTGTGCTCTCTGATTTTTTGTTTTTTTTGCTTTTTTGATTTTTGGATCAGAAAACGGACTTTGACGAGATGGGGAAAAAAAAGGTACGCACAGTTATCGTTACTAGTTACTGTCCATTGTTTCATTAGGAAAATCAACAGAGCTTTGAGTGACAGCGGGAAGCACACCATGCCACAACATGGAAGTGCAATTCATTTCTTGTCCTTTCTGTTTTAGCATTTACAGTATTATCAGCTGACAATAGTCAATGTAAGGTGAACTGTTTCTCACTGCACTATAATCAGTGAATCCTGAGTCAAGGTTACAGTATGTGTACCAATGTGAGCTGAAGTGTTCACTTTTTCACAAAAGCATGAAAAGTATGAAACTTCATACACTTAGCTGTATGTATTCTCAATTATGTTAGCACGAATTACAGTGGTCCTATAACATGATGTTTGCCACGTGAATGCTGAATTAATTTCATTGCATTTGTTGTGAGAAGGAAATCCCGGTATTTGAAAACCTAGAATGGACTTCATAATATTTCTGCAGAAGTTATCCAAAATGTTACGTGAGTAAATGTGAAATGTTGACTAGAAGAAGAAAATGAGCTCATAAACAAAGCAGCATGTTATTGTGGTTCAAAAACAGCCAGTCGAGAATAAAGACTGTCTGTCTCAAACGAGTTCTTGATATAGCATTTTAAGGAAAGTGATGAAGATATTACCCAGAGAGAGAGATGTAGAGTTCACAGATGTCTTCTCTCCAGCCGCCCATAGTGGCTTAGTGCTGTCAGTCCATTATCCATTCCATGAATTACTGTCACTGTTTGATCGGTTCCGTCCCATCTCGAATTCTTTTGTCTGACTTGTGTTCCTCTCAGGGAAGTGAAGATACCGCCCAAAGAGATGAGCTGAGAGAAGTGCCACGGGTGAGACAACACTACAATATTAGACAACTCTACCTCTGTTACTTACTCTTACAGTCAAATTACAGTCATAGTGTCTGTTGTTTCTTTGTATCATTCTTAGGAAAGTGATGAAGATGATAGCCAGAGAGAAGAGGAGAGAGCAGAACCTCTGTGCCACAGAGTGAGACAAAACTGCAGTGTCATCCACTCCACTTCTGTCCCTCTCTCTCTTTAATGAGCTGTTCATTTCTGTCCTTTTCAGGAAAACAATGAAGGTGGCAGCCAAAGACGAGAACAAAGAGCTGAATATTTCACAATGGTACAGGTGAGACAAAACTTAAGCATTTACATAAGAGATTGATTTTAAAAAAAGCATTAGATTTATTTGTCATTTGACAAGCTGTAACATATTCTGTAGTTCATTAACGCATACACTTTCTACCATCCCCTTCTTTTTTCTCTTTATCTTCCATGCTAAGTGCAGTCTGCCAAGGTAATGAGTAAAACAAGTGAAATCTGATCAGTTACAATGCAGCGCTTCTTTTTCTATCATTTAGGACAATGTCCCTCAAGAAGTTGATGATGTCCACTCCTCCCATGGACTAATAGAAGGGCAAAGCATCATCTCGATCCTCTCCTTTGCACTAGACACAACACAACAAGTGTATTAATAGAAGACCTGCTGAAACTGCTCAGATTGCATTCTGCTCAGACTAGTTCTGGAGAAAGCATTAGCTGATATTACACAGATTGAACAAGACATTACTGCAGAGTTTGTACTAAGTACATTGATTCTTTACAATCTCTGGAAGAAACACTCAGATGTGTGTCATTAATTCTTATTGTAATGTAATCTGCTGATCTTGTGCAAAATTAAAAATATTTCTACAACAAGAATGGAATGAATATGACTGCTCCTAAATGTTAAACATTATTTTGCAAAATGCTAGACTTAGCAAAGAAAAGAAAAAGTTGTCATTACGAGTTGCGTTTCCCTGTAATTTCATTATTTTCCTTCTAACCTTCTTGAGGGAGAGCGATCACATCATTACAGTACAGTACACATATTTGATCTACTAAACAGCATCCCACATGTGTAGTGATAGTCACTGACTGATGTATAAATATCTATGGACACAAGAGATAGACAATTCCTTTCCAGAGCTAAAACCAGCTCTGCGTCCAACTCAGCAGATAACTGTGTAAACAATGTAATTTCTACTGTGAGACTTTTTTTCAGAATGCCCTAATCTATGCACAGCTATTAATAATAATAAAGTGCCCAAATACTAACCAAGTCAGGAGGACAGAATCACAGATTTAGGAATGGAATGTAAAGATTGTCGGTTTATTGAATGCAGGACGATGTTTATCTGACCTCCTGACCTTCTTTGAAGGGCAGTCTCCAGTGTGAGTTGGAGTTACTGACATCACGTGTAGGACTCTTCTCTACCACACGGTGAGGTCTGTGACCGATTTGTCCACTGAAAGGACGAACCATCAGACAGCTCGTCTCTTGTGATGGATGGCTGCTTTGGTAACATTAGTATGTGTCAGTCTGTGTGCAGCACTGGGGCTGAGCCAGCTTTGAAGTCTTGAAGTTGCTGTAGTGTGACTGTCAAACAGGTCCCTGTCAAACTCAGATGGTTTGCTGTTTCTGATCAAACAAATACCCCGTGATGGTGTTCAACACTTGGCTTTATAGCAGTACAAAGAAGCCATTTCACAGTTTCTCGTAAGAACATGCTTGAGATTGTCTTCATGTATGCTTTATGCCTTTCATGTATCTTTGACATCAAAGTGTACTGAAGCCTTTTTAGTCACTTTAACTTTCCAGTACTGTACTTGACTGTTTCCCTTTCCAAGGGAGAGCACAGTCTGACTTCAGTATTCTCTTCGAAATGTCAAAGGAAATGTGAAGACGCTGACATTAAATATAAAACATAAAGCAGTTGATGACAGAGGGGCTACACGCTCCACAGGAAGTTTGAGGCTGGCTTCCCACATGCTGATCGATTGTGGTCACAAAAATCATCAGAGCTTCAGCTTGTCACAGTGTTAATCACATTAAAGCAAAGCTGCACCCGTAATGGAAGAAAAACCAAATCAAAATGAAAAATGAAATGAAGGGGTAAGTATTTGCCTAATTCTATTTTAGTGGACAAAGGAAACAATGTAGTAACATAATACATAAACTGTCAGAAAAGACTGTCAATCACTACTTGAAGGACTATTTTGTGGCGAAATATGGGGAATTTATTGTCAGAATCCTTTATATTTACAGGTGGATGGAGGCCACCATGTTGCACCACAACAGTAGCCCAGACGGGACAAACCAAATTACATCCACTGTAGGTTCTCCTGCATACTTGAAACAGTAGCATTGTTCAGCTGGTTGCAATCAGCAGCCTCACTGCTAGATGCTACTAAATGCTATATACTGGACCTTAAATATCTATGCTTGTGCACCCTAAAGACGACCTCCAAGGAGTGTGATGGTAGGGAACATTAGTGAAATTGCAAGGACCCTGGACATCAGCTGATCAAAAACACTAGGAACAAGTCAATAACCAGGAGCCAACCGTTGATAAAGCACGGATGAATATACAGCTGCATATCATGGATGAAGTGCATGAAAGTGGACCGTGTCATAAGAATTTTTTGTCAAGGTTTTGTTCAAGGTTGTTCACATGAGCAGGTACGTGTCAGAACAGGTTCAAAACTGGTAAATGTGTGTGAAAGGGAATCCATTGTGGTCAAGACATGGTGACAGAGCACTTTTCCTGTGGCACTTTGCTTCAAACTAGAAGAGAACTAGGCTTTGATCCCTGGAGGGCTGTAGGGCCACTTCATGATCCTCATCCTCATCTGCATGCACTCTTAAGAGACTTCTCAGTATGACTGACTGGATGCTGCTAGCTGGCAGAGACAGTGGACCTTGGCTCAGTAAAGCCTCTGAAGCAGAGAAATGGAAGGAGCCGTTTTAGAGATGTGCCTCGCCTCAGCTTTGGGGGTGGACACATTAAATCCTTCCCAGTGGGGGTTGATGGAAGATGAAACTGAAATTCAGCCAGGCCGCTGTAGTAGCTGCAGTGTGGCCGTGCCATAATCCTTAATTCCAAACATCCACATCTTAGATTTAAGATCCTGTCTCAGCCAGAGGCGTGTGTGAAATTCATTATCATCATGTGTGTGAGGAGATCAGAGGGGGAGAGAGCCTGGGAGAAAGGGAAAGAATGCATCCATACTGTGCATGGAGACTGAAATGAATGACTTTAATCTGGTCCTGCTACTTATCTATGGGTGTGAGTGCTGGATCACTGCAGATGAAATAGCTTCTTTGCATATCCAACAGCATATAAGATGAAGTGGATCATTTACCCAGAGAAAATTCTGTCATTAGGAAGTTAATGACGAAGAGAGTACACTGTGACGTTCTTAACTATGCTATATGGAAATGCTGTTCCTATGTGCTGTTAGTTAGAAGCTCTGTTAGTGTATCTGTGCACACTGGGCCAAATTTTAGGCAGCACTGCTTATGAGTGTAATCAGTTTGGCCTTTGAATCATAATTGTTGTGTAATCTGTGCTAGTTGTTTTTCATAATGTACATGAATGAAAAGCAGTAAATGACTCATTTATGAAGGGGGATAATGAGTTCTGATATTCCCATTCATGTTGACTCTGCACAGACACTAACAGAAAAAATAGGAAAGGCATGAAAAAAAAGGTCATCACCATGGCAACTAACTGAAACCTTAGATCCCCAAAGATGCAATACCAATAATCATTCAAACTTGAACAAAACTCTCCCCAAAGCTAGTCTGGAGGAGACAGAAAACATTATTTCCTCCCAGAGAAGCGCTCAGTGTCATTCTTTGCTTCTCTCAAAATAGATGAATACTCATCTGCATATCAATGCAGATTTAACATAGAGTTTATGAATCAGAGAGTTTGCAGTGATAAATAAATAAGATGTCTTGTTTCAGTAATCTGTGCTGAATGAAATGTGAAAGTGAAAGTGAATGGAGCTCTCTGTCCTCCTTCCTTCAAGTTTTCTTTTAATCTGTAACTGACCAATGAGAACATTGGTTTATAGTATAGAATGGGTGTTATGGTCCACCCAGTATCCTCTCTCTCTCCTTTCTCCACAGGACAGGCTTGACAGAAAGAAAAGTAGAAGTAAAGAAAGATGAAATGTCGTCTTTTAGGGAGTTTTTATGAAGCACAGCTACAGGTTCCATATTAGTTCTCCTTGTCCGAGTATGAAATGGATTCAGACTACACAATGGGGGACTCTGAGCACTGAGCTGTCTCACCATATTTCTTAGTAAGATAAGCTTGGCTCCTCAGAGCCAGAACTCTCCATCAGAGCTGGGTCTATAAACATCAGTACAGGGTCTACCTTCACACAGACCCTGATGGATGACTGTACTCAACCTCTGTCTGACACTGTGGGTGTTAAACTCACAGCCTGAGGTGTGTTATTAAGAAGGAAACATGTACACCACCAACAGTTAGAATGCTACTTAACTCTCTCTCTCTCTCTCTCTCTCTCTCTCTCTCTCTCTCTCTCTCTCTCTCTATATATATATATATATATATATATATATATATATATATATATATATATATATATATTATGGCATGCCGTTCAGGAAATTAATCTTTGAATATATTGAATGAAACTTTGAATATATGGAATGAAACTCGGAATATATGGAGTGAAACTTGAATATATTGAATGAAACTCGGAATATATTGAACGAAACTTGACTGACGTCAGACTTCACGGCAGTGCCTGCGGCCATCTTGTTTAACGTGTGGATGCTGCAGTAAAAAGTTCGTCGGTCCGCTCTAAACAATATATGCGCGTCAGATGATCTATAATATCTCCTGTCCCGGAGAAGTGCCGCGTCAGAGAGCAGGGCCAGTACGCACGGCCATTCATTGTTTTACCTTCATTAAATCACCTGAAAACTATATCAAGTTAACCATGCAGACCTACATACAGACCTTTACACACAGCAGAGTGTTCCGTTAATAGTTCTGCTTTTTTATGAAAGAGACGCCCTGTTACCAGAGCTCACCATATCTGCACTGAGATATCGAATATGATCTATATCATTATATGCACTCTGCTCAGGGCTCTTATAGTTTATAATAAAGCCTAGTTATTCTTATATCTTGTGTCTTGGGTGTCTTGTTATATTGTACACAGGGGCTGTTGTGGGACACTCCTGTGAGGTTGAAGGCATGCTGAGGTCAGCCTGATAAACAGCTGCCTGGCTGCCTGGCCTGGAGGTCTGCCACGATTATAAAAGGAGCGGACTTCCTCGTCAGAAGAACGGTATTGTGCAGAGGTGTCAGGAGGATTTTGGCCCGCAAACGCATTCGCCAGTGTGTTAATCATGTCCTCATTGTTTAATATTGCTGCTATGAGTTTCCAAGCGGACCGACGAACTTTTTACTGCAGCATCCACACGTTAAACAAGATGGCCACAGGCACTGCCGTGAAGTCTGACGTCAGTCAAGTTTCATTCAATATATTCCGAGTTTCATTCGATATATTCCGAGTTTCATTCGATATATTCCCAGTTTCATTCAATATATTCAAAGATTAATTTCCTGAACGGCATGCCATTATATATATATATATATATATATATATATATATATATATATATATATATATTTGTTTTTTTTTGTTTTTGAGATTCTCCCTCTTAAGATTTTCTTACACTATACAGTATGTCATCAGTCTGATGTTAAATGCATTGGAGGCCTTAAGATCTTCCTCTTTGCAGTTTCATACATCTTCGGGAATGTATGAATGGAGCTCTACTTTCAGGTGTAAGTGCAGAATGAAACAGCATTTGCTCAATCAAGCCCAGTCTCTCTCCTAAGTTGTTAAATCGACAGCTTGGTCAGTGGCCTTGGTTAAAACTACGATGCTGTGGGTGCCCTTTAAAGGTGGGATAGGAGATCTTTTCTGAGCATTTTTTACCATATTGCTTGAAAACCTCTGTGCTTGATCTGTGCTTCAAGGTGAAAATATGAATCAAATAGTACTCCCAGATTTTAGGCTGTGGGCTCCACAGTGGTAGACAATGGACCAAGGCCACTCTCAGTGAGACTAATAGGGTCTGGGCTACTGTACAATATGATATGTGAGTGATTGTGTTGAAGAATATTTCAATTGATCCATCTCATCTGCATTATTTTCTGTTATAATCACTGTGCAGCTGCACTTAAGGTCTGCTCTGCACGACAATGTGCATTATTAACAAGAATGAATGCATTTTTGATTTGTAATGGCTTGTTATGAATACAAACATACCAGCTGTGTGCTGCACTGTTTTTTTTAAAATAAACAACAAATAAACAGAAAGCACCATTTTTTCCTGCTTTGTTTCAAGCTTGCCCTGAAGATACAGCCATGTCTCTATGAAACAGCTTGGGTGCCAAAAACAAAGACAAATGCTGGCAACAGATTAGAAATTACTGCAACTGAAAGCATCTGTGTGCTTTTAATATGCAAGCGTCCTGGCAAACAGAAAAATGCCCCGATTATTGAAAAAAAGATTTTTGAATCACTATTTCTTCTCACTGCTCTTCACATGTGCCATTACACTACAACTACATACAATAGTCTATGGATTCAAATACAATCACAATAAATGCAATGTTGTATAATTTTGCATTTATTTTTTATTATTAAATTAGCTATTTCTCAGCTACACAAAGTACACATTGAATGCCTGCATAGCATTGCATATAGAAGAAAAAAGGTGACCTTGGAAGATCAAATTGTTAAAGGATTGTAAACCATGGACACTATATAGATATTTTACTACATTCACTCTACTACATTCACAAGAAGTGAGAAATTATTCAAATCAAATTTTATTCATATATTTTATTTATTAATTTAATTTGATTGATTTTACAGTGTTTCTATTGTGTTATCTATTTTTTGTGTTTTATCTTGTTGTGCAGCACATTGGAAACCTTGTGTTTGCTAAAATTGTGTTACATACACTGCTCAAAAAAAATCAAAGGAACACTTTAAAAACACATCAGACAATGTCAGGGCATGCTCCTAATGAGATGACGACTGGTGTCCTGGGGGATCTCCTCCCAGAGCTGAGCCAGGGCATCAGTGAGCTCCTGGATAGTCTAAGATGCAACCTGGCAGTGTCGGATGGACAGAAACAGAGATGTTCTATTGGATTTTGGTCAGTCAAGTACAGGGGCCAGTCAGTGGTATCAATTCCTTAATCCTCCAGGACATGCCCGAATGCTTTTGCCACATGAGGTTGGGCATTGTCGTGCACCAGGAGGAATCCAGGACCCACTGCATCAGCGTAAAGTCTGACATTGGGTCCAAGGATTTCATACTGATACCTAATAGCAGTCAGGGTGCCGTTGTCTAACTTGTAGAGGTCTGTGTGTCTTTCCTCCCAGACCATCACTGACCACCACCAAACCGGTCATGCCGAACGTTCTCCACAGCGTCTCCAGACCCGTTCTGTCACATGTGCTCAGGTTGAACCTGCTCTCATCTGTGAAATCACAGGTCGCCCATGGCGGGCCAATTCTAGTGTTCTGTGGCAAATGCCAGTCGAGCTCCATGGTGCTGGACAGTGAGCACAGGGTCTACTACAGGACGTTGGTCCCTCAGGCCACCCTCATGAAGTCTGTTTCTGATTGTTTGGTCAGAGACATTCAACCCAGTGGCCTCCTGTAGGTCATTTTGTACGACTCTGGCAGTGCTCATCCTGTTCCTCCTTGCACGAAGGAGCAGATACTGGTCCTGGTTAAGGACCGTCTATGGCCCTGTCAAAGTCTCCTAGATTAACTGACTGTCTCCTGGAATCTCCTCCATGTTCTTGAGACTGTGCTGGGAGACACAGGAAAACTTCTGGCAACAGCCCATATTGATGTCCCACCCTGGAGGAGTTGGACTACCTGTGCGACCTCTGTAGGGTCCAGGTACTAGGCACTGACCCTAGCCAAATGCAAAACTAATGAGAAATTGGTCAGAAAAGATGAGGAGGGAAAAAATGTCAGTGGCCTCTACCTGTAAAACCATTCCTGTTTTGGGGGTTGTCTCATTGTTGCCCCTCTAGTGTACCTGTTGTTAATTTAAATAACACCAAAACAGATAAAAATGATTAACAACCCTCCCAGCTACTTAACTGACCAGATCACACAGACCGTGTCTGCCTCCCAAACCCAGAAAGGTAGTTTGTTCCACAGAAGAGGGGAGCTTGATAGCTGAAAGCTCTGGCTCCCAATCTACTTTTGGAAACTATAGGAACCACAAGGAACCCAGCATTCTGAGAGCGCAGTGTTCTAGAGGGGTAGTAAGGTACTATGAGTTCTTTTAGATATGACCATGAAGAGCTTTGTCCATGACCTGTGCATCCACCAGAGATTGTCTTGTTTGTCAGCTGAGACACCACATCCTCCACAAGTGTGGGGATAGCCTCCTTGATAGCTGTTGTCAGCTAAACAAGCTGTTGCCGGCTGTATGTTTGTTGTTTTTTTCGAACTTGCTGCTATCTTGGTGCACAAAGCTTCCACAAAACAGAAACAATTACCAAGACCTTAAAAAGCGTTGGGTATGAAAGTAATACTTAATTATTTGGGGAGCAACAAAATGAAGCATCTACAACCCTCGCAATGGTTATGTGACTCTACGCTTTGCTTTTGTTGGCATTTAGCAACATCAAATAAAAGTCAACACTTACCTACCAGAAATGAGAGTTATTGAGAGTTATTATTATTCTGATCCATGCGAAGGCTCTTAATGTGAAATATCTTTGCAGGAAGTCTTAAGTTTCATGGACAATAGGTTAACAGTAAAAAAAACAAAAAAAAAACAAGCTTGAAATAATGTAATATAATCGTTATTTCATTGCCTCTCACTCAATGTCATCTGGGATAGGCTCCAGATCCCCCCCGAAGCTAGTGAGGATAAGCAGATAATGTATGTATGAATTATTTCATTTCATTTTTTATTATTATTTATTATTTCATATTTCAACAGAAACAAAGAATAACATTAAGGTTACGGGATCACCAAAAAAGGTCTAAAGCAGAGTCCATAAAAATGTATTTGTGCTTATTAAACACTTTGTGTAGACCTGGAAGTCGGGCCTGAAGGTGACACCGGCAAAAGGGGTCGCCAACCAATTAAGATCCATGATCCATCCAGGGACCACATTAAATTTAAGTCTTGAAGTCTGTCCAGTAAGCTTGTCACTGATCACATGAATTTGGAACTGAAGTGTGAGTCAGTAACAACCATCCTCAGGAGACAGTTAAAATCCATCCATCCATCAGCTTCCTCTTCTTATCGGGGTCAAGGGCAGCTGGAGCCTACCCCAGCTGGCTTTGGGTGAGACGTACAGTCCTGGAGTGAATTCCAGGACAATCCTACCAGTAGTTAAAACCATGTTAAAAAGCGACCTCATGCTGCTGTACTTCAGATTCTTCCCAACATGAGTCTCGACATAGCAGCAGCTGTATCTGCCTGCTGCTCAGTCAGTACAGCACTCTGTTGTCTTGTCTGTCCTCCCCGCTCACATAATGGAAGGTCTCTGGATGCACTCCTATCATTTAGCTTTGTGGCAATTACACCCTGTCCTGCAGAAGCTGGACATGGACCAACACAGGTGGATACATATATACAGACACACACACTTCATGGTATTTTAGAGTTTGTCATTTCCTGATGAGCCACAAAAACTCATCAAACTTCTCTAAAATTCTCTATCCAATGAAATGCTTTCTCTCATCTGACGCTGCTGGAGCGGAGTGCTTCCTGCTTGATCCAGTCTGTGAGTGATTCTGAGGGAATAACGTTACACTACTGAGGTGATTTATAGAGTTTCCTGATGGAACAAACCACTAACTGCCATTGGCTTGGTCAGTAATGACGCTAACCCACTCAGTAGGTCCAAACGGATTCACTAGAAGTTAGACGTCGACACTAGATCATAGCACTGGCTGACCATTTTTACGGGAAACACATAAAAATGATGAAGCAAGCCACTCGGCTTCCTGTTTCACAGGAACTTAAATTAGTAGCAGTCATGCCCATTTACTGGTTACCATCATCATCACAGGCCACTTAAAACAATTGAAAAGGAACAAGGCTTGTCATAGTCTTTCCGTGTCTATCACTTTATCACTTCTATCACTAATACTTTTATTACATTAATTTGCATTTGACTTTTAGGAGTCCCGCATGAAGGTAAGAGGGCTGTAACTGTATTAACATTCCTTCATTTTCTCTCATTTCTTCTTCATCCTTCCATCCAGCAGACATCAGCACACTGTGTACTTCCCATTCAACAAAACCGAGGCGGCTTTCTCACATTCCGGTGTACATGAATGAAAGGCTGCCAGGCTGAATGGGAGGTTGATTACTTACTGCTGTGTCAGTAATCTACCTCCTGAGACATTTCCGGGCTCCCACAAGGTTTTTTTTTTCCCTGAGAATACAAAGAGAAGAAATGAGGCAGAGAGACAGAAGGAGGTAGATTGGTGGGTAGGTACTGTATAGGGGATCAGGTTTTAGAAGTTTGCATCCCTATTACCATAGGCGAGATCCCCTGCTCTGTCAGTTACAGTGAAAGCAGCGTCTGCAGGGGGTTAGGCCCAATGTAACAGTCAATCAAACCCTGCAGGAATGCTTTTAATGAGGCAACTGTTTTATTGCTCTTGTCAGATGACGGTGAGTATTATGGTAAGATACACAGAGAATCAAGTCCTCTTATCAAGAGCCCCTCTTCACAGAGCACGCAGATGAGTGTTGACAATACACTGACAGTGGCTTTATCTGAAGACACTTACACAGCTGGCTGAACCTTTTTTTTTTTACATCTTTCATTGTGGGTGACTTAAATGAACAACAGTCCAGCAAACATGATTCATGTGCAATGGGAATTTTTGATCTACATATATGTGGTTTATCACTGGCTATAGTTTACTCATTACCTGTTTTTGTCACATAGAATCATACAGTAAAAGAACAACTACGAGTTGCCCATAAGTTGTCCAGTATCATCATGAGGGAGGCTGATGAATCTTCTTCTTTTCTGTCTGATCATCTGGATTCTCAGCGAGGCCCTTTGCCCCCCAGAGCTCTGTGGCTGATGAGTCACTGCACAGTGGTACGACTGTATATCGATCTCAATGAGCTGCACTTGCAATCATCCACATGCAATTACACGCACTCTCGGGTTTTGTTAAATGGCAAGGCCTTCAGACTGTGGATTCGTGAAGAGCAAAGAAAGACACACATCCACAGAGTGGGGGGTGGGTGATTCTTCTGACTCCCCCCACAGTCCCAGCCAAGGACAGAGGGTTCACTTCAGCTCCTGGAGGGACAGACTCCACAAAACAAGTCACACTGACACATGAACAATACTCACCATGAACAAGGTCAAGCCAGGCTGATGAAATGCAAACAAGACAATAACATGGTGAAGCGGTGATGCTCGCACAGCATCAGGAGTGGGCTGTGGTCATTAACTCGCATTATGTCATCCTGACTGTGAGTCTGGATCTCAGCCGGCCTCGGGGCTCACTGCGTGGGACATAGCGCTCACATGATGTCAGAAATAGAAAGAGCAGGATGAGATATT
This sequence comes from Nibea albiflora, assembly GCA_014281875.1. Lineage (NCBI taxonomy): Eukaryota > Metazoa > Chordata > Actinopteri > Sciaenidae > Nibea > Nibea albiflora. Next base: position 298,061 of record CM024805.1, on the reverse strand, counting down.
GCAGAAAATGTGGTGATTCATTTTTAAGAACACATTCTGTGGCTCAGAGAAGGACAAGATGGTGGAACAGAAATTATACAATATTCCTTCCATTCTTCGCAGCAGGCCTGGGGGCAGATGGCTTGTTTCAGAGTCTCAGTTCTCCTGCATAATAATAACTGTTATACTAATCATATTCAATTTGTTTTGTTATCTTTTACTCATAAAACATGTACTGAAACAATGTTTTACAGAGCAGAAAATAGGAACATAGATGGTTAAAGGATGATTCCACTTTATTTTCCTTGCTTTTTCATTATTTTGGTGATCATTTATATCATTCAACATGATCTGATGTGGAAGTTGTGACAGCTGGTGAGTCTGTTACGACTACAGTAAGTACAACACTGAGCCGCTGTAATGCCCCCCAATGTATTAATGTCAGCAAATGTAATAAACCACAAACTTAATAAAAATCTGAGATTTCCCACAAATGTAATAACTATTACGTTTGCAGGGATTTATTATGTCTGTGGGAAAGTGAAAATCTTCAGCTCTTCAGTATTGTAATAACTATTCCACGTTCTCACTGGCTTCTCACAAACAAACCAGCAGTTCTGGACTGAGAGCCAGCACACTGATTGGACAGTTTTTGGTAATGCCCTTTAATTTAGGCACATTTTCAATTACACCTTTAACTGTATTGTATTTGTATCTCTTTGTCTCTCTGTGATATTCTCCTAATGATGTTCTTATAGTTGTGTAGTCATATTGTCTCCTTTACCTCGTTTTATTCTGTTGAGCAAATCAACAACAAAGACAATATTGTTTATTTGCTCATGTCTAACTGGAATTTCTCCATACCTTTTAACGGCCAGTATCAAAAGGATGAATTACAGGAACCAAAAACCTCACTATTGTTTTAAAATAGACTTTTAATTGATAATTGTGAATGTGAATACTTTCTTTCTGACCATTATCATTTCTGTTGGTTACACTTCAGTCACAAGTCTGCTAGAAGGACCCTCCTGTGAGTCCTAGAAAGAAATGATTAAATATTTAAAGAAATATATATAAAGGTGTTATTTCGAAGTTAAAGTGAACACTGCTGTATATTATCATTGTTCACTGCATTGTAAAACTGCAGTGCAGTGAAACAAGTATTCCAGATGAGCCTAGCCGGCTTTTTAATCTCTGCTCATGCCTCTCTCTCTGCAGTTTTTCTCTATTGGAATACTATTTGGCCCCAAGTAAGGTGTGTGGTAATTTGATTAGACAGAAATTGATTTAGGAATATGCTAAATGTAAGCACAAAATTAACATAATGAAGCTCCTGATGGAAGGACACCATATTGTCACACTCCATATGTCTTTCCCATATTGGCAGTAGATAGAGCAGAAGTAGGGCACGCATGGTTAAATACATTAATAATGTGAGTGTGTCACATGAACACACAGGCATGTACACATTGACACATACACATTCATTTTTACAAAGCTGCCTGCAGGGCTCTGGAGGCCCCCTCAGTTGTGCCATACTTGGATTGACTCCATCACAGTGCCACGCAGTAGCAGAATACTTGGCTTTAGTTCATTTATAATGTTCATTCTCTGCTAGGCCAACTGTAGCCATGAAGATGATCCCCTCTCCACCAGAGGGACACTCCATTAGGCTTATGTGCTGCACAAGGGATCCAAGAAATGAGGCAGGGCAGCAACTTAGCAGCCTGTAGTTTATAGAAGAACCAGCAGTTTAAAGGCGAAGATACATTATTCAGCTGCGTGTGCGCTGAGGGAGTGTCCTACAGAATACAGTAAAGACTGTTTCAAATATGAACAGAGAAAAAGCCAGATGTGCACATACAGGGTTCTCAGTAATTCAGAACGGATCTCAGAGAATATTACATCATTTGTATTAACCATAGTAAAGCAAACTAGAAAATTCCCGCGGAAATTTTGAAAGTGCCAAGTGGGCTGTTGTCGGGCTTCAGTAGTGAAAAAGCACATCTCAAATAGTAATATTTAACATGTTTATTGACAACCATGACCAGCTAGCGCTAATGCGCGCTAATGCGCTAGCCACTAATTCTAGCATCAGTTGCAAATGTTAGCAATAAGAATGTCTTTACTACCATGAGCAGCTAGCACGTTAGCTAATGTTAGCAAATATCATGTCTTTAATACAATGAGCAGCTAGCGTGTTAGCGCTGTAGTACAAAATTTGTGGAAGTTGTTAGGTGTGTGTGTGTGGTGTGTTTGTCTTGTCTGTCGCATGTGGCAACCTGCGGCTCCGGAGCTCTTTTGATGACTGCATGTGGCTCGCAGAGGGGTGAAAGTAAGCCGGTACGGTCCGGTACTGCGTACCACTAAAACAGGGGTGCCCAATACGTCGATCGCGAGCTACCGGTCGATCGCAGAGGCGCCCACCGCCGCAGCCGGCGGTATGGTGGGCCATCCACCCCGCACCCGTTGGCCAGTATGTTGGGCTGTCCACCGCGCCCGCCGCCGCACCAACGTTAAATGCCGTAACTCCATGCATCCATCCGTTTTCCATGCATTTCTATGGGAAATTTTCCTTGTTTTTTTGGGGAATTATTCATGAAAAATTCACGAATTTCTTAGGTCAGTCTTTGGATTAACTCAATAAACAAACACTTTTCAAGAGAAAGGCTTGAAATCTTCATACACACATACATACAGGTGCAGTTGCAATGTAGAACTTGGGATACGGAACCTCCAAAGGGGTGTCAAACCCATTTTAGCTCATCAGCCACATACAATCCAGTTGGTCTTCAGTGGGCTGAGCAGTAAAACCACTGATTATAAATCAAATGAATTAATTTGTGCTTAATTTGGCTCCATATCTCCAGCAAGACCCAAAATCCTGTCTGCCACAGGATTTTCTCATCAGGCTAATGGTGGCAAAAGCCTATTTGTGGTGATTTCTGCAGCCCTCAGCATTCACAACCTCAACCTGAAAATGTAACTTTGATGCTCCTCTTATTTCATGAGGTAGCTAGCTTTCACATCACTGATCTCTCCGCTGCGACTAAAAACAGACTGCTGTTTTTGCAAACCTGCCAACAATTTATGTATCCTCTAGGTTCTGTGTTTTTCCCCTGCCATTTTAGATAGTGAGGTTAAATTCTTTGAGCACTGAAAAGTGCTGTGAACACGCCAGGCAGACTGGCTTTCCAGTTACCTCTGTGAAGAAATACAAACTTTTCAATTTTTCTTGGAAACACTTTTTCCATCAGCTGCTCCTGCATGAAGAGTAACCATGCTTGGCAGTGCTGTGTCATGTAACCTGTACATATGAATCCAGCATAAGACTTGTTACTCATAGTCACTGTGGACAAATTAGGAATAGTGCATTATTGGAATTAATAAATAAAGTCATCTGAAACTTTTTACACTTTGCAAAATCATTCCGTGGGCCAATTGCCAGACTGGAAATTGGTCCAATAAGAATTGGAAAGACAGATGTGCTGAGCACAACATGCAATGCAAACACAGAATATAGACTACATAAAACATTTCATGGATACAAACTTTGGAGGCATGAGTCACTCCAAGAAAAATGGAACAATCTTTTTATGACTGTGTGACGGGTTATGCAATACACTGCCCTGCCAGTGGTTTCACACAACTCCATGAAGAGCTTCAATTTCTTTCAAAGATCACCTTTCTTTCCTTCCATCCTTCATGAGGAAGGGATTGTATTCAACACCTTTATGAGGCCTCAAGTATACACATACATGTTGCAGTGAGAAATGGTGAGCCTTCAACAGCAATAATTCTGTTTATTAGTCTTTGTTGACAGACTGACTGACTGAATTTTCATTTGTTCATTGTGTCCTGTTGCTCTGGTCTTCTATCAATTCTTGTGTGTGTCAGCCTGGGATAAGAACCCTCTGAAAGACAACATCACAACGGAAACACTTTATGTCAGAGTTCTCAAACAAGAACAAGATTTAGTTGAAAAATACTGGGACGTGTTAACATTTGTTACTGATGCACTGCTCCACTTCTGTCTGGCATATTCTGTCAACACAGTGCCCATCCAAAACACAACTTCAAAGAATTTGTGGAGCACTCGATCTTGATGTCAGAGTCATTTTAAGTGGACATGACAGTTCAGGATGAGATGTTTAAGCTGTTGAATTATCAGTTAAATCAGGCTTAATGCGAGAGAGAGAGGACATAGAGAGAGAGAGAGAGATGCATATGCATCCATGCCAATCATTACAATCGCATGTAACATAAAGATTTATTGTGAAGACTTTGTAATTATGGAGTTGGCAGTAAAGACCAGAAAACACTTTTTTGATACCTGAAGATAAGAAAAGCATAAAAAAATAATATTTTAACGAGTGTAATCCCACTGGGAAAATATGCCCAGCTGTATGTGAATTGATGATATGATTACATTACTTATGATCAAAAACTAGCCAAACATCAACAAGGTCACCAACAGCAGCTAATATTACTGACTAGTCCAACAGCAGTCAGTCCAGCTCAGCGTCTGTCTTTCAGCCTTTTATTTCACCAAGCTCTCACCAACATTTCAAAAGTCAGTCCCACATTTAGAGTACTCTTGTCTGGCAGCTTCATGCTCGCTCACTGTCCTTTACTTAGCTTCCTCCTTTAGCGTCCTCTTTGGTCTCTTCACCTCTTCCTGTATGTCCATAGAGGCTGCTGAGTGCAGTTACATTGCTTGCTTGGCAACCTCCGGTTTTGACACTCCCACAGTGCTCTAAGCTCACAGTCTAGGCAGCCTGGCTAACAAACCGAGCTAACATGAGCTAACAGCAGCTATAACTGGTAGCAGTTTACTTTACTGTCCATCAGGAAACTCTGTAAATCACAGAAAGTTGATTTTCTCCGTACAATATGATCCAGTTTCACCAAAATCAGCATTTTTTTTGTGCTGTAAAGCTTTACTTCATGCAGGTACATTGACCTGATTACAAGTCAGTGTAGCATCAAAATGATTTAATTTTGTAACATGCAGAGAGAGTGAGGTGGAGTGGAATGGATGAATCACTGAAACACTGCTAAGCTGTTCATTTCTATATTTGACATCTCTGGTGCTCTGGTGAGTGTTGGTGATTGTTTGTGGCTCATTGATGTGATTAATAGTTTTTAGATCACCGTGGAGCTCTGTGGCACAGGGACACTGGATACAAGAACTAGTTGGTGTTTTGGGTCATTTCCTTCCTTCATTCATTAAACATATAGGATGCTACCAGACCTTTATTGCCTTCTTATTTGAAGTAATTACAAGCTGACTAATTACCATCATTTACAAATGAAAACATGTTGTGCAAACAATTTCATAATGTGTCTCTCTCTACAGGGACCTCCATGCAGGGCACGAGTTGTCAACACACTTACTGTAAGATCAGTATAGAGCTCTGCTGTATGTACATGTGCAAACACATGTTCTCTCCCTCCTTCCCCCTCTCTTTATTTCTCCCGCTCTTGTATTCCCTGTGCATTAGGAAAAAGCTTCTGGAGGGCCTAATTTTGAAGACACTGCTTTATTTAAAGAATCTTCTTTCATTTTTAATGTGATTATGTAGGATAACCTACTTAGTAGTAGCATGCACAGCTGCACAGTCCTCCCCATGCAGGGAGAGAGGAATAGACAATGAAGGCAGTTTCTTTATGCAGAAAGCAAAGCTGTAGTTTGTGTGTTTCCACTCACGCAGATATTGTACCGAATGTAGAAACCACTGCTCTTCTTTGATTTGAAGATCTTTGGGTAGTAATACAGTTTTTCATAAAGTGGTGCTATATTACAAATGAATATGTGTACTGTAAAAGAGGTCACTCATAATAACCAATCCCATAGTGAATCACCAAGTCTGCAGGGCCAATAAGTCCTCCAAACTGACCCAGAATCTGTTGTCAGTCCACACACAAGCTTTTCCAGAGACATCAGTCGCACTAGTTTAGGTCCTGATGACTCCTGACATATTTTATACATGCTTCACATCATATTCAATACATAACAAGAACAGAACAGAACAATAAATAACAAAGACAACAGCTGCATGAATTTTCTATCTCTAGGGTGATTTGGATGATTTTTATGCAAAATATTTCCCATGAACATTTCATCAGAGATGAGTTTTAGTGATCATTTTAGGAACTTTCTATGAAGACTACATCTATAGTTCACTGACACATAACACATCTGAGGCGTTACTTTTTTCAGTAACGAGTAATCTATTTGATTACTCTTCCCATCATTATAACATCGTTATCTTTACTGCCAAAAAATGCGGCAGACCAACTAGATCTGTAAACCGAGCAGCAAAGAATTTTCTTGTTCCTCCTTCCTTGGTGAGGGCGGGGACATGAGACAGTCACATAAATGATAAAGATTGGCTGATGGTGAGTAAAATGCCAAGGTAAGCCAATCAGAGGTGGAGTTGGCTGCTTGCTTACACAAATTGTCAGACACAAAGACGACACAGGACATTCACATGGGTCAAAGAGAAACAGGTATAGTCCAAAAGTAAATTACTGGCTTTAAATGGAAGTATAGTATAGTATATATCATACATGTATTTTAAGTTCAGTCAAAGAGTTCATAGTGTTATATCTGTCTTTATTATGTCATATCTCAAAATTGATTTGATTCAGACTTTTTTTTTACATTCATTAATGATAAAAGCAAAAAAGAGGGAAAAGAAGGTGATATCAGTATAAAATGATTACTTAAGCATTGTTCTAGAAAGACATCGCAGATATTGTATCTAGTCTTCATCAGACGTGTAAACATGAAATCTCTATCGGCACAAACAACAAAATATTCTTGAGAGAATTTCAGAAAGAGTTTAAGGCTTGTCTGCTCAAAGTGTGTGCTGTGTTCTGATCTCACATATCTACACACTCTAACTTTAGCAGGATGTAGAGATCATCTCAATTTAATGAACTTCAGCCAATTTCTAATGAAATGTGTGAAATGTGACTTTTTGGTGTGCTCTCTGCATAAATCTGCAAGTTCTTCTTCAGTAAATTAAAAATACATGACAAACACAAGACCTGAACTTGCATTCAGTCAAAGGCATATTCATTGAAAGCTTGATCATTTACCTGCCACATTCAGACTACACAATATCTAAGAAGGATCACTGAACCACACAAACACTCAACCAATCACAGCATGTTAATTCTCATAAGACCAACTTCACATCACATCACTTTGTGTTACAAATGTGAGTGCATGTGTATGTAGACACTGTAAGGACCAGTCAAGTCATTGATTAGATGGTAACTATTAACTCTCTGAGGTTGGAGCAATCCCCAATGATTGCAATAACAATTCAGAGGGCCATTGCTCGGACCCAAGAGGGGTAAAATAATTGATAACTATACTGATAATTGACAAATGTATTTTCCCATTATTTAAGATAACATGTCCAAATTCTAATTTTGGATTTCCTGGTTTCTTTGGTCCTCTGTGACGGTAGGTTGAAGATCTTTGGGTTGTGGGCAAAACAAGAGATTTGAGGACGTGTGGCATTCTATAGAATGAAGTGATTAATCAAGAAAATAATTAGCAGATTAATCAATTATTGACTTAAGGCTACTGTCCAGAAAACAGCAAACAAAAATCAGTTAAAACTCAGTCCACTTTTTCTAGAACTAGTTCCCAATGTAGACAAAACTAAGTGGACCCTAAGTGAAGACTGATTTCCTGATCCTGTTAACAATAGTTTGCCAGTGTCTCTTGGATTCATGTCACTAAATGAGTACCATCAAATTTTGATTAGGATTTGGGAAAACAAACAGTGATCACGGCTGGAAGGTTATGGTCAGTAACATGGCTCCATGACATGGGTATGATGCAGTAGATTGGTATTAGTAGCTGTGTCTCACTACAGGGGTGTCATCTTTTGAAGGGCACAAAAGTGTGTGATTTTTTTGAACTAAACTGATCTGAACCCAACTCACACAGACTAATCTTAAACTACATTGTACAAATGACATTCTGTTTGTTCATGGCGGCTTCCTCTACTGCCTCTCGAGTGGCAAACTTTTATCTTCTATCTATGGTCTCAAATATCAGACTGTATCAGAGTGTGTACTATAATTTACTACTCTGTCATTTGAGTGCCACTTCCTGGAAAATTCTAATTTGAGTTGAAGGGGTGGTTCATTAGTTTTGATGTGAGGGGCAAGAGTTTCTGATGATGCCACACCTTAGCATTCACCATACTTTCAAGGAGGCATCCCCTGAACCTGAACACAGCTGTTCTCCATCCACACTGGACTCCATGCAAAGTGTTACTATGTTGTCTACAGTTACAATATCTATGAAAAATAATGCACCAAAAAACAGCAGACTGGAACCCGAAGAGGCTTCCTTTAACTTTTGGCAATGCACATAGTGGTGTGTAAACACTTTATCTGTGGATATTTGGATCACAGTGTTGGTTTTAGTGATGCACAATCATCACTGGAATGCTGAGATTAGGTTTAATTAACGTCTTTGGTTAGACAGACAGAAAAAGAGACAAAGTGTGCTTGTTTTGTACGTGATGCATGTTTGCATATGTGGACCTCGGTTCAAAGTCTTACATATTTTAGATTTGTTGGACAGACAACAGGGGCTGTGTGCATGTTTGCATGTGCAAACATGTCTCGGTCATCCGCACACTTTAAGAGGTGTCTTCCACATCCTTCTGCTCAGCTGGCTCCACTCTCTGGGACAGGAGGAACGACTCCCACACAGCCAGACACTGAAAGAAGACACAGAACACCATCACCATCATCATCATCATCATCATTTTAATTTTTATTGATTTATTTCTTTTAACTTTATGTTATTGTGGTTTGTAAAGCTCTTTGTAACTGTCTTTTGGTGTTCATCATCATCACCATTTTGGGTTTGGTTTCCTTTACAGTATTCAGTATGCTTTATTAGTAAAGTGCCTGTTTGTTTTCTAATAGCATCTGACAGCGGAAAAAAACACCTCCACTAGATAGCGATTATTCCAAAACTTATTCTGACAACACTTTCTACAGCTTACTTTGATTGATTTGATACCATTGACCAAATTTTATTACGTAGACTTGAACATCTAATTGGCGAAAAAGGAACGTCTGGTACTTAATTGAAACCTCTTCCCCGGAGATTCTGTGCTTTCTCGTCCAGCAGGTTCTCATGGATCGTGGCTGCTGCTGACGTCCACCATAAAAAGCATTACTGTCATTATTGCTACCATATCTCCACTATAGTTTATAGTTAGTTAATGATTTACTGCTGCTGTGCATCTGTGTCTCTCTATCTCTATCACAGGTTCCACTGATACTGTAATCATTCTATCATTCATTATAATTCATTGTCATTTTATCATTCATTGTAATTGTACAATATGTTTGTGTTGATTGTTCTGTACATGTGACATCCATTGCACGTCTGTCTGTCCTGGGAGAGGATCCCTCCTCTGTGGCTCTTCCTGAGGTTTCTTCCACCTTTTTTTGTGGGAAAGTTTTTCCTCACTTGAACCGAGGGTCTAAGGACAGAGGGTGTCATTCCCTGTACAGATTGTAAACCCTCTGAGGCTAAATGTGTTTTGTGACTTTGGGCTATACAAATAAAATTGAATTGAATTAAATTGAATCCCAGTTTGTTCATGTTAAAAATAAATCCTCCATGCACATAAAAGTTAGTCAGAGGTCCACGAGGTCCTGTGCTTGGACCAATTCTGTTCACCTTTACATATTCATATTCTTATATCCCCTAGGCAACATGATTGGGAATCACTTCATTAATTTTCATTGTTATGCCAATGATACCCAGTTATACTTATTATGTTAAATTCAGACTGACTGAAGTACACTCATACACTGATAGCTGCCATGCAAGGCGGAGGAGTTAACCATTCATACACATTCACACACTGATGACATTGGCTGCCAATCCATCTCTAAGTTAACAGATGAGGTGTACGTCAAATAATCTTTTTCCAAAGATTCCAGAGAGATTATTTTCGATTGTTCTTATCACACTGATGTTTGTTCAAGTGTAAATTTTTCTGCTATGATCCGTTATATTAGTTGTTTGATACTATGGCTTAGGAGGTAGAGCTGGGTGTCCACAGATCAGACAATTGGTGGCTTGATCCTGGCTCCTCCATGTTGAAGTGTCCTTGAGCAAGATACTGCCATTGCTCCTGAAGGCTGTGCCATCAGTGTGTGAATGTGTATGAATGGTTAGCTCCTCAAACTGATGAGCAGTTGGCACCTTGCATGGCAGCCAAAGCCATCAGTGTATGAAAGTCCAGTCCATTTACCATCTAAGGTAAGAAACATAATAAACATACTGACTGATTGACTGGTAAGTGGGACCACAATAGCATCACTCCAACCCTGGTCACTACTGCGCAGACTCCAAACGATGAAACAAGTAACAAAATGGCAGCGCCTGTAACTGGAATACTTTGGCTTCATTCATGTAAATTGGAAGGACGTCATCAGTCTTTATATATGTCAACAGTTTACTACAGCCTTTTCTCCTTTGTCAAATTTGGATGTTTGTCTAGCTCAAGTAACTGTCAACAAGCAAGCAACAAAGCACTAAACTACTACAATCACACACACTTCTTTTTATCATTGATAACAGGATGATGATGTTACTACGTCACAAGAAACTGAAGTTCACTGCATCATGATCATCATCCTACATGCCTGACTGTACATATTTATTTTGTCATATGTTTTGCCATTACATGACATCATGCTTCAGACTGGAGGTGAAAAATGTTTTCTAAATGTCACATCATTAGAGTTGTCTTTACCATTATTAAACTTCATGTAAATTCATGGTTCCCATCAGCTATTAGACATAAAACGGTGTTCTGTTAAGAACTTTCCCAAATGTCTAGCCCAGCATTCTCTCTCCTTTCTCTTTCGATTTGTCTCTCTCTTTAAGTCCCTTGCCATCTCATCAGTGAAGGAATATTATTGCACCGACAGAGGCACCAAGAAAGTCCCATTGTGGCTGTGTTATGTGTGTGCTTGTGAGTGTGTGTCGCAGAGGATTTGACAAAGCGAATCGCACTTTTATGGCATAAAAGCCGTTATCTAGATAGCAGGAGAGGCAGGAAGCCATGCAGCCAGAAAGTGAAAATGACAAGCACACACCGACAGGCACAGACACTCAAAAGCCAATCTGTGAACTTGGGTTCCACTCTGTCAGCACACATCAATAAAGCGTGCTCGGTTTTTCCAAGGTAATAGCAGTTTGTTTTGGGGAAGCAATAAGTCAGAGCCTTGGCCCGTCAACTCTCTATTTAACAGCCAATTTCTCTCACTAGCACCCGCAGCACCTCGGTAGCACAGTGGCAGTGCAGGCCAGAGTTTGTGTTGTGTCAAAATGATTTTAGGGGGTTGAAATGTCATTGGTCAAGAACCCCCCAATGGGAAGAGCCAAAAGGTCCAGTTAGAGAAGTTTCCTTTACTAAACATCCCAATAAAAAGGCTCACTCTTTTCAATTTCTCAGAGTGTGTTCACTACTCCAAAATATTATGTCTTGCCATTAATGATACATTTCTGCTGACATGAAGAGGAGGTCGACATCCACATGTCACACTCAGTAATCAGCCACTTGTTTTCACATGACAGTGATGAAGCACACATGCCATGTTCCAACCTACAAGCACTGCTGCCTGGGGCTAAACAGTGGTTACTGAATGTTTCATTATAGAGCATTTTCCTTCAGGTTTGCAAAATAATAATTGGTAGAAGTCATCTAGAAGCTCCTCTTCAAAACATTTTGAAAGTTTGCTCACACGCCTACACTGAACTCAGAAGTCCAGCAAAGTTTTTTTTTTCTACTCCAGTAAGAAATGTATCTTTGTTGTCCTTGTGGTCTTCTAGTCTGCTGTTTCCTATCATGCTTTGTCACAGATGTAACCACAATCCATCTCATCTCAATGTGTACAGTGGGTCTAATGCAGCAACAGTCTTATATTTTCTCTTAGACAGAAAAAAAGAGAGAAGTTGACTCCTTATGCACCACAACTTTCTGAACTATCCAAATCTGCCCTTACCCAGATGTGCTAATGATCAGAGGTTGGAGGGGCATGGCTGATTCACTGTTATCATTATCATAATTAGGATATCCACACATTGTTCATGCCCCTCAGATTTAAAACCCATGTTTCCCTGTGTCCACTCTCAGCTCTTGAATGATCAAATGGCTACTTGCAAAAAATAATAATTTGTGGATACAAACAAAAATAAGAGGATATTTATTTGCATAGCACTTCCTGCAAGGCCAGAGGTTTCAAAACATCTTCTCCAAAATGTGCACATGCTTTTTGTTTTTAAGACAAACTTTACAGAATGAATAGCTAATGGGAGCATTATGAACAGTCTTAGCTTTAGTTTTCAGTGCACCACATATGGTAGAACATACAGAACTGCTGCCTCTGGTTCCAGAGGCATATATAACACCAAGAGTGTTTGTGAAAAAGCAGATTTAAATGTTCCAGTGGAACGCTAAATCTTTCCAAGGAGATGGCCTGTCGACTCCGAGCAGCCTTGTTTAAGAGTCCAGAGAAAGCCAATAAACAAGAAAACCGTAGCACATTTGTCTGACAAAACCAGAAAGTGCTGAGAGAAACAGGACTGATTCATTTCTAGTTTACACACAGGAAGAATTCACAGTGTTGTGCTACAGTTGGATTCTGGATTTCTTTCAGCTCTCTGGGATCAAAGACACATTCCCATCCTGTGTCCCTGCAGTCTTTTTTATTCCTTGGTCAAATATTTGAGTATGTTTAAATCGCTCTCATTTCTCTTCCTGTAAAATATGTTTGATGACACATTGTAAACCTCAACTGATACTGGACAACCAGCAAACTTGCTTGGCAAGAAAAAGGAGCACTCAGATGAGCTTGTTGCCCCTTTGGATCATATTTTAGCAATAAAGCCATAATCTGAGATCTCAGCACTTCCTATGTTATTTAGCTGTAAAAATAAAAATATTTTGCCTCACTCTATAGCAGTTTGTCTTTAGTGTTTCAAAAACAACATTGTCAATGTCTGACTATCATGACAGGAGGTCATCGTCCATAAAGGCCTAGACATTTTTGAAATGCTGGCTCGGAACATGGCTGAGGTTAACCAGCCAGATCACCTGACTGTTTCTTCTGCTTCTGTTTTCAGATCTTAGCAATTACTTTGATTAGCACAGCATAATCATACCTGAGGGATATGTTGTAAACAAGATCCAAGTTGTAATAAAGTGGAAGTATCCTATAAAAGAGTCAGAGTGCAATACCAATAATTCAGTTTAAAATATCAGTAAGTGGCCCTGATGCATGATGACACACACACCCAGGGTTAAAGCTCTAATTACAGGGTTCATTAGGAAAGCAGCGTCCTGATCAGCCCACAGCTATCCTCCAGACTCCACCGGTGCTGAACAGGTAAACACAGAGAATCAGGACAAACACACACAGAGGAACTAACTGCAACCTACCACACACACACACACACACACACACACACACACACACACACACACACACACACACACACACACACACACACACACACACACACACACACACACACACACACACACACACACACACACACACACACACACACACACAGACTTTACATCAATGTTGGCCATGTAAAGATGAATTTTCTGTCCATTTAAAAGAGCTCTTGTACACCTGCATCTTGTCTTGATGCAATGCATCATACAAACAGGGAAATGGAGCAAACTCTCCTTAAAGGCATTTACGATGTTGCACTTAGTTGTTTACATGAGAAGTAGTTCTATGAAGAGTGAGATTGGGAGAGACTTTTTAACCCTGTCCATACTTCCACACACACAGCTGCAAACACTGTTGGGTGAAGCGCTCCCTGCACTGCCTTTGGAAAGATATGTGGGAGGTGGTTCAGACAAGGTCAATGATCTGACTAGCACTCATGTATTCTAGCCTTTTCTTTTAAAATAGGTACCTTGTGGAGTGTTTATTAGTATTACTAGTGTTACCCAGTGTGTGTATCTACTGTACTGTAGTGACACGAGGTACATGTGAAACCTGATGTCAGATTTCAGTTATCAGGATAGGGACGTTACACCAGTCTTTTTACAAGCATATCCATGACAAGGACAGAAGTACAAATCCTTACAGTGTGATGAATGATACATGTTTGTGTTACACTGTGTGCTAAGATGGAGCTCTAAGAGAAACTTGTCCAAAGTCTAATAGCTCATTCTGAAATATACTGGCAAAGCTGTTGGCACATTCAGTTCCAAAGCACCAGCACTGCCCTTCAACGACTAGTCCAAGCAGACAGTGAAAAAATATGAAATATTTGTTGACCTGAAATGTAAGCAACATCCTTTATATCATTTCCAGTCCCTGTTGCTATGAGGTAACCATGGCAATGCTTGCAAGGCTCTGCCTTTGCCATTCACAGTGAGGGCAGAACTGCTCATCACAAACCTGCATCTGAATGATGATCACTGCCTCTTCAATAACTGTTAGATTTGGAGACTATGAGCTTCAGTCAATAACTTGAAATTTGGTTCCCTGAGCCATCACTCACATATTCAATGTAAAGAAAGCTGCAGTTTATAGCTAACTAGAAAATTCCCATGGAAATTTTGGAAGTGCCGAGTGGGCTGTTGCCGGGTTTCTGTAGTGAAAAAGCACATCTCAAATAGTAATATTTAACATGTTTATTTACACACGTGACCAGCTAGTGCTAACGCACTAGCCACTAATTCTAGCATCAGCTGCAAATGTTAGCAGATGTCATGTCTTTTATACAATGAGCAGCGAGCGCTAACACGCTAGCAGCTCATGTGTAGAAGGTTTGTGTAAGGTCAATATATTAGTAATGTCCTAATGAGCTGACTGGTGATATAATTTTTATTTCTGGAGTACAAAATTTGTGGAAGTTGTTAGGTGTGTGTGTATGTGTGTGGTGTGTTTGTCTTGTCTGTCTCTGTGTGTATGCTTGTCTGTGTCGGTCTACATGTCTGTGACAGTAACACATACAATGAGACGCTAGCGCGTTAGGTCATTGTAGACGGTTTGTAAAAGGTGTGTAGAAGGTCAGTGTAGTACTAATGTGCTAAATGAGCCGAATCTAGTGATATAATTTTTTATTTCTGAAGTACAAAATTTGTGGAAGTTGTTAGGTGTGTGTGTGTGGTGTGTTTGTCTTGTCCGTCTGTGTGTGTGTGCTTGTCTGTGTGTCTGTGTTACTGTCTGTCAGTTAGAGGCTAGTGCTAACGCGCTAGCTGCTCTGCTGTCTCTTTAGACAGACAAGTTCAAATTCAGTTCCAATAACAGCTAAAATGGCTCCCTAGTGTTGGCAATTAGCATGTCTTTAAATTTTAGTAGCTAGAAATTATGTTATGATTTCACACAGTCCTGTTAGTGGCTAATTGCTAGTGTGTTTTTACACAGACAAATTCAAATTAACTGACAATAACTGCTGATATATGTCGCATAGGCACAGCAACAGCAGATTTAAAACACAAACAACACAGATTGACGGTCACCACAGAAAATGTCTTGCTTGAGTTGCCTGTGTTAATGTCTGTCAGTTAGTGGCTAGTGCTAATGCGCTAGCTGCTCTGCTGTCTCTCTCTGTCATTTTACACAGACAAATTCAAATTAACTGAAAATAACTGCTAAGATGGCCGCCGCCGGGCAGTTAGTGCAGCAGTTTGAATATCCGTTGGAAGGCAGAGAGAGAGAAAATGCTGAGACCACGCCTCGAACAGGAAGGATATCTGGCCAAACCGTATTTCCAATCATTGAACCAACTTAAGTTTGAGCATCTAGAGACTTTCCTGATTGTCTAGATATGCAGTTTGTGTGTAAAATCAAGAAATATGACTTCGAATCGATTCAAAGAAAGGTTACTTCTGCTTTCCTCCAGAAAATTTCCCACCTTTTTAACATGTCAGTCTATGGGGCTGTGGATGGGTGCCGGTGAGGAATCTCTGTGTGTGAGGCCAAAACTATAATACTCACAGCTTTGGTAGACGAATCGCAGTGAGAAGACTAATTTTCCTATGTTTTTATGTATAAATCATGTGAAATTTGTGGCCACGGGAGCAGTTTACGTTTTATTTTTTGACCGATTTTTTTTCACTCCTCCACAATACACACCCATTATAAACCCCGAAATTTGACCAAAAACCTTCTCACCTTTGAGCCTTGATAGTTTAAAAACTAAAAGTATAAGTGGAAGGATAAGTGAAGTGAATCGATGAAAAGAAGGCAAGAGTACCTCCATTTTAAAGTTTAAATGAAGTCTCTCGGTGAAAGTATGCCAGAGCAGTTCATTTTTGAAAATGTCTGTTTAATTTTTTATTTTTTTCGGGGTTTTCCATGCATTTCTATGTTTTTTTTGGGGAATTATTCGCGAAAAATTCACAAATTTCTTACCAGGGTTTATACAGAGATTCTTAAGTTGAATTTACTACCTTTTTACTACCTTTTTCACTACCTCCACAATATTTTTTACTACCAACACGGCGTCAAACTATAGCAGCAAAGTAAAGTGACGGGTAAAGTAAAGAAATATGCTTCCAAAATTAATTACTAAAATATTTCAACACTGGACATAACTCTCCAAGTAGAGAGTGGGAGAAAGAGGGACAAACAGAACCAAAGAGCGAGAGAAAGAGTATGCGAGTGTGCATGTGTGTTGGGGAAAGCGAGTGAGCTACATTTAAGTAAGTGAAAAGTGAAAGTGAAAGCCCACCTGGGAAACACCCAACTCCCAGTTGTCATTGTGACACAGCACTCCACAGCACACAACAAAATTGCATTTATGCCTCACCCGTGCAAGGGAGCATGGGGAGCGGGGCGGTACCATGCTCAGGGTACCTCAGTCATGGGAAAGGATGGGGGAGAACACTGGTTAATTACTCTCCCCACCAACTTGGCGGGTCGGGAGTCGAACCGGCAACCTTTGGGCTACAATTCCAACCCTCTAACCACTTACCGCTTACCCATGACTGCCTGTAAGAGTGATCTCTGCTATAATTGAATTAATCAAGATGTCAGACCAGGAATTAGTCCATAGGTTTTACTCAATAAGTCAAAGTAATAATTGCATAACAGGCTGGACCTTTAGAACAGCTACACATTGGACCTTGAAATAATGTGCAAATGGCAAAATCAGGGTATTTAAATGGGAAGAAACGTAATAATAAAATGCAATTTTATACTGTAAAAACAGTATCTCATTAAAAAATAAATAAATTGGGAACAAATAACTTAAACTTCGAGAGAGAGAGAGAGAGAGCGAGAGAGAGAGAGAGAGAGAGAGAGAGAGAGAGAGAGAGACCCGCTACGTACCCGCTACTTTTCAAATTACCAAGCCAAAATAATCGCTAATAATATATATATGCACACACATAATATTCTTCATTACACAGTATAACACTTGCATAACTGAACTCTCATGGCACACAGTTGGAAACATTTTTGCGTTTGGAGGGCGATGGAAGGCCCACCATACTGGCAGCAGCGGCTGCGGCGGTGGGCGTGCACGAGCGCGAGCGCGTGCGCGGGGTGTTCGGCTCTGCGATCGACCGGTAGCTCGCGATCGACGTATTGGGCACCCCTGATTTATAGCTTTCTTACATACGTTGCAATAAGCCTCTCGGCTGTTGCCAACTACAGGCCTAAGCCAGTCTTTAAACGAAGCTTCCTCCAGCCAGAGGTCTGAAAACTTTGCCCATATCTGAAGTAACGCCATAAACTAGCGCAGATTTGGCAGCAAGACAGCCAGTCGCCTACTCAGGGGTGCGTTTCTCGAAACCAAGGCTGCTAACTACGTTAGCTAGTTTGTTGTTTACAATGCAATTTCCCATTGATAACCACCCATGTTGCTAACTGGCTAACAACTACGCTTATGAGAAACACGACCCTGATTGATTCAACGCGCGCAAGGTACAAGTGAGGTCATTCAGGTCCTACTCGCAACATAACAACAAATTCACGCTAGTTTATTAATTCAAGGAGATAGGCTTGCATTACACAAATTAAAAAAAAAACGTATTTTAGACACATTATGGAGGTCAAAAAATTACTACCTGGTCAGATGATGTTTATTACTTTTTAATACTTTTTACAAGCCTTAATTTGGTCTAATTTCGTTTACTACCTTTCACTACCTTTTACAACCCCGCGGCAACCCTGCTTACACACTTACAAGCATTCGATTCGGGATGAAAACACACGTTTTGTTAATTCATTTGTCGGGGGTCCTCTGGTCGGTTCGGGCTGTATTAATCGGCGAAAAAGGGTGGAAAAAAACTGCCATGAAACACGCAGAAGTAGTTGAAATAGTTGCCTCATGCCATAGGCACTCGGCACTAATTATGTCTAATAAATTCTAACAT
The DNA here is from genome assembly GCA_014281875.1 of Nibea albiflora. Lineage (NCBI taxonomy): Eukaryota > Metazoa > Chordata > Actinopteri > Sciaenidae > Nibea > Nibea albiflora. The sequence goes on along the minus strand of CM024805.1, from coordinate 279,660 downwards.
ACTTAATATCATGCTTATCTGATTCATATGTCTTATATTCAGGGGTTAAACTGAGCCAGCGCTGCCTGGGCTCAGCCCCAGCACATAGCACACCCTTGTATATCATCAAGGATGCTTAACTTCACACATCTTCAACAATGCATATATTTTTACTCTTTTCTCTGTTAATAATTCATTCTTCATAGCTGTAGAGAGGACTAGATGAGGCAATGTCAACAGATCAGCCACATCTTTCAGTTTTTAATCCATTATTAAATTCTCACTGTGTCCTGGTCAAACTGCTTTTGCAAATTGCTTTTGAGTTTGATGCCTGAAAATATGCATGGTGTTAAATGTTCTTCCTCTGATCCCACCGCTTCCTGATCCGTACAGTCTAACGTGAGAAGAACCTGACAAGCACTCACCACACATGGATAAATAAATGGCACCAACAGATCATTAACAGCAGCTTTGTGATTTAAATGAATGGACATTTTAAACAGCGTGGGCTGAGTGTTTGCCTGACAGGCACTGCTGGTTACTGTGATGTTTTGTCAGATGGGTTGAATATTTCTGATGTTAATGATGGGCTGTCACTTCACTGTCTTAAAACAATATGCAGACTGTGCAAAAGGAACAACTGTGATAAAAACTGCACGTAGACATGCTAATAGAATTGCAAATATGGACACATGCTCGCTCTGCTACGCCCACACAGCAATCTGACCACTGCGAGTTTACAATATTACTGTAGGTGCTTTCCACCAGACAGTGTATAATCACACATTACAGCAGTGCACTGCATTATTCCTGATATTACAGATAAAAGTTATTAAACTGAGCAGGAGCTTTGTCACATCCGCACATGAAATGAAGGTCAGCACCTCCACGGTACGTAGTGCACCACTAAGTGACTCTCTTTGCCATGTTTAACAGCAGCAATGCCAAATTTACCATTTATATCAGTACATCAGGTATTATTGCAAAGTATCTAATGCATGTGTCTGAAGAGCAACACACAGTGGCAATGTGTGACATGCATCAATACATGGGCTGACTGTTTTCTATGTGAGTTTATCAGGGTTTAATCTGACAGCACTGATGTGTGCCACCCAGAAATGAAATTCACTCCATAGACTTACATACTGTACAGTATATCAACTACTGCAGCATTAGCTTAGCTTAGCAAGACTGGATACAGAAGAAAATCACAAGCCATCATTAGTGGTTTGTCAATCACAGTTTTAATCTTTATTCTTTAACACCAAACCCTGCCTTTCCATTGAGACGTAAATTGCTACAGAAAGTGTACTGCAATGTCGCTGTAACAGATTGAACTCACTGGATGAGTAGCCGACTATTTCCTCTACTGTTTCTTTTTCTTTCCTTTTTTCATCGGATCAGGATAGATTTTGGTGGAGCCGCCCAATCCTCCCTGTTTGTTATCTACAGAAGGAAGATACAGACCCTGTGTTCTTCAGGTAGAGTGAGATAGCAATAGGTTGCATGGTTTGTATTGAGTGTGCCTCACATGGCCATATGCCCCTCAGCATACATACACATACAGATACGCAGTGTGTTGTATGCTTGTGGCTGCGCCCTTAAGGTTGTAATTGATTGATTGATGTTCATTGACCTCGTGTTCATTAAAACTTTATTATACTCTTAGAGAAGTTGGCTGTGCATGTTACTACATTAATAGCTGTATTAATAGCTGGCTCTGATCAGATTCATTTCCTTACTGCTCACTCAGTAAAAGCAAATAGCAATTATTAGCGTAGCAGATTGAAACTGCTTCATATCTTGGTCGCTGATTCCTCTTGATAAATTACAATTAAATTGGAATTAGATTGTAAAAATTTCGGTTGATCAATCAAAGTGAAAATTAGAGGAAAAAAAATCAATCAAAAATAAAACATTCATGAATTGTATTTACTATTAGGCTCCGGTTTCTTGTCCATACTACGATGCTACAGCAGCACTTGAGCTCAGCATAGTGTCTCAGAGTCTCATCCTTTTGTCTTCCCTGAATCATGGTATATCCATGTGAGAGCTTCCACCCTGAGGAAGTCCAAACGTAAGCTCTGGGCGTACTTGTTGAAGTTCCCCAACTAGGGATCATCCTGATCTGTTCCCAATGAACCACCTCAATGGTCTTCATTCAGCACATGTCTAGATGTCCAAGGTCCTCATCATCTCCCTGAGGGTAAGTCTATGCAACCTCATTTGGAAACTAATCTTGTCCATTTTAATCCAGTCTCATTCTTTCAGTCAGTACCCAAAGCTTAAATATGCTTAGCTTGTTACACCTGCAGCGATGAAGTCTGATTAAAGTGTCCTCTCTGAACTGGTACCAGATTTCAGATGTCAGATGTGGCAGAAGCTGTTGTCAGTGTGACCTGATCAAAGGCACTGCTTATACGTGGTATTAGCATGCATCTTGGGTGATGTGAGCACAAGTGGACAGCTACATCAGTTCACACTGCGTACACGATGCTAAAAGAATTTCGACACGCTTGGGTCTCAATGCGTCCGTCTTGGGTGCATTCAGACCTGTACTAGTTGTCCATATGTTAAGCCCACATGTAAACAGGGTTGATATGTTTCATGTACAAGTTAGCTACTATGGGGGTGGAAGATGTCGCTATGGCTGTTAGTGTTTCATTTCATATCTTACATGCAGTGATCCAGAGCCAAAGCAACAACAGCAAAAATAAAAACGGTCATGTAAGGTCAGGGTAAGTTTGTCCTGCCATGTCCTTTCACACCCTCCGTCCTCTGTCATTCTGTGTTAATGGTTCATGCATGTCATATGGGAATAAATGTCAGAAGGACATGACAGTGTGAGAAGTGATGACTCAGTGGTGGTCAAGCATTGAAAGCTGTCGTAAACCCTCGAGATGCCATGACAAAATTCCCCTATTCATAGAAGCGCTGCAAGTAACTATTTTGATTATCCAGCAATGCTTATTATTTTGTCAATGAATGGTACAAAGAAAAGTGACGGGAAAAAATCACAGTGTCCAATTGACTTTGACAGACTTTCACTGTGTGACTTCATCAACCCCACTTCCTGTTCCCTGTTCACATCCACCATCATTCACCTAGTCTTCCTCCACACCCCACATAGGTGGTATAAAACCCTCCCAGGTGCAGGTGTCTTATTAGATTCTTATAGGCCGTCTCCCTGTGCTCGACTCTAATAAATCATTTACAGGCCCCGTGGCTACACTGGCCCACATCTGCACCTGAATAACAATATCAGCACATAGCAAAGAGTGATGTCATCCTTTGGAATCACTTTCAGTAGAATTATTTGCTCACTGTGTGCTCTGCACTGTCAAGACAGTGTAAACTGGTTTAATGCATTTCAAATTCATTTCAAATGGTTTGCTGTGTACAGTTCAACTTATCAGTTCTTCCATATAAGTCAGTGAGATGAAATCAGTTTGATTGCTTTAATAAAACAAACTAAAGCCTTGTTTGGACAGGAGGAACATTCATTTTAACCATGCTCCTTGGTGAGCAGACATCATATTACTCAGCACACCACTGATTACTGCCAGCTTTTGCTGCCGATTAGGTTTTGAACCCAAAGCACAGGCTCCACGACTTCTTCCACCTCCACCACTGCTCAGTTCTAACACACATCGACTTGAATGCACGAACAACTGGACCTATGACAGGTTCAACAGGCCTTTCAAATTAATCTTCTTCCACTTCCAAACAAACGTGCCAATGAAACAAACAAACCCCGTTAGGTAGGCCTTGATGTCTTCTAATATGTGGAGCACTGTGACGATGTGTGGTGGGTGAGTCGATGCTGCTGATGTTTGCTGTGGGTGTTGCTGGTGGTGCTGTATTTGTCTAGAGATTAGTGGCCAACAATACATTTCCAAATTTACGAGTAATGAGATAAATAGCTATATAGCTGGGTAGAATTCCAAAAATAGATTTGTGTGCTATTCTATGGATCACCTGTTTGCAGTGGTAGTGTACCAACCCACATGGAAAGAACTAATATGAGGATATATGCGCATATATGAAACCTATATGCAGAATATCTGTGCATATATGCTGTGCATCATATGTGCATATATGATAATAAATGCTGCATATATATACACAGTAGCATATATACCACATATATGCTGCATATAGGCCAAATTCAGGTTCATATATGTGCATACAGGACATATAGGTCTCCTATATTGCTTCTTTATATCCACATACAAGCCCTATATATACATACAAGATATTTCTCTATATAAATGATAGTTCTTTCAAAGAAGACTGTATGTGCATGAAAATGTATATCCATTAGGTTATCAACAATCTTTATACATTTTTATTACAGCCCACACAGTGCAAATGGAGTATATATTTGTAAAAGTCAATAACAGGAACTGCTGTTTTTCATATGCAAAGCTCCTGAATACATTTGGAAACAACCGGGTATTATACAGATGGAATTAATTCTCAGAGGACTGACAAGTGTGCCAAAAAGCAGCAGGTATTTGGAGATGTAATTAATACTGGGGGAAGAGGTCGGAAGAACCATAAACACACAAGCTCTGGATGGGATTGAAATCAGTGAATATGCAATATTAAAATCATCCTACCAACCACACAGAACTAAATCCAGTCCAAACACGTCTTGAGTTGTGAACTCTCAGACAAGATGTTCTCACCAAAAACAGGATGAAACAGCATTGATTTTAGGTTACTCATATCAGTGTGAAACCGCAGTAAAGGATTCTCTCGCTGGAAATAGTCGACCTCTCATCAAAGAAAAGTCTATTTGATGTCTTAATCTGGTATAACCCTGCTTTGGAAAACTCAGGAAATCATCCTGTACCAATGTACCAATTTTATGCTTCGACACAATATTGGGCCTTACAACATGAGCTTTGCTGAGCAGGCATGCTCTATCACTATTTAGCACTGCCCTGATTTACACACATTCACACAGACATGTAATGTTAAAAAAAATAATAATGTAACACGAAGTTGCAGCTGGACCAGCAGAAGGATGGAGATGCTATGTAACACATTTGTGCTGTGACCTGCAGCTTACAAGCCAAAGCGTATTTGTGTGAATCCCCATTCATACATTTCTATGCCAAATCTTCCTTTAACCCTGCAAAAAAATAACCAGCATAAAGTGTACAGGGGGATAGAAACAAACCTAAATCTAAAACAGACTGAGGCATTTCAAGCTGTTCGGTGTGCTACAACTGAGCCGGCAAACCAATGTTAGCATTAGCAATGCACTTTTAACCTCCATGGGTGTTTGATAGTGTGTCAAACAAGCTATGGGGCTGGACAAGATACATGCCCACATGTCCAGCATTTTAATTTCAGTGGACGATAAAGGCAGTGCCGGAACAGGGAGAGAACATAACTTATACATCAAACTGTGCATGAGTTATTGTAATGGAGTTTCTGTCTTTTCCCACTGACAGCAGTTCTCTCGCAGAGGTCACTGCTGCTTAATAAATAGAGAGAACACGGAGCTAACAAGACAAGTGAGTGGCTGAGCTGTGTCAAGCAGATGTACTGACTTGGCAGTGCGGACACCTAATATCCTGGTCATTGAACATACATTTAGGGGGTGACTGATGTGTGCGCCTCCAACCAGCCTTCAGACAAGAAGCTATTTTGTTTGCATGGAGACAAACTTGTCTCTCGAAGCTGTTCCATCAAAACCTCGCAAAAGTCTGACGCTGTACAAAGATGGGTTTTATCTATGGACCTGTGGGGTTTTTCTCTAAAGGCTGATTGATTATCAGTCTGCTAAGAAACAAGACAAGTGCTAATGGACAGAAAGAAAGAGTCTTTCCAAGAAGCTGTCAGGCAAGAAGTTCTGAGTAGTGAATTTACCACTTTCTCACTCACACATGGAGATAAACACAAAAAGCTTGTACTGGTGGTGAAGCACAAGCACACATTACCCTGGTACTCCAAGCTCCCAGTCCAGGGAAGACTAGGACAGTTGACTAGCTAATGACAGATGCAGTTAGCATCATTTAGCAGCTACAACAACTAAACACGCTTCAATCCCCCTAAAAAAAAAACAACCAAAACTAATAATTCTAATTTGTGGTCTGATAAATAGTTAATTCATCTAATTCAGTGCCCAAATCACTTTCTTCCAGGCAAGGTTCCAAGTCACTGTAGCTGATGACATGGTGCTCACAAAGGGGGTGGGGGGAGGATTAAAGAGTCTAAAAAGAGGTAAAGCGTCTTGCTGCATACAGAGGCTGAGCTGAGGCACTGCTAAAGGGCCGGTAGAAGATAAATGAGTTTTTTTAAAACTCTGAATCATCCAAACTACTCCAGTGGAGTGCCCGAATAAGATATAGAGCAGGAGATTAGCATAAAAGTTGCCCCTTAACTAACAAAAAAAGGAAGCCGTTCATGCAGCATTAACACGCCGTTCTGTTCTTGACTTCTGAGTGCTCAAATGAAGAACCTTTGGGAATCATTAATATTTCATTTATGAAACGTTCAAACCAAACAAATGGCTACATTATATATTGGCCATATTAGAAATGTTTTCACATTCAGAAGCAGAGTGCAGAGCCCTTCGGCTACTTCTATATTCTATATAGCTATAGCTTCTATATTCTATCTCTCTCTCTTTCTCACTAACACACACGCAGGACGTGAGCACACGCAACAGTATTCATTTGTTGTATTGCATTTGCTTGCCAGGGGCCAATGTGCTGGGTGATGAGTGGTTTTGTCAGGGCTACTGCAGGGAGAGGCCAGGAGAGAGGACACTGGAGACAAAACCCAAATATGACACACACACACACACACACACACACACACACACACACACACACACACACACACACACACACACACACACACACACACACACACCACACACCCACACACACACACACCCTACTATGATACTCACTGTTTAAAATCGTCTACCCAGTCTTCTGGTGTATTACCAGTACTAGAAACTGAAACAAGAAAAGCTGACTGAATGAAATAAAATGCAGCTTTTCAGCAACATGGACTGATACTTCTGTTGCTCTTTCACAGTATGTTTTACATGGCATAGCTAAAAGGACATGAACATAGAGCCATATGTTCATTTCTAAGTCATGCTGAATCCATGGGCATTGATGTGCTGCTCCTCTGGCTGCATTTGAACCTTACTCTCATTCGGCCACAAGCACATTAGAGAGGTCCGATGCTGATGCTGCCCATCCCAAAGGTTTTGAGTGAAGCTACGGGTAGGGCTCCGTTTAGACCAATCAGCTTCTTACACACCAAACTGGTTTTCATTATTACACTATGCTTCCCATTAAGTCCCAGTAAGAAGATATTTCATAATTCATAAATCTCTGCTCACACTTGGCTGGGCTGGATGAGTGAGTGTTTGCTTTCTGACTGAATCTTGGAAGCTGTTGAACATCATTTTCTAATTCTGCCCTGCATTATTGTTGTCATCTGTACTGAAGAGACTTTTACCAATGAACCTTGAATGCTGAACTGGAGTGGCAAGGCAGCGAGCAGGAGGCTTCAGGGAAGAATATTTCTTCATGAAAGCCCACTGTCTAAAATATGATTATATAACTGAACATTAGCATTCCCCTTCATGGACTGATGGTACTTGGAAAAACCTGGAAAAAACAGAACTGACTTTGTAGATGCACACTTCAGTATGAAAATTCAATTTTCATTTCTTATCTTTTGTACTTTAGTCTTGCCGCACGGGCCCAGGTTCGAATCCCGACCTGTGCGGCTCTTTCCTACATGTCATTCTCCATCTCTCTCGCAACATTTCCTGTCACTCTTCAGCTGTCTTTCCAATAAGGCTCTGGATATTTGGTTGAATAAAGAAATCATTTTAGGCTCTGGTAAACTGTGATGGACATTAGTTCACTATTTGAAGTGATTAAACAATGAATAAAATGACTGGTATGCTAAAGATACTTGTTAACCCTAATGTGAATTTTGGAAGTCCACTTTGAGCATCTCTTCTGAACGTTAACTTGAAATGACCAGCTTCATTTGTAAGAATATATTTATTTGAATAATAAGTCTCTTAATAGACCATTAAATCTATTAATTGTAACACATCTGATGTCGTGAACGCTAAAGCAAATGACTTTATCAGTTTATAAGTTTTATTGAAAGCAGGCAGTTTGAAGTGTATACATTTAAATATATGGCTGTAATATGTCAGGACTATAGAATCACTGTATCTCTTCTGTTTCTATGCTGAAATGAAGGCAAAATGCTTCCGGAGCTGCCAAACATCTACCAGCCACATGCAGGACCTCTAACTGCTGCAGTCTGTCAGGGAAAACAGAGTCTCAACAAGCTTCAACAGAAGAGCCAAGAAGAAGACAACGTTCAAATCTACTGATTAAACAGGAAGCAGGACATGTGTGCGATGAGTGGTTTCGATAATCCACTCACTATTAAAAGGCCTTTAACTGTTGGAAAAGCAACAACAGCTTCCACAGAAAATCCAAGATCTGACGAGCCGTCCACAGGCAAGCTGTTTGAGGAGAAGTAAATGTAAAGCGGCACCACCCTCTGCTGGCAGAGCTCCAGCATATCTCTATCCGAACTGCATGCTTATACACCAGCATGACTAACAGAACCTATTAACAGAGTAAATGATTGCTACTGTAACAGCTTCCCTGTCTCATTCTCCTCCCGCTGTAATGCTCTCTCTCCTTCCAACTGACTCCATTGTTCTTTTTCAGCGTCTAATCCCTGCTGTCTCTGCTGGGCTGCCTGCTCGTTAATCTGGATCTGGGATTGTCTCTTCTTCAATCGCTTCTCTCTTTCTCGGATTCCCCCTTTTCTCTGTTTCACTCTCCTACTCTCCTTCAGTATCTCCATCCTATCATCTCAGGTTAAATCCTCTCCTGCTGAGATTCATCTCAGTGGAGATGAAACCGGACAGTGTTTTGTGCTGATTCTCAAAATTACTAACAGTCAAACATAGATAGAGATTACCCAGCAAAGAATAAACAGATATCTGCAGATGCATGTATGAATCTGTAGACAAGCATCCAAGATGTTGGCACCAGAAGCGTTCCAGTTTCCATTTGCCCAAGTAGCACTGGCCACTCATGTTACAGTGGGTCTTCGTTGCGGGAGTCCATGTGGAGAGCGAAACAGACAGGACGTACTGGCCCAGAACGCAAACTCTGATTTCTATCTGTATTCATATGGTGATATCTGTTTGTAGAGATTAGCCAAAATGCATCATTCTCTTCATGCGCGTGTATCAAGCTGTTATGGCCGATGAAGTCTTGGCCCGGATCTTAGTTACCCGTTTCTTTCAGATATCTGCTGCACCAGAAGCTCACAGACATTGACTATTGTCCCCAGAGGCTTGATTGAAGAAAGTTTCAGCCAGCAAACAATGTCAGAAGCCATCAGAGACGACAAAGCCTCTATGACAGCACTTCTGTTTGTGGTGTGTGTTCACTCTGATCTTAAATCCACCGTTTGAGCTGCAGTTTGATCCAGTTGTTGGTGTGTTAGAATACTGAGCTTACACTCTATGGTTGTCTGGACAAACTCAGGACAGCCTGCATGACTGACTACTGACACTACACTATATGACAATAAATATCACAACTCAAAGCCAGTTGAAAGTATTACATATTAGTTTAACTTACTTTCAGTAGGAGTTAGTAAAGTTAGACTCAGGTGTGTCAGTAGTGCTACACTGAAGAGAATGAGGTGAACAGCTGGAGGTGATTGACCAGGTGAAGGCGCCATTACAGATGACAGAAGTTGCCAACTCTCCAGCTGTTTGTGTTTGTGTCCTCGCTAACTGAAATGAAACTGCTCGCAAATACAAACATAACCGACTAGGCAGTCCAGCTGTTACTGCCAGTACTTGACGTTTACAATGGGCTGGTGGCCCTGGAGTTCTCCTCGCCCAGAGGACCTTTACTGCTGAAATCAGAATCTCAAACTCACCTTCTCGTAGTACTCCATGTTCTTCTCAGCGGTAGACATAAAGGCTGACTTGAGGTCAGTTCTCATGCTGTCCTGCCAGCGGGACCAGTCTCCCTTCAAGGCGTTGTTGGCCAGCTCCACCCGGTCTGCCAGACCATCCACCTCCTCCTGCAGCTGTCAATCAAACAAACAAACCAATGACTGAACACTTCCATAGAACAAAGATCACAGTGCGACACACATATTAACTATTAAGTAAAACAAATGCAATTCACATAGAGCGGGGTTCTACAATCTCCAAACAGGAACAGCAGCATTCTTATAAAGAGCCCAAAAAACACACAACACATCTTTGATTTTTTCACCCAGCATTCTGTTTTTAAAGCAGCAGGTGAGCCAACCAGGTGTGTTCACCGTTTACTGCTGAGGTCTATGTGTGCGCATCTAAGTATAATCTAATCTAACTCAAACTGCACAGGAGGAAGAGAGCGAGGTGTGAACTTGGGTGTGGCATGGTATCAGCCCAGTCACGATCCGCTCCGAGTTTCACATATTGATCCTGAGCACAGAGAAAGACATCGGTACAAAGCAGCTTTTGTTCAAAGGGCAGCTTTGATTCCCCTCAGACAGCACGAGTTACTGAACCAGAAACCCTGAGAGGAGCACCCGAGGAGCCGGGATGTTCAGGTATTCATAGATGCATCGAATAAAAGACAACTGAACGGAATGAGGTGGTGCGATCAGACTGGCCTTCTGTCCAACATTCTGTGTGATTATGCTGCTTGTGACTCTGTACAACAACTTCAGTGCGGAAAGATGGTGACTGCATTCAACTGTCTGCAGTCTCAGATGAGTCTAAACGGATTCAGATGTACTTTTGCAAACCTGCTTAACAGTTTCAAATAAATATCTCTTCCTCTGGCTCAAGCATGAAGTGTCTACACCGCAGCTGAATCAGAGGAAGACGTGCACATTCATGTTTTACTGCACAGTGACATGCTTCATTAGTTAGTGGCATCTAAACCATTAGAGCAGCGTTAGGTAACATCAGAGAATCACTGAAAGAAGAGCCCCTGCATTTCAGCAACTAATGAAGGAGTTTCACAATAAAGGAGAACAGAGTTATTATCATACTATACACACGGCCATAAGCACACACACACACACACACACACACACACACACACACACACACACACACACACACACACACACACACACACACACACACACACACACACACACACACACACACACACACACACACACACACACACACACACACTACGTGTTCTAATCAGATGTTATCATGCTGCTGGATTCACTGAGCCCGAGCGGGGATTAGCTGTCTGACATTTAGACTGACAATGGCATTTACTCGAGTTCAATAAACACAGCATGCTTAACATGGGATTACACACAGTATGTACACACACACACACAAACTGTGGGGATCTCAGTGGTCTGCTTGTTACTGCAGTGATATCGATCCAGCCACCTTATCAAGGCCATCAGTGCTATTGCTGAATAACATCTAGCAAGTGTGTGTGTGTGCGCATGTGTGTGTGTGTGTGTGTGTGTACCATTACTTGTCTCCAATACCAAAGTTTCAGAGAAACAGAGCCATGCGGCGCTGTGTACAGAGTAGAAACTGCAGAATACAGTAGTACTACTACTACTACTCTGTATATTTGTGCAACTTTAGACCTTTGCTAAGTTTCCATAGTGCCATACTTAGACTCGTTTTTTTTTGTACATTCACAGTTCATTCACGCTGGCAGTTCTGTCAAAACACAGTGTGGATGGTGCAGTCATAACGGTCCAAAGGTGGAGTGTGAAACACATGTCGCCCTCAGTGGATGCAGTCAATACTGCAGCGAATGAATGTACAAACAAATGGTCAATGGTTCCTCCCAGTCAAATGTTGGCGCTAATGTTCTGCCCAAGCGGCAAACTCCTTGGCTGGGAAATGAAGCCAATGCCCAAGTGCCAAAAACTCGAAGTTCTCGGCCACAAGAACTTTTCAACATTTCAGGAGTCCCCATGTTCAAATGTCCACCTTCACAGCAGAAATAAACATGTTAACAGCCTGGTACAAAAAACTGTTTTGGTCTCTATAGCTAATTTCCCCGTTCATGACAACTGTACTGACGGTGAATTTATATACAACTCACCTGTTCACATTATATCAAGGCTTAAACTTATGCAGGACTAAGCATGTGGACACTTTGATTGACAGGTGGGTGCCATTACAGATGGCTTGTCCGATTATCATCGTTCAGCCCGCCTCAGGTCCACCGATTTTTAGATTGGCGGCGGCCCATAACACATATTCTAAGCTTTACAACGGTGCTCTGGAAACCTGTGGGTGATGTCACTCGTGCACTGTGCATTCTTTATGGCTATACTTTTTATTGGTTGTCGAGTTGCAAAAGAAGCAGAAAAATGTTAAGTTATCCCAGAGGACACAATGTCCATGATTCACTCAAACAGTGGACATGTGGACTTATCAGACCACAGCGCACTTTGAGTCCGTCTCAGGTGCGCTCGGTCCAGAGAAGTCTGCAGTTCTGGATCTTGTTGATATCTGTTTTTCTCTTTGCATGGCAGAGTCTGAGCTCCATCTGTACATGCAGAGATGAACTGTTTTCTCAAGTGTTCCTGAGCTCATGTAGTAATCACAGTCACAATCATGTGTGCTGCAGTGCTGTCTGAGGGCAGAGAATTCTCTGAGTCTTTGAATGATACTCTGGACTGTGGATGATAAAATCCATGAATCCATTCAAACTTGACAAATGTTCTTTTTAAACTGTTAGACTGTTTGCAGTTTTTGATGAGCCTCGCCTCATCCTTTGATGAGCTTTTCGAGGATGCCTCTTTCACACCTGATTATGACACTGTCACCTGAGTTTTATGAAAACTTCAAAACATGTTGCAGGCGTCAAATTCAGAACAAATGTTAGAAAGTACATTATAAAATACATCTCACTAAAGCAAATGCTAATGTCAAAATAAAATGACTGTCATTAAATGACACTTCATGACATCAGACACAACTGTGGTCAAACTCTTACCAGAAATCATTTTTCTATTCCCTATTCTGTTTAGTTACAGCAGATTACCAACAGGACAGTGAAGTCATTTCAGAGTTCAGTCCTGCATTACAAATGATACAAAGCAAAACAGAAATGTAACTTCACGTTGAGAGAAACATTTGCACGCGACTTCTTCTCTGTGTGCTGTTAAACTAGAGCAGCACTGCCCCCTGCTGGCTGCGAGGTCTCATAGAAACACATTCACTGACACTGGAAAGGTTGACTCATAAAAAAAAAAAAAAAAAAAAGTTGAGTATTTTCTTTCCTATAAAAGGTCAAACAAATGTTGACAGAAGGGGAGAATCTGACGCTGTCCTCATATTGGACAGCAGAGTAGTGAATTACTTCTCACACCTGACATTTCATATCTTTACGCTCTGTTGTCCAGATATGACATCAGACACAACTGTGGTATGAAGACGTACTGATGCACAACGTGATGATAACAACAGACGTCACATGTTTTGTGTTTCAGACAGCTCGGTCATGGAATGTGCCGTCTGTCAGGACTGAATAGATGCCACAAACCAATCAGGTCAGCCGCTGCGTCTGTGCTGACGAAGCTTCAGCTGAGCTGCCATTGAAAATACAAAAATAAAAGTCTACTCAGCTCTTTGTTGGTCACGTGTGAGGGAAAAACTGAACCTCGAGGCCAAATGCTAGCAGCTCTCATGATGTTCAGCTCCCGTTCAACCATGCATCTGAACCCAGCACACACACATACGGAGTGTTTTTGACTCACGGCAAAAGGGAAAATTAGTAAGCAGGGTTAAAACTAACTTTAAACTTAATGTCCACAGTCCCTCTGACACAGTAATCATTCAATTCTGTCCATACTATGTTCATTAAGACACATACTGTAGCTAACAAAATCCACAGTCTGTGTTTGATGCACATGCTCTCCCTCTCGGAGTTTCCTCGCCGGGTTGAGTCACAAAAGGAGGCATCTGTACTGAACAGTCACTGCAGCAGACATCGTCTGGAGTTCACATATCAACAAAACATCTGTGGATTTTGTCTTCATGACTTCCGCTGGAGGGGCTTCAGGAGTGTATCGTTACACGACCAGGATGAACAGAACGAGTACAGAGAGCAAAAACTGTCTCTGTGCATAGGATTAGGTAATAATGGATCACATGTAATCAGATTACCAAAAATGTATAGTAATATAGTGGCATTGTCAAGGGTTAAATGTTTGATTAAAATAAAATAAAAATAAAATAAAATAAAAAAGTTATTTTTCATATGAACACTGTTCGATTGACTCATCAGGGGTCTGACAGGTCAGGCAGGTTTCTCAGAGAAGTGATGAACCTTCCCATAGAAACCAGACATTCAGTGATGCATCCAAGCAGAGTGTCTTCTCCACAGGATACTTGTGGGTGTCTGCTTAAGGATTTTATGTCATATGTTTCTATTTAGAATGTAAAAGTACTACAGCCTTGATATTTAATTCAAGCTGAAATGAACACATGTAGAAACTTCTCTATATGTTCTGTATCTTTCAAACCAGCACAGAGCTACACGCTCTTGTTTGGTCTGTCACCTCCTCACTGTTCTCAAGCTTTACAGACTATGATTACTTCCAGAGAACCGGACGGAGAGAAAACAACAGTGCTGAGTCAAGTTGGAAGATTCATGTCGCAGCAGTTCATCCAAAACCTTCATCTTTAACAATATAACAGTGGTGTATGAATCCCCTAACTGACCGGGATTAACAAGATCAGTCTCCAATTTTTGTCACCATCACCAACGCTTCAAAACTGTGCAACACAACCGTGTTGCTGAGCAGTGCAGCCCTCCTGTGATACAAGAGCAAAGTTCTGCATGTGGCCTTTGATTTAAAAAACTGCAGCACCAGACACAAACCAAACACAGAGCACACACGGAGCATTGCTGAATATGCAAAACACATTTTGTTTGCATTGGTTTGGAGATGTTATGATGACACTTTCCTTTTGGAATATTCACAGAGCTCACATTAATGTAGCTGTGTCCATTTTTCATGTATAAGTGCAATGTTTGTGTAGTGTATTTAATATAATTGACCCCTGACCTCAGACAGACTTGATGCAAATATAAAACTGTGTGAAATAAAAACATCAAACATCTGATGAGGGATTTGAAAATAAATAATCAGATTCAGGCTTCACATCCCATCAGGTTCCTTCCCTCCTCATGTTGCATGTCAGGTTTGGGCCACTAGAAACATGCTAATGTTTGTTTTCAGGGTGCCTGGTCATGGACTAAAGAGTGTGAAAGGCTGAGCTGGAGGATGGACTGATCATGAAGTGTGGCTCAGCAGAGAATATACTGAATATTTTATTTATTATTATTTGTCCAAATGATTGAACAGATATAGAAATCTGACATGAAAACAACTGCCATGTTTGATGTGCACTGTCTGAGCAACTCATTTTATGCTGTAGATATACTACTATATCTACTATACTTTAATATTAAAAAAATATCTTTAAAATCACCATCATGAATCAGTGTCATGACCAGCCTGTGACCAACAGAAGAAGAAGAAGAACCCTCTGAAAAGGAAATGCTCTCAGTCACACAGGTCGACCTCTTGACTTCTTATCCACATTTTTTTTTCAAAGGAGATCAGAGTGTTTGTTGGACTAACCATCACGTTAATGTTAACGGCACCAACTAAACTCTCTGATGGACACTGTAACAAAGTCTGACATTTCCCTTCTTATTAGTGCTGATAAAGGCACAAACACAATGACATGTATTAGAAGCTGGAGGACTGAAGTAAAGCTCTCACACACACACACACACACACACACACACACACACACACACACACACACACACACACACACACACACACACACACACACACACACACACACACACACACACACACACACACACACACACACACACACACACACACACACACACCTAATTAAAGCAGGAATAATAAAACACAAGTCTGGGGTAAAATCTGAGACCTGCTTCTTAATTAAAATCTCACAGATGGATTTTGATATCAGCTGGGCGAGCTGATCGCGAACGACTGCAAACACACACACACACACACACACACCCTAACTTTCCTCTCCATCCTTTGTCTCCTGACATTTTGAAGCAAGTCCATGTCTAAAGAGGATATGGGAATTTTCATTACGCTGTGATTAGCTGCTGGGCTTACAGTGTGAAATAATATTGACAGCTCTTACTCCCACTGAGCTGAGGACTGACTTCCAGCTGACAAGCCTGGATGTCTAGATAATCCTCCCAGGAAGCCTTTTTTCCTCCTCAATATGAGCTGAGGGTGGCCCTGAGGGAGAGGCCTCTCTCCATGCTTCACTTTATTACACCTAATCTCTGGGAATATGACTGGAGGACACACAACCACATGGGCTGACGCAGAAGGAGGAGGGGAGTGTGTGTGTGTGTGTGTGTGTGCACTTACTGCTTCTTGGTCAGCTTTTCTGGATGCCAGGGCCTCGTTCTTGGCTTCAAACTCAGCCTGGATGTTGTCTCTCCGTCTCATCACCGCCTGACACAGACCAGCACATGGTTACGTTTCACACAACAACTGGGTGAGTTTCTGAACTGTGATTCTACAAACGTTGCTCATTTTTACATCCTCACATCTCTAGATGGTGCTGAAGAGGAATCACTTTAAGGAAAAGATACTGGGTGAACCTCTAAGATCCATTTCTAGGAGGTTTTCAGGACATTTTCAATGACATCAGTCAGTGTGTTTGTATGTTCGGACCTATTTGCAGCTCACAGGCAAAGAGGGGTGTCGATTTGTGGGTTTTAAAAGTGATAGTTCAAGTTATTTGAAGCACTCAGCACTCAGCTAAGCGATGTACTGTACTGTGTGTACAGCTGTGGATGGGTCTGCAACAAAAAGTATGCACATTCTTTTAGCCAAATTATGGCTCTAGTGTTACTACTTACTAAGTACAGCCCATTTACAATCAACATATTCTGCTCTATATGCAGTGACCTCACTCTATTGGTTAAAACATGGCTATAATCGCTGATGTTTCTCTCAGCTGATCTGGGCCAGATGATATTTGTTTGTGTAAGTATGTGGCAGCGTTTGTCACCAACCACCTCCGACTCCCCGCCCCCTCCTATGTAGCCTCCTAGACAGACACACACACCCCCCCTGGAGACGGAGCCTGTGAGTTGCCATCTTAGCGTCACACATCATTTACCACACAGAAACTTTTACAAGTGTCCGTCAGCGTGCTTCAGTGAGCGCTGAAGCTCCAGAGAGTCACGGAGACGCAGAGAGTCTGACAGCAGCTGCTCATGGCTGAGAGGTTTGGTTAGCTCTGTTAGCTCTGACTGCACTGAGCTGTGGTCAGTCTGTCACTCTGATCAGCCTCACAAACTGCAGGGATCATAACTTTATGAGTCAAATACATCTCAAGTGTAACGTAACATAGAGCACGTTATCATCATTAAGCAATGGAGTGAAAGTGAATGAAGTGTTATGTTGTTGTGAGGTTAAATCAGTGTTTGTGTCGATAGAGCTGCTGTTTCCGGTTACAGTCAGAATAATAATCTGAGCCTGTCACTGAACAGACAAGCACTTCCTGTGGACATACACTGACAGTGAGTACTATCCCAGATTACAAGAGAAGATGAAGTTGCAGTAAAGCTGGCTGCACCACTTCATTTAAAAAATGATTAAGTTAGACACAGAAAAAGGAAAAAAGCGTCTGGAGTTCCACTTGAACTCAGCATGGAGTGGCTAAAAGCTGCTTTCTGGACCAGGGCCCAGCTAAAGCACCCTCTGCTGTGGAGATGTGAGCAGCGTGGTCCGGGCTCACCTTCAGCGTCTCGGCACAGAGGACGTACTCGTGCAGGGCAGGGACGAGGACTTCAGACAGATGCTGGATTTGCTCTTCTGTTTCCTTGCTGCACCGCTCCACGCAGCCGGCCACGCCCTTCAGCGGCTCCACCAGATCCTCCTCTGACCCCGCCCACTGCGTGTAGGTGGGGCCGTACTGCTTCAACTCATCCAGATACTCTGTGAGCACAGAGGACACATTCAACACACAGCAGACAGATGGATTCCATTTGTTTATCCAGTATCTTCATCATTTGCAAGTAGTGCTATAGGCTAGTGTCAGCGTGTACCTTCCAGTGAACACGACACAGCCTCTGAAGCAGAGGTGGCACGTCTGGCAGGGAATACAGCAGCCTACCGAGGATTTCTCCAGGTACACGGCTGACTGAACCACAGCTAACAGTTTGGTACTCAACAATCTCTCCAGCAGAAATATCTGGAAATCACCTTGGGAGTGTAACGTTGTTCTCTGTTTACTACTCTACTCAGCCCAGTTCAGCCACGGATTCAGTTAGCAACAGGTTAGGTACTTTAGCAAGTCATTAGGCTAAAGATATGTGTCCATCATGAACTGTGTAAGTCACAGAGAGTTGAAGCTGAGCAGCTGGAGGACATCAGAGTGGAAAGCAGCAAATACATTGTGTATAAAACCTGATCCAGTTTGAATAAAGTTCTAAAGTTCTTTTGTACAGTAGTCTGTGAGGTCACTCATAGACTGGATCAAACAGGAAGCATTTGTCATTATTTGTCACTTACTGAAGAACAGGTGACAAATTTGAAAAAAGACTTTCCATCAACCAATTCTGACTTCATGTTGGGCATGTAATCTGATGATAAATCCTACCTCTCTGCTCCTTGATGATCCTCTGTGTGACTTTGTCCACAGAGCAGATCTTGTTACTGAAGTCCTCCACGTACTCCTGCATCACAGTGAACTCCTCCGGCCGGCTCCTCAGGCCTCGTACCGAGTTGGCTACCGCCCTCACCGTCTCCCCCATCCTGCTCAGGAAGCCCGGACCCTGTTTCCTGTGAGACGTCAACTCCTGATGGAGACACACAACGGGGCTTTACTACACCTGTGTGCTGATCCAGCTCCTGAATGTTTGTACTGCGAGTACATTTAGGCCTGCTCTGCAGTGGAAGCTCAGGTCTAGTGGATGAATTACATCTTGGTTACTCAGAGCTGCATGTTGGCCAATTTGCATAATTTGCTAATTATAAGATGGAATAAAGAAAATCAAAAATCGTCACGGAGACACTCCACCCCCTTTATAATTAACATGTCTTCACTTTTTTTAAGGGGCTTCTTGAGGGTGAAGCTGCTTCCTCTGACAGCTGGAAAGCTTCACTGGAGCTCAGCACTGTGTGTCAAGGTGTTCTAGTCTAATCTGTAATAAACACTGAGTTTAGCTTAGGAGCCTACTGACAGTTTAGACAGCAGCAAGTTTGTTTGAGCATTATAAGCATTAAAAGGAAAACTGCAGCTCAAGAAAATATACTGAATACACTTTTAATGATAATGAGATGACAACAGCTGTCAGCTGTGACACCCAGACTATCCTCAATACGGCTGGCCAATGTGATGCTAAAGCTAGACAACAGGTGAAAGACCATAGCTAATTAAAATACATTAAATACTAGTGGTGGAATAGTGTGGTTAATGACAGTGATGCGTGTTACTTCATGTTACAGTAGATGACTCAGATTTTAAAATCTCACGGCACCTTTTGGTCCCTGTGAGTGAGTGTGTGTGTGTGAGAGAGATGACCTGTGCGGTGAGGAAGACTTTGAGGTGCTGGCTGTAGGACAGTATAGGATGCTCAGAGATCTTGTTGAGGAAGCGGTGCAGAGCTTTCCTCCTGGTCTCGATGAAGTCATCGTTGAAGCGCTCCACCATGCCCTTCATCACAAACTTCTCTGGCAGCGGCTGAGAACACAGTCAGACACGTATTCAGGTCTTTTGTGTGTGAAACACAGGTTTGAATTATTAAGATACTACCTCATACAAGGTCCCTTTAACGTGATTCTCATACTGTATGAAAATGAATAAAAAAACTAAAGAATCCTGATGGGAAGAAAAACTGTAAAAGTGCACTGAGCTTTGTGGAAAATGGCTGGCAGTGATGTTAAGTATGTGTGACTTGTGGTCTAGAAATGGACCGAGCAGCCCACAGATGTGTTGAGCAGACGATGTGGTGTGCTGATACATACGTGGACGATGAGCGTCGGGTGGTTTTCTTCCAGCCTGCTTCGCAGCCACAGGAAGTCCTGGTAGCGCCGCCGTACTTCATACTCACTGGAGTCGAACTCGCTCCGCATGGTCTGGAGAGAGAAATCAACACAACAACACACCATCAAGCTTCAGCCGGACCCTCAAAGTAGTACCACCTACTCCTAGTAATGATCCACAGACCCACATTTATCTGTCCTTGTTCAGAGTTATTGGGTTGTATGATGCAAAAATAAAAACAAAGAGCTTAAATATTGTTAATGATTATGACCAATATCTGACATCTGCATAGCATACTGTATGTAAATGATGGTGAACTACTTGTGTGACTCAGCTGTCAGCATCTTACAGAGCCTAGAATAGGTTTTGTCACATGGACGTCACACTGAGTGGTTGGAGAGGAGTCTGCATGATATCTGAGGCCAATCAAAATGTTCCTTTATTCCTGCCAAAATGGTTGTTTGTGACAGAATCATCAGTGCTGCAAAGCTGCGACTTCCTTGTTGCCAACATAGAGGGGTCCTTGGTTTCAGGGACCGTACAGGCAGCATGTGCTCTACTTGTTGATGTACTGATTGCATCAAGGTCAGTCACACATTCAGTTTCTGCCAATGTGGCATCTTTTAGCAAGAGAATATGCATCTCTGCTGATCATGTGTTGTTTACCAAAATGTCAGCAGAGATATGTATCACTAGGTTCAGAAAGTTCTCTGACACAAACACACACACACACACAGTAAGACCTCCTCACCCTGGTCACCACCCTGTACATGATGAAGGTTTCGATGGCAGTCACGTGGCTCTCTGGGTTATCAACGCTGATGAAGAGGTCTTTGGTGTCGGCATCCTGCTGCTCCTCCTCATCCTCCTCCAGTCTGTACTGGTTGACCATGGAGCTGGGAGAGTTGGGCATGGGACTTCCATCTGCCCGCGACGTGTTCTGGACCAAAGGGACGACACTGCTGTTAGCCCACGGTGACGTTCACAGCAAACACAAGCCGTACAAGGTCTCACTCTGCTCTCTATAGCCAGTCTCAGCACTTCAGCTGTTGTTCTGACAGTGACAAACTCCACAAACTTATTAAAGCTTCACCTTTCAAAGTAGTTGACTTTCTCACACACATTTCAGGCGTTTACATCAATCTTCTGCCTGCCCCTTGTCTTTTTCCACAACAGATGTTCCTCCTAATGCAAACACTGAGGAATAATCACCTAAAAATGACCTGAAGTAGACATAGTAGACATCCAGACTCTGGTCTTATTTTGATGAGTTGAGCAGCCCTGCAGTATTGGGCTATATGTTGACTGAGAAGTAACAACAAACCACTTTAGCTCTCACTAAAATGGCTGCATCCAAGTTTGTTGCCTTTCATTGCATGGAAAGACAATTGGACAAGTTATACAATTTAAGGAGCATATGTTCATCATTCTAGAAGACTGTGACTAGTGTGACTTTCACAAGTTTTCAACAGTCATACACCCAGTTTATCTTTGACTACTAACTCTGGGAGCCATCTGGGGCCTGTGGGCGCATTTTCAATTTGCAAACCTATCCAGATGGTGTGTGGGGTAAGAACTTGATAGAGGCTAAATATGCTCAGTAAAAAATTGGACTGGATTAATCCCCAATTAGTCCATCCCCCTCTCTTGCGGACAGATTGTACTGTACATTCAGCAATAAAGAGTGAAACTGTTGGCGTTGTCTCCAACAGACAAATTTATAGCAGGAAGATCAACAGGAGAATACGATTTGATTCCAAGATGACAGATTGACATTCAAAGCAACTAGGAGGTCAATGATCAGCAGTGACAGCACTAATTTTACTTGAAGAATTTTAATGATGAACATATCCATGGCTGACATGGAGCCAAGTTACTGGAAACCCTTTGGGATATGGGATTTACATAAAGAATGTCAGATACTGGTTTGCCATCAAGTCAGGGCCATCAAATCGAGCCAAACTGAGACTTCCAGGTTCAAGAAAATCTCATTGCAAATCCCATGACATTTTTTATGACTAAAAATACAACCCTGGAACAGCTGATCTATATAAACAGTATGCCATGTGGCTCACAACATATGTCGAGATAAAGATCTGGCATTATCCTTTATGTTTTCTTCAGTAGTCTTTAACAAACCCTCATAAGCCATATACATTCACAGGATAAACCCCAACATGACTTCAACTTTAGGACAGATCTTTGATGAGGTTTTTTTTTTCTATGATTTCGAAGATGGTCATGATAATGAAATTACCACAAGCACTTTTAAAGTCTGACAGGACCTGTAGTATACTTTGTGCTCACAAAGTAATTGTTGATTTATTAAGCACACATTGTTTGTTTGAGTTACAGAAGCTAGCCTGGACTTGATGTCTTGACTTCAGCTCCGGGACCTGCTTCCAGAACTCTGGCAGATATTTTGGAATACCTGTCAAGGCACGACCTAAAGCTCAACCTGGACTGAGATTGTGTTTCATCAGGGGAAAAGATAGTCATGCCAATCTTGTCCATCACCATGACAACAATCCCACCTAGGACAGTGGTCTGACCATGGACCATGGATGTTTTACAGCTTCCAGGAAAAGTCTTTTTGGGCCTCTGTGCCATGGAATGACATTGCTATTGGACACTGTCAAACTGGTTTCAAAGCCCGTTGTCTTCCTCAAGACTCGCCCTGAACAGCAAACAGTCAAGATGCTGCAACAGTACCTCCTGATTTCTGCTCTTCAACATCACACGGCTGTTCTATTCAAGCCAAAATGAACCTAGTCTGATGAAACACGACTGTACAATCATGAGTGTTTTTGTGGTTCCTACTGCAAAGGGTGAGATCAGCTGATCACATCACAATTCCAGGAATCACGGTGTCCCAGTTAAAGATTCATTCAAATCATTACCCATTGCCACCAAATCAAAAAGCATACAGCACTGGGATTCCACTCAAAGTACCACTGTGCTGAAGTACAATCATGCAGAACTGGCACATCGTGACTTCTTCTGTCTGTGTGACACAAACAGTGTGCTGTGACTATCAAATGATGCAATGCTCTGTAACATGGACAGAGTTCTGTGCTTTGAGCTGCCAGTGTCTTCCTCTCGTCAAACCTTTCCAACATCGGGTTACAGCAGTGTGTATCTGACCCTTTGTATAGGTTTCCGAAACCAATAATCCAACATTCACACCCACATCTCATTGTGATTGGTCAGCTGTGTGGATGTGAGAAAATGGTAAATGTACTTATATACTGTACTTAGATATCTTCTTTCTAGTCTTCTGACCACTCAAAGCACTTTACAGTACATCTCTCATTCACCCATTCACACACATTCATACACTGATGGCATTGGCTGCCATGCAAGGTGCCAACTGCTCATCAGTTTGAGGAGCTAACCATTCATACACATTCAGACCCTGATGGTGCAGCCCTAGGTCTCTTTGTACTGTAGCCAACAGGGAGCCACAGCTCTATTGAGCCATCTATTCCTTTAGGTCTTTATCTTTATTGGATATGATTAATCTTTCTTTATTATCGGGATATGTACCACAGTCCTTTAAAGTAGCTGTAATTAAACCTCTTCTTAAAGAGCACACTCTAGATCCAGAGATTTTAGCCAATTACAGACCGCAGAAAGCTGTAGCTAATCAGCTGTGTGACTTCCTCCATAAGAACAGTTTAGTTGAGGATTTTCAGTCAGGATTTAGAGTGCATCATAGCACAGAGACCACACTAGTCAAAGTTACAAATGACCTCCTAATGGCATCAGACAAAGAACACAGAGACTGGAACATCAAACCCTAAGCTGGTTTAAGTCTAAGTCAAGTTAAGTTAAGTTTAAGTTTAAGTCATAAAGTCTTAAAGTCATATTTCTTATTATTTGATCCCAGTTTGTTCACATCAATGATGAATCCTCCATGCATACCAAAATTTGTCACGGAGTCCCACAAGGTTCTGTACTAGGACCACTTCTATTTAGTTTATCAAACTTGCCCACAAAAAACCCTTTAACAGGGAAAACAGGTGGAAGAAACCTGAGGAAGTGCCACAGAGGAGGGATCCCTCTCCCAGGACGGACAGACGTGCAATGGATGTCACATGTACAGAACAAATCAACACAAACATATTGTACAATTACAATGAATGATAAAATGATTACAGTAGCAGTAGAACCTGCTAGAGAGAGAGTTTGTAGAGTTTGTAGAGAGAGAGAGAGAGAGAGAGAGAGAGAGAGAGAGAGAGAGAGAGAGAGAGAGAGAGAGAGAGAGAGAGAGAGAGAGAGAGAGAGAGAGAGAGAGAGAGAGAGAGAGAGAGAGAGAGAGAGAGAGAGAGAGAGATGCATTTACTTGGCTGAGCCAATAGCATAATTTCAGCAGCACTTCCTCCTTAAAAAAGGAACTTCCAATTTCATTTCATGATCCAGTCATCTTACGGCTGATCAGAAAGTCAAAGATGGTGACGTGGCATATCTTTCACTGGTCATACTGGTAATATTTAGATTCAAATGATCCAGTTAGTGTAAACAGCAGTGAACCATAACTGTGCTGCCTGTCAAAATTGCTCCACAATGATGTTCAAATATCTGTTATGAGACATAACTACTTGTATAGGTATTTTGTTTCAGTTTTAACACCCCCATGCGCAGTCGAGGCTCTGCATTTTTGCCGTCTACTGACCATCACCCTAAGTATTTCCAAACGGGGCATATATATATTTGAATTTAGAATATTGGTTGACAGCCCTAGCTGCCTGCAGGTCTGTGTTCTCTAACAACAGCTGGGAAGCTGCTGAGGTCAGCAAATGTACTGCACTGCAAAGCGACGCCAGCAAACGTGATGACTTCTCTCCCCAGATAAGCTGGTTATCATCTGACCATGCATATGCAGCAGGGAGCTCTCACTCTGTCTGTTCTTTATGGGTACTGCAAACACACACACACACACACACACAGTCTGCTGTGAGAGCGTCCATGGAAACATGGCAGCACTTTTAATTTCTCTTAAAAACAAATAAAGCAAATGATATGCAAAGAGTAACCACAGCTAACATCCATGTCTCTGTGATCAACTGGTTGTTATGGTTACATCCCGAGAAGGAAGAGGCATTTCTACTTCTGTTTCCACAGGCCAGACATACAATACATACATTTATACATGTTTGCATGTTGTTATATTGATATACAGACTACTGAACCTGCATTTACAAACTTCTTTTATGTGTGGACTGTGGACGTTGTGGTGTGTGTGTGTGTGTGTGTGTGTGTGTGTGGATTGACACTGAGACTCCATAGAAAAAGAACTGTAATCAGATCAGTGTTTCGGGTGTAATCATGTCCGTAGCCACTCAGTTGTTACACTAACAGCGTTAAAAGGTGGAGGCAGAGCCCTACAGCTACATTTATTTAAATCGTACCCACACCACATCTGACAGGAAGTGGATGAACTGTAAACACAACCACACACACATCACAAGTCACTCAGCAACCTCATTTAACTTCAGACACAACTTTTACCATTAACCACATCTTTTAACATTGACTCTCTATGTTCTGTGATAGCTATGGTTACTTGGTGTAGTGGTTATCTGGTTTAATGGTTACTCTGCGTAAAATTTACTTTTACTACTCTTATCACCCTGATCTGCAAAAATGATGTTTCACCACTGTCCTTCCAGGTTTTAATAATGTGTTAGACAGTTCGTAATCTGATTTTAGTAGTTTCATCAATCTCCTTGGTTAGGTTCTTTGCTTGATGCAGGCCAATAATTTGACCCTTCTGAAACTGATTAACACCCTTCCCATGACCACAGGATATGTCTTCTGACATAATTATCTAAGACAGAAGCTACTCACCCCATCAAGTAAGGTTAAATATCCTGTTGCCAGGTTAATTATCCAATGGTAGGCTCTTACCGATTTGCTTAGTTAAATCCGGGTGGTGACTTGACTTGAGAAATACCCACTAATGAAGCAAAAGGCTGATGCAGAAGGAAGGCTGTTTCATGAAAGATGGGAAGCGAATATATGTTTGTGCTTCAAGGAGAAAAACTGGTATGTCTTTTGTGTTGGAAGGCAGTGTCGGTTGTCAAAGAGTACAATCTACATCTACATTTTAACACCAAACATGGAGCCAAGTATGCTGAAGTTAGCCTTAAAGAAGAAAAAATCAAATTGCAGAAGAATTAAAAGCAAAACTGCGAGCGCAACAGAATGTGTTCACAAAAGCTGCAGCCAAACACGAAGCAGCAGTCAAAACTAGCTTCATTGTGGCTGAAGAACCATTTTCAGAGAATGCCTCAGAGGGTACCTTTTTGAAGCAATGCATGCAGAAGGTGCGTGAGTAGGTGTGCCCCGACCAGATACAGACTTTTGAAAATGTCAGTTTGTCAAGAAACACCATTGTGGACTGAGTCAAGGAGCAGTACTTACACTGCATTTTCATTAGCTGTTGTAACTGTTGTAAAAAAGTAACTGTCACACAGCTCTGATAACGTATCATTGCATTATCCACCAAGAAGCTTTGTGTGGAAAGTGGGGGTGGGAGATATATATCGTTTACGCTATATCATCATTGTTGTTTTAATGATGTGCAAATTTACATTATCGAGTATGCAAATGACTTCACTTAAACAACTGAAAACACAGCATTCTGAGAGCGCAAGGAATACCAAGAATGTCAAAAGCTAGCTGCCAAAGAAAAACCTAACTCGAATGAAACGTTACCTGCTGCACAACACAGCCAACAAACATTAGCGGACTCTTCAACAGAAAACTGCCTTATGACAAGAAAACCAACCGATGGCGAGACATAACCAATTATACAGCAAAAGAAATGGTGCCGATTCAGGTGGTGGAGAGAGAAGGCTTTAAACAACTTGTGAATACGCTGGACCCAGATATATACCGTGCCTGGTTGGAAATATTTCAGGGAAACTGCTCTGCCCAACCTGTATGATTCATGTCGCCAAACTGATGGATAAACTGCAGGAGTTGCTACACTTTGCAACAATGGCGGATTGATTGTCCAGCAGGACATCTGTGCCATACCTTTCCTTGACAGTGCATTTCATCAACGAATCCTGGCAATTTAAGAGCAACGGTTTGCAAACTTCGTAGATAAAGCTGAAGAGCTACCTGATGATACCTGAGGTGGACGGTGATATCAATCTACTTGAGTTGTGGAAATCACAAGACTGGGGAAACTTGCTAAAAAGTATATATGAATCCCTGCCTCAAACAGCCCTTCAGAATGGCATTCAGCACTGGAGGGAATGTTGTTATATGTCTTGGGGCTGTACTTAAGCCTGACACTGTGGACAGGCTCACAATTTTCAGTAAGTAAAGACAAAAGTAAATGACCGGTACATGTGGAGAAGAGTCAACATTTGGTCTATTCTCTGTAAAGTTCCAGCATCGGTTCATGCAAGTGTTTCCTGTAATAATAATGACTGAAAATCACATTTGTTTTATTACATTTGCTTACACATCTCTCTCTTGTTTTTGTACAGTATTTAAGAAATCAGATTTGAAGTGACAAATAGGCCTATTCTATTATTTTTTGTCTATATTGCACACCCCTAGTGGAAAGGTGCTGGGGATGGATAATATAATGACCACAGTCATGTCAGTCGTGTCAGTCGGGCATGTGGCCTGAATCACCGCCAGTTCCAGCTGATCTTGCAGGAGATGGGCTCAGAGCACTGAGACCATACAGAAGTGCGGTGGATGAGTAGAAGCAAAATCCTCAAACAATTTTTTGAGCTTAGGGAAGACATTGCTGCTTTCATGCAGAGTAAAGGAAAACCCCTGGCTGAACGGTCAGATCCAACCTGGCTGTGTGATTTTGTGTTATGTGACATAACTGAGCATCTTACCCAACTGAATCAGAAGCTGCATGGATGCAAACAGGTCATCACGCAGATGTCAGACATGATCACATTTCCAGCGTAAACTCGACTTATGGAAGAGCCAAGTGGAACAGGACAATCCTGCCCACTTTTCTGTTTGCCAGAACATCTCAGCCTGAGTTCCTGGTGTTTTTTCATGTGCCAGGTTGGCTACCAAGCTGAGCCAGTTAATGAATGAATAAGGGCTGTGCAATTAATAAAATTTTGATCACGATTTCAATTTTGCTGTCAAACGATCTCAAAAATAATATAATCAAGTTTAAAATTTATTTTCCATTACATAATTTCTGAGAGACGCGCATGCGCAATACATTCCATCTCACACAGCCATGCTGACTAACAGGATACTCCCTCACGCAGCTGAAGAGTGAGGAGGTGTGTGCTCAAAAACAGTGAGTGAGATTGAAAGTGAATGAGATTGAGAAATGGCAGAAGGAGGGCAGAGTCGTGGTTGACAAAAAGGGTGAAAGAAGTTCACTTCGGATTCGAAGAATCCAGCAAGAAGCAGCTGCACATAATGTGCAAAATTTGCTACAAGGTAATAGCCGCTCCCCTTGGTAACACTACAAATTTATTCAACCATCTCAAACAAAAGCACAAAGTCTATCACAACGAATTAATAACGAAACAAAAAGACAACGCCAGTGCCACAACCAGCAAGACGTCAATGCAAACTCAGTCATCCATCGCAGACACACTGTTTAATGTGACTCCTTATCCGACAAGGTCGAAGAGGCACAAGACATTAACAGCTGCTATTGGATATTTCTTAGCTAAAGATATGCAACCCATTAATACAGTCGAGGGTGAGGGTTTCAAGAAGATGCTTATCGCCTTTGATAAACGTTATGCATTGTCATGCACCATTTCACCAGAATGGTTCTGCCATACATGTTTCGACCATGTCGGGAAGAAATTAGTGTATTGTGTATTGCAGAACAGCTGAATACATAGTTTATTTTGGATGTATTTATGTTTTGCTATGCCTTATAAAGCATGCATCCATCCTGCCTTGTATCAGCGGTTCAGGCTGGTGATGGTGGTGTAATGGTGTGGGGGATATTTTCTTGGCACACTTTGGGCCCCAACTGAGCATCGTTGCAATGCCACAGCCTACCTGAGTATTGTTGCTGACCATGTCCAAGGTAAAAGGGGGTCCAACCTGGTACTAGCAAGGTGTACCGAATAAAGTGGCCGGTAAGTGTATATGCAGTCAGTTGCCAGTCCAATAGGCACAGTTAAAATCAACACATCAGTCTGCGTCAGTCCTTCCTTCATGACGGTTTTAACGTTGTTTTTTTGTCCACAGTTTTGTAGGTGTGATTTGACCGTACAGGTGTTTCTATTATTTTGTCCCAGTGAAATCAATGAGGTTAGGTTAAATAACAGAAACATCTGTCCAGCAGTTATGGAGCAACATTTGATATTTGTCCACCTATTAATAGAACTCTGGTATTCAGAATCCTGAGGGAAATGTGCTTGTTATAGT
This sequence comes from Nibea albiflora, assembly GCA_014281875.1. Lineage (NCBI taxonomy): Eukaryota > Metazoa > Chordata > Actinopteri > Sciaenidae > Nibea > Nibea albiflora. The sequence continues at coordinate 250,175 of CM024805.1, read as the reverse complement.
TATAGAACGTTTACAAGATGGTAAATGGACTGTACTTATATAACACCTTTCTAGTCTTCTGACCACTCAAAGCTCTTTACAGTACATATCTCATTCACCCATTCACACACTGATGGCATTGGCTGCCATGCAGAGTGCCAACTGCTCATCAGTTTGAGGAGCTAACCATCCATACACATTCACACACTGATGGCACAGCCTTCAGGAGCAATTTGGGGTTCAGTATCTTGCCCAAGGACACTTTGACAAGCAGACAATCTGATGAAGTCCTAAAAAAAGAGGTATTGAGCCAGGGTTCAGTCCTCTCCTATTCACCCTCTACATTCTGCCCATGGTAACATCATATGCCATCATGGTCTCAGCTTCCACTGCTATGCAGATGATGTCCAGCTATACATCTTTACTGAAACCATCACCCCTGGCAACTCAGTCAACCCTGACCAACTGCCTCAGTGAAATAAAATGAAATCATGGATACAAGCAGGCTTTTTCAAATTCACAACCTCAGAGTCATCTCGGACAGCAACACCATGTCAACAAATCACCTTTTTGAGAATTTATGGTAATTAACTGGAAATTGGGGGTAATTTAGTAAATGGGGGTAAGCTAGTGTCAAGATAAGATGAATTAATGAAGTAATGCTAGCTATAGCTTATTTAGCATCAGCTAGCTATCTACTGTATGAATACATTTCCATGTGCATTGCAAGTAAAACATTAATACCATAGCGACTGTTTAGAGTGCAGATGCTGAAGGATCAGAGCTGAACTTCAGGAGAAGGGTTGGGACCTTCAGAACCCTTCAGGACCTAACCCTTCAGGACCCAACCCTTCAGGACCCAACCCTTCAGGACCCAACCCTTCAGGACCTAACCATTCAGGACCCAATCCTTCAGGACCCAACCCTTCAGGACCCAACCCTTCAGGACCCAACACTTCAGGACTTATCCTGGATCACAGGAGGGCGGGACACTACGAGCTACAAACTTTTTACATAAGACTCGAAATGACGGAACTAAGATAGATAAGAAGTGTACATGAAATCTGGCTGTTGTAGTCAAGGTTATGGTAAAATATTTTCCCCAACTATATTTAAGTTCCCTGTTAAGGGCCAACCTCAGTTTTGTAAACCCCAGGATTATTCCCATTAATTCCAGTTAATTCCCATACATTTCTGTAATTCACATGGAAAGTTTCCAGCTTTGAATTTTGCAACCCTAGAGTTCAGTGCTGTTGACTGAACACAACGACAGTGTTAACAGAAACTGAACATCGTAGACATCATCACTGTATGACAGGACTGCATTAGACTGTGCAGGCAGACTGAGTGTGAGGACTGTACCTGATCATGAAGCTGCACTTGTGTTCCACAGTCTGAGAACTCATCTAAAGGCAGCCTGATCCTCTTCAAGCACCACGCTCACACCATGAAGCCAAGACTCATGTTTGTACATGATTTGGTGGTAATATACTCAGAAGTAGAGTCATAGTTCACTATGACATCATAACAGAAAGTAGTGCTATCAGTGATCCTGCTGTTAGATGAGATGACACTGAGCTGATCTGTTATAAAGTAATAGACTTAGTCAGAATAGATGCTACTCTGTTGCATGCAGAGAATTTAGCAGACATGTCACAACACAGCATGTCCTTCCTTCTGAGGCAGTGGGCCTTCATCACCTCAGCTGATGAAGTCTTTGAATCATCACAACTTTTCTTTCTGCGGTCACTGGTTAACACAGCAGCGGTGCTGAAGCAGAGCTTTGACTTCAAACCGGGCTGGACTCAGTGCTGCTTCTTGTTGTGGACCTGTGGACTAGTCAAAGCTCTGAAAGGTTTTGATAATGTTGTGTAAATGTTTGCAGCTGAGCAGAGAAACGCTGAATGCTGCACAGGATGAACAGGCAGCCACAGACAGTCAGTCCTAAGGTCAGCTCATCAGCTGATCCAGGAAATTCGGTTTGCTTCCTCCTCTGTGACACTGTGTGGTCTCGATGTGGACCACAGACCTGGACCACAGACCTGGACCACGGACCTGGACCAGGACTTCCCCGTGTTTACCGATTAAAGCGGCTCTGTTGTGTCAGGGTCAAATCCACGTAGCATGAAAAACAGTGAACACTTTGAAGCTCTCGTCTTGTTTCCACGCAGCGTGTGTGTGTGAGTGTGTGTGTGTGTGTGTTTGTCTGTACCTTGCTGAAAACCTCCAGGTCCTCGTCCTCGTCCAGGTCCAACATATGTCCCGAAAAGTCTGCAGGGACGGTCTGTCCGCTCATGTCTCTGTCAAACTTTCTCAATGAGCTGAGCTCATGAGAGACCTGAGAGGTAAACTTCGGCAAAGTTCAGAGAAGGAAAGACCGCGAGAGACAACGAGGACAGCACTTCCTCTTAATCATTTCAAAATAAAAGCCGCGCGTCTGCGATTACTTCACACTCCGCGTTATGGTCAAACACACACACGGTACTGTGTCAGGTCATGACACTGATCTACACGTGAATGAAACTGACCTGATGTCCACGTTTTACTGATGATAGAAAGTATGTCACGTGTTTTCATCATGTCACATTTTTATATTTAGTATATTTAGTCCTGACACAGATAAATCAGATGAATACAACCCACTTTAAATAGATAAATAGACGTGTGGTTGTAGTAGTTTGTAGTTCTGTTTCATATTTTTATCAAACAATTTCATTTCTACTTTTACTTTCTATCTTTTATACAATTTGTATAGATGTTAGCACGGGCTAACTTCTTAACACAGTTATATATTTAATTTATATGCAAATGTTTAATGTGTTCCTGTACATATTTAAATAAGAACAGGTTTTAATTTAAAGATATTCATTTAGATTGATCTCAGGTTTTAGATTAAACTTTTCACTGTGATGTATTTATTTATTTTTATTTAAAATATTGTATCAAAACTTTTTTCTGCAAAACGAAGTCATTTTAAATAGCGTGGGCTTTTATGTTACTGAAAATGACAGTACTTCCGGTGTGGTGCTGGTGGTGGTGATGATGGTGTAGCTCTTGACGCAGCTGAACGTTGAGAGCGCAGATGCGGAAGGATCAGAGCTGAAATCACGCCCTCCCTTCCTGACTGATCCTGGATCAGAGGAGGGCGGGGCGCCACGCGCTCCAAACTTTTTACACGAGACTCACCAAGAGCACGTGACAAATGATCTGAGCTGTGACGTCACATTCAACAGAAAAACACGGGAAAAAATATGATGAACAATCATATGATAAAATAGGATTAACATGAAACAAAGAGAAAAGAATAGAACGGAGGATCATCTGTGTCATCTGAGTTATGAGCACAAAGAAACTACAGCAGACTAGTAGAAGGCAACACAGGAAGTACCAAAGACTGCTCCTCTTGTCATTTAGTTTAGTCTCAATATGGTGGCCTCCATAAAAGAAGACCCGCTCCCACTGTAGATTTCAAAGGATATTTTTTTAGAAACAAAAATAAAAAGATTCTTATTTTTAGGTGATTATACATGCATGAAAACATCGTTATGAATATATGTGTTCCACATCTCCCTTATTCTGAAAATAAAATTCTCACACGCTGCACCTTTAAGGCTTAAAGTTATGCAGCGTTAAGAGTGTAGACACTTTGATTGACAGGTGGCTGACGTTAAAGGCAGTTTGTTTAAGCAACCAGACTTCATTGAGCCCGTCTCAGCTCCACCTCTTTGTCCGTTTTTGCATTAACCAGGAGGCACTCCGACAGTCCGCAGACAAACGCCAAAGACAAAGTCAGAAGCACAGCACTAGAGTTACTCGAGTAAAATTCCATGGTGATGCTGTAGCATTCTCTTTATGAATCTATAGGTCACATCCCATCAACCAATGGCAGCTGAAATACAAAAATGTCCTCCTGCTTTCAGGTTAATGCATTACTGAAAAGTCTGATCTCAAATGTAGCAGCCTGTGTGTATCAAAAAAAAGAGGTAAAACCTCCAAAAAAGTCTCATCCTTCAATGTCCAGAGTTTCATTTGCTGGCTGCTTCAGCTTACTTCTGAAAGCTCATTTCATGCTCAGCCCAGCACACTGCAGCTAAAAACAATATCACATATTCCTGCGTGTTTGACAGGGCAACGCTTCCTATCACCTTCAGCCTTGTCGACACACGGTCGCACAGTCAAACTCTCTGCAGCCTCAAGGACGCAAATAACTGTCCAGGACACAAAGAGAGGGCGCAGGCTGACATGAGGGGAGCTGTGTACAGATGGAACACTCATTTGCATGATGTGATCATAATCTCTACTTACTGTAGTGAGGCTAGCCAGCAGTCTGCACTCACACACACCTCAAAGCTCCACCAGCATGGCAACAACCAGAAGATGTCACTGTTGTACAAGCCATGTTCTGCGTCACGCGTCAGCCTGTCCCCGATAGATGCATCCTGGCCATCGATCACAGGCTGCACTCCACCATTCCTTCACTCCACAGCAAACACCGTTCCTGAGAGAAGAGGAAAAAAACCCAAAACAGATTCTTCTACAGATTCTGAGAATGAGAATTTTCCAGGCTGAGAGAGACAGAGATTTTTCTCTTCATTTATTCCCTCTGAAAAAATGTTTGTTTGTTTTTGTGATCCATTCTTTATTACTTTTCCTATATTCTTTAAACACACACACTGTCAGGGTGCAGCAACGTGATATCACATAACGCCATATATCAACATGTAGCCTCACCATTAACCCCCCCCCCCCCCCCCCCCACCGTGCCCTCAGCCCAGATCTCAAGTTGAAATGCTAATTAAACAAATAAATAAATACAAACAATTCTATATTCACTTGTATGTCACCAGCTCCAAACCCATTTGCTGCTGTTGCATGCACATGCTTGTCATTACTGAGCTTCATGCATTCTACTTCACTGTGTTTTTTATTTCCCCATGTAAAATATGTCACACATTAAAACATGTACATGATGTAGATGACCTGCTGCAGCCCCATGTGGATATGATGTGCATGTTGTGCATTGGTATTATTAGTGTGTGTTATGGTGTGTAGCATGGTCTTTATTTAATGGATATCAGAGTGTTTAATGAATCCCTAGAAAATATGACATATGATTGTATGCTATATATGAAGAACAATGGAGAGAAAGCAAATTCAACATTTATAATGTGATGGTTATGTCTGAAATTATTTATATGTAAAGGTCCAGTGTGTCTGATTTAAAGGGCTCTATTTCCAGAATATGGGACATAATATCCATAACTCTGTTTTCATGTGTTTAATCACCTGGAAAGAAGAATCATGTTCGTTAGAACTTAGACTTAGACTTTGAGACGTAAGGAGGGAGGGTCCTCTTTAATATAGTCATGTTGTGCCATGTTTCTACAGTAGCCCTGAAAGGACAAACTAAACTCTGGATCCAGAAAGTGCATTTTGTGTTTCTTACATGTATTTCATGGCCACTATAGCTTGTGCTAGAAAGAAGGGAGTGAAACAAGGGGACTCAAACAGCCACCACACTGCTAGGTGCCACTAAATCCTACACGCTTGTATTTTTAGTGATGGTGTTCAGATTGTTCCAGTCAGTTCATCTGTTTCTTCAATGGCACATCCAAAATAGAAGAAAAAAATAGAATGCATGTTGATGCAAAACATTCTATTTTTCCATGAAAAAAAAAAGATTTAATTAGGATATTTAAAAGAATTCAATTATCAGCAGTACATTTTAACATTTCAGAGTTGTTGTTTTTTTTGTTGATAGCAATGAAACAAAAATATCCATATGAAAACATGGGGGAGGGGATTCCACAGCCAGTCTCCACTCATATCGATTGATCCCAGTAAAGCGAAGGATGATCAAGTTGTGACGCATCAACTAAACTGACTGTCAAAATGTGCATTTTCTTTGGAATCGATGATGTTTTACTCCCAGCTCACTCGTGTCGATGTGTCATCACGTTGCCCGCTCAAACATCACCAATTATTCCTAATGGACAGAAGATAATCAATACTTATCGATCCATTCTCTCCTCTACAGTAACAATTACTGCTCGTCTTCCACTTGCCCGGGTCAGATTGTTCAGTCTGCACTCAGCGCACGTACACACTCACGTATACAACACACACAGCGCCGCACATAATTATCTATTCAAACACTCCACGGGATATTTTTTCTGTATTTTCTCTAAATGCACAGTGCCAATGGCGTTACAAACAATGTGTCGCTCCACTTTTGGCATTTTGCAATTCAAAACGATGCGAGCGCTGCCTGAGCGGAATACTGAGGAGCACAGAGAGGCATTCCAGCCAGCAGCATTAACATACAGGAAGCCATTATCACATCTGGCCTTTGCAGCCAACAGGAAGGCTGCTGAGTGTGTGTGTGTGTGTGCGTGTGTGTGTGTGTGTGTGTGTGTGTGTGTGTGTGTGTGTGTTTCGGTTTGATTGCATGTTTGTACCTTGTGTGGCTGTGTTAATTGTTTTCATGCATGCACGTGTGTGTGCACACATGTAAATGTATTTGTCGACATGACATGCAGTGTGTGTGTGTGTGTATCTGTGTCTGTGCCTTTATTGGTACATATGCATGAAGCGGATGCAATACATGCTTGTATGCGGTGTGTGTGTGCCTGTGCAAATTACGTGTGTGTGTGTGTCTCCCCGTCCCCCACCTTTCAGATTAGAGGCCTCTGTAATGGTTCTACAAAGGTCAGGGTTTTTCAGTGGTTGGGATGTAGCGGCAGGCTGTGTTTAAAGGTCACCACGCCACACCATTGCATTATCTCCCTGCCATTTCATACCAGTTTGTCTGTCTGATTGATTTTTAAAAATAAAGCTTCACCTCCTCCGAGGCTCAGTGTAGCTGCTTTTTCTTTCACAGTGAAGAATGGAGGGGGGAGGGTGCACGCTGTTAGAGCTTTGTGAGTGTTAGACGGGAAGAGAGACGTCCTGTTTCCTTGCCTCTGATGGTGATGATGATGATGAGAGCTTGCCGCCGCACGGGTGGCTGGGTTTCGCCTGGGTTCACCGCAATGCCACGCGCTTTCTTCTGAGCAGGTGGGGAAATTGAACGGTGCGTCGGCGAGCGAGCCGGCTTTAATGTGGGAGTGTAAAAAAAGTAAGAGAGTGAGTCTGCTGCCCTCCAGCTCAGAGAGGGAGGAGACCTGTTGTTAGAGAATTTCTAGATATTTCAGATTTTCATTCCAGCACAAAATCTTCACACTGAATCCTGTTTGTTGTTACATTTAGTTAAATGACTGTGATGATCAGTCGAGACATTCATGTAGGCCCGGATTAATATACAGCACAGTTGTATACAATATATGTAGTAGGTGGTCCATACTCCATCAGCTACATCTGATCGAAATCATGCCCACAAATGATTCCTTCTATTACAGGCACCAACAGAAACACACCTGCTCTGCTCAGTATCTGGTTCACCCTCCCAGACTCCGCCAGTTTGTTGTTCCTTTTGTGGTAACTTCACAACCCACCAGATCAGAGAAAACCTACTTGTTGAACTATCTTCTGTCATTGTATTTTTGGATGCCTGCCTTGTCTGCTTTGTCCTCCAGCCTTGTCACGCTCTCCTGCTCTGCTTGCCACAGTCAGCCTACCGTTGTCTGTTCAGCAGTCTTCACGGTCCTGCCCTGAAGATCCCCCCCCGGACCTCACCTGTTGTTTCTTTTCCTGTTGCATGTTGTAAATAAAACCGTCTTAGCAATTCCTGTGTGTGGTCTGCAGCATGGGTTCACTGTTCCGCCATGAGCTAAAGCTTAACAATGTGGACAGTGCCATGAGATAACTTCTGTTACAATTTGGCACTACATAAATAAAATCAAATTGAATGTATGTGCTCCAGCCCCACGTGACACTAGGGAGGTTCCATCACTACACACTGTGGTCAAGCCACGTCAACCAAAGAACTTTTCCTCACAGTAAGAGCTCACAAGATATTGTCCTCATGAGTGTTTGTTTGTTTTCTGGCCATATTTTCATGATATTCCTGGTCAGCAGAGGAGTCTGCAGTCCTGATGTTTTTGATGGCACCCTGACATTTCTTCTGGGAGCTACACTTGGGTGATGGAGGTGAAGTACGTGAAATTCTGCAAAAAGCGTCACATCGTTGTTGTTTGCTGATGCACAGAGGATCACTTGGAAAAACTGAAACAATAATAAATACAGTAACAAGGGAGGATATATATATATATATATATATATATATATATATATATATATATATATATATATATATATATATATATATATATATATATACACATAATGACCTATTGACTACATGTTGATAGGGTAGAGGAACCTGCTCATGTGACTGGCGGGTTGGATCACAGCTGATTCTTAATAAAAGACCAGTATTGACAAATGGATTCATCGGTGTAACTCTGCTTAAAACAGACTCCCCATGTCCTCCGCTCACCAGATAACTGGCACAGTATCAGGATCCATGTGCAGCCACCAGCAGCATAATAATCAGATCAGCCAATCCCCAGGCCTCCTTCAACAATGGCTTACGTAGATCACTGCTGTCAAACTGCTTTTACACACTGTCATGGCCATTAGCCCGCACAGGCCTGAGTGGCTTCTCGCTAAGACAGAAGGAAAAAAAATCAAAGCAAATGGAAAACATCCACTGTGACTGTTTGCCCTGTACCACGTCCAAAATGACTAAAGTAGAAAAGCATTACTCACAATTATGGCACAACTCTTATGTTTGTCAGTTTCCAATGTTTTTTTTTCTCTCCCCCTCTCCCCCCCTCCTCTCCATCTCTCTCTCTGTCTAATGCTGAATGAATTGCTCTTGTTCAGGAAATTGCTGCTAACAGTGGCAGGCAGCTCCAAACATGTTCCACTTAAAGAGAGAGAGAGAGACAGACACAGAGAGAGATTAAATGGGGGAACTTGGCCACCTGGATGAATGCAGCGACTGAACAATTAAAAATCAATTTACCGTCAAAAAGCTTTGCCTTCTAATTAGGACCGCATGCAGGCCAGAGGGGCTTTTCTGTTGAAGGGCACCGCTTTTTTTTCTCCCCGCACATGTTTCATATTTGTGTTAATGTTCCCCCCCAACTATCCCATTGTTTTTTCTATCCTCTGCTTATGCCCACATAATGATAATGCAGTGCTAAATAGTGTATTATTCAGACACGGGCTTGTACAATAAGCCAAAATGGAGAGACGTTTGTTTTGACTCTCAGCAGGTGTGCAGTGTTTGGACCGGTCTTTATTCCGCTGGAGATGATGATGATGATGATGATGATGATGACGACAATGTTTCATACAGCATGAAGCTCTGCAGTGTCTCATACAGCATATATATATATATATGTGTGCTGTAGCAGCAAATCCATAAATGTTGCAGGAAAACAAACAAACAAAAAAAAACATTCTCAGTGTGACGTGAAGAGCCTGATCCTGCTCGCTTATTCTTCATGAGAGGAAGTGAGGATTTGTCTCTTTGCCTGACAGTTTGGAGGCTTGCATGGCAGCTACGTTGTTGATCCTGTCACCGTGATGGAATGCTTTGTTTTGACTCTTTTAACCGCTGTGTTTCATATTTAAAAAGTAATGACAGAGGAATGCACACAGTCAAAGCTGAGGACACTTGCTTCTTGTGTATTATATATAATATTGTCTATATTTGATTGTTTTGTATTGTATATACGGTATAATACACATTTTCTGTACTAATATTCCTCAACTACCATAAGTCAAGCAAAGAAAATAGCTTAATCATCTCACTTACCTGGAACAGACAAGTGTTGTATTTGGCCAGGAGTTAATGCAAACAAGTGTGAAACTGCAAAGATACAAAATACAAATAAGTATTCAGTAAAATCAACAGTGCACATTAAAGTTACACTATGTAGACAATTAACTGGTTAACAGTAGCTGAGCAGTATCACAGACAACTCAAATAGGCTCCACTATCACCACTGGGAGGTAACTCCTCTATATATATTGTCTATAAAATATGAAATAAATAAAATAAAATAAAATATGAATAAAACTAGTTTCCAGTTTTGACTTTCCATCTATGTTAAACACCCAGCTCATCCCAAAACATCTAATTTGTTCACTCTGCTTCTTGGTCAGATAGCCTTCACAGAGTCTGGAGGTGTGCATGGGGTCATTGCACAGTTAAAAAACACTAAGCTCAAACCAGATGGTCTCTGCAGAATGCTGTGGTAGCCACGATGCACCTCCTCCTCCATTCTTTAAGGTGGGAACCACACATGCAGATACCATCTGTACACCTTCTCTGCATCTCACAAAGACACTAATCAGACCAAAGTACAGATTTCCACATTTATGTTTATGTTTATTTATGTCCAAAGGCCAAAGAAGCTTGGCTAAAATATTATTTAATAGGTTTATTGAACAATGCCACGTCTGGACACACAAAGATTTACTAGTTTGTTATGGCTTAGTTCACGGGTAGTGGCTCCCCACAAGTCCACACAAATTAACGTCAGAGATGTGCTTATAAGGGAAATAAATATATAATTTATTTACAACCAAACAAAACAAGCGATAATAAAACCAGACTAGTCATAAAATGATCTCAAAATAATCAATAATAATAACAAGTCTAAAAGATAAGTGAATTGGTAAAAAATAACATAAGATGCCTACTGGGGGTAAAAACACAACATGCAACAAACTTAATAGATGAAACATGCAAGGGTAAAACAAGCCACCTGTGGTAGGTCACCTAACATCTAACAGCGATATAAGAACCATTTTGCCAATCAATTTCTCTGCTAACAAGTCTTCTTCACCTAAAAACAGGTTGTCTTATGACTGTGAACAGATGATAAAATAACAATGAATTAAACTATATAAAAACAATAATAAAAGAAAAATAAAAGGTAATTAAAACACATACAAAGCAGCACTGGCCAACCAAGCAGACAATTACGCCAGTAGGTTTGCAGCTTCAGTCCAGGGAGTCTTGTAGCAACAAACGATTAGCCAAGGAAAGGTAAGGGGACACTATTTATAGTGGCAGTGACATCAGTGTGGGTGTATCCAACTGAGGTTCCACTGATTACATGAGCAGTATATATATATATATATATATATATATATATATATATATATATATATATATATATATACGTACTATTGAAACACGTCTTTGATTGAAACTGTTGCATCTCAACGAACAGTTTTGAGTGTTTTGTTTTTCTTTTTGCAGTACTTCTGCTCTTCTCACCACAATGACTTTGAGAAATTAGCGAGCAGACAGAAGTCTATCCATCAGACAACAGAGAGACTTTCTGAGCTGCCAGTGTGGCCGCCCACCTTCTGCATTTTAGAATGGAGTGGGGGCATGGAATAGATTTGCACAAATTGAAATAATTTGTTCAATCTTTTTTATTTATTTATTTAATCAGGGGACAGTTTATACACTTTAATGATAATATCTAATTAGACTGAACATTGTGTACTTGGACATTCTATTCCCAGTCTACAGCAGAGGAGTTTATTAAACTCCATGTTCATAGTCATTCGCCAACATGTCCATGGATCCCTGAGACTATTCCTTCATATGGATATACGTAAAACTCACTCAGTTCAAAGATGATGCTTCCTGTCTGAACAGCGGTGGAAGCATACATCCTGGTAGTAATGTGTAAAACTCTGACTATGAACCTTGCTCAGTGTACTGACAAAGCCTTACTTGGCCTGGTATGTGTGTGTGCTGTGTGTGTGTCTGTGTTATTATTATTATTAGTGAGACAAAATGTCTTTATTGGACGTTCCAACCAGTGACTGAAGTTGTCCACTCCTTTAAAGACAATCATTCTTAACCTTTTGTTACATCAATTAAGAGTCGGTGTAATTATCAACAGATACTCAGATTTGCCCTGTAACCTGTGAAATCTAATTAAGTCTAAGATTTAGTTTGGCAGGAACCAGAATCGGAAAAAATCAAAATAGGCATTATAAGTCAATTAGTGAGCGATGTGATAAATAAGAATGCAGAGAGAAGCATGATGCAGGCCTGAAATGCCGAGATAACGAGTCAAGAAAAAGACAGACATACTAGCATACTGACCCCTCTCAGCTCAGCGTGGTACTGTAACAGTGAATTCACTCCTCAGAGGTAACCATCTTTGATGTATTGTGTGGGGTTCCCGCTTAGTGGAAGTCCCCAGAGCGTTTTTCAGAAACATTAAAAACTCAAATGTTTGCATAGTTTATGTCCACAGCTGAGCTCTGACGGCTGCCAGCTCCTGTGGTGGCTAATGCCACTACTGCTGTAGCTATATAGCTAACGCCACTGCTATAACATTAGCTGTAGCTGCGATTGTCACAGGCTGGTTACTCTATAGCCATCTTTATTGGCGACAGTAATACACATATCTATAGCCATACTCATAACCTAATCACTGCTATTATCCTAGCAGTGATATGATGGACAAAATGTGGAAGGTATGACATTTAGATAATGGCTTCAGACAAGAAACAGATCCATGTAGATGTTTTACCATCTCATCCACCGTAAGTGAGGGCTTACTGCTGTATGTGGACTATTTGGATTAAGAAGCATAACTGAGGTGCAGGTGATTACTGGAGAAGATGCAGTAATCTACTACTGACACAGCTGTGTGCTCAGAATGTTGCTGTGAACTGAGGTACTATTACATTAAGACATTGACATTGAGTTGGTTTGTTTGACTGGTCCTTATTGTAGTGATATATTATAAGGTGAGATGCTCATACTGGTGAGTATATTTGATGAAAATGATGGTCCACAAATGATGGTTAAGTTGGCCCACTCAGTCCGCTGATGATGCTATACAGTCAATTCAGTCAATTCGCACATACAGGTGCATCCAAAAACATTATAATATCATTGAAAAGTTCATTTATTTCAATAATTCAATTGAAAAAGTGAAACTCATATATTCTATAGATTGATTACACACAGGGTGAAATATTTCAAATGTTTATTTCTTTTAAAAGTAAAATATTATAGACCTTTAAACAGTCTCTAAGTCTGGTTGCTGTTGACTTGACAGTTGTCCAGAAGACATTGTCATTGCCATTCTCCACAAGGCGGGTAAGTCACAAAGGGTCATTGCTAAACAAGCTGGCTGTTCAGAGTGCTATATTCAGGCATATTCATAGAAAGTTAAGTGGAAAGAAAAAGTGTGGTGAAAAAAGATGCCAAAGCAACAGGAACAATTGCAGCCTTGAGAGGATTGTGAAGCAACGGCCATTCAAGAATTCACAAGAAAGAAGAGTGGGAGATTCACAAAGAGCAGATTGAGGCTGGAGTCAGGGCTTCAAGAGCCACCACCAACAGACATAACCAGGACGACATGCGCTACAACATTCACATTCCTCGTGTCAAGTCACTCCTGAACCAGAGACAATGTCAGAAGTGTCTTACCTTCTGTAAGGAGAACATTTACTGGACTGTTGCGGTCCAGTAAAAGTCCTCTTCTCAGATGAATGTAAATTTTGCAATTCATTTGGAAATCAAGGACTCAGAGTCTGTTTCCACAGTCAGTGTTGATTTGGGGAGCCATGCCATCTGCTGTCCAAAGTCAACTCAGCCGTCTACCAGGACAACATAGAGCACTTCAAGCCTGATGGAGATGCTGATTTAATTTTCCAGCAGGACTTGGCACCTGTTAAAACTACCAAAAGTACTAATAGCTGGTTAAATGACCATAGTATTATTGTGCTATTATTGGGCAGCAAACTCACATGACCTGAACCCCAAAGAGAATGGAGTATGGACTATGCAGTACTGTCAAGAGGAAGACGAGAGACACCAGACCTAACAATCCAGAAGGCCTGTGTAACCCATACCAGGTTACTATAATGCAATTCCCTACTTCGCCAGAGGGTGGCGCATTTGTAGAAAATCACTCGTCTTCCTTCTTCCGGTGGAGACGTTGCCCGAAGCATCACTGGTATGAATGGCTATGGAAATATCCTATGAAAAATATACATTTATAACGCCTCGTACCAAATATTGAAATACTGTGTGTTCGTTAGGTTGAAAGCTGAGAGACAGAGTCGAGCTGCATGACACTGCGAGCTCCTCAAGATAAACTCCGGTAAGGATGCTAACGCTAATGCGAGGTTATGCTAGCTGTGCAAACTCAATTATGTCGTAAAATACCGTTTTTAAAGCCAGTCGGAGTTGTGACCTTAATTCTTGCTGTTTGATATTATATAGACCCAGTTTCAGATTATTTTATGTTGTTAAAGATGTTATTAAAAAATCGCTAATTGCGCTAGCCACATGCTAATCGCTAGAATTTGAATGTGAACTTGATTTTAGCTAGCTCAGCTAAGTTAGCCACCATTAGAGGTTACTTGATAGAGGGAGTATTTATCGCTTGTCTGTAAGATAACGGTGATTTAGTTCATTTAACTGCTCATATACATGTTGAATATGAATATGAGAAACAGAAGTTCATCTTAAATGTTAAAAGAATAAATATATTGTTTGGTTAAAAGTGATGTGTAAAAATGTTATTAAGATGCACAAATAGATTTAAAAGGGTTAAAAACATAAATACCTGGTTTCAGAAATCTCAATTTACTTTATTTCTATGCTGTAAGAAGGAAGTACATGATTGATTGGTTGTTCATTGAAACTGACCTATCTTATGTGGTGTGATGTGACCTATTCATTACATAATGATTAGGGTGTTTATATCCTTTACAATTGGGTATAATTGAATTGATATTCCAATGAAGATAAGTTGATCAGATTGAAACAGAAGTGAGATAGTAGTAGCTAATGCATTCTATACTGTATGATAGAGAGAGAGAGATCATCTGAACCTGACCCTGGAGGTCAGTGGCGAGCCAACCGAAGACGTGAGCGTGAACGGACCGAGAAGGTGTGGCCAGCCGTGGCATCTTTGGAACCATCATCATCCTACTTCTTCATTTGATATACAGATAAGATCACACGTAAACCTACCCGGGTAGTGAAGAGAACATACTGATTACAAGAGACACACACACACACCAAAACATTCATGGATTCTGAAGGAAGCAGTTTTATTTTCTTTTAACTCTATTGAAGAAATTTCATAAAGAGACACTTTTTGTTAATATTATTTATTTTGGGCCCTTTTAATATGCGCCTGTGCATTCAGGAAGCCGGCTTTAGATAGGCAGGGATTGTACATTATGTTTTATTTTCATATAATATAAATTTTCAACCTTACCTGTTCGTGTTGTGTGTTCTTCGCTAACATTTCTTACTTTAGGCTCCGTAGTCGTATCTAGGGTTTTTTGATATTGGTCCAACCTCTGTATTAATCAGATCAGAAATTATAATAACCTTGAGAAACGGGTTACACCTGGGCTTCCATAACACCTCAGCAGTACCACATTCTGATCGCCTCCATGCCACGTCACATCTATGAGTGATTCATGCAAAAAAAAAGCCCAGACCAAGGATTGAGTGCCTGTATATGGACATATTCTTGAGTAGGCTGACAATTCTGTATTAAAAATCCTTCTGTTGGTCTTATGTAATATTGTCATTTTCTGAGATACTGAATTTTGGGTTTTCATTAGTAAGCCATGATCATCAAAATTAAAAATTAAAAGAAATGAATGTGTAATGATGCAATCTATATAATGAGTTTCACTTTTTGAATTGAATTATTGAAATAAAATTCCATAATATTCAAATTTTTTGAGATGCACCTGTATATCTATGAACACCTCTATCTACTTTAATCTTCCTTTTTTGCTGCTGCTCATGCCTTCTATTCTCTTGTGAGACGTTCCCAGTTGAGACTGACATCCTGCTGTGTCCCTCTGCTTCAGCATTGTTTCGAGATGGCTCTGTGAATTATCAGCTCGATGTGTCCGAAGCTTCCCCACAACAAACCAGTGTAGCTTTGTCTGGTGGTAGTTTTATTAGTGATTCACTCGACTTTCATTTATTGTACCTCGTTTTTTAAAAATGTTTATTTCCAGCTTGGTATCTGGAGATGATTTATTATAAAAGTAAATTGTGCATTTATTTGTTAAAAATTCACATCTCTAAATTTACTTTGAGGACTTAGCTGTACTTTTGGGAATCTCATGGTTGTCTATAGACTAGGAATGAGCGAGTACAGCATTAACCATATGAATTATCTGTATCTGTATCCGTACTTCGAGTGGGCAGGGTCTGACCTGGAAGTGGGTGGGTTTTAACCCAGAAGTTGGTTGTGTTGTCTTGAAATGGGCGGGGCTTTAACTGGTATGTTATTTTAAGCATGCAAATAATATGGGTTGATCAGAAATTGTTTGTATTTATTGCAGATTAAAAAACTATTTACAGGACAGCATCAGCACTGAGCTTCAGATCAATGGTTTTGATCACGATAGCAAACTATTTACAGAGCAAGTTGTCGTCGTCGTCGTCATCATCTTCTCCTGCTTATCTGAGGGCGGGTTGTGGGGGCAGCAGCTTCAGCAGGGAAGCCCAGACTTCCCTCTCCTTGGCCACTTCTTCCAGCTCTTCCAGGGGAACCCCAAGGTGTTCTCAGGCCAGCTGAGAGACATAGTCCCTCCAGCGTGTCTTGGGTCTTCCCCAGGGCCGCCTCCCAGAGGGACGTGCCCGGAATACCTCACCAGGGAGGCATCCAGGAGGAGCTCCCAGTGGATGGCCAAGCTTCTCACAGTATCTCTAAGGGAGAGCCCAGCCACTCCACGAAGGAAGCTCATTTCAGCCGCATGTATTCGTGATCTCATTCTTTCTGTCACTACCCAAAGCTCGTGACCATAGGTGAGGGTAGGAACGTAGATTGACTGGTAAATCGAGAGCTTCGCCTTTTGGCTCAGCTCCCTCTTCACCACGACAGACCGGCGCAGAGTCCGCATCACTGCAGAAGCTGCACCAATCTGTCGGTCAATCTCCTGCTTCATCCTTCCCTCACTCGTGAACAAGACCCAGAGATACTTGAACTCCTCCACTTGAGGCAGGATCTTACCCCCGACCCACCCGGAGGCTGCACTCCACCCTTTTCCAGCTGAGAATCATGGCCTCAGATTCCAATGAAGCCAACAAGACTAGATCAGCCGCAAAAAGCAGTGACCCAATCCTGAGGCCACTAAACCGGAACCCCTCAACGCCCTGGCCCTGACATGGTCGAACACCTTCTCCAAGTCCACAAAGCATATGTAGACTGGTTGGGCGAACTCCCATGCACCCTCCAGGACTGCTCTAAGGGATTTAGTGGCAGTACACAGTACCGGACCGTACCGGCTTACTTTCACTGTGTTAATAAGTAAGGACAAACTGAAGTAAAAACAAACCTGAAGCTGAAGAAACCCTAAACGTTAACGGAAAAGACAGGCAAACCTGAGTGACTGAGGGAGAGACAGAGAGCTGTTCTGTGTGTGAGTGAGCAGAGGGACACAGCAACACAATACATCTGTATGTGTGTAGGAGAGGGGCGCTGTGACTAGCCTATCACAGACACAGTCAACTAGTCAGTGCTGAATGAAAATGAGGATTTGAGGATTTTCATTCAGTCCGAGCACATATATTAACTTGTATTACTCGTATAATACTCCTACTCTGCAAAGCCAGTACTTGTTTCAGCCAAGTACCAGCTCAACTCTACTATAGACATTATCAGAGATGTGTCTGTGTGTGTGTGTGTGTGTGTGTGTGTGGTTGTATAGATGGCTTGCAGCTATTAGATCATCATACTTGTGCTCCCCAGACTATGCTGCAGCTCAGGCACAGGCATCAACAGGTCTCGCTAATCCTTTAACATGACCATGAGCAGCAGTACAAATTGTTGAGGGTGTGTGTCTGAGGGTGAGTTAGGGTGGTACAAGTAGAAGCGTCTTGGCCAGGCTGTGATGACAGCCTTCACCTGGAGAGATGGTTAGGACAGTCATGGATGGGAGTGCTCTACAGCATGTTCATTAGAATGAATCATTCCATTAAAATATACTGAATATCACCAATACCATTTGAATGCCAGCTGACAAAGAAATGGAGAGATAGTGTTTTTCATTTCTAATTCAGCATATGGTGTGTGTGTGTGTGTGTGAGTCACTGCTTAATGTTTTCCATCTTGAAGCCCGCCATATGAACAAGGTCTACTTATTCAACTGGAACTCACAAAGATTCAGAGGAAGGATTGTATGCTTGGACCACGCTCAGCAACAATAGCAAAGATAGCCATCTGTATGAGATAATTGTTTGGGTACAGTCATCAATGTAAATAAGTACATTGCCATTCGTGAATTTCTGACAGTCTGTTGAGGTTCCGTCCTTAGTACACCACTTCTATACACATTATGCAAAGACTGTGCTTGCAGATGAAAGTCTTATTTTGTCAACCTGTTCTCACTCCCGTGTCCTCAACTGCAGCTTACCGCGATGCTGTATGTAACCCTCTGGACCCAGTGTAGTATTTTAATGTGTTGTTTATAGTAATACTGGTGAGAAATTGTTATTTGTATGTTTTAGTGCCCCGGTTTCAGCTTCTTAGTTTATTCCACCATCATCCTCTTCAGGACCTACTATATGGTACAAACACTAACACTTCCCCAGTGCCCTGAGCTCACTGTCCGGGCAGCCCGGCTAACATTAGCTAACAGCAGCTACAGTTGGCAGCAGTTTACTTCACTGTCCATTAGGAAACTCTGTAAACTCTGAGAGTTGAAGTGAAGCAGTCGGAAGACATCAGAGGGGAAACCAGAAAACATAAAATATAATCCAGTTTCATCAAAATCAAGTTGCGAACTTGTATAGTTGTAACTGCATGTGTAAAACTGATGTAGAGTACGTACAGTGTAGAGTAGACTGACTAAGCTGCTGGTTCTGACAAGCTGTATTTTAAAGCACAATCAAAGTTTGAGTAGAAGAACATTTAAACCACAGAGGGGGGATTAATAAAGTAACACAACAGCACAGGGATTAGTAGTGTTTCCACTGCTGTTTCCCTAATGAGACTCACCCCACCCCCAATCCCTCCATTAGCTTTGGGCTTGAAAGCATCTAAAGCCAATCCACTTGTCCACCTGCTACCTGTGCATGTAGTAATACTCCATCACATTAACATTCACTTGCTTTTATTTTTTGTCTTCCTCTACACCCCCACCCACTTTCTCCATCTGTCTGTGTGTGTGTGTTTTAGCTTCCCTGTCTCCTCAGTTTAGCTCAAATCAACATTCATCATTGTTAAATTCATTAAAATATATTTCAAATGTCACTGTATTTATTCCTGTCTTTGCACCGTTTTCTCCATACACTCCATACACACACAGATATACATATTTCCTACCAGTCATCTTGACCTTTGTCTTTCTTTATTCATATTTTCCCTTCAATCTTTTGGCCATCCATCTCTGTATTTGTATGTCTCTCCAATTTATTGTATTTGTTTTTTCTGTTATAATGTTCAATAATGTTCAACTCTTTAGGTTTTTGGAGGCCAGTGCAATATAAAGGCATACATACTTGATTCAGAAATAATATCAAATCATCACCTGATTCTTTAGGTCTTTTAGAGACATTTATGTTACGTACCCAGATCCCAATCCTTGACTTGTTATCTCGGCACTTCAGGCCTGCATCAAAAGTGCCTCGTTTGTTAACTAAACGTTAAAGTGTGAGTGAAAATGGATTTTTAAGGTTCATACCAACATTTGAGAGTCTTAAAAGCAAATTAATTAAAATATGATTTATTATGCTGCCTCATATTTAATATTTAACATTTAATACAAACTGCTTGGGTATGAATCAGCATTCGTCCATGATCCTGGTATGAAAGAAATGCATAGAGTGATGCTCCAAGCACGTGTCAGCAGCCTTAACCCATACTATGTCCATCTACTGCTCCATCTATGCAACCCACTAATCTTCACTCCAATGAAATAAGTGAATGTTGCAGTTTGTATAGGTGCTGGTGTCATGTCACTGAACCACACAAGACAATGACTCTGTTGGATGACCATGTGCATTTACCCAAAAAGTGTCAGTCTGCATATTCTGCATGGTATGGTAGCTTTTATTCACATGGTCCTATGAAGGGTCAGGGTCTAAGGACAGAGGGTGTCACTCCCTGTACATATTGTAAAGCCCTCTGAGGCAAAATGTGTTTTGTGACTTTGGGCTATACAAATAAAATTTGATTTGAATGGCCTGACTGAATTTGGTAAACACATGAAAGATTCCCTGAGGATGAATTTAAATAACTTTTATTTGCTTATGTAAGCAATCTAACATGCTAAACTAGAATGAAGAAAACGGTAAACATCATATCTGCTTCATTTTAGCATGTTACCCATAGCAAAGCAACAGTGAAGATGAGATCTCCTTTATGTCAAATTTACATCTCCTAGACATAAATGAGCACTAATCGAGACCAAAGTGGTTTTCTCTTCTCAAATGTCTTTCCTGAGAAAAGTCTCACAGTGAACACTGTGCAAGGTCTCTAAATTCTCTCACAGCTGTCTCTTTTCCTGATCTCAGCTGAGAGAAAAATGAGACACTGTGCCACTTTCAAATACAGTATGTCTCAATGTGATATCCTTACTAGGAAGCGCTATCTCAGTTTTGTCTCAGTGAGAAATATAAGTGGTTCTGTCTCTCACTGCTCACTATTTGAGTTCTCAGATTCTCTTACAGTTGTCTCTTTTCTAGCGTCTCAGCAAAAAGTAAAATGAGAAGTAGTGCAAGCTCTCAAATGAGTCTCAACATGACACATGATTTAATATCATACCTCAATTATCTCAGTTTATGTCATGACAAATTTTGAGAATATAAGTAATAAATTCACACAAATCATTTATGAGATATTATTTACATAATGTTCAGCAAGTACCATCAAGGACAACAAAAGCTTCAAGGAAAGCAGAAGAAAGCCTTCCAGTGGATTTGCCTCAGCATTTCCCTGAAGCTGAAGCTCATTCTAATGTTGTGAGGATTTTAATATTTTTCAAACACATGAGAGCATCAAGGCCCTGGTCATGTCAACGCTTGTATTACATTTGCTCTCTGCCATCATTTTAGATGTACTGAAATACACATGAGTACACATTAAAACATAATGTAGTGTGTTATGTCCCTGTCACTAAGATGCACGCAGTTGCAAATTTATCGGCTGCACATCCATGATGTGAATCTCCTGTTCCACAACATCCCAAACGTGCTCTATTGGATTGAGATCTGGTGACTGTGGAGGCCATTTGAGTACAGTGAACTCATTGTCATGTTCAAGAAACCAGTCTGAGATGATTCGAGCTTTATGACATGGCACGTTATCCTGCTGGAAGTCGCCATCAGAAGATGGGTACACTGTGGTCATAAAGGGATGGACATGGTCAGCAACAATACTCAGGGAGAGAGGGTTTTCAGTAAAGGGAGATGTGACTACATCTTCTTCGTGGAAACTACCATAAGGAACCACAAGGAAACAAGCATTCTGAGAGCGCAGTGGTCTAGAGGGGTAGTACTATGAGTTCTTTTAGATATGATGGTGCCTGGCCATGAAAAGCTTTGTATGTAAGGAGAAGAATTTTAAATTCTATTCTAGATTTAACAGGTAGCCAGTGCAAGGAAGCCAAAATGGGAGAGCCTAGAAGTACCAAATGCATGGACTAGTTTTTCTACATCCACTTGGGACAGCATAAACTGTGGATACAAGGCAGGATGGATCTATCCTTTCATGTTGTCGACACCAAATTCTGATCTTTCCATCTTAGAGATGGTTGTGCGTGAAAATCCCAGTAGATCAGCAGTTTCTGAAATACTCAGACCAGCCCGTCTGGCACCAACAACCATACCACGTTCAAAGTCACTTGACTCATGTCTTTTGGTTTGACAGCACAGGTTGATCAGGTGATGGTTGACAAAAAACCCTGTAATGTCAGCTATGCAGTATGTATATCTATATGTATATCTACACTACCGGTCAAAAGTTTTAGAACACCCCAATTTTTCCAGTTATTTATTGCAATTCAAGTCACTCAAGTCCAATCAGTAGCTTGAAATGATACAACGGTAAGTGGTGAACTACCAGAGGTTACCCAAAACTGTACATTTGAGTACATTTCAGAACAATAACACAAAATGGGTTAACAATTGATAGCTGTCCTGCAGCAACAGAGGGTGACCAAGCCTTAAAAAGCTGGTGCTACTAATTCCTACAGATGTTCCAAGTTTGCTTTATTACTAACAAGCCCCTCTGTCAGCATAAAAACAGTGTTTGAACACAATGTGGTACCATACCCTCGTGAGCATCAGTTGAACAGTATTGTACTGCAGAAAGTAGTGTGTTGCTACAGAAATGGCAAGAAAAAGGCAATTAACAGTGGAAGAGAGACAGACCATCGTAACACTGAAAAATGTAGGTCTTTCCTACAGAAAAATTGCAAAGAAAGTCAAGGTGTCAGTGAGTACAGTTTCCTTCACCAAAATCAAATCAATCAATCAAAAAGAAGTCAGAAACTGGGGAAAACTTTGACAGGAAGAGGTCTGGCAGACCCAAAGCCACAACTGAATCAGAGGACAAGTTTCTGAGAGTCAACAGTTTGCGTGATAGGCGGCTCACAGGACAACAGCTTCAAGCACAGCTTAATAGTGGTCGTAGTAAGCAAGTCTCTGTTTCAACTGTGAAGAGAAGACTTCGAGCTGCGGGTTTGACTGGACGAGTTGCAGCAAGAAAACCATTGCTAAGACGTCAGAATAAGACAAAGAGGCTTGCCTGGGCCAAGAAACACTGCCATTGGACTACTGAAGACTGGAAAAAGGTATTATGGACTGATGAATCAAAATTTGAAATCTTCGGTTCATCCCGCAGGATGTTTGTACGGCGTAGAGTAGGTGAAAGGATGCTTCCACAGTGTGTGGCTTCAACTGTCAAACATGGAGGAGGAAGTGTGATGATCTGGGGTTGTTTTGCTGGATCCAGGGTTGGTGACTTGTTCAGAGTGAGAGGCACCCTGAACCAAAACGGCTACCACAGCATCCTGCAGCGCCATGCAATACCCTCTGGTATGCGTCTAGTTGGTCAGGGGTTCATCTTACAGCAAGATAATGACCCAAAACATAAGTCCAAGCTATGCCAGAACTAAAAAAAAAGAACAAGCTGTTAAACTTGAAAACATGGAGTGGCCAGCACAGTCTCCAGACTTAAACCCCATTGAGCTGGTTTGGGATGAAATGGACAGAAGAGTGAAAGCAAAGCAACCCACAAGTGCCACACATTTACGGGAACTTCTGCAACAGACATGGGAAGAACTTTCTGAAGAATATTTGATTTCTATTGTAGAAAGAATGCCTCGTGTGTGTTCAGCTGTTATATCTGCCAAAGGTGGCTACTTTGATGAGTCAACAGTTTAGAATACATTTTGGTCTATAAATTGATTCCATAATTTCTTTTTTGACTCCAATTGCTTATTTGTATTATGCTTTCACGTCTGAGTGCAATGAGACATTCAACGGCATCATTTTCAGTAAAAACACTGGAAAAATTGGGGTGTTCTAAAACTTTTGACCGGTAGTGTATATATATATGCTGTATTTTTTTTTCTTGTGGTGTTGTAGCCTATGCGAGGTCGTGTAGGTATGTTTTTAATATGTTCAAAAAGAGACATTGTGACATCTTCACCATTGGGTCAGCAGGAACTGGGAGCAGCATGTTCATCTTATCTTTCTGCCTTGCTGCCATGAATCACGCATCAAAACCACATTTCATGCGTCTGTTTCACGCACTTTTTGATCGTGTCTTCAATGTTGAGTAGTGTCAAAATGCAGTCCCCCTTGGTTGCCCCAGCAACAACCACTCAAGTGAGGAAGGAAAGTGGGTTTGTGACCATAAAAAATATGACAGAACGTTAAGTAAGTCATCTCAAAATTAGGCTCTGTGTTATCAGACCAGGCTAGCAGGACAGTGTAGCAATGATTATTATAATAGAAGTTTAACACCGGAAATGCAGTTTTATGCAGTATCACTGCAACACCTTGAAGGATAACAGACGTTTATGTTTACGCTTATGTTTTACCCAAAAATCTTACTTGCTGATTTGCAATTCTTTGAACTGAAATGGACGTCTTGTGTCCTTTTAACCTGAAGTGCACTTGTGTATGGTCTATGTGGTAAGTCTCTTTGTCATATTACTCATGCTAGATTTTAATGCTCTTGTCTTACAGCTTATGTCCTGGATGAGAACAAATCAAGGAGGCCAAGCTCAAGAAACACTTTGTCAACAAGTGTAGGAGGGTCTAAGGAGTAGGACTACTCTGCTGCCACAGCCTACAGTATGTGGACTGCTTTCTCTCTCACTGTTTCTTCTTTCTTTTTCTTTTTCATGGACCAGTACCTGCCTAGTTGACTCTGAGGTTTGGTAGTATGTGACTTACTAGTAGTAGATTTTCAGGCCCTTTTCACATGGTGTCATATGTTTGATCCAAACCCAAGTGTGATTGCTTCAGCAGCAGTGCTGGTCAGTGTGTTCATCGTTTACAATATGGAAGTGTTCTGTATGTAGGCCGGATTGCTTTATAGAATGTGCCACAGTTCACATGGTGCTAACTCCAGTTCCATAAACAAAACTTTCACACCATTCTGAACGGATCTCTGGGTGTAAACCGCATGGTTCCAATTTTGTAAATGCATTTCTGTTTTACTTAAAAGAATTGTTCACCAAAAATGAAAAATTCAGTTCAATTCATCATCTACTCACCCTTGCAAAGAAGAAGACAGGTGTAGTTTTTTAACTACATATTTTTTTCCAAACAACTGATTTCTACGGTAATCACGGACAAAACCAAATAAAAGCATCCCCAAAAAACATTCTGCTGCATCCTGCTGCGTGGAAGATACTAAATATGGCTCAGATATCATTCTCATATATAGCTTCAAGACATTTAAGAGAAATAATCAAGACATGGAAGAGACATTGGACACACAATGATAAGATTTCTTTTAAGACTCATACTTCTCAGATTTGTCTCATAAAAGTCTCAGATTCATCTCATGGTATTCTCTTTAATTGTCCTTCAAAATAACCAAGACATAACTGAGATCAGAGGCATACAAATATGAGATCACTTCTCAAGTATTGCTCAAATGATTTTCTCAACTCAACCTCCTTTGTCTTAGTAATCTCTTGTCACGTTTTAGCTTATCTCTTGCCCCTTAGGGGAAGTAACTCAGAAACAAATGATCACAGAATGATATGAATAGGAGAAGTTCAAATTGATCTCAAGAGGCAAGATTGATGAGCAACACATTTTTCCTATAGGTAGCATTGTCATTATAAGCATGTTAGCAGCCATTTAGCTACCAAAGTACTGTGTCACGGATCTGTGAACACTGGCAAATAAAGTCTTTGGAAATGTGGCTTAAAATAGTAAAAATGCATACATGGTATCAGGCCGAGTGAAAATAAATGCTTAGAACTGTTGGAACTAGGTTAAGGTCAAAAACTTGCATTCTCAGTGCATGGTGTATTTAGAATATTTTCACTGCTTTATTTTGCCATGAGACAGAACATTCTGACAATGAATTTAAGCAACTGTCTCTTTCATTTTAATTTACACAGAGCACCTTGAGGTGGTTATACATAGAAACATATTTAGAAGCACATGAACCAGGAAAATGACCAAATCTGAGCAAGTAAACAGTCTGGATGCTTCTGGTGGGGTTTGAAGTTGTGATGAGTTTGGTTATTAGACTAAGTGTAGTGAAACTGGTTCCTTTGTTCCTCTAGGTGGCTTTAAATTGTATATGGACTGTACTTATAAAACACCTCTTTAGTCTTCTGACCACTCAAAGCTCTTTACAGTTCATATACCGTTCACCCATTCACGCACATTCATACACTGATGGCACTGGCTGCCATGCAAGGTGCCAACTGCTCATCAGTTTGAGGAGCTAACCATTCATACACATTCACACACTGATGGCACAGCCTTCAGGAGCAATTTGGGGTTCAGTATCTTGACATGCAGACTAGAGGAGCTAGGGATGGAACCTGTCATATTGCCCAATTCAAAGCCAATATTAGGAAACTTATTTTAAAAAAATCAAATCTGGATTGAAACTACTTCACAATTTTTGTGAGACAGAAACTCTTTCTTCTTTTATATTGTCTGAATTCTGATTTAATGGAGAAAGCGTCTCAAAGTGAAAGTTCAGTCTAGCCCTGAATGCACTCGTACAGCGGGGGGAAGCATGCGGTGCGATGCACCTCACTTCGTCAGGTCCACAGGTCAGTGTGTCGATTTTTTACTCAACCTGCGGGCCTCTTGTTCTGAATCCCCTCTGGAAATAATTAACAACTGTGAGAATTATTCATCCTTGCGATTCACCGTCACCTCTCACCATCACAGATCCTAATAACAAAGTTCTGCATGAATGCATCGAGTATCAGCTGATAAGACTTGGCACAGCGTGACTCAATGCACCCAGACAAAGAATTTATTTTCCATCTGCCAAATGGATGGATAACATTAATAAAGATGATGTGTTCAAATGAATTTAATGAGTGAATGGAATAAAGATATCTTAACGTAACTGAGAGGGCCTAATATTAAACATAACACATAACATCCATCGTTCTTCTGCATCTTTTCCTTTCATTGTCTCTTCCCTTTATCGCTTCTCTTCTCCTGTGTTAATGCTTTACTTTGCTCACCTCACACCTCCTCTTCACATCTTCCATATGTCATCTTTTCTTTCTGTTTATCCTGTCACCACTTTCATTCCTCTTTTCTCCCACTTAATCATTTCATTGTACCTGACTCTTTTCATTCCTCACTAGTCCTTGCCAGCATCCAGACACCCCTTAAAGGTGGACCTTTAGAACACCAGGAGGCCAGATTGTTGTTCCTTTACTACAAATTTTCCAAGTTGAGATGCATGACAACCAAGATTACCCAGAACCCCTATCTGTCTCATGGGTTTTCAAGGCTGTGTAAAGAAAATTCTGAGATGTCTTTCTTTTATGTTGTAATAACAGTTTTTCACCAGTTTTCAGTCCAGGATTTTGTGGGCGGTCCTTAAAGGGTGGCTTGATGACACGCTGAGGCCACCCTGAGCATACCCCTGCACCCCTAGCAGAGAGATAGAGATGGAGTCATCTCACTCAGAGTGTTTCAAAGTTAGTCATGTGATTTTCTGAAGTCATCTGACACGTTTCAGTCACTTCAAAATGGCTGCTTGACTGCTCTCATGAGTGGGTGTGGCTTCAGCACATTCAGAGGTCAGCTCCAGGACTGGGAGGGGGCGTTTCCTCTAAATATATATATGCTGAAGCCCAGCAAGGACTGAGCATTCGTACATGAGGCAGATGCTCTACCAACTGAGCTAAACTACACCCTGACTTGTTGATATTTTTAATTTTTCATATTGGCTGGGTGGTTAATAACACTGTCTTCTTTGGTCTGTCAAACTCAGAACACATATTGATTCTTACTGTACAAAGACTTGGAATCAGCTTTGGACTTTGGTTGGTTTTACTGTTCAGTGGTCCACATTGCCGTATTTATTTTAAATGATTATATGTCCAATATTCTCTGACACATCATATAAATAATAACTATCTAACTATAAGACTATCCTGATAGTGATGTGAAGGATCATGGAAGTTGTCTTCATTGCTGATCAGGTTCAGTTACATTCACAGACTTTCTGTCACTCTTTTATGTATAAAACTTATCCTGTGTTCACCCAGACGTTCTAGCAACTAGAGGCAAGTAGGATACTGTTACACGACTCAAATGATGGATTTCTCTGGGTGTGAACACTGTTAGAGAGATTTGGGATAATGTAAGTACACAACTCAAAAAGACGTTTAACATGTATGACAACACATACTGTAACACATAATTTAAGCATTGAAATGGTAATCTTGCGTGACACAAACCAGAGTTGATCGTTTGTTTATTGAGCTGTTAAAGAAGGTTCAGGGTTCCAGGTCCAAACCTGAGCTTTAGAAAGTAAAATGTTTTTTGCACAAAGGAACGTGGGAAGCTGAGACATCTCAGTCTGTATAGCATTAAAATGAGTTGTTTGGTATTCATGACTTTGGATGGATTTGATTTTGTTCTCTTATATCTCAGTAAACGTTTCACTGGTGTTTACTCCAATCTGTTCTTCCCCTGCTGCTGAAACAGACTAATTTTAATACCAAATCATATCTTGAAATCTGTTTTTGCTGGCAAAACAGCAGGAATTTCATTAAGAGCTGCTGTTGAGGGTCTGAGGCTGTTGGCCTCCATGTTGTGTTCAGTGTTAATCTTAAAAAAAAAAAAAAAAACTTATTAATGGCCTACTTTTCCTGACAAACAGAATATTAAAGCTAAATAAAAAGTAGCCACTGAAAATGAGAACTGTGCTAAACAACAATGTCAATGACAGACAAATTAACTAATTAGTTTAAATGGAAAGTCTTATTCGTCTGCAGTCACTGTGGCTCGGATTAATAAAACTCTACCTCTTGTTCAGAATTTGATGTACCTGCTGGACCTGCTGCACCAAGGATGCACCAGTTTCTTGGGCCACACAGTCAGTATCAGTGACTGATGTTTAACTATCTGTGGTGTCGCGTCAGTTTGGCTCCCCTGTGCAGCAGCCTGGACAGTGAGGAGCTGTTCAGTTCTGCATCTTACATCGTGAATGCAAGCACAGATGTTTATCTTTGTAGATTAATTTTATTTTCTGGCACAAAAGGGCAAATGAATACAAACAGCAACTTTGATAGCAGCATCAACTATTGGCCAAATTGTTATTTTAAACATCACCAACATTTTATAATTGGTACATTTGTAATTTTGTCCCCCAGTGTTTTAGAGTTTGTCATTTCCTGATAAACCATGAAAAGTTGTTGATGACGTTGGTGACTTCTTACACCACCAGAGCGGAGTGCTTCCTGTTTGATCCAGTCTATGAGTGACCTCACAGATTACTGTACAAAAGCACAACTTTAGAACTTTATTCAAACTGGATCAGATTTTATACACAATGTATTTGCTACTTTCCCTCTGATGCCCTCCAGCTGCTCAGCTTCAACTCTCTGTGACTTACACAGTTTAGCCTAATGACTCGATAAAGTAGCTTACTGCTAACTGAATCCGCTGTTGTCAGACAGAATCAAGCAGGACCAGTTGAGTTTGAGCACAGCCTCTAAAACGGGTCGGCAAGATTATTTTTTTGGCGTTTGCAAGCTTTATTGATAGAGACAGCTGAAGAGTGACAGGAAATGTGGGGAGAGAGAGAGACGGGAAATGACATGCAGGAAAGGGCCACAGGTCGGAGCTCGAACCCAGGCCAGCCACAGCGAGCCTTTGCATATGGGGCGGCCACTCTACTGACTAAAGCGCTGAGCTAAGCGGCGCCCCATGCATGCCTTCCAAACTTGTACCACACATTTACACACATTTAATGTCTTTACGTTTGATGCAGAATGTCCCAGCAGTTATGTTTTGTGTTATTTTGTTCAATTTTGATGACACAGAACAGCTCAGAGAAGTTAAAACTGCTGATGAGCTAACAGCAGTACGTGAGCGTGCATGCGTGTCTACCTCCGAAACACAGCAGTTGCTATGGTGATCGGTGCATGACTGGGACTATGCAGCACCAGAAGTCACATTAATGTTAAGAAATATTTTATTATTGGTTAGCTTCAGTATAACAATGGTATTAAAAAGAATAAATTCCGAGACTTATTATACATTATAAAATTGTTGGTCTTTCTTAAAAATGCACACATTTATTTATATTCAGTGTTATATTCTCTCTCTCACAGACATACATTTTAAAATATGTGGCTTTCATGGCTCTCTCAGCCAAAACGGTGTCACACCGGCATGTCAAGCCGAGTTTTTTGTCCTGTCTCCATGTTTGTCCTGTCATTTCCTGTTTTATTTTGAATAGTAACTCTCCTCTCGTTCCAGGTCACTTGCTCGTCCTCCCGTGCCTCAGTCTGATTGTCTTCCCTGATTCCTGATTGTGTCCACCTGTTTCCCCTTTCCTCATTATAGTCTGCGTCTCCTTTTGTCCTGTGCCTGTCCTGTCCTGTGTGTCGAGCCACCAGTCGTTATCTTGTCCTAGTCTGAGAAATTCCTTCCACAGTTTCTGCCTTGATTAGAGAGTTGTTTGTTGGACTTTTGCCATTTACTTTTCATAGGGGTTTTTTAATGAACTTTTCATGGTAGTTTTTCCCTCCTCAGAGGCATTTTCTGTTAAGATCGGTTTTCATTTTTTCCCTTTAGACGATATGATTTTCACCGCCATCCCTCCTATTCAAGGCGCCTTCTGTTGTACGTTCCCTGTTACCTTGCTCAATAAATCCTTCCGTCTGCATCTGAGTCCTACCTTTGTGTCCCAGGCCTGATAAAAGGTTCCTGACCCCTGCTCTAAAAAATGTTTCACTTCTAAAGTGATTTACAGACTTTGAGTGAAATGCTTCCTAACTATTAGCTATTAGCTTGGTCAGCAGAGTAGCTAACTGAACTGACTCAGCCTTGGGATGCCAGGAGCCAAACCCGCAAGAAAGCCACCTTGGTAGGCTGCTGTATTCACTGTTAGACTGGCCACTGCCAATCTCGGAGGTTGCATTCGGTCCTGGGTTCGACTGTTCACTGGAAGGTGGAGCTACCTGTAATGCATGCTCTATATTGGATATTGTAAATGCCAATCAATCTCCACAACAAGCCCCTCTCTATCTGAGCTTTTTCACAGGAAACATGTCCAAATGAGGAAATGAACAGCTCTCTGCTTCCTGTTTCATTTTAATAAATGATTTTCCGAATGATCGCCTGCTCTGCAGTAAAGAGTACAGATAGCCGTGCTAATGCTACCTGAGCAGGAACAAGTGGCTGCTTTTGATGCACTGTGCTGCTTCGCTCAAAGGAAGGACTAGTTAACCTAAAAGTCACATTAGCCACAGTTGTTATGTTGAATACAGATGGTGGAAATTGCTCCAGCATATAATCACATCCAAACAATGCTGTGAATGATGCATCAGGTGCAGCAGCCCCTCATACCATTCCAATTAGAATTCATCAAGCAACAGGACAGAGCTGCAGTGTGAGCTGGGCCTCCACATGACAGCGCTTCCCCTCTTAGTTTCTTGAGAATGAGAGTAGATTACTGATTTTCTTCCTCTTTCTTCTTTAATTGCCGTCTTTTTCTTACTATCCCCCTTTCTCTTCATTCTTCATTCCCCTGCTTCCCACTCTCTCTTCCTCTTGTCCATCCTTTCTTGTTTGTTGCTTCCTCACCTCGCTTAACCATCTAATTTCTGTTTTTGCACCCCCTTCCTTTCCTCCATGTCTCCTCCCTGCTCCTCCTATCCAGAAGGACTCATTACGGCAGACTCTGTTATTGTCCTGCCTGTGTCGCACACACACACACACACACACACACACACACACACACACACACACACACACACACACACACACACACACACACACACATACACACACACAGTAGTGATGTTTAGGGCTTGTTAATTATTCAGGGAAACAAAGTGCTGCAGTCCTGATCCAGCCTCGTTTAATCTCTATAATGTTTCAGAGGACAAACGCAAACAAACAAACAAAAACACACACGCACACACACACACAAATGCTATTCATTTTTATTTATTTAGTATTTGCTATTTTCAGCAGAGATATGAGTAGGATTTTGCTGGGAAAAGGTTGCCTTGACTGGATGCAAAAGCTGCTGTGGCTGTCTGTTTCTTGTGGTTTCACAGTTGAGTACCTGTCACTGGCTGAGCACTGTGTCCTGCACCATCACTTCAGCCTGAATCCATGTTCAAATCCACAGGACTTCAACATGAGCTGCAAAGGAGAGAAAGTTTCCCAAATTTCCAAACCAAATATGTCTTGAGATACATTACATTTTTGGGTTAATTATACATAGGACATTAAAAACAGCATGTGGGGTTTAAATGACTAATTATCAACATCATATAACTTGTAGAGTTGAACAACCAACAACCTGATACACAACATGTACGTAGTGTAAGTTGTGTTTTTCCGCCAAAACTTAGAGCTATTTCACAGGAAAAAAAGAGGAGGAAACCTATTGGTTAAGGTATATATAACTGAAAAAATAATTTTGACTTAAGGTCCAACTGCAAAGACAGACTAGGAACTTTACTATTACTCTACTCCACTATATTGTACTGTAGGGACAGATTTTATGTGGACACTGACTTGGTTTTGAGTTTGTTGTTTTGTGTTTCCTGTTTTATTTTGTAATTCTCCTTTTGTGTCTTCTGTATTCGTACTTCCTGTATTTGTTGTGTTTTTCTGCTGATTTTTGGATATGGCCAAATAGTCAAGAAAATTACCTCCTAAATCAATCTGACAGCTTTTCCTTTACCTCAATGGACTTCATAAGACTTCATTCATAAGACAACCGCGGTGTTCAGAAAATCCAGTGGCACTTACACTTAGACTACGTCATGATGTGACGCAGAATGTTATTGATGTGATCTGTG
The DNA here is from genome assembly GCA_014281875.1 of Nibea albiflora. Taxonomy (NCBI): domain Eukaryota; kingdom Metazoa; phylum Chordata; class Actinopteri; family Sciaenidae; genus Nibea; species Nibea albiflora. Next base: position 217,709 of record CM024805.1, on the reverse strand, counting down.
GTAAAACTACAAAGTCCAGAAGATGGACTATAAAATGCTCATCTGAGATACTTCCTAGACACTCTCTGTGCGCTCTGACCATGTTGTCTCATGCAGGAAATATAAACGTGGACAACCTGTGAAAAATGTAACGTCATCATCAACGTCAGAATTCAAATAATAAATGAATATTGTCCACCTGTCACAAAAGTCAGATGAAGTGTTTGTTACCTTGTATGGTCGCTCACCCTCCTGTCCACTCATATAGAAACATATTAACAAGTTATGGCAAAGATATATGATTAATAATCAACGGTAACTTCATGATGATCTGCAGGACGCTGCATGTCACAGTTCCAAACAGTATTTACTGTGTGTGTGAACGCAGCTCCACAGTCAGCAACAGAACACACTTCATGATCAAAGTTTGTACATCACGTCAACACTTAAGTTCATATTCACACACACTCTGCTGCAGGCTGCATCACTGTTTAAATATACTGATGGTTTTTTATGAATTGTGGGATTGCATTTCCTCCTCTCCTTTCGTAAAGGATGGTCCGGTGTATCCTATGCTAAAGGAGATAATAAAGGAAGCATTGAAGCTCCTTTCCTTAACAGTTAGAGAATCTGAACAGTTCTTATCATGGCGGCTACGTTAATACTTTCGAGTCATTTCACTCAGTTACAAAGGTACCTAAGCAAAATAGACTATTGGGCCGCACCCTCTGATTCTGCTCCACTGCAGACACTTTCCTTTGGCTGTGTTACCATTTAGGACACAGATTTTCACACACTCTGTGCCAGATTGTTAGGTCATGTTTCCATGTGGGTCTTGTCTTTACTCTCTGTACTCTCTGCCTGACCTGTCTGTTTTGACCTTCTGCCTGATTACTGGATTTTGGATTTGTCTGGCTGTGTTACTTTCTGCTGCTGGTTCCTACCTCCCTGTACCTGAACCTGTGGTGTGAAAACTGGACCCTACAATCTTGTGTGGTATCTGGGTCTACCTTGAATGCAGATGCCATTCTGACCATTACTATGGTAACTGAGGTCAGGGATAGGGCTGTTTCACTCTCTTGACACAGCAGATGAGTGCATAATGTAGAAGCCTCTACAAGGTCAGATAACAATGTTGGACCACAAAGGGTGAACATATTTCCTCGTTTATCACCCATCAGCAAATATTCTAGTTACATTGAGTAAAAGCATTCATTGACAGAGAGTGTAGGTGTATCACGAGCCAGAGGACAGCTATTTCAGGATTGAGGCTGCATCGTGTCATGGCAGATGTACTAACATTCTCCCTGGTCGAGCTTCAGTAAACCTTTCAGCTGAAGACATCTTGGACCACTCATGAATAGAATTCTCCACCACAGGCATCTCACATCAGCAAATGGAAAGTGGAGTCAGCAACAACAGGCGGTTGGAAGTGTGAAGATGGTGTCAGGTGTGAGCGTTACCTTTTGATCTTTGTCACTAACTTCTGGTCATGACTTCATGTCCTTTGACTTCTTCCCAGGGGATGATGGGAATGGTTTTGGGTCTGTTTCATTCATTCACTCACATTTATTTTCGTTTAACCAATGTCGTGTTGCTTACAGCTGTAAAATGTGATGTCACCTCTTGCCATAGGCGTGGTGGAAGGGCTCCATCTCCTCTACTAAACCCATCTGCTGGTTCTGATGCACAGTGCTGATGAAGTGTCATTTTCCACGTGACTCTCACTGTAAAAACCTCCCAGTTGCTCAAATCACACAAAACACATACCCCACAGTAAGTTTGAATAACAAAGATACAATAAACAAACATTTTTATGCTACTATACTATGTCTAGTTCTATGTAGAATTATGGGTTACCAAATATTGCGCTGTTCCAGCAACAGAACTCTACCTTTTGAAAAACTACCTTCCTCTCTCCATGGGTTCAAACACACATCAAAAAGCTGGTGTGAAAATAGTTTTAGGATGTATTCACGGTAAATTCAATATGACTTGAATGGAGCATAAGTGGACCCTGCAGCTTTTCATCTGCTCACATTAGCATGTCGCCTTTAGTTTTGAGGCTGCATTGATTGCCAAACATCAAAGTCGGGGTTCAAACACTCAGCCAAAAAGCCATGTGATGCTACCTGCCCGGACTCAGTGCAGCACAGGGCGCTGGCAGCCGAGTGAAGCGCTCATCAGGAGACGGGAGAAGCCTTCACACATCATTAGTCTAGAGTGCTGTACACTGTGTTCCTGTGTGTAGAAGTGTTTTATGTATGTAAGTGCACACACTTTGCAAAAACACTGTTTTGTGTGAGATGTTGAGATTGTTTCTCATTTTACGTTGCATGTGACATGTTTTGTGTGTGTGCTGCATCTGTCATTTATGTGTATATTATTTCAAGTCTTGTGTGAAAGCCAGGTCTCTGCCATGCCTGTGCTTCATGAGTAAATAATATTTACTCATGAAGCACAGGCATGGCAGAGACCTACTTCTACAAGTATGTGTGTAACTGTTAAAGGAACGGTGAATAGACTTTAAGGGCGTCTAGAGGTGTAGCTGCGGGTTGAAACACCCTCATCTCACCCTCACTGTCTTAGTGTGAAGGAGAATCTACAGTGGCCTCACTGTACCTCAGTGCTGAGTTTGTCCACTCTGGGCTCCCGTAGAAACATTTCAGTTCAACATGGTGGACCTGATGGAAGATGACTCACTGTATCTGTAGCTACAAAAGTAACAACCAATTCTTATTTTCAGGTGACTGTACACTAATGTTTTATTACTATTATTATTATTGATAGCTTAGCTTTTATTAGCCATCCACAGCAAATCCCATGATCCCTTGAAGTGAGCCTGACATATTGACCAATCAGGGGCAGTGTAGGGGAGGTCTTCCAAACTGTTAGAAAAATTAACCATCATAGTCAAGGTTAAAAAGTGACACGTTATTAGCTATTTCCAGGGATTAAAGAACCTTTTTATAGAAATGAGTATTTTTGAGTGCTGTCATAAATATGCACAGCTGTAAACAGATTATTATGATCATAATACTTTATGATCCAAAACTAGTCGGTCTGCTCATAGTCTGGGCAACCTTGGCTCTGGGCAACTGAGCTAACATTAGCTAACAGCAGCTGGTGGACATCAGACTGAAAACCAGAAAACATTTTCTCCATAAAATATGATAGTATGTGATGCATCGTTTACTGTAACTCCCTTGTATGTCTGAATCCTGCTACATGAATGGAACAATGAGAAGGACCACATAGAGAATTAACTGTACAATTGTGTGTGTGCTTTATTAAAAAGAGTTTGAGTAAATGAGCTTGCACACTGATACAATCATTTATTTTCACAACTGTGTGTTTTTAATTAGCAGTTTCAGTCTTGTCTGCAACAAGGGATGCATGGTCATCAGGTGATGGAGGGATGATGACATCCTTGTTTTTATCTCCTCCCCTTCTCGCCCAGTATTCCTTCATGAGCAGACCTCTGATCAGATATGATGTGACCTTTCCTTGGCTCCTCCTCCACCACTCTTCCTTTTGTCTGATTCCTTCTTGGCATTATTTTCTTTCTCCCTGCCTCCTTTCAAACGTTGGCCTCTTCATCTGCCCCTTTGCCCCCTCTCTCACCATCAACGTTGTTCTCTTCCTCTTCTCCTTCTTCCTCTTCGTATTCTCAGTGTCCAACTCTCCTTCCTCCACTCATGTACAAGTGTCCCTCTCTGAAACATCCTCTCTTCATTCTCCCACTTTCCATCTCCTTCTCCTCCTTCAGTTTGACCTCCCTTTTTTCCTCCCTTCCTCTGTCCTCTCTCTTTCTCTCTCTTTCTTTCTCTCTCTCTCTCCTCCCAACGTCCCATCAGGCTGAGCCAACCTAATTAGTAGTGTTGTGCCTGTTAGAGGGCTCAAACACCACTCCTGTTTATTGCAATTAGCACGGCCATTAACAAACACTTCACAACACCGGGGGGCGCCACGCTCTGCATTATTTATAAAGTGGGGAAGGGGGGAGGAGGAGAAGGAGAGAGGGGGAAGGGAGAGCAGGATGTAGCTCCTGTCTTGTCTGTTGGCTCCCTTTTCTACTTTCCTTTCCTCTTTCCCTCTCACCTCACTGTCCTCCTTGTATTGTGGCAACATTATTTACAGATGAGTGCAAAGTCATCAACCTGTAGTTCAACTGCATCCTCATGAGTAACACAATGTAAATGTGTCAAAGATTTGCAAATGTGTGCAGAATCTCTGTGCTTGTAAATGTGAGAAATTTGTATTCTGATTTTCAATTGTATTATAATATGTAAATACAAATCAACAAATCTGTGTGCATAGATATTTGTGACTGAAGTATTTTTTCCAAGAGCTGAAAATACAGACATCAGTTACAACCACAGATAGTATTAAACATGGACGTCGTCTCTACGCCGTCACTCACAGGTTTCTGAAGAGCCATTATGGAGCTCGGTGTGGCGGCTCTGTTTGCTGCCATTTTAGCAGTCCTGCCTCTGCCAGCTATTCCCAAAATGGGCAGAGAGGTGTGAAGTTGGACATTTGAACATGGGGGCTTATGGTGACCGAGTCGTTCTGTAGCCAGCATGAAGTGGACGTTTGAGGAACTGTGTATTTTTTTTTATATTTTTTTTTCACAGCCACTGAGCTTGCCACTTGGTTACAGTTCAGGTGAACCTGTCAATTGGCTGTATTTTTACATGGGACTTTTGCAGAACCGCCATGCCAAATACAGTATTTGCAAATGAGTGGATATTTGTGTATGTGCCTCATTAGCTATGCAGCCTACATACAATTTCTAAGGAAAAAATTGGTGGGCGGGGAGTATATTTATCCAACTTACTTTGGATAAAACTAGGACACCAGCAATATGGTGAAATGGTGCTGTCAAGTATAGCCAAGTTTTGGTGAAACAAAAGATCTGATAACCCATCGGAAACTAATACGGGCACAGAGGTTGTCCAGTTATCCTGTGTGTTGTCTAGCAGGAAGCTCTGCATGGTCGTCTCATCCCTCCATGTTTTCCTCTGTGTTCTTTCTGGCATTAAGTTTGATGCCAGAATGAACACACAGATGGACTTGCCTTTGGTCAGAGGCGTAGCACAGTGGGCAGGAGGAGCCCACAAAGAGGTGAGTTGTCCATTTCCCTATTGTGAGGAGTGTTGTAGTCGTAAATTATCAATGTTCAACATGATCTGAAAAAATACAGCTAATATTGAAAAATAATACATGTAGATTTGCAGATTCCTGTACACATTCAAAAATATGCATTTAGTATGCATTTAGATTTTCTTTTACACATTTACAAATCCATTATGTACACAGAATGAAATACAGTTACAGTTAAATAGTTTTGCTACAACAGCTGCCCAACCTTTCCCTTCAATTCCACCACTTCCTACCATTAGAGAGAAGCATTACTGTCCACACATGGGCTTCTCTGTGTTTTGATGACTGTTCTTCCCATAGAAACAGACGCTACATTTGTTCTGAATCACTGGTGCAACTGAGGTAAACAGAGATTCTGTTACTGTTTTATTTGCTTGTTAGACTAATGTTCCACAAGATGCAGACCTCTCTATTCGCCTCTATGTTAGCTCAGCTAAAAGTGCATCACACCCCACCTCACGGCACAGAAACTGCTCCAATATTTGCCTATTTTCAAGACATGAACACAAACCAGTAATTCTGATTTTGCACTCATGGTTGCCGGGGACTTTAATCAGGCTAACCATAAGAACGTTATGTCTGACTTCCCTCAGCATATTGACTGTGGTACAAGAGGACTAAACAGTCTGGATCACTGTTATACACCATTTAATGCATGCAGTGACATAAGAGGTCACAGAGAAATCCATCCTTACTCCAGTGTCGCAGAAATAAGTCCAGTCTGCATAAATGACTACTGTCCAAAGTCACTTACCTCTAGACTGATGAAGTGCTTTGAGTGGTTGGTCACTACACCTCACTATGCATGTGGATGGGCAGAACCAGGTGGTGAAGGTGGGTAGATACATCTCCATCCTCACCCTTATTACTGATGTGCCCAGGGGTGCATTCTGGGCCCCTTGCTTTACTCCCTATACACTCACGACTATGTAGTCACTTTGAACCGTGTACTGATGACACAGCTGTGGTGGGCCTGACTGCTGAAAACAATTAAAAGGCCGATCTGAAAGAAGTTGAGGGCCTGACTCAGTGGTGCCCAAGTGCCAGCCTCCTCCTGAAGGTCAGCAAGACTGAGGACAGAATTTTGAAAGATGCAGTTGAGGAACTACATCCCGCTTTATATCAGCAGGTCCTCGGTGGAAAGAGTGGACAGCTTCAGGTATCTTGAAGCACTTGCATCCAAGGCCTGACCTTGGTGTTGCATACTGACTCTATGGTGGGAGGGGCAAGGCAGAGACTGTTTCACCTCAAACAACTGCAGAAATTCCAGGTAGCCCCTCACTCACATGTCCACTCCTACACCATGAGAAAGTGTCCTGACACAGCATCATACAGAGGGTGCTCTGATGTTAAGAATGAGGTGTGTCCACATACCCCCACCATCTGGTTTATTTTGTTCCTGTCAGATTCTCAAGCTGCTCTGGTTCAATCATTTTATCTCTTGTCCTATCTAAAACACAGCTCCAGTCAGCTCCAGCTTTTGGGTCAAATGGAGCCCAGCCCAGTTAATCCGGTTGTAGTTCTGAAATATGAGTCTAAAATGACACAGAGTGAGCAGGAAATGCATCACAGAGCTGCTAGGATCATAGCCTTGGAAGTTCAGTTCATTAGATCACTGCTTACTCAGCAGCACAGACTCTGAGTCAACATTCAGTGTCCTGAGGGAGGCCAGCTGTAGATGAGACACCAAACACTCAGGCTCTCAGTTTATGCTGTTAGACACAATGAAGCTTCAAGGATTCCTGTGGGAAAATGAGGTCATATGCAGCAGCAAGAGATGATACAGCAAAGACAAACATGATGGAAGCAAATGTGGAATGTAAAATACATAATGGGCCACAGTTAAATCAAACAGATGTCACTAAATTTTTTCAGATTTTAGCATATACTATGATAAAGTTTGAGTAACTTTGTAATTAAACTTAGATAATCTTATTGTCATAGTCCCAGGTCATAATGTCTGATGGATATGACAACACTGTACTGTACAGTTCAAAGATACTGATTGCCTGACTGTTAGTCCTGCACATAAATGTGGCTAACATGGGGGCTTGTTCACAGCATGACTGCGCATGTCTTGAACTGTTGGTCTTTGTTTCAATGATGTCATTGTGTTACCAGATCTCAGTAATTCACTTTGTGATTACATTGGTAATGTCACGGATAGTAATAATGGCCAGAACTACCGAAGAACAAATGATCCATCACATCACACTGTCACATTTCAAGCTAGTTAGCTCAGTTGCTTAGTAAACAATAATAATTCCAGTTCATCCAAGAGATTTATTTTATACCGCGATATACAGATGAAGAGTGGATGGTGCAACACAGCACCAGACTTCTATTGTACCAGACCAAAAACAATCTGTCAAATAAACATACGTGTCGAAGTTCACTTCTCAAAGTTAAATATTTCAGCCTCCATTAGGACATTTGTTGGGCCTTGTGCTGACTTAACTCAGAATAGTTCTTCTGTTTTCCAATCATGCGGTACACAAGATGAAACCTCAAGATTCATTGGAATGTAACTTTTGAATTAACAATTAAATTATAGAATTGTTGTTATCCAGAAATAGTTCTTCTTCTTCAGAATAGAAGGCACTTCATCAAAACACAAGGGCATCTGGCTGACCATTTTAAAATGATGATAGATGGACTGATATACGGTCTATATGAGAGGTTTTCAAGTGGAGGGTAGGTAGTGCTGAATTACTTGTTTACAATTTATGAAACATTTTGATCAAAAGGCCTTTTTCTAACTACTGTCTGAGGAGAGGCTCAAACTGAAAAGCCCTGGTCTATATTATAGCATATAAGTGCATTTGGTCCACTTCCTGATAGTGGCCATGGTTGGCCCAGGCACATAGCAGATAAAGCGGAGTCTGGTACTCTGTTTGAATGCTAAAATGTAGCAGGATGAGATGGAGGAAGGTTTATCAGTCAGCTCGGAGGGTCCTGGGTTCCACTTCACTGTTCTCTATGAGCTCAGAGAGCAATGGAGCGTCGAGAAGGACTGAATGATCCAAAGAAACTCCAGTTACAAAGTGAAACCGTGGGTCAAACAGCAGTGAGCCTCAGCACATCGCAAACTGGAATAACTCCAAATATCACTTGCCCTCACCTATAAGCATATAAAGTGTCCTGATGACAATAGTCAGTCCTAATAACCTGAACTGGAGGCATGAAATGAAAGATTCCAGTGAAGACAGGGCTTTAATCAGACGCCATGATGGAGCTCTGTCCCAATGGACAAAACTGAGACACCAATATTAGACTAGTGGTCGCAAAATTAGATTTAAAATCCAGTGCTAATTATTTTCTTTTCCTCCCATGGTGCACACACACTCATACACACAGCTCACACATCACTTACATTGCCCACTGGCCAACATTCAAAGTGACATTGTAATAATGCTAATTCCTTAAATACCACCAGGCCAACAAAGTTCATCCACAAGTCGATTTAGTGGTTATAACAACAGCAGCAGCAAAATGTGAAAAGTCTCAAAAACCTGTATCAGAAAATTATGTTTGTGTCATGACTGTATGTGTGTGGAGAGGACGGCCAACTCACAAAAACATGGAAGCATTTTCAGCATACGCACGTTGTAAAACCTCATTCTCACTTTAAAGAACACAAAAATCAAATATGTGAAGAGTTTGTTTACTGGCATACATCTGTGCCTTTAAAATGAGAGGTCTGAGTTAAATTGCCTGGGTCCTAGTTATCACTGCACTGCTCGCAGACAATGACGACCATTTTGACCCCCCCTCCCTCCCTCCCTCCCCCCCTCCTCCTCTCTCCTCGTCTGTCTCTCCCCCACGTAGAGTGTGGGTGGTGGGGGGGGATGTAGCCACCTGGCTGAGCATGCAGGGATCCACATTAGCCTCCTGCTGTGCAAACGCCCTCCTGCATCCAACACAGCCGCTTTAATTGTCATGGAAATCAGGCACATTTGTGTGCATGTGTTTATATTGTGTGTGTCTCTGAGCAACAGCTCCTAGGTGTGTCGATTTGTGTGTGTGTGAATGTGGGTATGCACTTGTCTACGTCTGGGCAGTATACATTGTGCATATGGTACGTGGATATTTCATGGTAATGAAGTGTTTGGTGATGTGCATATTTTATTGTTGTTATGCTGCTCTTAAATGTGTCCGTGTGTGTGTGCTGCATCATGAAGGCTGATATAAAATCCTAGTCAAGCTGTTAGAAAAGCTTTTGATAATATTTCATGAGCGAAGTTGAAAAAGAAGCATTCCTTTTTGGAGATGACTTCATCGGTCCTCCATGATGTGACAGAAACATTCGTGATCATCAGCACTGGTGCTTGAAATTTGAAATGAAACCATCAGAATGTGAAAGAAAGAAGTGCAATTAAACCGTTCAACAGTTTACAGATCCGAATCCAGTAAACAGTAATGCTGCATGTGAACCCCCATCATTACATAGAGGTGTTATCAAAAGTTGGAAGTGCACCCGTCTTTCACAAACAACCAAAAGCATGTTCAGTGCTACTGGTGTTCCTTGCACACTAAGTGGTGTCAGAGTGTCGTCTGAAATGGAGGAAGTTTATTTGACGTCACCACAGGTTTCTGAGGAGCCCAAAATATAGCCACTGTCATGTTGGTAGTCCTCCTTCTTCCCCCTCCCGGACAGTCCTCCACCATGTTCTGTTTTAAATAAAAAGCAGCGTTGGTCCACTGTAGCAGCATGGGGTCTCCATAACTTGCTAACCTCTGGCTTTCTGAGTTTAAACATCCTAATAAGTAGAGGCAACCTGCTGCCTTGCCACACACATCACACACATCAAACCTTGACGTTCCACATCACAGTGCACTCTGAGCAGCCAGCTAGATGTAGCATCTCCCACACACACACACACAAACACACACACACACACACTCCCAGTAACAGGGAATCTGACTGGCCTCTTGTTGCAACTGGTACTTCCTTGTTGGAAATTAGGGTGTGGACAGCAGGCTAATGATCAATAGGCAGGCCCACTGGAGGGCCACCTCTGGGGCTCATTAGGAGCTACATGTGACCACACTGTCACTGACAGACGCACACACACACACACATCCCCAGAGAGGCTTGCTAATCAAACATTGCACCAATGCACACATTTCTCCCACAGCGACCTGAAGACAGTGAGGACAGAGGGAGAAGGCTGAGGCATTTACCAATCTGCATTTCTGGATAAAAACAGCAGGAGAAAGTAAATACTGTCAACACTTCACTTCTGATTAAAGTTCACACAGTGGGCACAAAAGTCTTTCCACAGGTTGTAATATTATCTGTGAATTTTATACATATATATAAAGGTCATAGACACACTGGAGGAAACAAGTTGGAAAATATAAAATAGAAAACTGTATTTCTATCTATCTATCTATCTATCTATCTATCTATCTATCTATCTATCTATCTATCTATCTATCTATCTATCTATCTATCTATCTATCTATCTATCTATCCATCCATCCATCCATCCATCCATCCATCCATCCATCCATACATACATCCATACATACATCCAATCTATCAATTAACTCTGGCTCGCTCATTAATGTTTTTCAGTATGAAATAGAAGTCAGGGTGTGGTTAGAGTAGCTTAGCATAGATGAAAGCATAGCAAAAATAGCCTTTCCAGTACCTAATTCCAAACTGTTTACAATTATGCTTTTAATAAAAAGCTCACACCTGACATTATATGATTTACAAAAAACATTCTATTCCAGTTAAAGAAAGCAGGTGTGGATGTATACTGTGGAAGGTGTTTCATTCATACTGCTATGTATTTCCAGAAGATGTTTGAAAGAACAAGGGAAAGATTGAGTTCATTCTTGACCTGAAACAGCAAGTTGACAATAAACTAATAAACAAATAAACCTCAGCATATTTGTCCTTATGTGAACCCACACTGTCTTGATCTGAACTGAATATGGGGACCTCTGTTATTTTAATAATAAAAAGTACAGCACTGGGTTTTCAGTGGTCAAGTTTAGATAATCTGTGAGTACCGCTCCAATCCAGGTCTGGCACACATCCAGGAATTGCTGCCAAAAGTGACTCCGCCTCCATCAGTTGGGGCCAATCAGGCGTTGGCAGACACACACCTGCATTTACATAATACAAACAACAACAACAAAAAAAAAACTAAGAAACAAAAACATACTGGGGGCAAACAGTGGTGGCTCTAACAGTGATCTTATCCAGATGCTGGTATTCTTTAGTATTTTCCAAAAGTCAAAACCAAAAGATGTTAAAAACAAGTCAAAGCCAAACCAAATACGGAAATGACAAATTCACTAGAACATTTGGCTAATTGGTGAGAGACTGACTGGTGAAGGGTGCCTAACCCTGTTTTCAGTTGTGTAGCCGCTTTGACAGGTAGGTGCCATTACAGGCTCGTTTCAGCACCCAGGCTTCATTCGGGCTGCCTCAGGTCAGCTGATGATCCATGTCTGGAGGCGGAAGAAGCAGGACTACCAACATGGTGGTGGCCAGGACCACACATTTTGAGCTTCAGAACGACTCCTCAGAAACCTGGGGGTGACACCACACATTCGCTGTTCATTCGTTATACTGTCAGTGGTGTAAAGTTAAGCATGTTTCTACATACTGTATCTACAATTATTTTCTGGCTTTTCTCTGTGCATTGTTTGACAAGAATAAACAATCCTGCCGGGCTGCCCTTTCTTCAGTTTGTCTCTTGGCTCTTCATTTTCACCACCACACATCTTAACAGTGAGATGTTTGACCTTGACTTAAAGTCCATTATGTCAGAGTTATTGGGCTCTATTCATAGACTGTGGCAGAAATGGAATATAATATTCAGTTTTTGTTACCTCAGACTTTTATATCACCAGATACTGTGGGTGATGCATGTTGAACTGCCTTGTTTCTACAGTAGCCCATAATGGACAAACCAAACACTGACTCTAGATAGGAAGAAGCCACTTTTGGTTTCTACAAAACATCCCTGGAATGTTAGATTTTTCTAAGCATTGCCAATCAAAATTCATGACATGGACTACATATATACTGACCATACAGACAGCAATGCACTCCCCCCAAACAACACCTCACTCTCAGCTCATTTTCTTACACACACACACATACACACACACGCACACATAAACACACCAGAGATCCCTATTTAGGCAGGACTTGGGATTAGCACTGCCCTTTGTGGATCTGACATTCACCAATTGGACTTAATTAGCAGTGCTGAGCCTGCCGCTGACCTTTTGTCATGCTAGCTGTCATTGAAAACCTTTCTGTTGACTTGAATAGGGAATGCTATTTGTTAACGTAATCAGAGAGCTATCCAGCTCAGGCTGGTGCATATAGGCAGGCATTGTCTTCTCACTGTCTGCACAAAGGTTTACTGCAGATAAGATCACTGAGCACCATATGGAGACAATATTGGCTGATTTTTAATAAAAACTGAAAGTCAGACGGATTTAAAAAAACACAAGGTTGAACTGGTGTTTTGATTCAGTCACACACCCAGTGTCCTACCCCAAACATGGACCAATTAATTAATCAACTGCTGAAAATAGCCGCCAAATAAAAGCAGTATTTATTCCTGTATATATAGTATTTGTTAAAAACTCCAGGGGACTGCAGTTTTGGAAAATTATTGAGCCTTTAAACAAAAACAAAACAACAGATTTCTGATATTTACTTCTTCAGGAGGAGCCATGGACTTGGGGCTGGTGTTGGCACTTTCAAATAAAAACATATACAGTGACAAGCTGAAAGCCAGCTGAATGGCAGCCGTCTTCCAGCCATGTACCAGTGGCTGAAATGACCCCCCTCCTTCTTTGACTACCATATACTATACAGTAGCCTTGTGATTTGAGTGTGTTCATGCACAGGAGGATGACTCATTTACTATATTTTCGTGTCTTCTAATGATGAGTTACCAGTCATTTCTATTTTGCTGTAAAATATCAGTAAAATAAATATGTAAATCAGAAAGTTAATTTCTGATATCTGGAAATGTGATGTCAAGAGAAGAAGCCTTGACGGGTCACGAGACATGACCAATGAGATGATCAAACAGGTGGGAAGCATATTTACACAGTAAATATCATCCATCACTGTTTAGCATGGATCTACTGGTGCCCATTCACTTATCACATACTGTAAAACCAAAAGCTGCTTGAACCTGACTGGCTGTAGACTTTAGATCAGGGTGACATCATGGGTATAAAAATATCTTCAGGGCTCCAGACGTCTTTTGCAAGTATAAAAGTTTCAAAGTTAAAAAAAACAAACAAACAATTGATCTGATCATCTGACATCTTGTGTTTTTAAATGAGCCTGTAATCTTCATTAGCCCCAGTCTTACCATGCTACACCTGCCTAACACCAGGCCACATATACAAATTAAAATGATAAAGTGTGTCATTCACTCCTGTTGTTTTAACCCGTACAATCTCATTACAACATGTCTCAGTCCATCAGCCTATAAAGCTGACAGAAATCCGGATATTATCATGGACAATGAGCAGTTGAGCTGACACAGTGGATCAGTGTAACTTCCTGCAGACTCAGAATCAGAATTACAGATCTGGATCCAGATTCAGATCCACAGATCCATCCTGCACAAGTTAACCAGTACAGAGCCAGAAACACCGGGCACTCAAGAGACTCAAGACACCCGTGGATGACTCGCTGATACAGCAGAACCAGGAGACCCAGATTCACTGATTCAACTGAGTCGAAATGTAAGAAGACAAATAAAGCAATAACCCAGATGACAGAATCTTTATTTAAAACACAAACACTTGTTTTATGTAGCTGAGAAAAACAATTTACTGCACTTTATTTAACATAAATTTGTTGGCTTGTTTTTGTGTAGCTAAGAATTTATATGTTTATGTTTATGGACATACTGACTCAAAGGACTCAAAGGAAGATCCGGATCTGTTCAGTGACTCAGAAAAACTTCCGTAGTCCGTAAAATGATCTGACTTTGACATCTCCATTGTGATATTGCCATGTTCCAGATTTCAGCAGCTAACTTCACGCTTATAGTGCTGTCATGATCCAATGACCATAGCTGCACATCTAAAACAAATTTCATTGTTTTATTGTGTAGGTTTCAATGAATGAATGAAAAATTCCCCCTGATAGTGATGCCTGGGACAAAATATTTGCAGCTCTAATAAAAAATATGAGCACTGACCTGCAGAAAGACATAACTTGACCCTAACTCTTCTATCATCAAAGCACTCTGTGAGTGGGAAAACACAATGTGCATCTCTATTTGGGCTGCTGCTGTCTCTTTCACACACACACACATACACACGCATGCACACACGCACGCACGCGCACACATGCACACACACACACACGCACGCACACACACACGCATGCACAAAGCAAAGAGAGATTCTCATAAAGCCACAGTGTACACTCCACTCTCCAACAACAAAGAAAGAAATGTTGACTCAATGTTCTTTCCACTTAAATGCAATTCCTCCCCTCCCTCTCGAGCTGGCGTTCCTATTACCATTGAATTATTTTGCTTGTGTGGACAATTGCTAAACGCATCAGCCCGGCCTCCTCCGCAGAATCAATTCTGCATGCTTACCAGCTGGAATTTTTCAATTTACACGCCCTGAAAAACAATCCCAAATCACTAATCACTGCAGCATTGTTCACACTGTTTGGCTGGCTATGGTGCACTTTGTGTTTTCCAGTCGTAGGTTGGCATAACATTGGACTGTATTGAGCTGGGTAAGTATTTGTAAGTGTTTATGTACTCTGTGGTTTTCTGTGTGTGCGTGCGCGTGTGTGTGTCTGTGTGTGTGAATTTGCAGTGGAGGGGGATTAATTGGGCTGAGAGCAATGCTTTCTGGATAATGTCCTGCATATGCCAGGGAAATGGCACTGTTGACGAGAGCTTGTGTATTGCTAATATCCGGTCTGAATTTAATTTGGGCTCTAATAATCAGGGCCATTATGGCAGCACACTGGAAGAGATTGAGACGGATACGGCTGTCTCTTTGCTTTGGACCAGCAGGCTGAAGGTAATAACATGTTATCAGCTGCAGCTGAAAGCGGGGGGTGCTTGTGGATGTGACTGGAGGTAACGTCAGGATCCAGACCTGAGCTATTAAGGTTAGAGGTTAGGGACTGATGTCTGATTCTGAAAGCCAATACTGACTCCTTAACTTAAAGGTGCTAAAAAAAGTTCAGTAAACATTGAATTGCTGTTCTATGCAGCAGATGGAGTTTTGTGAACTTGAGCAGAGTGTAGTCCTAACAGACAATATACAACACCCTAATATGCACTAAATGTTAATGTTGTGAAACACTAACTTTAAATGTCTCTAATAAACAGCAGATGATAAAGAGACAGACAGAGGTAGTTACTGCTGGTAAAAACTGCTGGTAAAAACTAGTAAATTACATTCTGATTTGTCATTTGATGGACAGTTCCTGCTTCTTCAGGTATTGGTCCCATTGCTGAGGAAATGGGCTGATTCTGTTTGCACTTCCATTACACTCAGGTTACACCTATAAAACATTGGGGTGCAGTTGAAAGATTCAGAGGAAAAGTACTTTTAGGTGTTTAAGTGTTTTTTTATTATTTCCCAGACAGAGGTACAGTACTACCAGGTAAGGTACAGAGAAGGACATCGCTAAAGTTGGCATGGTTGGAATGAAGCTAAAAAGGGCAACATCTTTATGAAATACAACTGCAGTGCTGAGTTTAAAGGAACTAGTACCAAAGAGGAGAAATCTAGTTGAAGGTTGAAGGTAATTGAATGTACATTTGAGGCAACATTGCTGAAACTAAATACTACAAAATTTCAGAAACCTTGTAATCAGGTTAGACTTAGACTTTGTTCAATAAAGACTGAGGACTTTTAGTTTTCATTGATAAGTCTCGGTGAAAACAATCAGAGTTTGAAAAAAAGCTGAGCTGTAGAACCAGTCACAAGTCTTTCAGGCGGTGACTGCTTGTAAATGCTGCTGTATCATTTAAGGTTGCTCAGGACAATCTTTTTAAATGTTTTCTAAAGCTCTCTCTGTTACAAAGTCATTCACTCTAGTTCTAGTTTGTTTCATTACAGAGGAGACTTGTGGGAGTGAGTGAAGTCAAGGTTCCTTCTGTTGTCCATCTGTTGGACAGTGTGCCCCACACGTTAGCTCAGATTCATCTCAGTCTGAGATGTCTCAGACCGGTCCTTTGGTCATGTGCTTCATCACTGAAAGGCATAACTTCATATCTTCACAAATCAATCTGTTAGCATCATGTGGTAATCCATAACACACATTGCATTCTTCAGATGTGTCAAACTCACTGAAGCTTAAAATTTTACTAACAAGGGGAGAGGTGTGGCTTGGCTTTCACCCACTCCATGTATCTCAACTCAATCAATTTCCAGTTTCAGTTATTCACTTAAGGGTAGAGGACAGACACAAGTCCTAACTATAGACGACCTGTCCACCCAGCATTACTTGTGCTGCTACTTCAGCTGTCAATCAAAGTGTTTCATTTTCCTCCCGTCGACATTGGGCTGTTGGTAATCCTCTGCCTACACCTTCTATATATGATGTGACGTCTACACTGTCCTTGCAAATCAAGAATCCCTGATAAGTCATGAGTCATAAGTCAAGTCAGTCATTTTTATTATCTTTTTATTTTTATCTTTTATACTGATCACAGCTGACCCCTGGCATTAGATTAGAGAGCTCATTCATAGACATATCATATGTCCTCAGTCTGAACAACTGTCGCCCAGTAGCACCCTCAACCATCATCCAGTGCTTTGAGTGCTTAATCAAAAATTTCATCACCTCCTTTCTTCTGACTCACTAAACACAATTCAATCAGCATAAACAGCAGATCTACAGATCTAACCGCCCTGACTTTCCGCACCGTCTTTTTCCCGCCTTCCAGTGAAAATGCTTTTCGGATTCAGGCAGCTCCACCCACGACTTCAACACCATCATAAAGTTTACCAGCTGGTAAACCATCATAATAATGTTTGCCAAAAGCTGCAGTTCATCAAACCTCCATTTGAGGCTGGTTCCAGTTCCAGTTCCAGTCCCCATGTTTGTATGTCTTCATTCAGCCCGCCTCAGCTCTACCCATGCTCCACCTTTTTGCCCTCTTATTGATTTGCCGGGAGACGGTGGAACCAGGACTGCCAAGTTGGCGATGGCCAGAGCAACCATATATATATTTATACTGCCAGTGTCTTATATGCATAATGATAATATGAAATGATACATATTAAACACACATATATGTGTGTGTGTCTGTATATATACATATATACACTCACCGGCCACTTTATTAGGCACACCTGTCCAACTGCTCGTTAATGCAAATTTCTACTCATCCAATCACATGGCAGCAACTCAATGCATTTAGGCATGTACACATGGTCAGGACGATCTGCTGCAGTTCAAACCGAGCATCAGAATGGAGAAGAAAGGTGATTTAAGTGACTTTGAACGTGGCATGGTTGTTGGTGCCAGACGGGCTGGTCTGAGTATTTCAGAAACTGCTGATCTACTGGGATTTTCACGCACAACCATCTCTAAGATTTACAGAGAATGGTCCGAAAAAGAAAAAATATCCAGTGAGCGGCAGTTCTGTGGGCGAAAATGCCTTGTTGATGCCAGAGGTCAGAGGAGAATGGCCAGACTGGTTCGAGCTGATAGAAAGGCAACAGTAACTCAAATAGCCACTCGTTACAACCAAGGTATGCAGAAGAGCATCTCTGAATGCACAACACGTCGAACTTTGAGGCAGATGGGCAACAGCAGCAGAAGACCACACTGGGTGCCACTCCTGTCAGCTAAGAACAGGAAACTGAGGCTACAATTCACACAGGCTCACCAAAATTGGACAATAGAAGATTGGATCAATTTCTGCTGTGACATTCAGATGGTAGGGTCAGAATTTGGCATCGCCAACATAAAAGCATGGATCCATCCTGCCTTGTATCAACAGTTCAGGCTGGTGTAACGGTGTGGGGGATATTTTCTTTGCACACTTTGGGCCCCTTACTACTAATTGAGCATTGTTGCAACGCCACAGCCTACCTGAGTATTGTTGCTGATCATGTCCATTCCTTTATGACCACAGTGTACCCATCTTCTGATGGCTACTTCCAGCAGGATAACGTGCCATGTCATAAAGCTCGAATCATCTCAGACTGGTTTCTTGAACATGACAATGAGTTCACTGTACTCAAATGGCCTCCACAGTCACCAGATCTCAATCCAATAGAGCACCTTTGGGATGTTGTGGAACGGGAGATTTGCATCATGGGTGTGCAGCCGATAAATCTGCAGCAACTGAGTTATGCTATCGTGTCAATATGAACCAAACTCTCGGAGAAATGTTTCAGTACCTTGTGAATCTATGCCACGAAGGATTAAGGCAAAAGGGGGTCCAACCGGTACTAGCAAGGTGTACCTAATGAAGTGGCTGGAGTGTGTGTGTGTGTATATATATATATATATATATACTGTATATATATATATATATATATATACCAGACAATATTTCCATCCTAACAGCAGCATGTTTAAAAATTGAGTAATGTTCACTATGTGCAGCCTTAAGCACATGAATGTGATCTCTTTCTCGACCCTTGTCATTTCCAGTCTAGTTCTTGTACAAATCTCCAGGCACTGTACCATCGTGCTGTGGCTTGATTGATTGCACCGTTCCACTCACACTGCTTTAATGTTGTTAAGGAGGCAGTGTAACCAATCAGGTGGCCATTTCCCATCCATCCCATTCTATCCGAGGATTTGTCTTGTTAATGTTACAGGGCAGCCAGTTTAACTAGAAGAAATTCCTCAGACTATGAGACATGGCACACGCACACACACATACACATGCATGCACGCACACACAACCACCACCACCACTTTCTGACAAATTAAATAAAACTTACTTAAATCATCGATTCTTTGTTTTTTCCTCCAACTTTTTAAACAGTTTACAGCTTTAAGGATCTTAGATTTATGTCTAGCAGAGTAAAATACCATCAGCATCATCACAGACTGTTTGAAAACACACATTAAAATATATAGAAAGTTTCTGTTTCTTTCCTTTTTACCAAGAGAGCTGTGTCAAACCTTTTCTTACTTTGTAAGCCAATGGAAATGTAGTTTGAAAAATAAAATGTCTGCAATACTTCTAGTGATGACTTCCCTTTAATAGGACTATATATAACCTCAACAGAACACATAATACCTACACATTTGTAAAAGAACATACTGACAATAAAACTACAGAGAAACAGAGTTTCTAATGTTAGTTCAGTTTGTTAACCAGACTGTGAATTCAGGGGACCGGGTGGTGTTAGTGTTTTTACCACAGGCATCTTGGACCACTGGGAAGAAGAGGTGGTTTTCAGGCCTGGAGCATGGGGAATCCTGGCAGTGGTGTTAAGCTGGGCAAGCAGACAATGTAACCAGGCACAACAGTCACTTTGGACATAATGGCAGAGGACAAGACAGTGAAGAGGACACTGACGGAGTAATCTAAGAAGAGAAAAAGAGAGAAGAAGCCACCGGATAAGAGTAAATCTGGGACTGACTTTTACTGGCTGGTGAGCGCTTGGTGAAATAAAAGGCTGAAAGACAGACGTTGAATATTTAATCATAACAAATACATGTGTACAGATGTCTGTATTTACCACAGTGGGATTACACTCTAAAACTGGAGGCAACAAATCTCAGAAAGACACATTTCTATGCAATGATACTGTGATATAGCTGGGAAACTTGATGGCCGAAATGCTAACCATAACCACAAAGAACTATGCCCTCATCATTACATGACAGCACTACAATAGTGTTTAAGTTTAAAGTATGCAGTTTAATATAACTGGGAGAGCAAAGTGAGCAATGAGCCACAGCAGCAACAACCTGATGATGAGCAGCCATGAAATGTGGCTGTCATCAACACTTGCTGGAGGATCACCACCCAGCGTGACCCTGCACAGTATCCAGTCCACACACTACACAGCATCAGCAACCAGAAACCTGTGCTTTGTTACACAGCCCCCTCTCTCTCCAGCGTTTCATCTTCTACCACCACACCTCACCTCAGCCTCCCTCCTCTCTTCAGTCCCATTAAAGGCAAACCATTCTGGATTTGGCTCAAATGCCCTCATACCCTTATAGTCGTTGTTACGGCCCAAGTTTCTGGTGCAAATAATAATGATTTCTTGGCCTTAAGCCACTTCTGAGTTTAGATGAAATTGCACTCAACAGCAGGGGAGCTTTTGTCTCTAAATGTTTAATTAGAGCTGAAAAAGGCAATCAATCCTTGTGACCATGAGGGTTCAGCCAGTATGGTTTTCTGATGGATGATGCTACATATCATCATATTTTGAAACTTCAAAGTATGTCCCATGTATGGAGAAAAAGACCAGTCATTCAGACAGTGCAGTTCAGGATAGTACACTGCGGTTAATAAACTGATCACGTCTTTTGCATTTACACCGGGCATTTCTCAGTTGTGCGTTGCGATCTGAGTAGACCCCGGGGAAGCACATATGTAGCGCCCTGCTAAACCTGCTGCCACAACAACCAGACCCTGGAAAAGTTTTAGAAAATGGATGGATGGACTGTGTCATGACATGTAGAATGGTAAATGGACTGTACTTATATCATATATAAAAATGTCAGACCCAATTACACATTCAGATAGTAGCCTATAATACATTTTGGTATGAGAAACCCCCAATGAAAACCTGCATGTCACGGCAGCTGTCTGTCCACCATGCTCGAGGTTTCTGCCTATTTAAGGAAGTCTTTCGTCGTCGCCATCGCCAAGTTCCTGCTCACAGTGGGAATTGTTGGTCTCTGTAAATAGTATTATAAAGAGTACGCTCTAGACCTCGTCTGTATGATAAATGTCATCAGATAACTTCTGTTCGTTTTTTGATTTGTTGCTTTATAAATGAATTTGAAATGAATTGAATGAAATAGTTCTGGGATTTTCTCTTTGAGCTGACCACTCCTCTTCATTTGAAATAAATGTTTCTAGAGAGTCTGAATGTCAAAAGACAGCCACTTGGATGAATAACAAAACAACCCCTCCACACCCCCCTAGCCCAGAGGATTTCAGAGGCTGAGTCCCTGTTTTGTTACACCCCCCAACCCATATCAAGAAACTGTCAAAAAATTAGTTCCACCTCGATTCACTCACCCTCCTCCTCTTCCTCCCACAAACCTACCCCATGCCTGCCTCCTTCCCCTGCTCAGTGCGATAGCCGATCGCTCATGGATAAACACTGCTAATATGTGTCAGTAAGTAATGAGGGGCCAATCGAGCTTCGTCACACCACCAAGAAGTAGCAGAGAGAGACAGAGAGAGAGAGAGAGAGACAGAGAAGGTGATAGAGAAAAAGAAGAGAAGAGTAGGGAGGAAGAGTTGAGAAGGGGGGTGACGAGAACCTTGACAGTTAATTATCTGGAGAATATGGCAATCAGAGCAGCAATGAGTGTTTCTGAGCGCCTCTCTGTTATTTGGTCCTTGGGGACTTGTCGTCGAATTCATTCGACAGACAATCTGCTGGAGGCTGAAGGCCTCTCAGCTCCTCTCTGCTCAGCTGTGTCCATTGCCAAACCATTCTACTTTCTCTGATTATTCACCTTGACGGAAAATTTCTCTCCTGTTGCCCGGAGTAACGCTTTCACACAAATAGCTCAAGGTTTGTTATCATCTTTACACATTAGACTTATACTCTATATAACATACACATTGGTACATAATTATTTATGATAATATTTATTTATAATAATATTTATATAATAATTTAAAACATCATTATTGTGATAATTATTGATATTTTAATTGATAATCTTCTTGAACATAGTTAATTTACATTTCCAGCATTTATACAGCAAAATGAACCCTCTTTAAACTCTGCTTTTGGTCTCCACCAACCCATAAGAGAAATATCTGGTTCTTCAGCTGCAAAATGTTCACTAGCTCGTCTCCAACTGTGCGTCTGCTGTTTGCTGCAGAGCAGGTAGTGTACAGTGGGCTATGAGGGTGATGACAGTTAACCAAGTAGAGATGCAGTTTCAGGTGACACTTGAGCGATGCTATTACCAAGTCATCTGTCATGTTGCTGCTGCAGTGCTGTTTTGGGCGTCCCGCACGAGATTTCAAACTCCACTAGTGTATAGCCTGCCAAACTTTGTTTACTAGCTTTGTCATTTTCCTGGTTTATGACTTAGTTAATTTGTTTCTCTTAGTCTTTTTTGGGGGGCATTTTATTTTGAAAACCGACCGGATTCTCTATGCTGTTTCTGTGTCTGGCTTCCTGTCAGCTCACAGTGTCCGGCTGAGGTGGGTTTCCGTGGGCATGTCTATACCTGCTGAATGTAACCACTTTGAAAAAATCAGGAAATAACTTGTTATTTCGCTGATTTACAGCTTTATCAAACCGACGCCCGCTCACTGTAATTGTTACTCTGTGGCTCTCGTCCAAAGCGCTCTTATGTGGGGCTTTTCCCAAAAGTTGGATCTGGCTCAACTTCCACTTCTTCCACTTCTCTTCCCGGTGAGGTTTTTTGCTGCCAGCACTGCGGAAACGCACTACCGCCACTGAAATTAATGAAGAAACCTTTGTTTCCCAGATCGCAAACATTATTCAATGACTCTAACCGTCACTGTATTTACTGCTTTACACACACTGCAACTGCTGGAGATAACATTGCAGTTCTAGTAAAAATGTAAAAATGCCTCTGTCTGTTTGAGTGTTAGGAAGTATTGGCATTGTAATGGGTGAAGTCTCATTGATAAAGGTGAGTCAACAAACAGACCTCTCCGATCAGCTCTCTGATGTATGTATTATTTAGTATTCATCCTTCTCTGGATCACAAGTATTCAAACCTTCTTATTGCTAACTGCTAAATGCATTTCAGACAAACAGCCGCTACATAAGACATTACAATGACCCATATCACCAGCAGCAGAGCTTTTTTGTTTGTTTCTACAATAACACTGTTATGTACATACACCCCAGTGACATGTCAGGAAGGTATGTTGGATATTTTCAACCTTCGCCCTGCTTGTACTCTATATAAGTAAGTCCAGCTTTTTCTTAGCTGGAACACTGCTATTTGCTTTTTTAACAACCTGATTTCCTCACATGAATAATTAAAGTGTCATCGTTCATCGTGTATTAGCCTGTGAAAGTCCTGCATAATGTTACATAAGTCGTGGAGTGAAGGCAGGCTGGACTGATCATTAGGCCTCTCTGATTCAGTTTAGAAAGTGCCTGCTGCTTGCTGCAGGCCTGGCTGCCTCTCCCAAGGATCGCCCCCGGTCACAGCCCTTCATTTGCTTTTTGGTTTACAGCCATCACACACACACACACACACACACACATACAAACACTGGCCTCTCTACTAATGACTGACCCTGACCCAGCGCATAGTCCTAGAGCTGAGGGTTATTTAAGGGAAGAGGGGGAGAGACATCCCCAGGAAGGCAGGACTGCAGCAGTTGGTTGAGGTCAATCTTCTCTGTCAATATATGGTGAGTTTGAACACAAATAAGCAGAGAACAATCGCTGACTGTCCGCCTACCCTCTGAAACTCATCTACCTTCAGGCTGTAAATACTAACGGTCGCATGATAACTCTTTTCTGCAGGGAATTTGTTTGCTTGTTCTCTTCTGGAAATTGATTAATAACAAGTTTCTTGTTTCTTCTCCCCCTTTTCTCCTTCATTTAAAAATTGTCATTGGATTTCTATGTTTATTCTTTACATAACATAAATACATACATTTAAAATCCAAGCACCAATGGAGCATCCGTTAAAACTTTAATTTACACTTTGTGCAAAACTTCTGCAGGTCTTGCATCAAATTTCAATAACTTTTTTTGGTCACACTAATGTGGCACAGTGAAATTCATCTACACATTGTCTTAGTGACGTCGAGACTAGATGCTAATATACTGTTGCTACAGAGCTAGCTTCCAAAATGCTAGCCAGCCGTGGCATGTGAAACAAAAAGATCTCAGTACTAGCTTGTTAACTAACTTGTTAGCTCAAATCAAATCAGATTTTATTTGTACAGCCCAAAGTCACAAAGTACATTTGTCTCAGAGGGCTTTACAAGCTGTACAGGGAGTGACACCCTCTGTCCTTAGACCCTCGGTTCAAGTGAGGAAAAAGTTGCCCACAAAAAACCCTTTAACAGGGAAAAAAGGTGGAAGAAACCTCAGGAAGAGCCACAGAGGAGGGATCCTCTCTCAGGACGGACAGACGTGCAATGGATGTCACATGTACAGAACAATCAATACAAACATATTGTGCAATTACAATGAATGATAGAATGATTACAGTAGCAGTGGAATCTGTGATAGAGATAGAAAGACACAGCAACTCATTAACTAACTATAATGGAGTGGATTAACTAATGGAATAACTGTAATGGAGATATGGTAGCAATAATGACAGTAATAATATATGTAGTGGACGTCATGCAGGACCACAGCAGCAGCCACGATCCATGAGAACCTGCTGGACAAGAGAGCACAGAAACTCCAGGGAAGAAGTTTAGTTAGTAACATGCATTAACATGCATTAATGAGGCATGTATGCTTACACATGGTGGTGGTGATGAGAGAGAGAGAGAGAGAGAGAGGGGGGGGGGAGACAGACAGACAGACAGAAAGACAGACAGACAGAGTTTTCAGTAAAGGGAGATGTGACTCTTCAACCAATACCGTGCCAGACTAGGCATAACTGATGATAGGCCAAAAGTTTCTGAGGTGTGTGAGAGTTTCTGAGATGTTTGGGTCCATTTACAAGAACTTCAATTTTAACATCAGAAAATTATAGATCATCCAACCTTTTTATCCATAAAGCATGCTTGGAGTTTAGTTAACTGATAGATAAATATAATTGGGTGTCATCAGCATAGCAATGAAAATTAATGGAGTGATTCCTAATAATGTTCCCTAAAGGAAGCATATAAACTGAATAGAAGAAGAACAAACTGAGGTTGATCTAAGAAATACGACTTAAACCAGCTTAGGGCGGTTCCTTTGATGCCAATCTGATGTTCCAGTCTCTGTAAAAGAATTTGATGGTTAATGGTGCAGCACTAAGATCTAACAGGACAAATACAGAGATGAGTCCTTTGTCTGATGCTATTAGGAGGTCATTTGTAACTTTGAGCAGCCTGGTTGGGATGGGGTCAAAGAGACAGGTTGACGGCTTAGATGAAGAAATTATAGAAGTTATCTGATGAATGTTAATGGGAGAAAAACAGTCTAAATATGTATCAGGTTTTACAGCTGTTTGCAAACTTGCTGTATCAATGCAGATCAGTGCCCGTTGAGGGCCAGAGGTGTTGAATTTTGTCTCTAATAGTTATAATTTTATCATTAAAGAAGCTCATGAAGTCATTACTAGTTAGACCTAAAGGAATAGATGGCTCAGTAAAGCTGTGGTTCTCTGTTAGCCTGGCTACAGTGCTGAAGAGAAACCTGGGGTTGTTCTTATTTTCGTCTATTAATGAAGAGTAATAGGCTGTTCTGGCATTACAGAGAGCCTTCCTGTAAGTTGTAAGATTATCTTACCAGACTAAGATTCTTCCAGTTTAGTGGCACGCCATTTGTGTTCAGATTTACCTGCCTCTTGCTTTAAGTTAGGAGTCTGCTGGCTATTCCTTGGTGCTAACCTCCTCTGTTTAATTATCTTCTTTTTCAGAGGTGCAATAGAGTCGAGAGTTGTCTGTAATGAGCCTGTAGTACTATCAACAAGATGATCTATTTGTAAGGGGCTAACAGAGACATGGCATTGAATTCAATACTGAAGGAATCACTTCCTTAAATTTGGCTACAACACTGTCAGATAAACATCTGCTGCAGGAGTTTGTGCCAAATGGCTTGTAGTCCAGAACAAGACGCTAAGAACAAGACTTTCAAATGAATTATAATTTATATTAGGTTTAGGATTTAGTAATCCTCATTGACCATTTATGAGGATTCTTGAGTCATTTTATCATGATGCCCACTTATTTATGGAATATTTCCAAAATTCACCAGCAACTTCCCATGTGTAACTAGTGGAAACTGTCGGGTACACCCACATTGACGTCACTGCCATGATAAATAACGACCCCTCGCCTTTCCCCTTTCACCTGTCTACTTACCGACTTACCAGTGGGGACCCATTATAAAATCCGTGAACTAACTAGTAAATCTTTCCAAGGTGGGGCTGTCCAATAAACTTAAATAATATTTTAGCCGAGGCTGCTTTGGCCTGGTTACACATGGAAAGTTTCTGGAAATTTACCAGACATTTTCCACCCCTTTGCAGCCCTACATGTATAACAGTTGGGCTTGTGCATAAAATGGGAGTTCAGAGACTACCAAAGAAAGAGGCTGTCTGAGGTATAACTGAATGAATCAATGAAGCATATAGTCAAACACATACAGATTTTTTTGAGATAAGCCTTTTACATGGCAAAAATCTGATGTCCTGTCTGCAACAGTGCAAAGCTCTGCTTCTGTGCTGGGACTCCCGTCTGCTTCTCCAAACTGAGTGCACACTCACCTCCTTCTACTGTAGATAACGCATTGACTGTGGATAAGTACCTCAAACAGCCCCACTTCAAAATATAAAGTGTTGTCCGGTGGTGGGGGGGTGAGGGGAGCTGAGGTGGGTTGCCATGGGTGTGTCTGCTGCTGTGTAACTGTGAAACAATCAGGAACTTTTTATTTCTCTGATCTCTGATTTACAGCTTTATCGAGGCCGACACTCGCTCTCTCTTGTTGTTACTCTATGTCTCCCAACCAAATTGCTGTCTCTCTGTCTCTCTAATCATCGGACACAAATCAAATTAAACTTCTTTGTGTCTCTATTTTGCAGTGTAAATTGCCAGCCACACTCAAATTTAGTAGCTGGTACATGAAGTAAACAAAGTGAGAACACACACACAGGTAGATGATCAGAGTTTAGTCCATGAATCCACCTGGATAGTCTCTGCTTCAGAGACATTTCAGGCTGTCTGTGGAGGTTTGATCGATCTGAGTGTCTGCTTGCTTTGCAGAGTGTGACGTGGGGGCTCTGGGTTTTCCCAAAAGTTGGATCTGGCTCAACTTCTCTCCCACACGCTGGTGTGTTTTTTGTGGAAACCCCTGTGTTGCAGACTGCCGGTGCGGAAACGCACAACCCCCACTCAAATGAATCAAAAGACCTCCGTTTTTGCTGTCTTAACCCCCGCTAACTGTGATTGGCCCATGCCACTGAGAAGTTCCATCTTTGAAAAAGATGAATATAGCAAACCTGCCTAATGAACTGATCTCAGAAAAACCCGACGGTGTCGTTTAAACTGCCACAGAACGCTCTGCCTCCACCCTCCAGCCTCCAGCTGCTGTGTCCCTCTTGATCCCTGACTGCCCTCTCAGGCTCCCGCACATGATAACCTCCTCCTTCATTCCGCTGACCTCTTGAACCAGAAGTAGCATCAGTAGCCCAGGTAAGGTTCTAGTTATGCAAAGCTCTGTGAATCAAGGCCAGAGGTCACCAATCTACAACCCACAGCAGAGCAGCTCTGCCTCGACTTGGAGGCTGCTGCTTGTTAGCGTAACATCCAAGCTCCTTAGTATTACAGGATGGAGCGTTGTTACTCATTAACAGGATGTCTGCAGAGGCTCCAGTGTAGCACTGACGCTGACTTAGAGACAAGCCCATCCTGTTTGATGTGTCTCCACCAGCAAATATACCAATGTGAACATTTTATACTGAATGTCACATGAATACAGAACACAGACGATGTGTATGAAGGAAAGAACACATACAAACACTATATTGTTGCTATATTATATATGTCAAAAACAACAATTTTTGGGACAAATACATGGAGCGGGATTGTCAGAGAAATCTCAGCGTCGGTGCACACACTGCTGTTTCTGTGGTGAGGTCAATGAAATGTTTAAAGTGTTACCTGCTGATTGGCTGTGTTTCTTTACAGCTGTGTTATTCTGGTTGAGAGTATGACACAAACACTCTTTGTGATGAAGAAGAAGTGTGTAAATATTAGAGGTGTTGACATTCAATTTGTTGATTTCAAAGTTTGGTCCGACCTGTCTGCCTTACTATCACCAACTCATTAAAATGTCTTCCTTTCAACTCCCCCGCTGCCTTCACATGCAGGCATTACCATTTAAAATGATGCTGTGATTTCTTTTTTTGATGAAGTGGCAGTGACATCAGTCACTTGTTTCAGTTGGATGTCCTTTGTGATTGGTCAGAATAAAATAAGGTCAAATTATGATGCTGAAATCACGTGGCAAAGCTGTAGAGAAGCAGTCCTGTCCATGTACAAACTGAGAGGTGAAGTACACTGATGACGATACGCGGCCATTCTAGTCAGTGTTTCAAACCACATCAGCTCCACATGGTCCGGTTCAGAAGCTTCCCAGGAACAGGCCTCTACTCAGCTCCACGTTGAATATGCCACAGTTCTATTTTTTACGGACACTGCGAGCAGCGTGCATCAATTTACACAGAGCACCCCAAGCTGACAGGATGCCAGACACAGAAACAGCATAGAGAATCCGGTGGGTTTTCAAAATAAAACACCTCCATTCAAACTGCCAGTCGTAAAAACAGACAAAAGAGAAACAAATGAACTACATAGCTTATTTACACATGTAGAAGCATATTCTTAGGTCGCCCCTTAGTTATGCTGCCATAGGACTAGACTGCTGGGGGACCTTTCTCTGTCTCTCTCTCTCTCAGGTTATACCTTGTCAGGCATGGTATTGGTTGAAGATGCAGTCACATCTCCCTTTACTGAAAACTCTCTCTCTCTCGTTCTCTGTCTCTCTCTCTCCATCACCACAACCATCTGTAAACATGTAAAAAAAAAAAAAACATTTTTTTTTTGTGGGTAATTTGATTTGATTTGAATTGATAACCCAGGAAAATAACCACATCTGAACAATTAAACAAAGTCTGAAGGGATAAACGTTTCTGAAACACTCCTGGTGAAGTTTGAAGTTGCGTGCAGGACGGACCAAAACAGGGTCTGATCCAAGACGTGACAAAAACGTGTCCGGTACGGTTTCGGGGTCAGGATGGATGAAATCCTCCTGTTGCCCCCGGTCAAGATTTTATACTATATTTTACAATTACAATTACTACAATTACTTTATATAGAAAAAATGAATCTAAAAATTCTAAATACAATAGACATGTTCTGCATTTCATCAGAATTACAGCTAGCTCCAATGCTTTTTAAAAATGCCACCCAGCTCTTCTGTGGTCAGTTTGTAAAGGATATTTCATTCCGGATAAAGATGGAATTTTAAACACGAAACTGTGGTTGCGTTTTAATGAAATCATTTCATTTGAATCAAACAATGATTTGATGATTTGATTAATGACTGAAGAGTCTAATAGATGACTGAAATAGAAGGTACCACTTTTCACATGAATGGTAACACTGCATTCAGTATTGCATTCAGAGCAGTCTCAAAGACTTTAACAAACATATCTGTCCGTTAGACTTGAGCATGGAGAAATAAAAAGTACACAAGCAATAGTTTATTTCTGAAATACCATTAATTATCTGAACACTACATGTGCCTTTAACAAATAAATGATAATTTATGTCCAGTGAACACAGGTGACAGGGTATTAAGGGGGAAATCATTAATGGTCTTCTTTACCTCCTTGAAGTATTGAAGATTCAGCTGTAATTTAATTAGGCTTTTATTTGGCATGTGATTAAAGGAATGCTTAATTAAAAGATATATTCTTCAAAATACAAAAAATTATATATATATATATATATATATATATATATATATATATATATATATATATATATATATATTCATTTCACATTCAATTTGCCTTCAGATCTGCCTATACATGCTAAACTGTAGCTATTTGATCTACAACCCTGACGTTAAGAGTATTCTCTCACAGTAACACAAAGAGATGTGTCACATGTTCAGCAGCAGACTGGTGTTTGTTGAACACAGGAGGAAACACAGCTTTGAACCATCCTCCACCCTGCCATTCTTCGTGGGTTCTTCAACTGCTTCATGGGACTAATTGGCTGCTAATAGTTTATGGATTTTCTTCTTCCTGTTACTGTCTTCCTCTCTCTCTGTTACAGTCGTGCCGTCCATGTTGCTGTGCAGATATTTGGCCTTGTGGCACTTCAAACCCAATTCACAGCCTTTTGTAAGGCTGGCTGCTTTGAAAAGACGAGACCTTCCTGCAGAAGAAAAGCTGCCCACGGCCTCATCGCACCCCAGTGACTGTCTACCTCTCTCTCTCTCTCTCTCTCTCTCTCTCTCTCCCCGCCTGTCTCTTTCTCCCTCCAGCTCCCTCCCTCTGTATCTATCAATGCAATTGGATTCTCAGTCCAATCTGATTTTTAGGCATGAATGTTGGATGAATGCTGTTGCCAGAACATCTCAATACAGACAAGTTGAAAATGTGTGTGTGTGTGTGTGTGTGTGTGTGTGTGTGTGTGTTACATGAATATTTGAAAATCCAGTACTGATATTTTCATAGTAAACCTAATAGTGGATATTTTGTGCCAGTTTACTTCCTCTCTCCCTAAAAGGATGCAGCTTTTCCTGCCCATATTTCTATATTAGAAACCACACGATGAGTGTAAGGTCTCTGTTACACCTCATCATTCAGGGATAACAGTTTGTTTGTTATTTTTCATATCGTGCATGTGTGTATTCTGAGAATATTTCCAGGTAGAACGCTAAAAATACGTCAGGATTCCATGAATCTCTTCACGCAACTTGTTATTTAACAAAAAAATTTGGATTGTGTCGTTGTGCAGACTCTGTATTCTGACTGTGCCTCATCTTCTCTTATTCCAAACACATATATGCACGCTCACACACACTGATCAATGATGTGTAGTTAAACATAGTGCCTTTGTCTCCCCTCCATCTTTCTGTATTCCTCTTGCTGTTTTACCTCTAAAAGCACCTGCTGAGGCTGAACAATGAGCCAACAGCAGCAGCAACAGATGACATGCCACCGATGACCACTAGGGGGCACTACACTGCCATGAAAGAGCCGGTCCCCCAGCTCTGCTCCTTTGTCTTCCATACATTAAGGAACCATCTCCATTCAAGATAAAACCGTGTATGATTATTTTACCCCCCTAGTCGCCCTCAAAGACAGCGACGATGGCTGTGGAATCCTTGAGAGATTTTAATTTCCTTTGACTCTGGAGATTCAGGCGTGTCAAAGGCAGTAGCAGAAATGTAAATGTAATTGCTCTGTTGCTCCATTGAAATGAAGACGCTGCTGAAATGAAACGTTTTTTGCGTGGCTCATTTTGTGTCTGCCCGTGGTCAACTTTCCTCAAATATGGAAGGGGGGGGGGGGGGGGGGGGGGGGGTCAGAACAGGGACAAAAACACACTCACATGGAATCATTATCAGCACACAAAGCGCTCTGATCGATCACATCCCCTAATTTTCCAGCCGTCACTGAGAGAGATTTCCCGCGTGCCGCATGGCTTTTCAGGCTTTTTGGCCTTTCAGTGCAGCTAATGTAAAGAAGAAAAAAAAGAACATGAAAGCTTGTTTGATGTGTGTGTACATTTCATGTCTCGCTACTTTGAAAACAGAAAAACAATGGCATGGTATCACTGATGATGCGCCGCATTTCTGTGTGTGTGATCTGGACACCCACAGGGAATCTTATCTATCTGACCATTATCTGTGCTTAAAAAACAGGGTCGCTCCTTCTTTCTGCTCAAATAATTTTAAGCCTTGCTAATTTAAAATGTCAGCTTGAAAAGTCAAGGCCTGTTGCAGCGAGTTAAGAGACCAGTTGGCATTAAGGAGACCTTAAATAAGCCCTGAGGAAATTGGTTTCATTTTTCCTCTTGCTTTCATTCTTCTGTTTTTTTTTTTCTCCCTCTCTGTCTTTGTGCATTTTTGTTTCAGGGAAATTCTACAAGCAGCAGCGTCCTCGCTCAGAAGGTTCACAGAAATACAGTGGCCTGACTTGCTGATCCTGGCTTTTTATTACAAATGTGATCTGGTCGGTCGTCGTGTGATGTGACGGTTCGTGAAGATTTAGTTACTTCATATTCATATCAGAAGATATTGCTCGTCTGTGTTGACATGTTTAATCCTAAATGAAGGATCTGCTGCTCTGTGATTGGTTAGTTTTAGTACCTTGTGAAGGTCTGAATGCTTCAACGCAGAGGAAAAACACAATTCTGAGGGATCAGAATAAAAGAATGAATTTTAGGGGATTGTGGGGGATGAATGTCAGCACTGACTGTGTTTTTGGTTTCACATGATGGGCTCAATCAAACACAAATCTTTCCTGCCTTTTTTTTTTTGTCAGAAATATCAAATTAAAAATGAAGACTGGTATCAGTCCAACCCTCCACACACACACACGCACACACACACACACAACACACGCCATCCTCCTCACACCAACGCTGGCGTGTGTGTGTGGAGTCTTTTTGTCGTCCGTGAGTGCTGATCACTGTCGATGAAGTAGCATGTGGTGTGTCAATGCATATAATCCCCCCCCCCCCTCCTCCTCTTCCACCTCCACCTCCTCCACCCGGCCCCATCCTCATTGTGTGTTTCAGTCCAGAGGGACAATTCATTTCCCTCTGTTCCCACTCATCTTCCCATCATCATCATCATCATCATCATCATCATCATCATCATCATCATTGTCATCCTTCGCTTTTTTTCAGGAGACATGTTTTAGTGGGCGCTGGTGGAGGTGTTGGCCAAGGGCCGTAAGCACACAGCACATCAATTAATGCACCATTACTAGGTGCCAGAGTGTGTGTGTGTGTGTGTGACAGAGAGAAAGAGAAAGAAGAGTGTGTGTGTGCATGTGTGTGTGTGTGTAAAGCTCAAATCTAATTATTCTCTGGCTTTCCTCATAGCTGGGACAGAGTCCGTCAGAGAGGCTGCTGGTGGCTGAAGGTTTTCATTGCTGCAATAGCCCTCTCTCTCTCTCTCTCTCTCTCTCTCTCTCTCTCTCTCTCTCTCTCTCTCTCTTCTCTCTCTCTCTCTCTCTCTCTCTCTCTCTCTCTCTCTCTCTCTCTCTCTCTCTCTGTGTGTGTGTGTGTGTTTCTTTACATCTCTCTATTCCCTCCTGTCTGCTCTCTCTCTCTCTCTTTCTCATCTTTCCCTGCATCCTGCCTCACCCCATCTTTCTCTCTCTGTCTTCCTCCTCCTCCTTCGTCCATCGTCCCGCCCCCCCCCCGTCCATCTCTACCTCCGTATCCCTCTCTCTCCTCTCTATCACTCTCTCGCAGATGCCACATCACACCACACGCTCTGCCTTACTCTCTCTCTCTCTCTCTCTCTCTCTCTCTCTCCCCCGTCTGTCTGCTCTCTGCTCTCTCATTCGCTCTGCCGCCTCATCGCCGGCTGTCAGTTCATTTGCCGCGGCAGAGCAACAACTGGCTTCTTTCAGTGGCGGGAGCAGAGAGGGAAAGGCGAGAGAG
This sequence comes from Nibea albiflora, assembly GCA_014281875.1. Taxonomy (NCBI): domain Eukaryota; kingdom Metazoa; phylum Chordata; class Actinopteri; family Sciaenidae; genus Nibea; species Nibea albiflora. Next base: position 184,047 of record CM024805.1, on the reverse strand, counting down.
ACGGGAAGAGTGGAAGAAGAAAAAGTGGAGGTGGATGAGAAAAAGAAGAAGAGGAGAAAAGGAGGAGGAGGAGGAGGAGGAGGAGATCTTTTGTTAAGCATCCATCCCTCCCCTCATCCCTCTCTGGCAGCAGCATCAGCATCAGCACCACTGCCTCCACCATCACCACCACCACTGCCGCTCCCGCTGCTGGATCCTCCGTCTCCTGCCGGGATCTGCCTCCTCCTTCTCCTCAGGGAGCTCTTCCTGGAACTGGGAGGGGGAGGGAGATCACCACCTCCCAGCTTGCCGTGGACCCTCGGCAAGGCATCAGGAGGAAAGAAGGAAGGAAGGGGAGGGAATTTTAGAAGAGGCCGTCAGGAGAGCAGAGGAGAGGCAACACCCTGGTTTACAGGAGAGCAGAGAAGAGAAGAAGAAAAGAGGGTAAGAGGCCAGCGTGGCACAGAGCGGACCTGTTGTCGCAGTTTTTCACCCTTATTTTGATTTGTTTCCGCTCTTTTCTCCTTTTGGTGGAAAATTTCTGAAAATATTTTTGACATTTTTTTTCTTTTCTTCTCTCTGACTGGAGATTTTCATTTCTATTTTTCACATTTTTTTCCTCTCCTTTAACATGCAGTATTTGTCTTCAGTAGAGTGTGTGTTCCATCCGTTTTTTTCTGTCCATATGCCCTGTCCACAATTATCATATTCACGGACTTTAAATGAGAAAAAAAAAAGAAGAGGAGGTGTTGTGAGGTGTCTGTGTGTCAAAGTAGAGTCCCATAAGTTAAGAGGAGAAGGTGAGGAGGGATGCCGCCTCTTCAGAGAGAGGAAGAATGAAAAAGAAAAATGTAAAAAATGTTTTTAAAATGACAGCAGAGAGAGCATTTCACTCCATCCTCCTCGTTCTCATCTCCACCGCCGCCTTTCTCCGACAACCTGTGGTACTCTGTGTTTGCTGTGCTGAATTTCTAAGTGCTGAGTGTGTGTGTGAGGAAGTTTGAATGAAAGCAAAGGGAGGAGAAGATTCCCCGTGTTTGATTTTAGCTGTTGCCCTCGCTCTCAGAGTAATCTGATGAGTCTCCGGGGTGTTTCCACTGAACAATCAATGATACTTGGGCTGGCCGACCTCCGTGTGTGTGTGTGTGTGTGTGTGTGTGCATGTGTGTATGCGTGTGTGTCTGAGTGTGTGTGTGATGATCTCTTGCTGAAGCCCTCAGGTTCTCTTTTCTCTCCCTCTCTACAGATGGCCTGGGTTGGGCCGGGCTCTAGCTGAGGATCTGTGTGTTTGTGTGAGAGTGTGTGTTCGTCTGCGGGTGGTAAATCCCAGCTCTCTGCAGCTCGGGGGTGGTTGGACGGGTGGATGGGTGGGGGTCTTTTTTGCTGAAGGTGTGTGTGTGTGTCTCTTGGGTGGAGTGGTCCAGGCCGGTCGGCTGAGTGGAGGATGAGAGAGGAAATGGAGACCGAAAAGGCTGGAGGAAAAAAAGAGAAGGGGAAAAAACCTTATGGATTAGCATCTGCTTTCTTCTTCTGTTCATTCTTTGTTTTTCTCCACTCTAATCCTCCTCCACCTCCTCCTCTCTTTTCCATTTCTTTTCCTCCTCTGTCCACCCCTCCACCCAGCTCAGGGCTGCTGGTGATTCCATCTATCAGTTTGTCCATCTTGCTTCAGCCGCGCTGCAGAGTTTAAATTTTTCATCCAGGAGAATGAGTGTGTTTGTTTTCTTCACCCACTTCACCGTGAATCCATTCACTTTTTTTTAAAACGTTGAACTTTTAAAATGCATTTTCCCCACCCTGTCGATATCTCCTGCTGCAGCAAATCGCACCATTATTCCTCAGTTTTGACGACCGCGCGATGCAATTCTAATTTAGAAACAGTCAATCTGGTGTCAGCCCTCGGCGTCGAGGATACACACACCTATTCCTATTCCTTTTACCAAACCATCCGGAGAGTAATTGTAAATATTGATCAGAGACAACAAATCAATGGAATGATTTTGGATCGGCTTAGCTGGAGCTCGCTCTTTGTATTCAGCCGGCTTGTTCAATTAGAATAGAATGGAATAAATTTGCTTGAACTTTTCATCCATTATTCATGTCCTCGCTCCCAGCATTTAAACTCATCGCTTTAATTTGAAAATAAAGAAGAGGGAGAATCATAATAATGATTACTAAATTACCATTTAGGAATTCATTTAAAATGCATTTTAACATTTTGAATTTTAAGGAAATAAAGTTCATGGGCGCAACGTGCCTCCATAAATTTAAAATGTATATCTTCCATCAGCCTGTTACACGACAGGAATCAGCTGGAGCGCAGACTCGTGTGCCGCTGCAAGAAGCAGCACCATTTTTAAATAATCAAACAAATTAGTTCTCTGCATGCACGACACCCTCCCTCCTGTGGTATAATCCATGTGTTGACTTCTCTCCTTGTGTTGCGGGGGTGGGGAGATTGAGGAGGAAGGGGGGGCTTAGTGGTGGTAATGGAGTGTACGGGGCTATTGTCACAACCAGGCAGCCTCCCAGCCTGACCTCCTAACCCTGCGTCTCCCCTGTGTGGTGTGCACCCCCATCCTCCCTCCCACACCTACACCCACCACACCCCCACCGCCCACCCACCCCTCCCCAGAATCGCATTATGCCCGGGTAGAGCCAAGCAGGAGCAGCGAGGCAGCAGCGGAGCCAAATGTCACCCGCTGGATGAGGAACTTCCAGGAGGCACGGGCACGCTGCTAGGCCGCAGCCCAGGTAAGAGGCTTGCTGTTGGGGGTTTGGGTTGTGCCACACTCCCTTGTCACGTCCTAAGTTTTGTGTAGAGAACCAAGAATCAAGCTAACCTCAGCTTTTATACACCCTGCTTTCTTTTTATTTTCTCCCCTCCACACACGCTGCTGGCTCCGATTGAAAATGCCACCGTTGTCAATTTTCTCCTTTTGCAGAGGAGCCATTGATGGAGCCTTGTCTCACGCTGCAGCGAGGCGTCTTCAATCAATGCGACTGCCCCACTTTCTCTTTATGTGTATGTGTCTGTTTGCCACTGGAGCCTGAAGGGGGGCTACTGGCCATGGTGGTGATGGTGATGGTGGTGGTGATGATGATGATGCGATGGCAGTGGCGCTGCTCACGTGGTTTCTGGCTTAGCTCCCCGTGTTTACTGAAAGACTCTCTTCGGTGACGGGTATTCTTGGGTGGATAATACGGATCACGTTGTTATTGCTTAAGAATACGCGTAGTCGAGGAGAGTCCTCTCTTCGCCCAACACCAGCAACACCCCCCCCACCCACCCCCAACACCCACCCACCCACCTACCCACCTCACATCACCCCAACTACCCACCCACCCACGGAGGACTGTCGGGATGGGTGAAGCCACACCCCCACTCTCCACCTTTCCAAAAGAGAGAATCACCCACCTCTTCTTTGATCTGTACTGCATTGCAATGTTTTTTTTTTCTCCTCCTGCCCACTTCCTGTCTACTGAGCCACGGGTTCGAGGCTGAGAGTGTTTTCACGTCTGTCGCACCGTGCATCTGTCAGTCTGTCTCTGTCTCCGTAGCGATGGACAGCATAGTGTGTGTGTTTTGTTTTCTGTGTGTGTGTGTGTTTGTCGGACATGTTGCTTCGAGATTGTTCGGTCTCAGAGAAAAAAAAATGGCTCTCTTGTCTCATCTGACAACAACTTCTGATCCTGTAACTCTATCTGCATGAACACTGTCTATTCCCACAATGCAAGGCCAGCATGGCAGCCTGCACACTAACATAACATTACAACAGATATCATCACGTTTGGAACTGTGGCTCCATTCTATCTGTAACCTATAATAAGCAAGTGGACCGCCATTGACCCACCTTTCCACTCACTTCTGCAAGATGTCAGATACTAACTGGCCCCAGGAGGCAATTTAAGTAATTTTGGAACACGCAGCATGTAAACACAGAAGGGACCCTCTGCAAGACGAGGCCTCTGGATTATAAAATAAAGCTGAACCCGCCTTGAGGCCCTTATCGTGTCAGCTGATGTTGAACTTCGGTGGTGCATGTTCTAAAACAAATTTTCAATTAAATTAACATGCAGTACGCCGAGAGCTTCTGGGCCCCTCTGGAGTTCAGGGGCCCGGGGGCAATGCTCGGCTTCTTGGTCGATAATCCGGCCTCGCTGATCAGATGCAGCTACATGCGTACATTATCATTAAAGACAACAGAAATACATTTTTAACAGGGTTGTTTCCTGTTCATCTGGTTCAGAAAGACAAAATCTGACACTGTAAAGACTTTGCTCTGAGAAGAAAGAAGGATTATCACTCGTCCTGCAACTAATTAGAACTAGATTAATCTCTTGATTATTTTTCTTAGAATTCAATTAATGATTTATTGTAAAAAACACTAGAAGACAGTGAAAAGTCACGACCGCAATTTGTTGTGAGGTTTGTGAAGAAAAAACCCAAATATATTCAGTTTCTGAGAATATGAAATAACAAACTATTCTTTTTATGATCAAACTGTCTGGTGACCGATTAATGGGCTGCTGTAGAAAATGTTACCACACGCAGAAGTTTTGTTTTGTGAGACGAACAGTCCAAAAGATGTTCGGTCTAACTTATAAAATAGAGGAAAAGGAAACAATCCACAGACTTGGCCTTCCGTTGGATTGATGACTTAAACTGATTTCATTGATTATTGAAATTGTTGCTGATTAATTGTCTGTGAATCAACAAATGGGTGAATTTATAATCAGCTCTAATCATGACTGTAATCAAAAGTGTTCTTGAACGGTAACATTTTATTTTGGGTGTGTCATTTTCAGGCCTGTGCATGAAAAAAAACATAAAGGCTGTTTAGCTGATGACCAAAATGAAAAACACAAGAGACATCTTTTAGATTTAGCTTATTTTCTGACAAAATATTGCTCCAAAAATATCAATATCACCTCGACCAGCCTGAGTGGGCCTGTGATATTTGATGAGCCGTCAGCAGACAGTATCGTGCTGTACAGTATCTGCTCTGGCTGTGCTTACAGAGTGGAACCTCTTCTTATTCAACTCCATGTAGTGCATTTATTGTGGGGCTGAGCTGAGCCGAGCAGCCCCCAGCCCCCACCACCACCCACGCCCCTTTTTTATGCAAATTGATGCTCAAATGACATTTATCGCAGTGAGGTTTACACCACATGCAATACTGCTGCTGCTGCTGAACCTCACACACACACACGCGCACGGCTGAGGAAACAAAATGTCCACCATGAGCGGTCGACAGTTCTACTTATGCACTGAAGAGAGAGGCGTCTAGATAAACAATTACCCCTGGCTCAAACAGACTATAACCAGCTTTCCTCGTGCTGCCGGGCCGGGGCGATGCCCCATGAATATGGATTCCCTCTCCATGTCTGATGGCACATTCTGAACCTTAACACCCATGTAAAATCCATTTAAACACCTAATAGGATCAACTTGACTCATACAGCCATGTCCTCACACACGTCACCTCCCATGATCATACGCTGGAGATTTCCTCATACTGCCGGGCTGGTGCAAATCATCCTTTACACGCCTTCTTATTGCCGCTATGGAATTTCAAATGAGTCCATTTCTATGCCTGTTTTATAGTCACTGTGCAGGAGTTTCATTTTAAAGTTAGCTGCAGAGTCACTCAGACAAGCTCATGATTGAAATTATACAAATCATCCCGGTCATTACCATTGCGGATTATTCAAATAATGCAATGATATGTTTAACACTTGGCTTAGCTGATAATTACTGTTCCTTTTCTTATGGAAACAAACAAAGCGACATGCTAAAATCTGTGTAGGAGGATGTAAAGTGGCATAGTCGCAAATGATTAAAAATCATACACACACACACACAGGCGCGTTTCCTCCCCTGCATTTGCGTGTTGATTGTTGGAGATGGTGTGGTGTGGACGTCTCCTTGCTGTTTGTCTCCTGTGCGTGTGTGTGTGTGTGTGTGTCTCTCTGGGTTGCTTGTTGTTGCTGCAGGGCCTCTGCCGGCTGACATCACTGCTAACCATGTGATCTAGTCGTTTTGCGTCATGTAAACGCTTCATACTCACCTCCGTTGACACACTGTGAGCCTCCAATCCATTGATTTGTCCTAAACTTTTGTCCACACCTAACTCTTTGATAAAAGCATTAATAACTGAGGATTCTTTCAAAATGCCATTCTCGTCACGTTTAAACGCTGATTTAAAACACACGTTTTCAATTCTCTGTTGACGCAGCGATAACACACACTTACAAAAAGGCTTGTCAGTGACAATGAAGTGGTATAAAGTGCTGTCTTAGTGTCATTCTGTGTTTGTCAGCCTGCATTTGGATTGTCTCTGCTTGTTTCCAAACTGTTGTAAAGAGCTGCCATGCTGTAAAAACACACTGTTGACACATAATATCAAATGCAATAGACAATTTCTCTGATGATTTAATGAATTCAGCATTGTGTCCTCTCACTGACTATTGTAATAGCCGTTGATGTTGGCACTCAGATGTCTAAACTGCTGGTTATCTAATGTGAATGCCATTTCTCCACTTCTTTCTCTGCAGTCTATGAGCTGTTATGGTTGTGCACTAATGTATGCTGCTCTGTACTAATGGCATGCTGCTGCTGCTGCTGCTGACTGCTGCTGCTGATGATGATGATGATGATGTTTTAAAGCTAACCGGGGATGAATGCTGCATGCATTTCAACCATTTCAACAACAGCAGTGATGAGAATGTCATTTCCTCCTGTAAGTGTGCCTTATTGTTGTCAATAAAATATGGCTGTAAATATAAATAAATTCCTCTTTTGAAATTGAAATGTGAAATGAAGCTTTAATTAACTAATTTATATAGATATATGTAGGAAAAAAAAGGCCTTCATTTATCACTGGAGGCCTGTTTTAGCTATTCATATCACAAGGAGAAACATGAGTGGAGATTCTAAATGATATTTCTGATGAACACCTGGATTCAGCAGTTGGATTACAGTCAGTTTTCTTCATACTAATGCAGAGAGAGACAGGCCCGTGGATATAAAAAGTTGGAAACCTGAACACGTCCTCCTCCGCCGGAGGATCTGTTTATGGACTGCTGCCTAAACATTTTTCTGTCTCTGCACTTTAAAAACCTCCTGGGCTCTCACTCCAGAGGCCTTTTCCAGCAATCCCACAGACAAACCTAAAGATTAAAAAAAACTAAACCCATTTCCTCCTCTGCTCTGCCTGCTCACTGGGAGTTACACCAGCACA